>CM054183.1:96082070-97282070 GCA_028829895.1 Sinotaia quadrata | reverse complement strand
AATAAAAGACAGATTATGAATATTTGAAACTCAAGACTGATGCACGCCATTACGTTTCTTCTGTCAACAGTTAGCAAGCCGTTCTGATCCATTTGTCTTTCATTCCATTTTTGCTTTGCTGTGATGCAAGATTCAAGTTCTACTTGCAAGCAAGCTGTTTTCTTTCTGCAGATGTGCAAACATTGGTAAACTTCATCCCTTGCTGCAATCAAGCTTCACTTATCATGACATTTCTTATGTCGACATTTGTATGAGTCGATGGTTGAAGTTCAAAATGTTACTTCCAAGTTGACAACTGTTAACTGCCATTGGATTTTCTGAAGGCGTTGAGATCCATGAGCAGGAGAAATTCTTGTAGGGACTCTGTGTAGATTCTAAGAGAAGTGTGGGACGCTGCGTGTGTTCTATGACATACCTGGAAGGTATGAGAAACTGTATCTTCTAATTGGAAGAAGATTCATAGACAACCAGTTACACTTGCTTGAAGAATTGGGTCCACTCAAGAAAGCTGAGTTACTGAGGGGAGCTGCTGCGAGGAGTACAAGTTGGACTCTGCCAAGTAACTGTTGAAACCGTAAGAGCCAAGTAAAGGGGCCAGGTGTTTGAAACCAATATTACAAATTGTAACTGAAACTTTATCCACTTATTTTATTCAAGGACAGTGGTAAAGACTAAGTTTCTGCATTGTGTAAAATTCAGACAAGAGACTGACCTGTGTTTATGCTGTGTAATTTGTATTGGACAAGAATTGTGACTAAGTGCTTGTGTTGATCATTCTGTGCAGATTATTCAAACAGTCATGTGACAGTATGCAGACCTGTTTTCAGGCAAGGCCATTATCACAAGATTTTTAACTGCCAGCCACCCCTAAACAAGAACAAGACTACCGCTCACAGGCCGCTATCAGGTGAATCGTTAATATGAATTTTCTGTGTAATCTGTACATGTTTTTCATGAGTTCTTAAATTCCTTATCTATTTCTGGTTCTTCTCTTTAATATCTTACTTTGACTTAACTGTATTATTTATTTAGTTGGCTTATTGACACTGAGAACTTGTGTAAGCTAAACTAAATTGTGAAGATATTTCTTTGAAGTAAAATTCCTAGTAATTGTTCTATGGAATTTACATGATATATTTTTCTTCATTGACTGAATTCTATGTATCTTGGATGAGATTGTGATTCTGATAAATTGCCTTGTATGTAATTTTGACGACATTGATTGTAAAACTATTTTTAACTTTTAATTATTATTTATTTTTCTTTATTAAATTGTTGAATTATAATTATCCACTCTAGTTATATTGATAGAGAGGAGCTTGTGCATGATGATGGGCGGGGGCTGCCAATGACGTAACGGCGATAGAAAGACGGTTAAGTGCAAGTTTGGGATAGTTTCCGTCATCGTAGAGAGCTTTATGTGAGAGGCTGGATTAAAAACTGATAATTCAATTAAGGTCTGTTAATCTAGACAGGTAACACTTGGACAGAGATTTAATTAATTAGCAGGCTGTTCCGGGGATTGACCTAGTCGCTCTCGTGACCGCAAAGACAAAAGACCCCTGCCGGGTGACTGTGCGTGCTATTTGCATGAGAGGATTATTGTTTATGTATTAATTATGAAATAAAATATCATAAATTAATAATTAGCAATTAGCAGACAGGAAAACACCTTTTTCACAACCTCAAGTCACATAGGAATCACAGGTAACAAAACAGCAGACAAAGGGCCCAAAAAGGAACAATACAGGGTCTCCCCCTATCCTCAACATTTATGTCAGCTAGCTATAAACAACCATTTCAGGAAAAACACTCTCCATCCCCAGCCCTACAAAACAAAACAGCCATATACAGACCCCAACTAAATAAACTATCAGACTCCATCCCAAAACGGACAATTCAAAACTTGTACACATTGCAACACTGACAACATAGTGAATCACTTCCTCACCTCCTGTCTGCTACATCACCCAAAAATAAACTCATGAAAGAAATCTGAAACCGTCACCTGCCATTTACAACTGACACTCTGCTGTATCAACACAAGAAACAGGGAAGAAAAGTACACAAACCCTTATACACTACCTGCAAGAAACTCACACAATAAACACAATCTTAAAAAAATCACACGCACACACCACAAATACATCTTATACATCCCCCCACGGTCCAACCCACCCCAAAGGCAGTAGCTTTAAAAAAAAAAAAAAATTCTTCAACTACTATGGCATTTGTAGCATGCAGGAAAACCCTCCAACGACACAAGCTCCGGTCATCTACTGCCAACTTTTACAAGCACCAAACAAAAACCTCCAACAACACCCCCGCCAATGTTCTCGAATACCAGTGAGAGGAGCGTGTCCTACTGGAGCATTAGAGATCAGAAAACGTCTGAAAACGAAATGATCCACGAAAGCTCTAGTGGCGACGTTAAAATTGTCAGCATAACCAGCACCACCAACTACAACACACGTCCACCCACACTTCAGCAGTGTCCCGTGTCAAAAGTATTTATGCTTAAGCATTACAATTACAAACGGCTACGACTAGACCCCCAATCCCAACCTGACAGAGATATAACAAAGGTAGCATATAACAAATACCGTGTACTCCTGAACTTGGGGATGAAATAGAAAAACTTATAAGGAAAAAGTAATGGAGGGAAGAAAGTTTAATGAAATTAATCAATTTAATATTAGGCTTTGTGTTCACAATGTGGCTGAAAAGGAATTCATGTATATTTTGTCTCTCCTGACCAACAGAATGGTGGTTCTCATGACCCGAGCCAGTCAAGCGTGTGGTGCAGGCTGTGAGCTTTGCGTCCGTCTGTTCGAAGAGTGATAGCCGTGGTATGCACGAACGCAGGGCAAGCGCTTACCTCCGTGGTTGCCGCGTGACCTAGAGGGTAGGGGCAGATTTTCGAATGCATGGACAGCGGGTTGGCTTCCCTTGGTGGTAAACAGGGTGGTAAAAGGGTCAGATTTTGCCCCTTCTAACTACTAGGTGTAAGCCGTCTGCCCTCGAGTTTAACGAATGAAAATGGCGGCGTTTATCTATTTACAATGGAGAGAGAGGCGATTGTTGAGGCGAAATCGAGTATTTCGAGATAGAACATATCCATTAGAAGTATTTGACGATCTTCAAGTAGTTAAAAAGTTTCGCTTTAGACGAAATGACATTTATTTGTTGACTGATGAGCTGATTACGGATATTGACTATCCAGTTAAGCGGATGGGATCCCTCACTCCCGTCCTTCAAGTTTTGTTGACATTGTGTTTTTATGCAACTGGTACATTCCAAGATGCAATTGGCGAATTAATCGATGTAAATCAGTCGACAGCATGTAGAACGATTCATCGAGTGACAGATGCTTTCATGAGGCATGTGCCTTTATGGATTAAATTGCCCACCAAAGAAGAGGCAGAACAAAATAAATTGAAATTTTTTGACATGCAACACTTTCCGAACACGATAGGCTGCATAGATGGCACACAGGTCAGAATACAGGCACCGACTGAAAATGAACACGAGTTTGTAAATAGGAAAAACTTCCACTCCATCAACGTACAGGTAAGTTTCATTTTAAAAGTGTTATAATCATTTGTGACTGTTTATTACTAATGTGCTTTTAACTGACTTTATGTTCACATTTAACATCTTAAAAGTAAAATTCTTTAAAAAGAAAACCAAGGTGTGTCATTAAATTATTACTGCTTTTTTTTTTTTTAAGAGTGAAATAAATCTACTGCTATTAAGTGTAAGCACATATGCTTGCTAATACATGGTTTTTTAATTTATCTCTCTCTCTTATGAGTTTAATTCCTGAAATTTTTATAAAAATGTTCTGAAATATATTTTTGTAATAGTTTATAATATATTTACTTTCATCCTGATTGTTATTAATATACTGTAATGTGTTAATTGCAGTGTTCAGTTTTGCAACAACATTTTTAATATAAATGAAACTTTTTATTGCTGATTTGTATGGTACTGTATTTAGCATTTATTGTTACAGGTGATCTGTGACCCCGACCTTGTGTTCATCAATGTTGTTGCCAAATGGCCTGGATCGGTGCATGATGCCAGGATTCTGCGTGAGTCTTTATTGTTTCAAGCGTTTGAAGACAACAACAAACCACTCAATGGTTTTATATTAGGAGACAGTGGCTACATGCTGAGGGACTGGCTAATGACCCCTATACTTAATCCTCAAAATGCAAAAGAGCGAAATTATAACTTTGCTCACAGTTCCACTCGAACCACAGTTGAAAGGAGCATAGGGGTTGCTAAGAAAAGATGGCACTGCCTCCACAGTGGTCTGCGACTGAATCCTGCCAAAGCATGCCGTGTTATTACAGTCTGCCTTATGCTCCACAATCGGGCAACATTATTTAAATTACCCCTTCCGGAGGAATCTGATGATGATGATGATGATTTAGATGATAGATTTATTGAAAACAATGTGCAGTCAGAGAGAGCTCGAGCTGCTGCAGGAAAAATAGTTAGACAGAGACTTGTGGACAATTATTTCTAGGCAAAGACTTGTGGACACTTATTTATACGATGAATGATGTTTACCCAAAAGTCTATATTTCCTAATTCAAGGCTATAATTTATCCAAGAAATAATTCTTTCATTTCGGTGAACTGAGTCAAACCATAAAAATAAAAGTCTTTACAGGAATGTGAATTGTAATGCTTGCACATGCAAAGATACACCCTTACCAACATTCAGTCAGAATAATTATGAACAATGAACACTGTCATGGTAAATTCTAATAGTTTATTTGTCCGATTTGAAATGCTTTTTGTGAGAAAAATATATATCATAATCATAGATAATATCATACTCAAACGATTGTTAATCTTTTTGTCATTGCTTGTCATTTCAACGCGGCTGCAGTTGTTTGTCCTTTCTCTCTCAGTAGTGCTATCTGTAGCTCAAGTTTAATTTTCTTCAAATTATTGACTTCAATTTGACTTTTTAGAAACTGTACTGACAGTCTCGACTCTTCAGTTACAGATTCAGCATTGTAATTATTTTTTCTCTTCGTAGAAAAAAGCCTTTTCCGCAACTCCTTCCGGCTGTAGCTTGGTGTGTTGGTAAAAGAAGCTCCTAAGCCTGGTAGATTAAACAAAATGAAATATATATATTACTAAATTTTAAAATGCAGTGTAAAACAATAAATGCGTTAGGAGGTTAATTGGAGTAATGTGTTAATTGCTTTGATCATAATTAAAATTTAATATATCTTAATTATTTGTTGCTGAATATTCGATTCATCTCCTTGCAACTTTTGCCTCATTTCCAACAAAATTCTCTAATAAAGAAGGATCAAACTTATTTTCAAAAGTGAGAGAACATACCATTTGTGTTGCGTTCATCTATGACTGGCTGGGTTGCAGCTATTGTGATGGGAACATTTGGTATGTCTGAAGGAGAAATGAACAATTTATATTTACGAGTAAGTTTACACAATTTGGTATGAAGGATACTTGTAATATAATAATATTATTACCTTATTTTTATTATTATAATGAATACTGACTTTGTTGTATTTTAAGTATGTTAATAATAATGTGACATTGTTCACAAAAATAATTGATCATATATTAATCAAGTGGATTCAAAATGGTATTGTCCAAATACTACAATTTTTTAAAAATTACACATTAGTATACAAGTTGTTACATTTGCTAAATAAAATAGTACCTGCAACGCAGTGAGGTGTTATTTCACAATCAGTTACATACAGGTCAGGCTGGGTAACGGTGACAGGTGCTAAAACAAACGAAAATTATTTACATATATATTTCTGTCTGTAACAAATGATTACTATTGTTTATTTTTTTTGAATGATTTTAGTTACAGGTAATTTTAGCAGGAAGCGAAACTTTCTATTGCCAGTTATTTATACTTTGAAACAATTCAGTAAATGTTAAGATTTTATGTAACTTTTTATTTTAACAATAGGTGTTAAAATATTTTAAAAGATCATTGAAAGTACGCTAAAAATGGGGTAACATATTTTAAATCAGCCTTTATATTTAAGTTAGAAGTACAACTGTTGAGATATGTACATTTAGGATAATGATATTTAGATGAAACATACATGTATCAATTTTCTAAATGAAGTGATGAAAGCTTCAGTATGTATCCTCTGACCATATTAGTTAATAATAATATGTAGTATGCCAACACATACAGACACACGTAAACAAGCAAAATGACTTTATCTCATAATGGCAAGCATAATAACACTTACTACAAGTTGTACTGACACAGCGGTTTCAGTTCCCTCCACTGAAACAAAAAAAATGTATTCCTTTATTAAAACAAAAATGTTGGATATGTAAAACAAAATCTTTGCTATTTTTAGAAATTGGTGATTTGTATGGTACTGTATTTAGCATTCAAAATATCACATTTAGTGTTCAAAAATATTCAAAATCATCAACGAACAAGTCTTAAGTATCATTTATTCTTATAAATTCTTATATAAAAATATTTTCTAAATTCTTGTACATGATTTGCTTTTCTGACGACTCGTATGCTTCACGCCCTAGAGTTAACCAAGGAAAAGGAAAATGGAAGCGTTTATTTATTTACAACGGAGAGAGGACCTTGTTATATATATATATATACATATTCATACGTATAAGTGCATGCAAGGGATGAATGTCAACGCGAGAATATTTTTGTTATTGTTGATGTTCACTATATTTTTTTTGTCTTTTCTTTACTATTTTAGACCAGAGTAAACTATTTTACAAACAAGCATATTATTGATATTATTTATTCACCTGAAATTCCTTCATGCAGGGAACTGTTGTCTCCCACAATGTTGAAAATCATGTCATCTAATGGGCCCGATGGCTCCGGTGGCCCTCCACCTGTTCTCGAAGCTGCTGTCTTGTCATTTAAATATTTTCTTTTCAAGTCCTTCCATTTTTGGCGGCACTCATCCTCCGTTCGTAGAGTCACTCCACATGCTTTCACTTTAGCTGCAATTGCAGCCCAAACTTCTTTTTTCTTTTTTATTGTAACTCCGGTTTGAAACCGGGAAAGCAACACGAAGCGTTCAGAATATATTTCTGCTAGCAGAACTCGTAGTTCATAGTCTGTAAAATTTGGCTTTCTGCCTTTCATTTTTTGCGAGCATGATAGAGTGTCCATTGCTGTAGTCAGGCAAGAAACAGTCATTAGGGAATATCCGATTTAAAAATAACCTAGCGCTCGACCGGTGCTTGACCTCGGTGTAGCTACCACTAAAGTCACCCCGCGTTCGTGCATGTGAAAAGGGCAGCTCGCTAAACCGAAGGGTAGCTACCACTAAGGGGTGATTTAAACCGAGGGTAAATTGCCCTGAGGTGCAGGACGGGGTAGGTAAAGTAGGATGCCCATGGCATGGATGTGGTAGATAAAATGATGATTTTACAACACACATATATTAACATCCAGTAAGTATCCTGTGAACAGTAGGGTGTCATTAAGCGCACCAAACGCACGCCACTCATATGGAAAAATAAGGAAAGACAGATGACAAATAAACGACAAAAAATTAGAAAAGAATGAGTTTGAAGTAAATTACTTAATAGGCCTACTATCTATCTATCCCTTAGTCTTGTCGACCGTAACCGTTCTAGGCAATTTTTTTTTTTAAAAAGGGTAAATATTTTTTTTTCTCCCTATGATGACCCCCCCACCCCGGGCCAATTTTTCGATTCCCTTTTTTGGATTAAAAGGCTTAATTAGGAACTTTTGGATTTAAAATGTATACTGCGTAAAAAAAAGATAATAAGGACCTGATTCCAGTTCTAACTGCTTTTGGCCGCGAGGGGTATACTATTATTACGAAAATTAGTGTCATTATAAAAAATAGTCTTGACCGACATGAGCAATATTTGATAGAATGGACCACATTAAAAAGACTAAAAATAAATCTCAAGCTAGCATAACGTTCCGATTTACCGACCCCAGATTAACTTTTGTGAACTACGTCATCATGTCGGTGGTCAGCATTTTTCGCTCGGGTATACGATTCAGCCAGTGCAACAGATTAGTACCAACCGTCGGATAGAAGTTACTGCCGGCGCAGGGTTCAAGTTCTAGGTAATTTCTTTTTAGTTAAGTTATGTAATACATATGCTGATGTGCATTTAACAGAGATTTTCATTGAACAGCCAGTTAAAAGTTATGATGTTGATTAAACTTTACTGTTAGTTTAGCATAGCTGAAGATAATACGAATATTTCACAAACAATTGAATAGATGCATCATTACCTACACCTATACAATTTGTCTGAAAAAATGGCGGAAGCCATGGCATTTTTATTGTTACCTTCAATAAATTATAATAAATAAACATGTTATTCTATTAAAATGGAGGCTATGACATGGTGCAGTGAATTACATATTGCTTTGCCATTTCATTGCAGTTCTATAAATGTTGAATTTGTCTCATTGTTTCAATTAGTGATAACGTTCTCACCGAAGCTGTTGTATCTTCGCGAGCAAAGAAAGAAACCGAATTCTGTAAGTTTGTGTAACTTTTATTAAGTCTTTGGGGAGAAGGACTTATACACAATAATTGCATTGAAAAATTGTTGCATAACTGTTGTTAATTGAATATAGGCTATAACTATTATAAGTATATTGTAAAGATGTATTGTACCTCAGATTTAAAGTTATATGTTCTTAAAATTATTTACTTGCTATTTTCATTTTAAGAAATGAAAATAGCAAATAAATAATTTTATTAGGCCTCTATATTTTAAATTTCTTGCAGGCTCTTAGTCTTGCAGTCTTAGTGGAAAAGGACTTATAGTAATAGTATTACAAAGTAATTGCAGTGAAAGATTGTTGCATAATTGTTATTATAATAATATTAATTGGTATAGATTCTATAGGCCCTAGATGTTATTGTTATATTGGTACATCAAACTGAAAGTTATATATTCCTAGAAATGTAGAATGAAAATGACAAATAAGTAATTATAGTATATTTTCAATTTCTTGCATGCTCTTACTCTTAGCTAGTCTTCTGTAATAGATTAAAAGAAAATAAAAAGGGAGTGACACTTATCTATTATATTTATATTACATCAAGTGATTGTATCATAAGGAGTTTTGATTGCTATAGCTTTAAATTTGCATTCACTTTTACCACTAAATTAACAGTTAAGCTACTATAAATATGACATTACAAAAAGAAACCTGACCTTATTTATAGCATCATACATGTAGTACAGCTATGACACTTTTGAGTCTAAGGTATCAGAAAATAGGTCAGTTATTATATTATTGCATATTCATAATGCAAGTACATTTTCTATTTAAATGCTTTAATAAATCAGAATAAAGTTAAAACTAAATTAATTATAACTCTTAGTCTTATATTTAGTTTAATATTCTTTATGCAGATATGTCAGAATAAAAGGTGTAAAAAGTATATTTTAAAGTTGAATTAAAAAAGCTTTTAGACTAATTCATAAATCTGTATATGATAACTACTCTAGTATTAGTAATCTGGACTTAAGGCATAGCAATTAATATAATTATTCATTCAATATATAATCTGATTTTTTCTGACAAGAAATGAGCCCAACATAGAAAACATAAAAATTATAAAAATGTTGCTATAATTACAGGAGTTTGAAATCCGAAAAAAAAGAATGTTTCTTTTAAAAACTTAGAAAGTAAGGTTGAGATATATTTTACCTTGAAAAAAATATTAAGCAATATAATTATCTCATTACAACGAATATATTTTCTTTATTAACCTAAATTATTCTGGATGCATGTTTATTTAAAATGGGGCATGTAGAAACCTTATTTTGCCCAATGACAGAGCAAACTCTATTTTTCACAGTTAAACTTAAATTGGACTAAGTTATTAAGCTGCAAAGATAATATTAAGTAATAAACAAAGTATCTAATTAAATATAATGTTTTTAATATATGATAAGCCGAATCATGATGTATATATTCTTGAATGTAATTCACAGCTTTTTTTTTCATTATTAGTATATTACTATAAATATTACCTCAGGTTTAAAACACACAGCTTTGTGAAACTTTAAATGTAAAAGAAACCACATGGTTAAAAATTAAGTATATAAATAAGTAAAGTATTTATGATGTTAATCTATTTAATCAAAATATTGAGATAATCAGAAATTTTAGTGTTTTGAAAGTCCACGATGCTGAAAATTTTCCCACCACTGTTGTAACTGATCTTAATGGAATCAAAAAAATTTTTTTTTTTAATTTGCTACTCATCACACCAAGAAAAAATGACTATTTTACTGGAATATGGTACCTTTGAAAAATGTATGTAGTTCACGATATTATTATTTGCAAATTTATTAATTTCTTTGTCACACTAAAATGGATCGAAAGCAAATTGTTTTTTTTTAACGCTGAATATTTATTAGTACAATGACTAAATTTGAAAAAGTTAACATATGAATATTTCAATCGCATCTGTTTAAATAGCACATATCATTTAAATACATGTCTATGTTCAGTAAAAGAATAAAAGTTTGGGATCTGATTATTGTGGAAAGGAAGTGTGACAAAAAGATGTGCCATTTAAAAATATTATTTCTTAACAAAATTAATCATTGCAAAATAAAAAGGATATAAGTTGCTTTAAATATATTATCGCTTCTAAGAAAACCTTGATAGATAAGTTTTTTGGATTATTTATAACTAAAAATAGCTGTATGTAAGCATGTCACAAAAAGTGGTGCCATATTTCAGTTATGAATTTGTATTACAGAATAAATAACACAAATTCACAAAACTATTTTCTTTGTCTCACATTAATTTTGAATATATAGAATATAAACACATGATATTTCAGTGCTTTATTTTTAAGAAAATACATTTCAAATGGACCTGCCCTCTCTGGTACACTTGCCCAGAGAGCCATATATATCCCCCCTCCACCTGATGACTCATGACAGAAACATAAATTCACTGTATATTAGTATACCAGACCCCTCACTCATTATGATTATTATTTATTAATTAATAGCACATAACTAATTACAAGTGATCGAGAATCTTAATTTATAGTTATTGATAATTCTCCCACAAGACCAACAGGTCTTTCACATGGTGGATTATAACAATATAAGGGTGTCGTAAAACTCTTTACACAATATTAATTAAGATAGACATTTTACTGTAGCATAATGTTTCTGTAGTGGAAATTTCTTACTAATGGAGTAATAAAAATCCTATTTTAATTTATATTTAACGAGCTCCCCACCATCCACCTGCTATTACCCCAACATAATGTTTTAATATGTGCAAGAATGTTAATAAATTTATTAAATCAGCAATCAAATATACAACATATGAACATAATCAAAAGTGTTGACATTTACATAACTTTGTAACAATGTTTGATTAAATGTTAGACACTTATTCAGTTTATCCTAGCAATAGCATATGCATCAGGAGTCAAATTAACAATAACATATATATATATATATATAATTGAGTTCATAGATATAGTTTCATGATAGAAATGAGGGTAGAGTTTTAGATAGATAATTATAGTCAATGTACATAACCTTTCAATGATGGCAGCTGTTGCTAGCATATGTGTGTGTTTACTGTTATATGATGGGAAATTTTCCCATGTATTTTATATAAATTTTCATGAAGTATAATTTAAATTGAACACTATTTGTAATTTGAATAACATGTACGTTGCATCATGCTTGTTTCGGACATGAGGTCATGAACGAATGAGTCGTGCATGGTGGTAGATTTACTGACCGGTGTTTGATATATGCGCTAATTAGGTGAGCGAGTGTTTGATGTTTAAATGGCCAATAAACATAGCAAGGGATTAATGCGGCCTGTGTGTGTGTGTTTTGGTATACAATGGGAAGCGTTGTTACTGGATCGGCAGAGGTTGTTGGAAGTTGTTACGAAAGTCAGTAGTATTATCTCTAAGTGACTGGCCGGATCGAATGCGTGTATAGCAGACACAGGTATGATTTCAAGGGAAATAAAGGTGATAGCGAATTTTACCCTTTACTCTTTTTTCAATCGTCTCTTGGGTGAGCATTTGAGACTAGGTCCCTCCCTACTTGGGGGTGTACTTGGAGCAGTAAACCCTGGATGGATAAGTAAAAGCGTCTTTGTATTGTGTGAATAGTTAGGTTTTATTATGATGCTATGTTTTATTTGTGTAAAATTAATGTAAACATTTCTTTCTTTCAGAAGCCTATGCCAAACTTAGTATTTATTAATAGAGCAATTGACTGGACACTTAGACTCTGCAATTGCTTGTGTTTCAGGGTTTTTCTGGTTCTGGCTTTGGTTTTGGTTTTCGATTTGGTTTCATCTTGATCTTTGATTTCAATTGATATTTTGAATCTATTCCTGTTGTGATGTCATGTCTTATTGAGAGTCAACCAGCGTGTGTAGTCACTCCAGCGCATCAAGATAAGTTGTGATCACGAATGTGACTACAGTGTGGCTTGAACTTGCTCTATGTGGCCTTATGATGAAATATGTTAGTTGTTACTTATTTCTAAATATTGTTAACTTTTCTTTTCTTAAAATTCTTGTTATTATTCTGTAATCTCGCATATTTGTTAATGAAAGTAATTTCTATCGTTTGTTATCTGATATCATAGTCTGAAGTATAATCCAGACCTGCCTACCTTCCACTTTTAGCGGAAGAATCTCCTGCTTCCAAAAGAAATCTTCCGCTTTCATTTTCATTTTCGATCCCCCCCCCCCCCGATCAGTTATGACAGGATGAAAAACCTGCTTGTTTGTCATCTGCTAGGAGCTCTTCAACATACAAGTCCTTTTTTAACACTTCCGGAATCTTATTCATCGGCCGTTATTAATTTTAGTTGACCAAACACAATTTCGCTTCTAAAATAAACATTTTTTAAAAATATTTTTTTTAATGTTTAGAAGTCAGAGCTTGGTGGGATAAGCACAATTTGGTGCATGTTTCTACTGCCCGTTCGACTGATAGACAAAGTTTGCATTTTCAAAATGGCGACCAAGTAGCAATAGTACATGCATAACACCATGTCATTTTGACAATTATGAAATATTTACTTTGATAAATAATATCCAGCTTACATGTAAGACAATGTATGCAATATTCTTCAGAAATTATCCGTCCAAAACGAGCTAAAGTTTTAAAACAAAAAGTCATCGGCGATAAAGAAATGATCCTGAGTAAAATTTGTTTGATTGTAATTTACGGAATTGTGAACATTTGCTCGAATTTTTAATTTTAATAATTTCTACTAAAAAATTTAGAATATATATATATATGTGTGTTTGTAAATTAGTAGTTGATATTTTGTGATTACACAGTACACACATTATAATAGAATTTCAGAAGGCATGATGATAAATACACATACATGAAGACAAAGAAATGCATAAAATATTTTTAAAAAAATAAATAATAATCATATCCAATTCTTAAATAAAGCATGCTTATTGAAAAATAAGGTCTTTTTAATAACATTTTTAATTTTACAGGAATACTTTCACTGTTTTTTCTCTAGTCTAATGCACATGCCTAAATTTATGAAAATATAGGTGTTTTATATATTTAGATAATTTATAAAATAAAATCTAAACCAGATATTCTAAAACTAACAACTGATATTGCTTTCTCGTAACAAAGACAACATATTCCAAATTTTATTAATGTAGATTGATAAATATATTTTTAAAAATTTTCTTTATAGTATTCTGGTTGTATAGAATTAGACAATAAAAAGACTGTACAGTGAGGATGTAAAGGGTAGCATATTTAATTCTATGGTGTTAAGAGAGCTAAATGACTAACAGCAGTCCAATTTATGGTATGGATAGGGTATATTTATTAAAAAAAACAACTTTGAACACAGCTTTCAAGTTCTGTAGTCTTTATTTTACTTTACATGTGTTTTTCTCAAAATGGCTTTTTTCATCTGTTGAATTATATGCTAGGCCCCTTGTGAATAGTTGTAATTATTTCATGTCCCTGAAATTAGGTATACTAGTTCCTCTTACATACAGTTAAAAGGTTGTGCATGGATGAAAGCCTTTATGTTTTAGGTTTTTTAAATAATTTGTTTAAATTCTACGTGTACTCCACAAAATATATTTTAGATGGGTACAATTAAAAAAAAATCATAACATTTTTCTTAAAATATTTTAGCAGGCATATGTTCATTTTTGTGGCTTGTCCAGTAGATATATATTTTTAAAATTCATGTATAAAATATTTAATGAATTTCTGTAAAACTAAATGTGAAGATGAAGATGCAGTATTTCAATGTCTCATTCTGAAATGTGAAGATCATTCTTCAAATGAAGTCTAAAGAAATACCTTGACCAATGTATTTCTAAATAAAACTGCCTAACACTTGGTGTGCTTGACAAAAATTCATCTAAAATTAACAGTTGGAATGGAGACTAGACAAAAAAGTAGACAAATCATAGAGAAATTGTTGTATTTTGCAGTTGCATAAGTCATTACATTATTGGTATGTTCATTTACAAATAATAACATTATTGTTATATATAATTTATTTTATATATTGGTACAGTATTTCTATTAAAATGCCAGGCTCCGCATAAAATCTTCTGATATCCATTAAAAATCTGGTTTTTGATCATTGATCTTCTGGTTTCCTGAGGTGGGGGGTAGGCAGGTCTGATAATCTAATGATCACGTTTTGTTCTCTGTTAGTCTATTCATAATTGTCATACATCTATTCATTAACAATAACATCGATTCTCAGCTATAACTGAGTGGGGACCGTGAGCCAATTTGGCAGCGTACTAGTATATTGGCGTAACAGTTGCAGATATACATACATAACCAGTGACCCATACTCTGCATCGGCACTTGTAGATGTATCACAACGAACTACTTATAATTTGATATAATTCATTATTACAAAGTCACCCAGAGTACAGCGGCGACATTCACAATCATGCGATTTGCATCAAGTCACTTTCTTTCTTATTAAATGATGATCCAATGTACCCCTTCTACGCACATTACAGAACTGTTCCAGAATCTTCGATGCGTTCACAAAGCACATCGTGGAGAATCATCCAGAACTTCACACGTGCTGTCAAAGCACACCAGGAGGAATATTCAAAAATCATTGTGAATTCTTGAGACAAACTCAAGCCTCAATTTCTGTCTTGGCTCTCTAACAGAATTCACAAGAATAAACTTACAGTAACATGTTTACTGATAAGTTTGACGACATCGCTGGATACACACCAATTTGATCCAGTAGAGTACAGTAGTCACTACCTGTAGAAGCAGATACAAGGTTACAAAACATCAAAAGGCTTGCTCCTTTCATAAGCTAACTATCGCCTTTTGTGACCAGATTTGAAACCAAAGTGATTTGAATATATAGAATTTTCCTTAACAAAGTAACTTTCAGTCTATTCCCCATTGGATGAAATTGTTATAACAGGTGTGAGACTATTACAGTAGAGTCAGAAAAAATGCTCAATTGTTTGGAACTGGTTTGGATTAAATCAGCATGTTAAGCATATTCTTTACCTGAGTTGTTATTTTAACTCTGGTACTTACAAAAATGTCATCATGTGTAGTACCTGAAGGTCATATTGCATTGACATTTAACAAATTATATAATAATTAAGTTTAGAAATACGGACAGGCAAATTTACTCCGCCTCACTTTAGTTAATACAGGAGTACATTGAAAATTGCTATACAAAATAGTCAATAATTAATAAACCATTCTTTGGAGTGATTCATTAAAAAAATTCTTTGAAATTTAAATGCCATTCTACACTTCCTTTTTGATAATTACCTAACACGTACTGCTTTCGATTTTACTTTTTTTTTTTTTTTTGTTGAATGAAAATAAAGTGTCCAATAATGATATAATGCAATGTCTGCCCTGATGCTTGTTTTGAGAGTACACAATGACCTGTAATTGCAACTGGTATTTATTGATTGGACTGATATATTTGATTACACATTTTTCACATGCACTGTTCCTTATCTAGCAAGGTTATAAAACATTTCTATAAAGTGATGATTTAACAAAGGTGATTAAAGCAAACTGTATTAAAACAGAACTTTTAAAGCCATCATCATGGAAACTTAAATGTTATTTTAAAAAAACAAAATACCACACCAAAATATCCTGATAAAATAAATTTTAAAATATATATATATTTTTTTACAATTGTATCCTGGTGGTGGCAACTCTTGTTATAAATTTGTCCTTTTCAACTCAAGAGAGTGGATTGTGGTTTTTTAAAACCATTGTATCTGAATATTTTGACCATTTGATGGTGAATGTCCTTGCTCAGACAAATATAAAATAAAATCATACTATTCCATTTACATTGTTAAACAATAAATATGCACCTTGAATGTCACCCCAGAACCAGTTTGTGGTGCCCTCCCCCCCCCCCCACCCGATCCAAACAGCATGCAGACACAATTGCACTTCCACCCAGTCAACCTTCTGTTGTAGAAGCATACATAATAAATTATAAATTAATTATTTAAAAGGACTCCCAAACTGGCAATAGAAGTAGAAGAGAATGATGAACATATCTTACTGTAGAAAGTAAATGTACTAATACAGAACTGAAAATGTCTTGAAATTTAGCAAATTTTTAATGCTTGGAGCTTTTTTCCATTATTGTAATTCAGCTATTTCAACCTACAATGATATCATTTGATTAAGATTGATGTTTTCTGGTTTTGTTTTGAGCATTTAATTTAATTACTGTTGTCAGTAGAGAGTAATGAAAAGTACATGTATTTATAAATAAATAAATAAGATTCAAGGAGAAGTAACATCAGGAGCCTTTGACTTTGAGGGACCTGGAAGTAAATACTTAGGAATGAGGATGCATTGTGTCTGATAGTTTTAACAACACAAAATTCTTTAGAAGATCTGCACCATTATCATTTGTTTTGATCTGATTTCTCATTCTGAAAAATAAAACTGCTGATTTCTGAACATTTCAAAAATAAAGGGATATGAACTGATCAAACATGGATTCAGTTCACTGAGCAGACATGTATGAAAGGGCCCAAAGCCAGAAAAATCATTCATACAAATTCCACCTGTCACAATCCATTTGTGTGCTTCTTTTGCTAATGTGATGCAAACAAAACACTCTTGCACAACCATTTCAATACACAGTAATTATAAACAGATTTGCTTCACTATCACAAGAAGTACAAAGGAGGGTTTTCTAAATTAAAAATATAGAAAATAATTTAATTAGACATCTTTGATTCACTTACTTGTTGCTATGGGTGATTTAATGCTATGTTGCATATTTATGGCCTCAGTGATCATCTTTAAGAATTATGTTTCTTATGCACAGTAATTATAATTTAAACTAAAACGTGACCATGATCAAATAAAATTGACAATTATTCATATTTTAAAAATATTTGTTTCTTGTATAACAGTGTAAAGTAAATCAAATTAAAATAAATGTGTTGATTCAAGAAAGAAAAAAAATTATATTCTTTTGGAGCACTTCTGGCATCAAATTATCAATGGATAATTTAATTACACATTGCTGCATACGTTGAAACACTTGATTCAGTTGTCAGGGACAGATATAATCATTATAATGCCAAACTACACTTGACTGGCATATATGTGTGACTGTATAGCATTGTTAAAGTCAGATATGAATCAAAATATATTTGACTGGCATAGATATGTGACTTCGTAGCATCCAGATCGTGGAATGCATTACAAATCCATCTGGCAGCCCAAGGTTGAATATGCTATTTTCGACCAGCCTAATATTTGTATTAATAAATAATTTTTTCTAAATATTATTATGTATTTATAGTTCAGTTGGAAACCATTGTTTAGGCAGGTAGTTAAGCTCTTTTTAAAATTAAAGTGCAACCTATTATTTCTTGCCTTCTTAAATGAGTTGTTGAATTTGCATATTGTGGCGGAGTAAATTTGGCTTACCCAGGCTCTCAAGGGAAGTAACTCAACACTGATCAGACAACTAGCTCCACTCCATTCTGTTCTTTGAGTTTATTTATTAACTAATTATTTACATTAAAAAGAATAAGAAACAAGTATCAAAGACGTACTTTATAATGGTTTAAGTAAGCAAACATTCTTGCGAGATTCGAAATTTGTAACTCTCTTGGAGGATAGCTGTTCTTTCACCCGCGTTTTACAGCGTCTATCAGTATTACTATCAGCATTCAATTTGTAAGTATCATAAAACTTTTGATGGCAATTTTTTTGCTTATGTATTGTTTAATATTAAATTTGAAATTAAAAATTACTTCATATTAATCTGTTACCTCATTTCTAGCTACTTAAAACTATTGCATGTTTGTGTTAAATTGTAAACTTTAAGCTAATGATACATTGTTTCGGTTTAGTTTCACGCTAATCTATTTCTGGTAGATAGAGCTTTAATTTAAATTCGTAAATGTTATGGAATAAAAGGTTTATGTTTGCATTCTTTATCTTGATGCTACTGAGTTATTGTTTTCATTGTTATGTTTTATAAATTATTAAACCTTAGTTTTGAATATTCCCACTACTTAGCACGTGTTAGTCGAGAAAATGCACGACCCCCCCCCCCCTCGAAATACATAATGTAAAATTGCATGAATTGCTGTCATTAACTGATTAAGATACACCAAACGTTTAAAAAGAAAAATCTTAATCTTCCTAAAATTTGTTGTTCTTGAGCATTTAACCTTTATAACAAAAGTTAATATAAATATAAACATTTCCAGTTTCTCTGTCATTTTAAACTTAGTTAAAGACAGTATTCCTTCATAAACAGGTTTCATGAATATCAAAACATTTTCAGCTTTTTATTATGTACACGCTGTAAATAATTGGGTATTAATTTTTGTGTAAAGTAATGAGTATTTTGTGTTGAGAGCATTTGGTGAGTAGACCCTGAATACTAATTCAATTCTTGCAGTCAAGTTACATAAATGAATGGACATCACTCTAGTTGAGCTTTCCTATTTTATCTCTTCTACTGTGTTCTAGCATTTATTTTTTTATATTTCCTGACATTTACTTTTCTGGACATTTTATATAATTATAAAGGTTTCTGAGTATGTGATCTGTATCCTAAATTAACAAGGCTACACATTCTGTATTCTTTACTGAACCAAACATAATCTGTTTTAATATATCTTTTCTTTATTTTTCACATCATATATATATATATATTGTATACGATTGAACATTTTAGCCCAATGAACCCAAGATAGTGTATTGTAACATTAATCTCACAACTTGTATTTAGTCAAATATGCTACCCATGTCAAATTGTGGAATGTAGGTAGAAAAATGTTAGGAAGAGTAATTCACTATTGTCATATGATTCTTGGAGTCATCTATATTTATGCAGTTAGCTCAAATGCACTTTGTATCATTACATTAATTTACTTATATTAGTTATAAATGCTGATGCAGATAATTGGTTATATATGGTGGCAGTGGTTTGATTATTGTTGAGATTATTATTTTTAACTCAGCATGCCTCCACACACACAGTAAAATGGTGCCATAAATGAACACTATAAATATTAAACTACACTTAGGCTAAATCAGTAAATGTTGCAACATGACACTACACTAATAACAATACACCAATAATAATGGAAAGAGTTTTACAATTTAAAATAAAGGAATAATAAAATATGAAGAATTACACGAATTTTCTCATCATAGATTGAGATTGGTGTGATCTAAAACTACTAGTAAAATTGAAATTGCCTAATGTTCCAATTTAATATTGAAAATCCAAAGAGTAAATAACTATTTTATCTTTAATTTATTAATAGTGAAATCTATC
This sequence comes from Sinotaia quadrata, assembly GCA_028829895.1. NCBI lineage: Eukaryota > Metazoa > Mollusca > Gastropoda > Architaenioglossa > Viviparidae > Sinotaia > Sinotaia quadrata. Next base: position 97,262,199 of record CM054183.1, on the reverse strand, counting down.
ACGAATATAGATAATACTGATTATAAAAGTGCATCTATTGCGCATGCTTTTAATTAAATTTCATTCATGAAGATATTTGCTTATAGTATACATGGATCCCAAAATAACCAACACTTGTCTGGCAAATTTTTGAAGGTTTGCTAATTTATTTGAATCAAGAGATTTGTAAAATGTGCATATTTCTCCACAATGATGTAATTCTCTTAAAACAGGAGTTCGCCAAAACTCAGTAATTTCAGGTTGAAGTTCACTTGGTGTGATATCAACTGAAAATAGATCCCGAATGATTGAGAAACGTTAAAAATTTGCGAAAGTCACCATAATCTCTGGGAAAATTAACCATTCACAGTGCTGATCATGTTAAGATATTCTTCACATTTATTTTCAGGTACAGTCACTGCTTGTATGGTTAGAAAGTGATCAAGTTAAGTGTTGAGAAAACAAGTGCAGTTTAATTTGGAAAGCAGTCAAGCTTATTATCATGCCATGAGCATACACGTTTCTTCCTTGTAACAGTATTAAATACATTAAGGTCATAATGTCCAGTATGAATGCAAAAATCACAAAGCCAGTTATAATTAGTTAATTCGGGAAAATCTTTATTATTTTTCATTTCTTTTCTAAAAAGAGAAAGACACCGTCTTTAGTTTTAGGTCCAATTCTTGATGAAATACTTGTCTAAGCTTAGCCATTGTGCTTGACTTTGAATTATGATAGAGAACATCTGTATGCTAAGATTTAAGATCTTGATGCAAATTTATGAACTGCCTGATTCAGGCCCTTTGATCAAATATAATTTACCATTTTAATGATGCAAAATGTGACATATTCTACAGTTAGCTCATACTTTACACCAGGGGTGGGCAACTTCTCCAGTCGGTGGGCCAGATATGGGAAAATGAAGTCCTTGGTGGGCCGGATTACTAAATCAGTACATTAATCTCGTATTTATCCACCTATGCAAGGAATAAATCTTATTTAATGTAAACTTTAGAGCATAGAGACTAAAAACAGTATTTAAGAATTTAATGTAATATACTTCAATAGCTGCTGAAGTCAATGAGACGTCTGTGGTCGATCAAAGTTTTCAACAAGTTGTTTGAACTCTGGCTGCATGTCGGACATAGAAATTCTCAGTAAAGACTGCATGTGAACATCAGTTAGATTGAACGCAGCTTTGTCTTGTTAATGTTCATGGTCGAAAATGTTCGCAAATGTTTATGTAGACCCGAACAGAACAAGTAGTTTCATGGCCATCTTTCTCAGGTTGGCAAACTTGGACTCATTCAGTGACACATAAAATTTGTCAATGCTTTCAGATTGGAATTTCTCTTTCAGGGTAGAGTCACACTGCAGATCAATCAGTTCCAGCTGTAGAGCATCCATCGCCTTTTCAAAGTCAGTTGTAAAGGGTGATGACAAGATATCAAACTTAGCAGCAAGTTTCTGGAAGTCCGCAAAACGACGAGCAAATTCATTGTGCAGATATCATATTGGTGTACTTCTCAGTTGACATCATCTGGGGTGCCATAGTTTTGAGTGTAGAAAGTGTGTTGTGATATTCTGACTGAGCTGGCGAGAAAACAGTTTTAGCTTCACTTGAATGCCTTCACTGTTGAGTACATTTTGTGAGCATAAGTGCCCTTCCCTTGAAGTCTGGTGTTCAATTCATTCATAATCATATGTTCAAAGAGATCAACTGCAAATGCCAGATTTTACAGCCATTCTGAGTTGAGGATATTCTGTATCTTTCCCTTTCATCTCCAAAAACAGAAAGATTTCTGTTTTCAGGTCCCAGATATGTCTCAGAACTTTCCCCAAACTCAACCAGTGTACAGCGGTATGATACAAAACATCACTGTGATCAGTACTGCAATCTTCCAGAAGTGTGATAAACTGTCTATGATTTAGACCTCTCGCCCTGATGAAATTAACAATTTTCACAACTGGATCCACATGTTTCATGTAAGCACACTTTTACACAACACTTTCTGGTGTATTATGCAATGTAGAAATATCAATTCCCTGGTGCAATCGACCTCTGCAACACGGTCACCCAGTCTCTTCTGTAGAACAACTTTCTTTCCTGTCAAAGATGGAGAACCATCCATAGTAACACTGACCATTTTCTGCCATGGTAATTGCATTGTGTGCAAGGCATTTTCCACACATTCGAAAATATCTTCCCTGGTAGTAGTGTCTTTCATTGATTCCATTGACAGCAATTCTTCTGTGATTTAAAAGTTTTCTGAAATGCCTCGTACAAAGATGAGCAGCTGTACAGTGTTATTGATGTCAGTGCTTTCATCTAATGCCAGGGAAAACAGCTAAAATGAAGGTACTCTTTCAACACGGCAACACTTTCACTGCACAGCAAGCATACTACTTTCTTGCCGACTTCTGTGAAAAAGTACTTAGGCATCCAATCTTTGTTAAATGCGCGACACTCGCTGTCAACTTTACGTTTCTTGGCAAAATCCAAGTTAAAAATGTTATTGTAAATTCTAAATCTAACCGAAAACAACCAAAGAATAACTAACAGTCACTATTACTGCGACGCAGTAAGAAAGTAATGGGAGATTGCAGCGGGATGTGGGCGCGGGCCACATTACCATGTACGGCCAGAAACAGTCTGCGGGCCACTCAAAATCCCGTCGCGGGCCGGGTCCGACCCGCAGGCCATATGTTGCCCGTCCCTGCTTTACACAATACAAATTACATGTACAATGCATGGATATTAAATTATGATTAAGATATTTTTCATTAATCTCATTCTGAGTTAATTTTAGTAATCCAACATTTTTACAGGTACTAAATCCTCTGTTGACCATTTTGTTCCATGGCAGTTTATCTTTTAATAGACAATTCTCAACTTATCAGATATTTCAGCTCCAGTTGTCTAGTCTTCAGAGACTGTTGACAAAAGTCAAAGTTAAGAGTATATGCATGTATAAAAATTAACAACTGCAGTATCCTATTGATTTGATCCGTACTCTTGTCGAGGCAATTGAGTACCATGTTATTGATGGTAATTCCAATATTACTTTATTAGTTGCTCATTCAAATTTTCATCGATACATTCATTTTGTCTTGTTATAATTCACTGAGATAATTATTTTTTTCGTCAGGACATGATTCTTCTAGTTTCAGTCACACATTCTTTTATAAATTCCCCATCAGAAAAGAGTTTATTGCTTTCAGCAATTTTATGAGTAATACTAATAGTGAAACTTGTCTTTGTAGTTGCTTCTTGTGTGTTTTGCCACAAGCATATTTCATTGAAAAAATATTTTGAACTAATTTATATCTGCTGCTATCTTTTTGGCTTCCACTGTTCCAGAGTTGAGAGAACCATATTCATAATGCTTATTGGTGAAATGTCTTTTAATATTACATTCTTTTAACATTGATATACTATCCTGACAAATTAGGCATGTGAGTTTGATTTTTACTGCAGCACTACATATTTCAAACTCGTATAAGTTTGTATAACGTGAACATTTTTATAATTTTTATCTTATGTTTTTATGTGTTCAACCCTGTTGTAGACTTTAATATGTAAAATAATTAGATATAAGACAGTGTGTCTTGTACTTATGTAACAAAATGGTACACTTGCCAAAAGTATGAGTTATGTATATATTGTTACATTCCAGTGTTTGTTTAGAGACCCTGCCTCAGCATGAAGACTTTAAAGATTGTTAATTTTTGACATTATGTTATACCTTTGATGACAGACTGGTTGCCAGACTCACCCTTCAGTCTCCTTAATTAATTCTCTCCATTTATATAACTACAGTGACACATGAATCTGTGTAATATTGCGTGAACTAGGCATGTTATCCTAATAACGACTAATTAAGCATACAAACATTCTTGTTGACTCAGCCCCCAGCCCAGTTCTCTTTCGGTCTTTTTTTCGCTAGTAATTAGTCAATTTTGCGGCCGTCGTTGCTGGTTGTTGCTGGCCCCTCTCTCCTCCTCGGTGGGTGGGGGGGGGGCAGACCAGTTGCCGGGGTCACATCGAATGGTCAGATGACAATAACCACTCTCACACTCAGACACCAAGGAATAATCTTGTGGAGGGTGGGTTAACTTTACTCTGAGATGTGGGGTAAAATGTGAAAGCCGGCGTGTGTGTGAGTAGGCGTGTGAATGTCCTGTGAGGGACGCACTGAATGAACAAACAACCGCACCAATACACACTTTTGAAACAGAGAAAGGAAGCCCAACTCTTGAAAAAGAGTTAACAAAGAATTTAATTTAAAAGAAAAAATGGGCTTAACTTTCACACGGTGTTAGTCATTCATTCCGAGACGTGTATACCCGACATTCAAGGGGCGGGGAAAAGAGCGATTAAAATGAAGAGAGAAAAAATATGATGAATAAACTAAAATTTAAAAAAAGCAATAAACGGTGATGACCGTTTCCACTACTGCCAGATAGAGTGGCACAATACTTTGGGCATAGCCCCAATACAAAGCACAACTAGCGGTAATGACCGCAAAAAAATATCTAACCTTAAAAAGAATAAATGTTCTTACTAATAGTAATGTCAACAAATGCTAATTTATAACCACGTTGATAACCGCAAAAATTATCCAATAAATAATTAATTATTAAAGTCAAAATTAAATGTTTGTGAAAGTTAGTTCAATAATGATATTTATATTATAACTATCCTTCCTAAGTAATGCACCTCTAAAAAGCTTTCCTACTTACAAGTTTGAAATTAACGTTGAATTGTCAACGCACTGGCGAACACAAAAAGTTACAGTTACTGACATCTATGAATAAATACACTTTATGACGGAAACATGGCTCACTGAGAGTGAAGTGTGGACACACAATACTTGTCCCACGATGAAAAACGCTGGAACACCAGTTCAATGCTGAAGAACACGGACGGCTGTCTTCGATGACAGTATCAAATTGTAGCTCAGGGATACCTGTCTTCTGCTACGGTTCCAAAATCTATCACGGAGGGCTGTCTACGGCGACAGTTCCGAAACGTGAGTGGCGTGGAATATTCTCATCTCGACGCAGTCCTGATCCCCTCAGTACCTGTGTTCCCTGATGGTCAGCTAATGCCCAAGTCTCGAATCCAACGTAGAGTAATGCAGACAAGCTTTACAGGTTGCCTTTAATGAATTGAGTGTGACAAAACACTTCCAACTCTATACTGTACGTTGAGAATATTCAGTTCTTTCTTCCCCGGTTATGATTAAGATAGAAAGATTGTCCAGACTCGGTGTAGGCAAAAACATACGAGGCCTCACACCTCTCTGTAGTCCAGACCAGACGCACACTAAAGTAAAATAGTTCTCATTAGTCCTTTTATACACAATCAGTTCTCATTCTCTCCACAGATAAAATTCGTGTGTGTATCCCTACTCTACTGACGCTAAGAAGGTGCAATACTCGTGAGGTGCAAAACTCCTAAAATATAATCCCTAATGAAATTTGTAATTAGAAATATTAATAAAAACTATTTACATTTTCCACATATTGTAAACATAATTATCAAACATCTAACTCTAATAATTTATCCAGTGTATTTTTATAAAGATGTTAAAAACATGAACTTAGCAAACTTGCCCTGACAGTTATTGGAAATGAACTCGCTGTCAGTACACTTATTTAACCCATCACCCTGCTCGCAGATGACCACCGCAAACGTCCGATGGGTCACGCATGGGGCAAGTGGGGACAATCAAGGGTAAAAAATAAATTTTCATGATTACTCCCCCTTTTTTTCGTGACAGTCAACTTCTGTTATTTGTATAACAAAAGTATAAAAATTTAATATTTAATAAAATAGTAAATCAATACGAAGGTCATTTGGACTACCTATTCTGTCTTTAAAAGTTTGTACGGATCGTAACGTGAATTTCTGATCTATCATATGCCCACTTTTATCATCATCATCAGTTGTGGCATTTCATGTCCCAACAATTCATCGATGGTTGCTCAGTGGACTGTCTGCACAACTTGTCACATTTGAATAGTGTATCTCGGCATCCAGTCCTCAGCTCTGTAGCTGTAGAACTTCAGTATCAACTGAATGCTCACTTGGAATTCCCAAACTGAACTCCAAACAAAAACCCACTCTGAAACAATAGCAATCATTTCCATGAGCGATAACCCTATAGTTCGCAGATCCATATGTAGTGGCAACAGACAATTAGGTGTCCTATTACAATTGACCTCAATTCATATTTTTACAAGGAAGATAAAAAATGGTTTAAACCACGCACATGCATGTTACAATTAAAATAGAAATAATGTCCCACACAGTTGGATTACAATTATCATATTAGCAAAAATGTTTCAAACACGCACAGCATTTTACATTTGTCAATTTAATCATTCGTTAGCGGAGATAAAATAAAGTTCCACAATATCATTACACATTTCAGTAATCATTAGAATTACCAGGCACATGTTAACTTGGTCACTGTGATCTCTGGACAAACGTCAGTAAAAATAGCAGCAATTCAATCAATCATAATAAAGTATAGTTAACAAATATTAAGAAATCAATGTGTTACCTATCTGAATATTTAGCAGGCTTATCTTTAATTCTTGGAATATGTGCAACCCTTGTAAATCTAGGCAACGTTTCCTCATGAATAATTTCCCAATTCATTTTCGCAGTATTTATGCACATCTAAGGATTAATGGCAGGAATTCTGTCAGTTGAGCGTCGGGCTTGAACAACACCCCTCTCTCTGCTATTGTTCAAGTGTATTGTGTAATCGACTTAATAAGTGATTGACATTTTCATTTTAACCTGTACATATCTTTCTTAATTGCATGTAATCTGCTTACAAGGCGATGCATACAATTACACAATTTGGCTGCGATCACTGGTGTAAGGAAAGTATAATACAATAGACGACATCAAAAGAGCTTAATATGACAATGAAAAATAATTTTTAGATAGGAGGTCAGGCATAATTTGCCCTTGACCCCACAACATATATATATATATATTCCTTCTTTTTAGCCACTATACTCAGAAACTTGGCAAAGAGTGTTAAGTACTAAACACTTAACAGAATGATATTAAAAGATTGTCATTGAATAATATATTTTAAATAATTTGTACAGTCAGATGTAATCAAGTTTCCATTAACATTGTTGCTTAGAAGTTAGATTTGTTTTTGCAGCAGCATTCTCACAATTTGAAACATAAGTAAGAAAAAATATCCAACGCCATAAATTTTCCATTTCTGTTCTCACATCTTTTTCAGAAGGTTTTTTTCTATCTCAAATTTATAATTGCCCTGCTTTGCCAACATTATTGTTTGCCTTCTCATGCTGTTTGATGTAGAACTTTGATCTCGTTTATTATTCTTGTGCTGTGTTTCATGAAATAGATTTATGTTGTTTAGTATTTTTTAAGAAGATTAATACATTTTGTTTAAAGCCATGACTGGTAGGGCAAGAGGTAGGGCAAGAGGGAGGGCCAGAGGTGGTGTTGACCCACAAGAAATTCGACGGCCTGGGGAAGAGTCTCAAGATGTACAGGTATAGTTATGTAGTTTTTTCTTCTTTTTTTTTTTAACAGTATGTAGTATTTATACTTAGCCATGTATTTGCAGTGTCTGTAATTGCAAAATTATATATTTAATGCAGTTTATCTTTACATGTCATTTGCTTTTCATCAAATACTAAATAGTTACCATTCTCCAGCAGAAGGGTTTTGAAGTCTTTTGTCATTGGTATTCATCAAATGCCCTTACTTCCATTCTTTCTTGACCCCTTTCCTTGCACAAAATTGGAAACTTAAAAAAAAAAAATTCCCAAAGTAAATTGCATCCTAGAATGTTAGAACATGACCCACACATATGTGGTATAAGTAACGATAGACTCAAATCTGCATGTATATGCTGTGTGACAAAATCATGTTTTGACCCCTATTTATTAAATAAGGGTTTGGTTGAGATGCAAATATTTTTAATACTCAGAATATCAGCAGCATAAGTTCATTCCTAGGAATAACCTTATAGTAGGGTATAAGACTAAGAGGGTAAGAGGTGGAATTATTATTTTAGTTAGGACATGTTTTAAACTTTTATAGCCAAGGAGAAAGTTTATACGAAGTATATAGTGCAGGGGTCTCAAACTCATTTTACCTGGGGGCCGCTGGAAGTAGAGTCTGGGTGAAGCTGGGCCGCATCATTATTCCCTGCTGCCAGAGATCTGGCAACGCTTCCTTTTACATAGCTCAGACACATTTGGCTTCAGGGGGGAAGCCACTGAGACCCTCAGTGTGGCTTGAAGATGCTCATCAGTAAGTTTGGACCTGAATTTTGACTTATTAAAGTTCATGGTGGAGAAGAGCTTTACACACAGATAGGTGCTCCCAAAAAGGCACTTGGTCCGCTTGAACATCCTGGAAAGCTCATGGAAGGTAAGGGGCAATTCTCTTAAAAACTGCCCAAGCTTTTCTGCTTTTCCACTCACCTCCCTGAACTTGGCTTTGAGTTCAGAATTACAATGTATGTCAATTAGCTCCATTTGAAGCACAGGAGGGGAATCTTCCACATCGAAGGAGAAGGGGTCAGCAAATATTTGAAAGGTGGTTCTGTGTTTCTTGAATTCTGCAAACCTGTGATCAAATTCTTCATGCAGCTTTACAATGGCATCAACATACTTCTCACCACTGAATGGTGTGCCACAATCCATGAGTGCCTTACATGCTGGGAAATGGCAGAGGTTTGTCTGAGAAAGCTGGGCTTTCCATAACACAAGTTTTGTGGAAAATGCTCTGACATTGTCATATGCTGCGCTGACAAGCTGCCCCTGGCCTTGTAATTTCTTGTTCAGTACATTCAGCTCTTGTATGATGTCAACAAGAAAAGCTAAGTCCATGAGCCATTTGGGATCACTTAGTACAGGAACAGCCATCCCATCCTTCTCCATGAGGGTTTTCACTTCTGCTCTCAACTCATAAAACCTCTTCAAGAACTGTCCCTTGCTAAGCCAATGTACCTTGGTTATTTTTCTGTTCTTCCTTTTCTGTTCTTTCACTCTACTATTTTTCTTCTTTGCTAAACCATTCACCTGCTTTTTCGACATGAAAATGTTGTTTTTTCCGAACCACTCATCTGTGTGTAGGCCTGTAGGGTCTATAATCTATATAGAATTAGCTTGCTAGATCTGGATGCTTTTGAACTTTGCTAAACAGTAGCAATATGTAATAGGCTTGGGAAAGAAAGTCGCCGAGTTTGGCAACACGCCGTTACTGTCATGATCCTGAGGTATGGTAGCCCACAAGTGACAAAAACTATAAAACTCCCAAGCTGCGTGAGAAAAACGTGCGGGCCGCACTATCACTAAACTTTGATATCAAGTGGGGGCCACAAAACATCGTCACGCGGGCCGCGAGTTTGAGACCCCTGATATAGTGTAAGTGGAACACTAAGATTAGTTATGGATTCTTTGCATATAATTTTGTTTATTAAGACTGTTTTAGCAAGATTTGAATTGTATGGAAAAGTACATTTTGTATAGAGTTAGTGGAACAGTTAGACAGGTTAAATGCACAAACATGCAAATTTACTAAAATTTATCATGCTGCAGTTTTATTCACATTTAATATGAGCTATTTTTTAACATGAAAATAAAGCTGTATGTTTCATCTTTCAAATATGTTAATTGTTATTGATAATTTATCTGACCTTTATTATAATATCCACACACTTTAAAACGTTTTTGAGTACTACTACCAGTTTCTAACTCATCTAAAATTGGATTGGTCCATTATAATGGGGACAGAGAACTCTGTGCCAATATTTTTTCTGTAATTGTTTTACATATAACCAAATAGTTGTAAAATTAAGACTTTTTGTTTGTGGAGATAGAAAAGTTACCAATTTTTACAGCATTTCAATATTTTTCCAAATTTCTTTGCATATAATTTTGTTTATTAAGACTGTTTTAGCAAGATTTGAATTGTATGGAAAAGTACATTTTGTATAGAGTTAGTGATTCTGTGGTCAGGACACCACGCCCATAAATCTATGTCAGTGTTCAGAAACAGCAATTTTGTCTGAGATGACAGGCTCTGAGTTTTGAAATGTAACATCTTTTAAGAATCACCACTATATAAATGTTTGGTAGTAAGTTGATATTGTTATTGTGAAATTATTTGTTGAAATAGAAATTTGAGTTATTGGAAAGTTAAGATTTATATTACTATAGTTAAATGTGTTAGTTTGGGTGTACAACCATTTCTTGCTGTGATTAATGTACGGCTTGCCAGGTGGCCATGAGTCACCATAGTAACTGTAGTTTTAAAATAAAGTTAGGACTGTTGTTCTGAGATGTAGTTCAGCGTGCTCTGAGAGTTAGCTAGATAGTTATTCAGTGGGCAAATGGATACGTAAATCACAGGTGCCAACTGGGAACTTGATACTTGGCACTAATAGAAAGTGGATGGTCAGAATATTCATCAGCACGTAGAGTGCAGTGCTGGATGGGGGTACGTGTGTGCTGGAGGGGGCGTGTTCTAATCAGCTCAGTGAAAGTAATGTACAAACAAACAAACAAAAATTTACATATAATTTTTTAAAAAATAAAATTTTAAAATTAAAAAAAAAAACAAACCACCACCCACAACCCCAACAACATGCACAAACACGCAGACGACAGTCATAACAACGGTCAGACATGAAGATACAACGCGCAAACCAAACAACGCATGAACACCATACCCCACCCTCCTTGAATACCAGAGAAAGGAGGAAGGCCCCACAGGAATCCACCAAGAACCAAAAACATAGTCAAGATGAAAAGTTCTAACGCAATCCCTGTGGGAGCATAGATAGCGGAACTACTTCTTCTATTAATGTACAAGAACTTTGCGCATAAAAGGGGAAAACAGAGACAGGAACGGACGAGAAACATCGAGAATGTAGTGTTTGGTAGAGGGATAGAGTTTCTCCCTGCTTTTTTGTACCAGGAACACTCTACGATGCTGGGAGGCAATCAGCTGGAGAGTTCTTGGACACTGCAACAGAGTGCCAGATGTCTACCCAGGCTGTATTTGAAGGTGCGCCGTGTCAAGGTCGTTCACAGATCAAAATATACCAATCAAACCAGATAGTCATCTCTGGGTTTTCAAAGACTCTGTGCAAAGACCGCGGGCGATCGATTATTTCCCAATAGAAGTGATTAATTGGCAGTATAATGTCGCAGCACATGGGATATGTTGCAGAACGGTATATTACATAGAGGTTGTTACATGTCCAGTTTTTATTTAAAGACCATGCTTAGGAATTTTACAGAACTTTAATTTAATTAGATAAATTAATTTCTCCTCTTTCCTTAAACAGACTGGTTGCTCAAATTATCTTTCATCTCATATGAAAATGCGCCTTTGTAGTACAGACAAACAGATTCACGAACAGACAACTTGTGTACAATAGCCGGCTTGGAAACCGTTAACACTCTCTTAAATCTTTATGCATTCAAAAATGTTACGTTTAGCTCAGTCGATCCCCCATCCAAACCACGAATTAGGTCTATATGCATAAAAATCACTACGAAAGAGGTATTAACAATAAAGAATTTAATAGTTAATATTTAACAATAACAATCAATTACGAAGACACAGCTTCAGATCTAAACTAAGGCAAGTTCAATCGGCTTGAAAGTTAATGCTCGAGAAAGTTATTTTTGCCAGCACATTCGATGGATTCAGAGTTCGGGTTAGTTACTTATCTCTCTTAGGAGTCTTGATGAACACGTGGTCTAAGGTCAGTTCGATCCTTCCACATATCAAGCGATGCTTGCACTGTACGATCCGTAGCTTCAATAACTTGTCGTCCCTCGACTTTGTTACACTAGGGTTTCGTCACGGCAGAACACCATCAACAAAGGCGGCACGGAATTGTAACATCGTCCGTCCAAGTTGAATAAAGGAACGCGCATCCAACGATGCGAAGGTGGCAATAATACGTAGAACGTATTATAAGGCAGAGACATACCTGCCTACCTTCCGCTTTTAGCGGAAGAATCTCCCGCTCTTCCGCTTCCAAAAGAAATCTTCCGCTTTCATTTTCATTTTCAATTTTTTTTTTCACGATCGATTATGACAGGACGAAAAACTTATCGTGCGTTCAATAGAGCTAACGGCGGCGTAACTCTAACTGCTTCTCTGTCGTCTGCTACGAGCTCTTCAGCATACGAGTCCTTTTCTAACACTTCCGAAATCTTATTCGTCGGCCGTTATTAATTTTAGTTGACAAAACAGAATTTCGCTCGTGAAATAAACATTTTCTTTAAATATTTTTTATGTTGAGAAGTCAGAGCTTAGCGGGATAAGCAAATTCGGTTCATAACGTTTTTACTGTCGTTCGACCGATAGACGAAGTTCGCTTTTTCAAAATGGCGGCCACGTAGCGATAGTATATGCGTGACAATTACGAAATATTTACTTTAATAAATAACATTCAACTTACATATAAGACAGTCTATGCAATTTTCTTCAGAAATTATCCGTCCAAAACGAGCTACTTTGACGAATTATATTGCAATGCTAGGAAAAAGATTGGCGTTTTCAATAACGGTAGGCCTATGTTTGAAACTGCATTGAGGTTCAAATAATCATTTTTCTAGAATCCGTTGTAATTATTCTTATATAATATGTAAGGCTTCAAAATTTATTTTTTAAAAAAAAGTGACACAAGTTTTAAAACAAAAGATCATCGGCGATAAAGAAATGATCCTGAGTCAAATTTGTTTGAAAGTAATTTACGGAATTGTGAACATTTTGATTAAGTCGAATTTTTTATTTTAATCATTTCTGCTAAAAAAATAATAAAAAATTAGAAATATATATAGGCCTATATATATATATACATGTATTTGTAAATTAGCCGTTGATATTTTGTGATTACGCAGTACACACATTATATATTATAATAGAATTTTAGAAGGCATGATAATAAATACACATACATTGAAGACAAAAGAAATGCATAAAACATTAAAAATAATAATATTAATCATATCCAATTCTTAATTAACAAAGCATGCTTATTGAAGAATAATGTCTTTTTAATAACATTTTAAATGTTACAGGAAGACTTTCACTGTTTTTTCTCTAGTCTAATGGACATGTAAATTTAGAAAAATACAGGTGTTTTATATATTTAAATCATTTATAAATTAAAATCTGAACCAGATATTCTAAAACTAATAACTGGTATTGCTTTCTCATAACAAAGACAACATATATTCCAAATTTTATTAATGTAGATTGATAAATATATTTTTTTAAAAATTTCTTTGCAATATTCTGGTTCTATGTAGTATTAGAAAATAAAAAGACTGTACACTGAGGATGTAAAGGATAGTAATATATAGTATTAGTATATTTAATTCTGAGAGAGCTAAATGATTAAGAGCAGTCCAATGTAGTATGGATAGGGTATATTTATTTTAAAAAAATAAACCACTTGAACACTTTTAAAGTTCTGTAGTCTTTATTTTACTTTAAATGTGTTTTTCTCAAAATGACTTTTTTCCTCTGATGAACTAAATGCTAAGACCCCTTTTGAATAGTTGTAATTATTCCATGACCCTGAAATTTGGTATACTAGTTTCTCATACATAAAATTAAAAGGTTGTGCATGGATGAAAGCCTATATGCTTTAGGTTTGAGTAAATTTTATTTAAATTTTTTAAATTCTACATGTTCTCCCAAAATATATATTTTAGATGGGTACAATAAAAAAAAAATCATAACTTTTTTCTTAAAATTTTTCAATAGTCACATGTTCCTTTTTGTGGCTTGTACATTAGATAATAAAAAGTTAAATATATATTTTTTTAAAAATCCATTTATGAAATATTTAATGAATTTCTGTAAAAGTGAAAATCATGATGCAGTACTTCAATGGCCCATTATTCTGAAATGTGAAGATCCTTCTTCAAATGAAGTCTAAAGAAATATCTAAATAAAACTGCCTAACACTTGGTGTGCTTGACAAAAATTCATCTAAAATAAACAGTGGAATGGAGACTAGACAAAATGTAGACAAATTGTTGTGCTTTGCATTAATCATTTCATTATTGGTAAGTTTATTTACAAATATTAACATTATTTTTTTTATTTTGCATTTATTTTATATTATTGGTATTTCTATTAAAAAGCCAGACTCCGCATAAAATCTTCTGGTTTCCATTCAAAATCTTCTGGTTTTGGACCAGTGATCTTCTGGTTTCCTAAGGTGGGGGGTAGGCAGGTCTGCAGAGAAGAAGAACCCGGTCTGAAATGAGAGTGTGGTTTCTATGAGCGATTTGCGTTTACATTTGCAAATCATCCAAGCACGTGACTGATACAATGCGCTTAGTTTAAATCTTCGACTATCGTGTCTTTTACAATATATTTATATTCATAAAAGATGCAATATAATTTACGTGTGTTATTTTTAACATTACATGAACGTATGAATTTCCAACATTTACTTCCATCAAAAATGGAATTCATACAAGGAGAACAAAATATAATTCAAATTAAATATGAGCGCTTTACGAATTAACAATGAAATTACACGCAAGAGAATCATTTGAATTACATAGAAATTCGCAACGTGCACAGATGTTCTGCGGCACAAGAGAATTAAGGTTTATACAAATTAAAGTCAAAAGGTTACAATTAATTTATATACAATGAAATCTTTAGGCTTTAGTCATTCTATCGAATCACTTATGCTCAGAGGAGAATTGTAATAATTCGCATAAAATACATACATAAATTCATATACAAAAATACAAATAGTAAAATGCAATATCGTTGTAAGAAGTAGACGTGTTACCTTCTTAAAGTAGAATTACTGCACAAGACACGGGTTCCTATGTTCCTATGTTCCTTTCCGACTCAGCAAGGTATTCGGCGACTAAGGTGCTCGAGAGCTGTGTGTGTGTCGACCGGTTTGCGTTATGAGTAAAGAATATTACCGCATCAAGAGTATTTATTGTAGTGAATGAATGCATCACGTGACTAGATCACGAGGTATGTTTTGATTCGAACTTTCTCGACTGTTGTCTAAAGTTACATAACAAGGGATGAACTCACTATTGTTTTTTCCTCATGCTGGTGCACGACGGGAGGGTTTTAACAAAGGAATTCAATTTGAATATGATATTCGAGTTTCGGATGTGGGTCAGAAGTTCGTGACACAGAGTCTGTCACAGAGGTAGTATTATCGCTGGAAGCAGTCGCGATGCGGGGCGTGTCGCACAAAAAACGGCAGGGTTGGCCGTTAGTTACGTAACGTTAAGAGAAGAGATGATAGATGTAAGAGAAGAGGAGAGACGCAATGAGATGAGGGGAGACATTGGTGAGAACCTGGGAGAAGAGAGAACGTAACAAGAATTGAAAAATAGGCCTAACGAAGAGCGCAGCGAGAGCGTGAAATTGTAGCAGCCGTCATAGCAGCCAGGACGGCCGTTGGAGCGAACCATGACGTCGATGGTGTTTTTGTGTATTATCAAAACCCCCAGCACAAGAAAGTGACGATAACTATGTGAGCAGAGCACAAGGAGAAAGTGGCAATAACTATGTGAGTAGAAAAATTCTAATTAGGGTAGGTAGAGATCTCAGAGCACCTAAACATAAACATAAAACTAAAACTTAAAACTAAAGCTTAGGAATCTTAATTAAGCATTAAACCTAAAAATTAAAAATAAACCTTAAGTTAAAAATACGTTTATAAGTAAAGGATGTCTTTAAGATCAATATAAGAAAATATTGATGGAACTGATTGAAGAGGACTTGCAAGTCAAATGACATTTGTTTATTGTTGAATTATTGAATTTTGATATAAGAGCAGTGGCTCCAGAACTTTGAAATAATGACTGTCATATAATGTTGTAAAATGCTTAGGCAATTTTAGAAGTAGTACTGCATGAAGAATATTGAATTTTGCATTTCTTTTATTCATCATTCTTTCTTTCTTTCCCCCACCCATGGGTGTGAATGTGGATGGCTGACTAAGCAACATGCGAGAGGAAACCCATAGACCAATAAATTTGAATATATACTCTGACATTGAGGCTTTCTCCTGTCTATGGTTTTGAAAGAGTGGTAGTTGTCGTTGTTATACGTTGTGTCGTCGGTGCCGTCTACACTTCTCCCTTACCCGTATGCAAGCACATGCAAACATGTTGGCAATACGTAACCTACACGCAGAATAAAATTTGAGCCAAATAACCATCTTTGGTATTCTGTGTGTGGATTTGTAACAATATTTATGCAAGTCCGACTAGCCACCACCCTCCTTTTGTTAGAGAAGGTGGGGTGGCGACATATATGAAGTAGTTTTTATTTTACAAGATTCTAAAAGAGACGTTTTATTCAGTTTTTGACCACTTGCCGTTTGAAAATTTAAACAAAATGCTATTTTGAGAGGATTGTATTTCATTTTCTTTGCATCTGTGTTCCTTAAAAATAAATCAGCAATATATTTGTCCTAACAGAGAGTTGAAATATCAAAGATGAGCTGTGTTTGTTTCATAGTTTTTGTTGTGACATCATATCAAAAGGGGGGGTTCGTGAAATCTGTTTTTTTCTGCAATTTGAACTGTCATAACTTTTTTCTATTAAAGCTGGAGCTCCAAAATTTTGTATGCAAACTTTCTTTGAACGGTAGATAACATAACCTGCAAATATCAGCTTATTTAGCCAGACTTCAAATTTACTACATCTTATATGGGTGGTAATATTATTCAGAAAAATAGATTTTCAGCATCACTGATTTATAGTATATACAAGAAAAATTATTCTTGATGCTTGAAACAGTAAACAGCAAAAATAGACATAGGCTTGTGAAATGTTTAACCTATTCCTTGTCAAAAGCTTGTTTTTCTGCATTTGTCTGTAGTTTACAGAGGTGTGTTTTTTCCACCATTTTCTCCCAGTGACGGGCATGATATTCTACAGGGCTTTATTACCTAAGCTCATCTGAGCACATCTTGTTTCAAAATCAGACAATTTTTTACATAATCCCAAATTGAGACTGATTTTGAAGGCAATCAGAGCTTCAATCATTTCAGATAGTTCATGTCATTGACCTGCATTGCTTACTTGTATTGAACTTGGAAAAACAATGTATTCATTAGGTTGAACACGTTATCATGAATTTATACCTTAAAAAATATTACAGCTATCGATATAATTTTTTCTATGTGACACAAATTTTGAACATAAAATATTTGCACTGTAGAAACTATGTGTATGGCTACTTAGAGATGTATATTATTGCTTGCTCAAACTGTGTTTGTTTTGGAGATGTTTGAATTGTATGAAAAAGAGAAATGTAACAGATAAATGGAACAGTTATGCTAGTTTTATGTAATGTGTTTCTACTATTGTTTACTCAAAACTGTTTATACTTTAGAAATCATTATTGAATTGTGTAAAGTGTGGAATGGATAAAGGAAGTGGAGTAATTAGAGTTGACTTGTATACATACTATTGTCTGCTAAAAGGACTGTTGACTTTTGTATATTCATTGTCATGAATATCGTGTGGACTCTTTAAGCATTGTTTTTGCCTGGATTCTCTATGTATAGAGGACTTTAAAAAAATGCCTGTGTGCTTGTTTACATCATCAAACCTGTTTGTCATTTTATAATCTCTTATATTGTTATGTTAGCTTCACTTTAAGTTTTAGTGGTTTTTTATTGTTTAGGTATGTACCATTATTACTACATGAATAGAGTAAAATATGTACATAGTGATGCTTTTAACCTTAGTTCATATCTTTATAGGCACCTTTATCTCGGCAGACACAAGTGCCTCAAGGAGCTGAAGGTGTTCCAGGCCTCCCTGGCAGTGGTCGAGCCACTTATCGGGGTAGTTCAAAAGGTCCAATCAAGGCAGGGAATGGAGGGGAAATTTTAAGACCACCCATTGAGGAGATGGCAAAACTTCAGGTTGGGACAATAGATGTCCGATCTTTGGGCTCAATGGGAGATAGCCGAAGACGAAGGGATCGATTTTTAGAATCGAACTATAGGCCATCTCACATTTCCGACAAAAGAGGTATTTCTTTTTTGGGTTAAGGGGCTTGAAAAATGCATGACTTTTGTGCTGAGAGCTGTATTTGATTATACCTGAGCAGTTGACATCTGTTTTTGAGAGATGTTGGCTTTTGTTGAACAGAACATCTGTAACAAGAGATATTGAAGTATATACAAAATTCTCTCTTTCTTGTTCCATTTGTGTGAGGGGTGCCCACTTTGTTAAACAGATTTAGCAGTAGTGTATAATTATCATTTGCGCATTTTGAAGTTGGAATTTAAATTTTCTTTCTAGTATACTAGTGGGTTGCATTTGATACACCATTTATTTCTTGCATTTCTGAAACTCAGGCCCATCCGACTTTTGCTTCTGTTTAAGTAGGTATTCCAAACATCGCTGAATGGCTGATTGGGACGTTGTTTTGTCAATTTTTCTACATTTTCAACACTCATGTTTCCTCTGTATATTGAAGCTTTGTAAAATAAAAGCACATGAAACAAAAGTTTGTTCTCTGTTCTGTCTTTCTGTGTTTTTTGTTTTAATAAATAATTGTGAAAAAGTAATAAGAAGTTATTCAGAAGTTGCCAACCGAACGACTTTTTTACCAAGCCGCCATAACTTGTCCGGCGGTAGCGCTTAACACATGCACTCTTTCTCGGTCCATCAGTAAGTGAGTGGTAGAGTAATCTAAAAATAATAACGGTTTTCATGTAGGGGAGAGAACAAGGTTCATTTCCATGCTAAACAATTCGCGGGAATTTCAAAATAAAGTGAAATACGGTTAAACTAAAATTTTCTTAAATTACGTTCATGGTGATTCCGATAACGTAGCAGCTTTAAAAGATACCAAAAAATAGGAAAATCCCTCATCTATAAGTCTGTATAGTTTGTTTGAGTTAAAAAATACTGTGCACGAACTGAATTGCGTTGAACGAACGGTGGTCAATTACCGAAATCACCGAAGACCGAAAACAACAATGGCGGACGGTATCGAGTACCGTAGCGATCAACTCAGCGACTTTGAACCAGTTTCCACTTTGCATTCTCGTGCATCACTCTGTTTGAGGACGTTATTTGATAAGTTAAATCAATTATTTTCAGTTTATAGCATACATTTTTTTCGTTTAAAGGACTATATTAACCGATAAATAAGAATTTTCAGTGTCTATAGGCCTACGGTAGCGTTCGTCTTTTAAGGCGTTGAGGGTGAACACGGAAAATAACTTTGTGAATTTATGTCTGCCTTATCCATAGCTTAAGTTTTGTATCATTCAATAGGGGAAAGATTTATTTGCAATATAATGTATTTCGTTTATTCGGATCGCGTGTTATTTGTTTTTAATTCTTTTTATTTTGTGGTCACGTGACCACTTTTTTTCCGTTCATTACTGCTGTAGCAGGGCACAGTGTAAACAACGAGTAGATCACTAGATGGTTTTTTTTTAATTTTAGTTATTATTTTTACCAGATTTTCTTTTCTTTTTTAAAAATTCTGATAGACACGAGTGAGTTATATCTTTATTTGTTGTATTTTGCAAGCTTATTTTTCCACAAATGTAAGAGTGAGTCCGATAATGCACATTCTATTACATTTACAAGGCCTACTCACTTTTCTTATGAATTTACTAGGTTTTGTAAATAATCATATTTTCCAAAACTTGTTAATTCTTTTTGACAAGATTGTAAGAAAACCTTAAAATATATAGACAAAATATTTGGTAGTCAATTAATATACTGTAATTTCTGGTTATTCACATTGTGTAGCAATCATTCAGCTGATGGAGCACATATTTTATTTAAATAATATTTAAAAAAAAAAAATTAAATTAATTTATAATTCCATATCTACACTATAGTCAAATATATAAAAAAGTTAGAGGTTCAGAAGCCAGATTATGTTGTCCTTAAAACTATGTTCAAAATTCTTTGCAGATATCTTTAATAGTTTTTTTTAGATGTGGTGCAAAAAAATGAAATTAATGACTGATTTTCAACTTTTAAATAACTTTTCAACCATAAACATCTCCTATGGTATACTCCCATCTTTGATTGAAAATATCTTCAAAACTATTGTGATTTGTCCAAAAATAAAAGCAGTTTCATAAAATTCAGCCATTTTTCTATCAGAAAAGACCAATAACAATCTTTTTTTATTGATTTTTTTCAATTTTTCATGCTTTTTGAGCTAGGTATGCACCTTAAGAGATTGTATCATTCAATAGGGGAAAGATTTATAAGGTACAAATATTTTTTAAAGCATGTCAGTGGAAAGACTGGCTGAGAAAAGATGATGTAAATAGGTAATAAATGGATGTCTTTTACTGCAACTATGAAATTATGTCTGTGTCCAGTGAAGGCAGATTGTGGAATAACGGTCTACCAGCAGATTGAATTGCTTATTTAGGTTAAGCACCATAACATGAAACATGCTGTTGTGGAAAACATGTACATGTAATTGTGTGCATTCAACATATAAGAACATTCCTTGTGGTACCATGCTAGACTGCACAAGAATCATTGAACTTGAAAAAGCATTAAATTAGAAGAACGATTGGCAAATGTCTGAGTGTGTGTACAAAATATGAAGATTTCTTTACTGTAGTGAGTGCATTCTTAATATAGATCTTTCCAAACTGAATCCAATGGTACCAAAAGCATCTCTGTAGCTCAATTACAAGCAGAGTTATTACAGTTTTAACGTTCATAGCAATTTCGTCCATTTTGTGTTAACAGCATTAAAGCTTTTTCCAACCCGAAAATGAATAAATTGCTAATTTTGACTGACAATATATTTGAAAATAACATTGTAAAGCCTCTTTAAAAAATTCAGCCATATTTGTATGTTGGATACTACTTATATGGAGAGTCTGAACTATATTGAACATCATTTCTTCATTTTGTGGACCTTCAAAGTGAGCTATTTGTACAATTTCATTTTTGAGCGTAAAAGTTTGCGAAAAATTAAATATTGAAAAATTCGTAACTTTGGTTGTAATTGAGATACAAACTTGATTTTAGTATTATTGAAATCAGCAGAAAAAGTTCTATCTGTCTATATACATTTAAAGTATTAGTAATGATTTTGAAAAATATGTTTGGAATACCTAGTTTAAGTTGACAGTCAAAATAGGAAACTTGTTGAGTAGCTTTTACAAAAAACAGAACTTTATCCCAAATTTGATTAAATGCATTTCTGCTTGACCTAATACAGAGCACCAGTTTATAATTAAGCAGGAATCCGTGTAACATCTCTCATCAGCAGATTTATTCCATAAGTTTAATTGAAACATCATCTCTTTCCACTGATTTTTCACCTAGTGTGTTTAACTTTTAGCACTTTGGATTCCTTTTTGCAGTGGTAGGTTGAGCTGCGACATTTGGATGTGTGAAATGTGAATGGGGGGAATTGCAGGAAAGATAGAGCCCTTCCTTGATTAATTTCCTTTCACTACATAACCACGAACACTTAACCTTTGCTAAGTCATATAGCATTCATTTAATCAGACTCTAGCTCTCGAACCCCTGAATTAATTTTAACATAGATTGATAATTGACAGGTCAAAGGGGAAAAAATCTAATTGTTGCTAACTAAAGGTAAATTTAATAGTTTACAAAACATAGATAAAATGTCCTGAATAAAAAATAAGTTAACATTGAAATAAATAGTTATTACCAATAACCATTTTTTATATTACAACAATTTTGAACTCATCATCATATAAATTATTTCTGTACACATTTTTATACATTGTTTTCAATTGAGTTCTGAATTATTAAATTATAGCAGATTAATTGTATTCCAAAAGGCTTCAGTAGAGAGTTGAACAACATTAACAAACTTCATCTGATGCAAGAGAGGTAAATGTACTGGCGGAATCAGGAGATGAAATGGCACTTGTCTGTGTTGAGTTGGAAGAAGTAGCCGAGCTCTCATGATAGTAAATCAGTCCAAATAAGTGGCTGCCTACAATTGCACATATCTTATGTGTGTCATTCATTTAGATAAATGGAATTTGCAGACAAGATGAAAAGAGTAGCAGATATTTATATTGATTTGCTCATATACTAGTAGTAATGTGGCCTTAAATGTCATATCAGGGTATTGAAAAGATTTTGAATTAAAAAGTGTAATACTCCTTGAAGAGTCCTTGAATTTTGAAAATTATGAACTAAAATATGTTTGTTATATTTTTTTACTTTTCATTTTCTTAGCCTCTTTTAATTTTTTAATAATTTAAAAGCAGGAGAATAATGCATTTATAGCAAGAGTCAGTTACCTTTAAATAGCACTCACATTATTGCTGTCTTATTTCTGCTTCCTATATTTCAGTCATTTTTTTACTGAAGAGAGACTAACATGATAGTTATAGTTTTCTTATTAATTTTCATCCAAAATTGTAAGTTTTGTACGTTGGCTTTTTATGCTTTAATTTTTTTCATGATATTGTTTTCTGCCACCTGGAAAATATTTTAAAGGATAAATTGACTTTATGAAAAGCATTTATTTTGAAGCCACTATTGTAGCCATTTCTTGCTCACCTGCATTCTTTTTATAATGAATTGTTGTTTATTTGAACATTTCCAACTAAACTGGTTTTATCTGATATCTCCTCCTTAGCATATGTATTTTCAAGGCTTTATCTTGTCAAGCAAAGATTAAGTTTTGATTAAAAGAACTAATAATATAATAACATTTTTTTTCTAGACTGGACAATTAATCATTTATTATTAATTGCTCACCTGCATTTGTTCAACATTTATCATGCCTCCTGGTAAATGAAATTTTTAATAAGACTAACCAGTGATTTTCTTTGAATCATAAAACACTTGAAAGTCTACTTTTACTGAAAAGTGAAAGTGAAAACCTGTTCCAGCTTTTGAGAAGATGGGAAAGGGTGTATTCCAGAAATTAAAGTCTTAAAGAACTATCAGAACAACATTGTGTGAATAATGTATAGTTTTGTTATTATGTAAACTACAAGTGATGGATAAGAGTATTTTTATTGACAACTACTGAACTAGCTTTTCTCTTCACTTGCATAAATGTCAGCAGTGCTTCCACACAGGTCTGGAATTCTGAAAAGAGTCTAGAATTTGATTTTAGCTTTTCCAGGCCAGAAAAAGTCTTGAAAAACAATTTTTAAAAAAGTCTTTATTTTTAGAGAGGTGGTATTATTTTTTTAAAAACTTTTTTAATTCTTGGTCATCCACAAACTGAAAGATTCTGAGCTTGTAAAAGGCTCAATTTGATTGGTTGAACAGTTGGTTGCTAAGTATGCTTATCCACAACTTTCTAGACCATACTTAAAACATATCAGGGTTGGTGTCATTTGTAAATCCTCAAGACTTTTTGTGGTCACCTGCCAGTTTTTGTTAAATTGTTACTGAGAAAGTATTGTGCTTTGAACTGCTCATTAGAAGTTGGTATTTTTAGAATCTCACATAAACACGGATATTTTGAAAGTAAGATTGGATCATCAAAAAGATATATTAAGGAGATGATTGGTTGGGTTAGAATTGCTGCATTGACTCTCTTTTTCAATTACAGTTGGTATGCTTAGGCATATGTATTTGTAGCAGATGACATTGATGACACTGGATACCATACCAGACTCAACACTTTTCAACTTCCTTTTTTTTATAACCAAGATATAATTCTGGTAGAGGGTTGTTAATGGTACAATATTTATCAGCACATATAAACACTCTTTGGGGGATTTTTCAGTTGTAAGCAGACATCCAATCTAATACAGTCTGGTTACAAAGGCATTTGATAGAAAAGTACATCACATTGACAGTCATATCGTTTGTAAAATTTTCAAAACAAGATTGATTTTGAATTTTCAAAAATGTTTTCCAGTTGTTTGTGTATCCACGCACAGCAGTGTGTTTCACTGCTTTATTTATGGTTTATAAATTAAGAAAACAATATTTGTAGTTAGTGATTCATTAAAGAATATAGCATGAGCAATGGAGGCTGGAATTTGACCACAAAAATCGATTTTTATAACAGTTATGGCAGTGTGCACACTACTAGACCTATATATTTAGAAAAGTTGTGGATGCATACAGGTCTTTTTTGAGCACTTCTGGATTTATATTTCATTGGTCACTATTAATTGCAAACAAAATGCAATTTTGCACACGAATTAGATGTTTTTTCTACAATATTTATTCTTAAAAGTCAAAGCTTAAAGGAGTAAACAAATTTCAGTGCTGAACATTTTCATTTTGTTGTTCGGTTGAACAGCAAAATTTGCATTTATAATTGTCATCTGGTAGTGTTGAGTTCACACTATAGATAGTGTCTGTTTAACACAAGAATTAATAAATCGTAACCTCCTCACATCAGTATATACAATATTCGACCAATTTTTAAAAAAACGAATTATACTGCAATTACAGTATACTTGAAAATGTGCATTTTCCAGTAATTATTGTTCAGCATCCTTCCATAATTATGCTAATATATCTCTTTGGACAAGTGTACTACGTAAGATGGGTCCATTTGAAATGTGTTACCTTATGAAATTATAACTTCATGAAAAGGAAACCTTATTCAGCTCCTTGTGACAATGAATATCAACCATCATAAAATAAGCTCTGTTTTTCTCGACTATTAAAAAGTATTATCTGCAAAGATAATATGAAAGCTACTCATGTATCTCCCCAATTGTCAAGTAATCATTCCTACATGTAGATCATGTTACATGTAAAATTAATAAAGTGTGACCAACCAGCCCTAGCAATGACCGATAACGTCTCTCAATTTCAATTTTCACATTTTTGATTAGATTTAGAACTGTTGAACTAAAATCATAAAAATAATCTTTTTTTATATGAAACCAGACTGACCTTTTAATTAATTGTATCTTTATTTAACTTTTACTTTCATTTGCCTTTGCTATTGGTTTTCAAGACAGCAGATGAGTTTGGGTTCATTTTTTCATTGATGCATTTTATTAGATTGAAAATCATTCAGAAAGAAGTTTTGTTCAATGTTATTCTGTATTTAGGAACTGTGGGAAAGCCAATCCCATTACTTGCCAACTATTTTCTTTTGGAGATGGCCCCTTCTTGGACATTGTATCAGTATGTTGTTGACTTCAACCCACCAATAGATTCCAAGAAGATGAAAGGAGCACTGCTTGCTTCACATCAGAATTTAATTGGTGATGTTCGGGCATTTGATGGTAGTGTCCTTTTTCTTCCCAGGAGACTTCCTGATAATGTGAGTATTGTTAGGAAAAATAATTCTCAATATTTAGTAATTCAATAATTTTTGTGTGTGTGAAATATGGGCTTTTTAGATCTGGTCAGACAAAAAGTTCCTATTAAAGAATGGCACAATATACTTTAAAAGTGGTTGAGTTCTCTTTATCTCATGTATATTAATTCTTTATCTGATGTATATCAGATTATGAAACATCAAGTTCATGAGGCAGCAGAATATACAATATGCATGTGGCAGATTGTTCTAACCATTTCTTTTTGCAGGTTTGATTCAAAGTAAAGGAAATGTGTTTACATAATAGTATTGTAAGGTTACATGCAAAATTTTAAGGAAAAGCCAAAAATATGGTTATTTGAATATTCAGATTAGTCACCATCACTTTATTAGATGAATAAACGCTTATTTTTTATATATTGTAAAATTGAATAATATTCAGCTATGAAATGGTAAAGTTAAAATTGGGATTTATTGTGAATTTTAAAATTGCAGATCTGCTAATAAAATGTATTATATTTTAAAATTGTACAAAAACACATTTCTTCATTATATAAATCAGCTCATATTATAAAATGCATAACAGGAAAAGCTTAAGATGAATTCTTTTTCATTTAAGTACTCGGGTGTCTGAGCCCCATTTTTTAAGCCAAAAAACTATCCAAATACAGATTTTAAATACTCTGAATGTGTTAGGTTGTCAAAAAAGAAGTGGTAATTGATAAAACACAAGAGAATGGTTAGAGTTGATTCATAAAATGTTTATTTAATCATTGTAAAATATATTTTTGACACAACATTTTTAGCCCAAAGCATATAAGTTTATATGCAGGTTTTAGTAATTAATAATTTAAGAATAAAATTAAATCGCTCTGCAACTTTGCAACTATATTAGTTAAAAAGAAAAAATATAACGGGTGGTAGAGGAGTGAATCTAATCAACTGTAAGAAAAAATAATTATGCTGATTATAAAGTAAAAGTCATTACAAAATGAAGGAAAATGCCCCTACGCTTATATTATGTAGTACTACTCATTTTTTTCTACTTGATATTGTACAAATCTTTTATGCTCAAAATATATGTGTTCTGATAAAATAATGTTGTGTAGAAAAAAATATGATGATATCTCTAAATTCTAATACTTAAGTACAGTACAAATTAAATATAAACCCCACTGGTCAACAACATTTTAAAATAACATACAGACAACAAGAAAAAACAGACATAATGCAGAAACTGAAATTTCATTTTATTATAAATTATAAAGGAAAACACAACTGGAATGAATATTCATGGCATCAGTGAGGAATAAAATAAATCCAGAAATCATATTATTAAATCATTTGCCATATAGTTGGTGCCCATATTCTTTCAAATGGCATAGCAACGAAGAAATTGTTTGAAGCTGAAAATGACCATTTTCAATAAATTTTAACTATCAAAATGCAGTAACCAAGCGTTTTACAGAAAAAGTAAAAAAAAAATAAAATTGTCATATCTCTAAAACTATACAACATATGAGTTGGTTCATATTTCAAAATGATCAGTAAAGTACTCTCTCTCTCTCTCTCTCTCTCTCTCTCTCTGTATATATATATATATAAAAGATAATTTATTCTTAATCATTTATTTTTTTTTTTAATTTAATTTAATTTTTGAATTTACATTTTTACTTTTATTAACAATTTCTGTTTACAAAAAATGCAAATGGATAAATCGTAATATGTCTGAAAATATAAATGACACATTTATGGTTAACCTATTAAACTGATTGGCAGGATTTTATTTGTGTAAATAAATTTATGCAACATTTTATTTGTTTTAATATTTTATAATACATGATTTAATATTTAAAATCTTAAAACCGTATTCAAATTGTATGCTCTTTAATGTTATATACCAAAACTACATAAAGATGTTGAGTAGATGTTATTACTAATTATATCCCCATTAAAAATCAAGACGTGTCATTTTATTCTGAAAGTTTGTGACCAAGTATTAAATCACTGAAAATGTGCATGAAAACTTTATTTTTTAAACAATGCTCCACCCATGTCTACATTATTTATGAAGAAAACTGCTATGCAATAAAGTTTAGTAAATTTGCATTACGAAAGTGCTTTTGTCCCCTGTAAAACTGTGATGCTGGGATTGTCTGTCTATAAGATAAAAGTACTATTTAGTTATTCACTATTAGGAATTAATTTTTTTAATGTTCAAGTACAATTGTAAATCCCATGCACTTCCAAGAAATAATTTAAATTATTAAACTGATATTAATATTATGTTTATAATATTTAATAAATTAGTATTTTATTTCAGTTTGTCTTTAAAAATAACTATCTCAAAAAAATTTAGGTATGAATAAATATGACTATTGCAATAAGATAAAGTATTATATTTGTGAAAGCAGCTTTGTATTTAGTTTTAAATTGGTTTTAAATATGAATAAGATCATTGTATCGATAAAGATAATAATTAGAAATTATTCGTAATTATATCAACTGCTAAAATTAACAGTAAATGTAAATTCAGAAACAAATGTAAGGATATGTTTATTGAAAGTAATACCATTTGATATATTTGACAAGCATCAAGATTAATTGGTTTCTAACTTTGTTGTAGCTGTAAATTTTCCAATATATGTAACTCAGTTATTGCCAAAACAAAACTTGCTGATGGTGCCTGTTCAGTTAACAAATGGAAATATTTGGTATAAAACCATTGCTAAAGCTATATATTGTTTTAAATAACAGTTGCATAGACAGATGATTGTTCTTGTCTGTGAAACTTTCAGTGTGTCACTTTTGGCAATAATTTCAATTCAAAATAAGCAATTTTTAAATACATCCCCAAACTTGACTTTTAATATTCTGGTAATAAAAGAGATATCAGTAGCAAACTTATCATATCTTTATCTTCTATTATTATTTCAGTAAGAAAAAAGTTGTGTTTTGATGTGCCAAAAAATGCACCTAAGCAAATGGCTAAGGCCCCATGTTGATCTCCGACTAATACGCAAGTTCACAGGCATTTGATGAGGATTTACTACCAGATAGCTGATAGTTGTTGATTTCAGACTGACACTTATAAAAGAGATGATTGTACATGATGTTCTAAGATTGGCATTAAGCACAGTTAATAATAATACCTTATACAAAGTTTAACTTTTGATCTATCTCTAATAGTACTATAGTCAGTTGTGAATGCATTGCATTGACTAAATTGAGTTTAACACGGGTTTATTGTTTTAGATCATATACCACAGAAATATTTTCCTTGTACTGGTATAGTAGTAGTCATATATACTTTTGTTCACAGGTCACAGAAGTGTATTCCTTGCGTAGGCATGACAATGCTCAAATCAAACTAACTATTAGATTGACCAATGAGTTGCCGCCACGCAGTGAACAGTTTCTTCAAGTGGTCAACATCATCTTTAGAAGGTAGGTTATGTACTATGACTGTATGGAATATCATTAAAGCATTATAATAGAGATAGTTCTAGTTATTTATTATTGTATCCGTAAATTTTGACGAAAGTACCTTAGTGTTACGTTGAAAATTTCAGATCGTGCACTTCATGGCCAAAAAAGTAAAATTCGCGTTTCCGGGTACCATAATTTAAGAAGTTTGCAATAGCTGCATGGATAAGTAAGCTAAATTCTGATTGTTCCATTAAAATGAGAGAGATAACTCTCTACACTCATATTTTTTCATAATTGTATGTCAAGATAATACCCCCAAAAATTTAAGTAAAAGGTTTGAGACAAATTTTTGGAGTTAAATATTTTTCACAAAATCGTGGAAAAAATATCATTTTATTCAGCATTTCAACATCTTTACAAAAACATGACACAATAAGGGGTTATTAGTCCATGCAGTTCTTGATAAATTCAAAACCCTGTAGCATCTTTCTCAGTTCATGTCACAGTCATGGCTTTCATTTCTGAGACACGGTGTACCGACATGAATGCTGATTATTATGCCCCATATGATCCGTTGAAACCATTTATTGCTCAGATCTATTTGTGAGTGTTTATTAATGTTTATTTTCTTTTTCTTGAATTTTTTTGTAAGCATATTATTTTTTAATTAGAATTATTGACAGTTTCCAAAATAACACTTTCAAATATAAACCAATCTTGGAGTAAATGTTTAGTTTTAAAGACGCCGATCATATTTATCAATATTGTTTTATTTGCTCATTTAATTTTAGCTAGGGATCACAATTTTATAATTTAGAAAAAATAGTTTTAAATAATCGTTAATTTAAACAAGAAAAGATAACTCTAGATACTAAAATTGTAATCATCATTTGAAAAACTTCGTTCTGAAATATTTCAGTTCTTCCAAGCGTTCTATTTACTGTAACACAAACTTAAACTGATTATCTGATAGAGCTAAATTTTTGCATATCTCATGTATCCAATGCTGTTATGAAGCCTGATTTTGTTCTGAGGCAATAGCTTTCTTAATTTTTGAGTTATTGATTCTCAAAAAAAAGCACTTTTGAGCCAACATTGAAAATGAACCATATTAATGCTTTTTTGCTTATTTTGAGTTCCATTTGACTTGTTTAATTAATTATAATGAACTAACAACTTAAAATTAGCCGACATTTGTAGTTAAAATGCACTTATTAATGTCTTATGTTTTAAAATTTATGATTATTTAAAAATAAGGGTAGAGGGCTAATTGAAACCAAGTTGAAATAAAAACAATAGTATTTTGTATTCTGAAACATGGTCCCTCAAAGTCTTGGCCAATTTTTACAAGCAAAATGAACCCTAACAATAATTTAACCTATTACCAACTCTTAAAAGATACAGTGATGCGGTATAGCCATACAATAACTAAAAAATTAATGCATTTTCGAGGCTGTTACTATTGGCACTACCCGTTATGATTAATTAATTTAAATGGCTGTCATTCATGATCCATCATAACTTAGTTAATAAACCAGGTTTTTTGTGGTGGGGAAAAACTATCTAGGATCAATGTTATCATTGTTTGACAGATATTATCAAACATTGTTAATAACATTTACAGTAGAAATGATACATAATGACTGTTATGATGGCCTATACTTGTCAACTCTCGCTCACGTCCATGACGATCTCTATCGCATTGCCATCTATACAGATACGATCTTTATTTCAGTCAAATAGTCTTAAAATATTATCCAGATAATTAATTAACCAGTTGGCTGACAGGCGAAAATAGGTCAGCTGATGCCACCGTGTCAGGCTGTTTTTTGAAGCTTTAACGATAACTGAATGGGTCAGTGTACTAAGAAATTAAAAGCGACAGTAATTATCAATGGATTTTTAAAATTTAAATTACTACCTATTATAGACGTACTAAGGAATTTTAAAAGTATTATTTTAAATTTATTTCAAATTCAAAAACAAAGAAATAATGAAATGTTTTCTTATCTTTTTGTTGAACTCGCGAATTTTGGCATCGTTTTTTTGTTTAACAAGTCTACTTAAAACTTAAAAGCGACTGTAATTATCAATGGATTTTAAAAATTTAAATTACTACCTATTATAGACATACTAAGGAATTTTAAAAGTATTATTTTTAATTTATTTCAAATTCAAAAACAAAGAAATCATTAAAAAAGTTATCTTTTTGTTGAACTCGCGAATTTTGGCATCGTTTTTTTTTTTTAAACAAAACTACTAAAAAATTTAAAGTGACTGTAATTATCAATGGATTTTTTTTATCAATGGATTTTAAAAATTTAAATTACTACCTATTATAATTATAGACATACTAAGAAATCTTAAAAGTATTATTTTTAATTTATTTCAAATTCAAAAACAAAGAAATAATACAAAGTTTTCTTATCTTTTTGTTGAACTTGGGAACTTTTTCACCGATTTGTTTTTTTTTTTACTAGTCTACTAAATAATTAGAACAAGTATAATTCGTACAATTCTAAAATGATTTTCAAAATAAGTATTATGGTGGACATTTTTAAAGTATTTATTTAAATTTAATTACTGATCGTGTTGTGGTTATTATTTCAAATTCAAAAATAAATAAATAAATTAAAAAATTTCTGACCTTTTTCTTGTGTTGACCTTCATCAATTTGTTAGATGTTTCCTTGAATAAAATCCGAAGAAATCGATTTATGTAAATTACCACTTGTATATATGGTAAAATAATAATTGTTCTTGTGTAAATATTCACTATTTCCTGGGAAAATTGGATGCTTTTGAACAAATCGAAAGTGTCACATGAAAGCCACATTGCTTTGCTTTCAGAACGACCATATTTTGTTTTTTTTATTATCACATGGTCACATCCAAAATTTCAATAGGCTGGTCGAATTTCATCTACAATTTATTACAATTAATCGCACAATAAATTCGTTAGGTAGGATCAAGCCATCAACTGAAAATCGTCTTCGAAACGTGTCGTGTGTAATCCAATCTTTGAATCTTCGGTTCAAAATGGCGGCTCAGCTTTGACAAGCGTGGGGTGCTTCCTCTGTGTTGTCTTTTTCATTTGAACAGCAGACCTACCTATCCCCCTCCTCCACTCACAGACCGATTAGTAACTCATAGGCCTATTTAAATGTGGGAATTACGATTAGGACTAAGGGTAATCCATAAAATTAGGGTCTTCTCTTGGTTCTATGAATTATGGTTATTGGACAGGTTGGTAATACTCTAGTACTGGACATAGGCATAACATACGCTTTAAATTATCACTAACCCTAACTCCCCTAACTCTTACTGTAAAAAGGAAAAGAAATCAAAGAGGATTGCAGGTGTAGGGAATATTAAGCCTAATCTGAGTAGAATTCTAATTAAATATAATTATTAAAACCTTTACTGTAACTTTCCCTCCATAATAAAGACAAAGACTAGAAGTCCCTATTCAGAAGAATTTCCAAAACTAATAATAAAATCTAAAAAAAAAAGATTCACCAGCAGCAACATACACTTGAAAATGTTAGGAAACTTGTCAACCCAAGCCAAAGGTAGATTGTTGAAAGCTATCAAACAACATATAGTTGCCTCAGCCCTTTTGATTTGTAGCTGAAGTTCGTCTGTTTCAGAATCCTTCTTTGGCTGATAAAAGGCCTTAAGCCACCTTTCTCCCTTAAATGATGTCATGTTGCTTTTATGCCTTGCGTTTGCAAGATGCCTATTGACATCGTGCAGTTCACCATGTGCAACTTTAAAGTCTAGTCTGCATGCTATGCAGAAAACAAAGGTTTCCCTTTTTCTGCTAGGGCACAGATAATCACACTTTCTGTGATAGTCTGATCGGTATTTTTGTTCATAGTGCTTTTTTTCACCTGTGGTTTATTCTCTTCAAATTGATTTTCTTCTGAAAGCCTCTCTAATTCTTTTTAAATCTCAACAATTTCGCACTCTGCATCCGCCATCTTTTATTATTCTACAAAGAGCTGATTTATGGACGTTTCATAGGCACTAAGTGTAAAACATTGAAACTGGCACACTTCCGAACACCGAGTACGTTTCGAACGGATACGATTGGTCAACCAGAGAAGCAAACTACAAATGATTATTTTAGTATCTTTGGCTGGCTGTTTGTTACAGGGTGGCTAGAGCCCACTAGTAATTTACATAATGAATATCATTAACCAAAGCACTTTATTGGCCAACACAAAGTGGGTGATTGTATACGAGACAAGTGGGTTTTTCATCCTGTCATAAACTGATCGGAAAATTATTGAAAATGAAATTGAAAGCAGAAAATAGCTTCAATAGGCGGAAGAGTGGGAGATTAGAGGTAAGACCGGGAGAGTCTTCTGCTAAAAACGGAAGGTAGGCAGGTCTGTGATGAGAAGATGATAACTGTTTTATAGATTTGATTCTGGTTTGGAAATTTTATTTTGTAATGTTCATTTTCTTTTTCATCTCAGTTCAAAAACAGAGAAAGTACTGACAAGTTTTGAAGAGACACTAGGGTGTAGAAAGAAGCTGGGATGTGACAAAAGCACTGCATTCAACTTTTCAAGGGAGTGCAAATGAAGCTGCTGCTTGTAGATTCATCCAGACTACCTGTCATGCGTTTGGTCCACATGGCGATAAGAAGAATGGCTGGATTTTTTTTTGTATGTATGGATTGAAAAGTAAAAGAGGATGCTTTAGATCTAACAGGTTCAATAATCTTTTGGAAGGAGCAGAAGCCATTGTCCATCATCATGATCATATCATCACTTTCATCAACCACTACAAACAAGGTGGAAATTATCCAGAGCCATGAGATAATGTAAATGGTGGTTGTTTTGGCCATGGTGTATGTTTGCATGGCAGGCCTCTTCTGGGAAACAATACTACCCTGATCTACACCAACATATATAGTGCCTGGAGCAGAGCTTGAAAAATATATCCTCAGATCCAGATTTCATCCAGTGCCGTGCTCTTCTTTTTTCATGGAATGACACCTTTGTGATGAGAACATCAGAAGTCTCTGACTACATCATTCAACACAGCTGCATTCAGTTGAGGGTCATAGGGTCATAGAACAACAGCTGGGAGATTTTCTTGAAGGCTGTAAGTACTACTGAGGAACAGCAAAAGAAAATGTCCCATTGCTAATGACCAAGTTGCTGGGTGAAGTCTTCTTTGAAGATCTGGATTTCAGTATTATTTCATCATATTAACAGTTAACATGATTGAAAGGAATCTGCCTATTGAGCAGTTGAATGATGCAAAGATCAAGAACATGCAATAAATCTTTAAGAATCACGAACTTGAAAGCAGGAAGCAACTCCCAAGTCCTTCTTCAAGAGGAGAAGAAAAAGAGCAGGAAATGTTGCTAGTTGGCTAAGGTTAAGCAAGAAAGTTCAGAAGGCTGGAAGACCTTGAATGAGCTGCCATTACACATTTACTTCAGGCATGTCACACCATCATTGTTAAGAAAAATGTGCTCCAGTTCCAGATAAGATACCATAATTTGATATATGAGTACTAAAAGTAAATATTTAAAAATAAAAGGTAAAGATGTTCATATTTGCAAGAAAATATACCAGTATAGTGGTCATGTTGAGCTGTTGGTAGATGCAGATAGTAGGCTAGATACAATGGAGGCGATTAGAACAACTGATCTAGACAATGTTCCAAACAGCCCACTACCAAAGAAACTGAAACAAGATGCTGGATTTACAAGCTAAAGTGAGTTTGTTGCTGTATATTGACTGGATTTTCATTGGTGAGGTATTAGAAGTTCACTATACCAGCAGTGCTAAGATATTTATAGATTAGTATAGAAATAAGAGTATTTTTAAGTGTGATGATAGCATGGACTGTATGGATGCCGGGTTTGTTTGTTTTTATATAGGGCTTAACAATGGAGGCAATTAAGGAAGAACCTGGGCAGCTGTTGACTTTGCAGCTTTGCAGGAAGAATTTTTTATTTATAAAATATATGTGCTTTGATTAATAAAATATTTGAAACTCTGTTGTGCATATTCATTGTTGGAAATAAT
Organism: Sinotaia quadrata; assembly: GCA_028829895.1. Classification (NCBI taxonomy): domain Eukaryota; kingdom Metazoa; phylum Mollusca; class Gastropoda; order Architaenioglossa; family Viviparidae; genus Sinotaia; species Sinotaia quadrata. Next base: position 97,227,447 of record CM054183.1, on the reverse strand, counting down.
TTCAACAGATTTGAATTATCTTTAATCTATAGTGTACATTGTCATTATATTAAATATCAAATCACTATTGTTTATTTAATTTATTTGAGTTATTTTATTTATAGTGTACATTGTCATTATATTAAACATCACCTCTTAAATTCATTTGAATTATCTTTTATTTATAGTGTATATTGTCATTATATTAAACATATCTCTTGTTTATTTAATGTATGTACATGTGAGTAGAGTTATAGGTATCAAGTTTTCATACATATTTTCATTGCTTTAATACTTGTCACAAAACATTCAGTTTTGATATTAATGCTTATTCGTACTATTGTCATATTTGCAGAGATGAGCCAAATTTCATGCAATATGATGAATGTGATATTTACATGAATTAGCACTAGTATATTCCAAACATCACTAGAGTTGTGTTTTCTTCTTATTGTAAACTGATTGCATATCAACTACTAAAATACAATAAAATTAGAAAATTTAAAATTAAATTAGTTAAACACATGTAAACTTTCAATGAATTTTGACCTTATAAATGTTTATTTACAAGTCAGGTAGTCTACATTAGCTATCAAAATAATTATCATTGATTATTTTTTATGTCATGAATTAAAGTTGTCACCAGGGAGCTATGATACTTCACTTTTATTTTGCAACATATGAATGAAACAAGTGAACTTTGTGTGGATAATATTCTAGTGTGTTAAAGATTAAAGAATATAAATATTTCATGGCTTGTCTATCAACATGCAAAATTTTTCCCCAAGTGAATTAGCATGAAACACTTAAAATTGATATAATCATTATCTAGTTTGCTGTTTTCTAAAGATCACCACAAAATCCAGGTATTGGATGCCAGTTTATTTTCAAGAGTTGATATCTTTCTAAAGAGATGTGGTAGTTTGAGGGTTAAATGTTCAGTTTAGAATTGAAATTCAGCATGAATTAGAAATTATATTGTTTGATTTTAAGTGCAAATATGAGTAAATTTTGTTTCAAAATTACAAAGTGAGTTGAAAATAATATAAACTTTTATGCTTTTTATTGACACATTGCATATGAAAATGGCTTGTTGTGTTAAGGAGCAGGATTAAATATGTATGATCAGTTTTTTGTTTTTTTAAAACTGTTTTGAAGTATACAGTAGCATAATTTGCCAGAAAGTTGAAAGTATTTTAAAATTACTCGGGATACAAAGACAAATTATTGCAGCTAGTGGAAAGTGGGGGAAATAGATTCTTTATAAAATATTCCTAAAGAATGCATGTAAGTGAAATTTAGTTGTTTTGACTTCAAAGTAGGTACTACCAAATGTTTGCATTTGTTTTGTGTTTGCAGAATTCTTCAAATGATTGGGATGAAGGAGATTGGCCGCCATTATTTCAACATTGACCAAGCAGTGGACATTCCAAAACACAAGTAAATAATGAGATTTTACAAGCTTTTTGTAAGAGAGCTACTTGCATGCCCTTGGAAACAATTCAGAACACTTACATAAAACTTTAAAAATTGAAAAATCAGATAATAGATAATATAGGATGAGAAACTTCAAAAAAAAAAAACATGAAGAGACATTTGCTTACCACTGAACCTAAAAAAGTGGCTGATAATAAAAATTACAAATAGCAAAAAATTAAAAAATCTCCTCCAATAAAGCCCCGAGACATAATAGACATGACACTGCTATCAAATAGAAAGCAGAACCCAAACAAATACAGCAGCTTGCACTACATTTACTAAATTATTACCCGAATTATTACTGCATTTACATACCTGCCTACCTTCCGCTTTTAGCGGAAGAATCTCCCGCTTTTACCTCGAATCTCCCGCTCTTCCGCTTTCATTTTCATTTTCAATTTTTTTTTTCACGATCGATTATGACAGGACGAAAAACTTACTGTGCGTTCAATAGAGCTAACGGCGGCGTAACTCTAACTGCTTCTCTGTCGTCTGCTATGAGCTCTTCAGCATACGAGTCCTTTTCTAACACTTCCGAAATCTTATTCGTCGGCCGTTATTAATTTTAGTTGACAAAACAGAATTTCGCTCTTGAAATAGACATTTTCTTTAAATATTTTTTTTTAAGTTGAGAAGTCAGAGCTTAGCGGGATAAGCAAATTCGGTTCATAACGTTTTTACTGCCCGTTCGACTGATAGACGAAGTTCGCTTTTTCAAAATGGCGGCCACGTAGCGATAGTATATGCGTGACAATTACGAAATATTTACTTTAATAAATAACATTCAACTTACATATAAGACAGTCTATGCAATTTTCTTCAGAAATTATCCGTCCAAAACGAGCTACTTTGACGAATTATATTGCAATGCTAGGAAAAAGATTGGCGTTTTCAATAACGGTAGGCCTATGTTTGAAACCGCATTGAGTTCAAATAATCATTTTTCTAGAATCCGTTGTAATTATTCTTATATAATATGTAAGGCTTCAAAATTTATTTTTAAAAAAAAGTGACACAAGTTTTAAAACAAAAGATCATCGGCGATAAAGAAATGATCCTGAGTCAAATTTGTTTGAAAGTAATTTACGGAATTGTGAACATTTTGATTTAGTCGAATTTTTTATTTTAATCATTTCTGCTAAAAAAATAATAAAAAATTAGAAATATATATAGGCCTATATATATACATGTATTTGTAAATTAGCCGTTGATATTTTGTGATTACGCAGTACACACATTATATATTATAATAGAATTTTAGAAGGCATGATAATAAATACACATACATTGAAGACAAAAGAAATGCATAAAACATTAAAAATAATAATATTAATCATATCCAATTCTTAATTAACAAAGCATGCTTATTGAAGAATAATGTCTTTTTAATAACATTTTAAATGTTACAGGAAGACTTTCACTGTTTTTTCTCTAGTCTAATGGACATGTAAATTTAGAAAAATACAGGTGTTTTATATATTTAAATCATTTATAAATTAAAATCTGAACCAGATATTCTAAAACTAATAACTGGTATTGCTTTCTCATAACAAAGACAACATATATTCCAAATTTTATTAATGTGGATTGATAAATATATTTTTTTAAAAAATTTTTTTTGCAATATTCTGGTTCTATGTAGTATTAGAAAATAAAAAGACTGTACACTGAGGATGTAAAGGATAGTAATACTGTATATAGTATTAGTATATTTAATTCTGAGAGAGCTAAATGACTAAGAGCAGTCCAATGTAGTATGGATAGGGTATATTTATTTTAAAAAAATAAACCACTTGAACACTTTTAAAGTTCTGTAGTCTTTATTTTACTTTAAATGTGTTTTTCTCAAAATGACTTTTTTCCTCTGTTGAACTAAATGCTAAGACCCCTTTTGAATAGTTGTAATTATTCCATGTCCCTGAAATTTGGTATACTAGTTTCTCATACATAAAATTAAAAGGTTGTGCATGGATGAAAGCCTATATGCTTTAGGTTTAAGTAAATTTTATTTTTTTAAATTCTACATGTTCTCCCAAAATATATATTTTAGATGGGTACAATAAAAAAAAATCATAACTTTTTTCTTAAAATTTTTCAATAGGCACGTTCCTTTTTGTGGCTTGTACATTAGATAATAAAAAGTTAAATATATATTTTTTTAAAAATCCATTTATGAAATATTTAATGAATTTCTGTAAAAGTGAAAATCATGATGCGGTACTTCAATGACCCATTATTCTGAAATGTGAAGATCCTTCTTCAAATGAAGTCTAAAGAAATATCTAAATAAAACTGCCTAACACTTGGTGTGCTTGACAAAAATTCATCTAAAATAAATGGAATAGAGACTAGACAAAATGTAGACAAATTGTTGTGCTTTGCATTAATCATTACATTATTGGTAAGTTTATTTACAAATATTAACATTATTTTTTTTATTTTGCATTTATTTTATATTATTGGTATTTCTATTAAAAAGCCAGACTCCGCATAAAATCTTCTGGTTTCCATTCAAAATCTTCTGGTTTTGGACCAGTGATCTTCTGGTTTCCTAAGGTGGGGGGTAGGCAGGTCTGCATTTACCCTGACAAGTCAAAAGACCAACTGAGGGACAGGGGTAGCACAACAATAATTGGATGACATCAATAATTCAATCCCTACCCCACCACAACTACCGATAATCATAGACCCCTCACCAAAATATGTCCAAATACATTCATCCAAAATAAATAACATTCAACCACAATCACCAGAAATACTACAAACACTACAAGATGAAAACATGCAGACATTTCTATGGGTCCCCAGCCACAAACATACCAGGTGATGACAAAGAAGATAGGCTACAAACACAACTACACACTAAAGGACAAAATACCCACATATAATTCAAGAGCAGAAATACAGAATACAAAATCAATCCAAGTCCTCTTGCTAACATAATAAATTGACTTGGGATCTGTCACAGTCTTCTACTACAAAAACTGAATTTTGACACCAAGCCATATATAGTCTAAAAATGCAGCATTTAATTATCTTCATTTTTATACCAAATATATATGTGTAGTGTGTTTGTGGGATTTGCACCAAGGTAAGAAACGCGGTATATAAAAACGCGCATTCTGTTAAGTCAGTATATCGGCTGGACAAAACTCAACACAGGTGAAAAATTAATCAACTTTATTCAATCAGCGTAGTTTCCACATACAAATTTACAATCATAAGAAACAGAAACATTAACCTGTTCGCCGGCATAGAAAGTAAGTCAGCTGACGCCACGGCGTCAGGCTGTTTTTGACGCTTAACGATAACTGAATGGGTCAGTGTACTAAAAAATTAAAAGCGACAGAAATTATCAATGGATTTTAAAAATTTAAATTACTACGTATTATAGACATACTAAGGAATTTAAAAAGTATTATTTTAAATTTATTTCGAATTCAAAAAACAAAGAAATCATAAATAGTTTTCTTATCTTTTTGTTGAACTCGCGAATTTCAGCAGCGTTTTTTTTTTTTAACAAGTCTATTAAAAATTTAAAAGTGACTATAATTATCAATGGATTTAAAAAATTTAAATTACTACCTATTATAGACATACTAAGGAATTGTAAAAGTATTATTTAAATTTTTCGAATTCAAAAACAAAGAAATCATAAAAAGTTTTCTTACCTTTTTCTTGTGTTGACCTTCCGTCCTTCGTCAATTTGTTAGATGTTTCCTTGAATAAAATCCGAAGAAAACGATTTATGTTGATTGCCATTTGAATATATGGTACAAATAATAATTGTTACTTTGTAAATGTTAAATGTTTCCTGTGGAAATTGGTTGATTTTGAACAAAACGAAAGTGTCACATGAAAACCACGATGCTTTGCTTTGAGAACGACCGGTTTTTATTTTTTATTATCACATGGTCACATCCAAAATTTCAGTAGGCCTGTCGAATTTCATCTACAATTTATTACAATTAATCACACAATAAAGTTCGTTAGGTAGGATCAAGCAAACAACTGAAAATTGTCTTCGAAACGTGCCATGTGTAATCCAATCTTCGGTTCAAAATGGCGGCTCAGCTTCTACAAGCATGGGGTGACTGGGGATTTCTGAACTTTGTAATGATATGACTGTTTTAAAATTAGTTAGCCAATGATAAAATTAGAGCAGATTGGCTGCTGAACCCAAACATATCTTTCTCCTTGACCTTGATTGTTATTTTTTAAAGTGGCTATCGATTTATAAAAGTGTCACATGAAAACCACGATGCTTTGCTTTGAGAACAACCGGTTTTTATTTGTCCTTTTTTATTTATCTTTCGATTAATTTTTGTTTAATTTCTATATTCCCATTTTCTATTTTTAAAAACATCGATTTGATTTTTACAAAAATCAAGTCAGCTTCATAAGTCACAAAACCACCCCTCTGGTTTTCACAATAAACAGTCTTTTTTTTTATACTGTATTTCAGAAGTACACCAAACTTTGCAGGAAGCAAGAAGAATCTATCCTGAATCAGAAACAAAAAAACAAACTTCAAATATCTTAAAGTACTTGCAGAGATATTCACACCCTGCCCATACCCTCCAAATTGGTTTAGCGCTGGACATCAATTGCAATCTTGTACATTCACAATTTTTCATACTGCATCTTGGTATTCATTTTTGAATTTTTGCCCAAAATGCTTTGAAAATACAAAGTTGTACTTTTTAAATCTCAGTATTGAACATTGGGCTATGAACAAATAAACTATAATGACCTGTGCTGAGCATGATTCCTAAATTAGTTTGTAGAAAATTTGCAAATTAATTCATCCACCAGTTGCCAAAATTCAATATTATAATTGAGAAACTTATGTACTCCAAAGCCATTCGCACCTGTCTAAAATATTTAGGATAGCTTGAAAAACGAAAAATGTTAACAACAAACCTTCACTTAACAATGACGGAAATGCACTATTTTCGTGAAATTTCCTATAATTTAATTTGTATTTAAATATCTACACAGCCAATACTGGCAAACATCAAACTGAATGTATTCTAAAACAGAAACGAAAAGATGACTTTCAAATGTCCTTGTTAATTCTGGAGATATTTTAGCCAACCCCCACACCCAAATCAGGTTGTGAACATTTTCAAATTTTACATTATCATAACTCTGGAACTCCAATTGTTACTAAATTTGGATATATTGTAGCCATACACATCCTCTACAAACTTGAATTATTTGATATATTCTTTTCTTAGTTCCAAAGATAATTAGTTTCATTAGTGTGAAAGTCAGTTATTTTCCATGACTGCTACTTTTAGTGACATCATGTGCATACTATTGTACATTGTATTACCACTCTCTTCAATGTTTTCTTTTAAAAAAAAACATCAGTTGCTGATCTTCAAAAAGTAAAAGCAAACTTCTAGCGTTAAAATTGTGCATACTGGACAGCTTTAATCGAGGTCATCCATTTCCACATTTTGCCTTACAAAATGCAAAATATGTAGTCAAACTTTTGAAAATTGTAGCAGTATTATACATAGCCCATTGAACAAATAAATAATCTGGTGTGCTAAGTACAATTTTGAAGTTAGTTTTTAAATATACTTGAATATACAAATTTCTGTGCTTGTCAACTGATTCATTTTCATTGACTTTTGTATTTGTACATGGTGTGATCTTTGTTTCATTGTAAATTTGCACATATTTTTAAACACATATCAGGTGTGATTTTAATTTATGACTTAATATTTTTATTTTTAATTTGTGTGCTATCAGTCTGAAGAAAGTTAAGAAAGTTCATGTTCAGATTTTACAGATAATTTAGAAAAAACAAATTTTAAATGTCTTCTAAAATTTATATATTAATTATATCATCAGAATCTTGGTTATAATTTTTTCCTCAGTATTTAGTGCATTGCTAATTACTGTTCACAGTATATGTCTGGAATTTAAAAAAAAACAGTCTGAAAAAGGTCTGAAAAATGTCTGGAATATTTTAAACTTGTGGCATGAACCCTGCTTTTAATTAACAAAATTTGTTTATCTATTTAGTTTACAAGTATTTAGTATACTTCCCATACTCTCATAACATTATCATTCATTTAATGTTACTTTTTATTGTTGAGTAAATAATGTTATGTAATGTTCATTATAGTTTTGAGAATAATTTTGACTTTTTGACTGTGATTTATGTGTTGACTTTAAAACCTCCCTACCACCGCTACATAAATTCAACTTCAAGTGCATCTGTTTTGTGATAATCAAAATAAAAATTGATTCATTGAATAATCCACAATTTAGGTTAAATCATAAGATAGCTCTCCACCATTTCATATTAAAAATATCTCAAAAGAAAACACTGAATAATAATATAATGATGGGGAAAATGTAAGGTAAAGAGAAAGAAATTTTATTTGTATATGCGTGTGTGCATGCGCATGTGTGTGTGCATGTATGTATTAAAAAAAAATTGTGAATATTTGTGTGCCACCTCCAAAAGTTAATAGACATGAATTAGTCTGATCATTATGGTAGCATAGTTGCCATAGTTTTATCAAATAAACTGTTTGGCAGTCTTACATCATTTGGCATGAAAATGGTATGATTCATACATAACTCAGGTAACCACCATATCATTTGATATTTGCTGAGTAAAATAAAAATTACCATAAATTTACCATGTTCATGGTAGTTCTCTGGTGCTAGAAATTGATTGTATCCTTAGAATGGGACTTGTATGTCTGAATTTGATAGTCTGTCTTGACAAGATTCTTCCTCTTGCTTCGAATGGACATGCTGTCCATATTTTCAGGAAATTTGCCTTCATGGTATGCAGACCTGTTTACCACATGATGGATTGCTTAGCTGCAATTGCAGGATTCAGCCTTGAACACAGACCTGTTTACCACATGAATGGATTGCTTGGCTGCAATTGCAGGATTGAGTGTCAGTCAGTTGTTACCCGTGTGAGCGGCGCTAGCTGAAGTTAGAGACAAAAGGGGTGAAGTCGGTTTTGGCCTGCTCCGGTGTATCTCCAAGATAAACTCATGTGACATGTGCCAGTAATACGTCTTGTCAAGTTGTTACATAGACACACAATGACATACACTATTGATGTTTGTATGGGGCCCAGTTTTATTATATCATGCAAAGGAACGTTTTATTGGCTGTGTATGAGGATGAGCGAGTATCATAAAAGTGAATAAATGGACGAACAGACGAACGGTCAAAACAATACAAATTCTTTCACCCCTCTCAAAAACTGAATAACAAGTTTGTTGAAAATATTTAACCAGGTCGTTTATTTCCTGATTTGGGGCACTACTCTTTCACACAGTGATTAGTCAAACATTTAACTTTCAAATGTCATACACTGTGGGAAATAAAGGGGAGATGAAAATAATGAACTTCGAAAATATAAAATAAAAGTTAATTACACAATTCTTATGCGGTAAATGGCACTGCTCTCAGCAATGATAATTCATATACAAAATAGACTTGAATTATAACATTACCCCAGAGTTCATATTACACAAATGACACAATAGTATTGAAATTTAACAAGGATATATTCAATGTTCATATTCTTAAGAGTTCTAGATGAGCATTTGCCTTTCTATCAATTACTCACTTTGTAATGTCAGAGTTCCAAGGGAGATGATGTAATCTCACACGTCACTCATAAGGGGTACTTCGAAGAGAAGATATGACACAATGGCTGCATTGCCTGACAGTGAAGACCTGCAGGAGTTTAGGCATCATCTCAGATTCTGTCTCTAGGGAAAAAAATCTATGCTCTGTTGATATGTCGCCAACTTTGGTAATTGTTGTTACTTGCTTGGTTGCTGTGTCAATGGAAACCCAACGATGTTTAACGTTACCGGATCATTCATCTAGTGGGGTGTCATCGCATCCTATTGGATGCAAAAATTCTTGTGTGTGTGGGGCACCAAGATGTTGACCCTGCATCCGCGGAATATGAAGTTAAACAAGCTCAGACACGGGGTGGGGGACAAAAATGGCCTCTCGTGTCGTTAACTGCATACAACCAATGTAGCATGCATAAGCTGTCTTGAAAATGAACTCTCCCACTTTGCCAGGAAATATTGAAGTAATTTACCTCGTCACCTCAACATTGGGCATGTAGACAGATGAAAAAACAGGTGGAAAGAGATATTTCCAACTTTCCTTTATGAAATCTCTGTACACGAAAATTCCATACATATGAAGTAAGGTGTCTTCACATAATTCCATGTTTTCAGCATAATTGTATAAATCTTCCTTCTTTCCTTATATAATATGGTATTCCTAAAAGTCTTCAAAAACTTCTTGAAGCTTTATGTCTTGTGCGGGTTAAGAGGTCAAGTATAATTTGTCTTGACTCTGCTACATACACAATCAGCTTGATCATCTTGCTGGCATATGCATTTCCTCCAGCCATTTTGAGCCCAAAATATAGTAAAGCTCGGACATTTAACACCACTCTAATTGCTCTTTTAAGTTGGGGAGGACATACATAAGATGTATGCACACTCATTAAAAGACTAAAATTATCCAGAGTTAAAGATGTCATATCTTGCAGTTAAATAAAAAAAAAGTGACAAACTCAAAAGGTATATTTTCCTGCCTTAGAATAAAGGAAATAATAGTTGTCAAGTTTTTTTAGGTGAACTTTTTGATCAACTGAAAGTAAAGAGTGCAAATATGAATCACAAATTTAACTATCTTTTCAGTGTGTTATTGTACCAAGACAATCATGATTAATAGAGGAGCTCAGCAGAGTGAGTTTGAGGAAAATGTTTTAAAAAATGAATTATATGGCACTTTATGTTTGACAGTTTACAGCATAGTTATTGTGATATTACTGAATTTAGTAATTTAGTATTTTAAAATGGAAAATTTTAGACAATTAGAATACACATTAAAAGTACTATTTTATTAAGATAGTGCAAGATGGTGGTAGACGTACTAAAAATTAATAAATCCAGTCCCAAAAAAGGGAAGTCAATTGCTAGATTAAAAGAAAATACATCCATTGAAATAACCTTATTATTTTGTTATTTTCTGTCCTTTATAACCAATGGCAAAATACCCAGCAGTTTTGCTTTTTGTAAATGTGTATGCATCTTGTAAACATTGTGCATACTACAGCTTATGTATTTTGTGTAAATTTGTGAAGTTTGAGTTTGTGTAAATAAAAGTAAAAATAAACCAGTTTTACAAATTTTTATTTTACAGACTACAAGTTATGCCAGGATTTGCAACCTCCATTTTGCAGTATGAAGAAAATGTAATGCTTGTAGCTGATGTTGCTCACAAGATCCTGCGAAATGACACCGTTCTAGACATAATGTATGAACTGTATGATAGAAAAGGGCCTACGTACTTTCATGCTGAAGCTGCCAAGACACTGGTTGGCCAGATTGTCATGACCCGGTAGGAGTGCTATTCTTATTTGAATACATTTTTCCCCCCCTATTCACTAGATGCTGCTTTGTGACAGCCAGGGTAAGGACCACAGGTGGAAAATAGTCATTTTGAAGAACTACAACAGTAAAATCTTACAGATTAATTAATTCTTTAGAAAAACTTACAATTCAATAATACAAAAATATTTATGAATTCAGTATATCAGCTTGCAAGAGGCAGAATTTGGTATTATGTTTTAAATAATTTTTCCTCAAATTTCAATAACAACAGAGCAAACTTACAAATTAATAATAATTGTGTGGAATACCTTATAGTTTATAAGTGTATAATAATACAGAAAATCCTTAGTATTCAATATGTCAGTTTAAATAGATGAAAAATTTGTTTATACATTTTAAATATTCCCCCCCCCCCCAAACTTGTCATCTCAGTGTAATAGATAATAGATCTAAAACTCATTCAACCCTAGCCATTAGAAAAAATTAACTTCTTAATTGTTATAGTCTTATGTCAAGCAGATAACAGATAATAGATCTAAAACTCATTCAACCCTAGCCATTAGAAAAAATTAACTTCTTAATTGTTATAGTCTTATGTCAAACATATAGTCACCTCAGTGGAACAGATAATAGATCTAAAACTCATTCAACCGTAGCTATTAGGAAAAATTAACTTCTTAATTGTTATGGTAGGTAGTGACACACAAAAAATAATAATAAAATCAAGCATTCAGTTTTGTTATTTTCATTTAAAACTTTTTGAAACATGAAAAATAAAAAAAATTGTGAAGTGTCGCAGATCGTTCTATGGTAGAGCTGATTGTAGCTGGCCTCTCTCTCCTCCTTGATAGACATGGGGGGAGATGTCAGATCAGCTGCTGTGATTTGCCAAGATTACATCGAATGGCCAAGGTGGAAATTAAATAACCATTCTCACATACAGACACCAACATTGTTCTTGTGGGGGAGAAAAGCTTTATTCTGTGTGCGGGGTAAAATGTAAAAAGTTGGCGTGAATGTGTGAGTAGCGGTGTGGATGTAGTGTGAGGGACGAACGGAATGAACAAACAATTGCACCAACACACTTTAACAACGAGAGAAAGAGTTAACAAAAAAAAAAGAAGAGTTAAAAAAAAATGTTTATTCTAATAAACGGGCTAACTTTGTATGGTTGTTAGTCGTTCATTCAAAAACATCCACTCACAACAATCATGGGGTGGGGAACAAGAGCAATGGAAAATGATAAATAAAATAAAATAGTAACAAAATTAACAATGGAAGCAGCAGTGAAAACTGTAATGACAACTGCCAAATAGATTACTGGCACAATTCTTTGGGTGAAGACCCAATGTAACTAACAAATACAAAAGCGGTGATAATTGCAAAATGCTTAATCAAATATTAAACAAGAATTAATGCCACTAATCTGTAGGTAAGAACCCACCACAAATAACATGTAATGAATTACAATAGCGGTGAAGACTGCAAATATCAATGCTAATAAAAGTATAGAGGGTGAAAACCCAATATAAATAGTGCATAACAATTTACAAAAACTGGTGATGACCGCAGCATGTCATTAAATAATATTTCACTAAGTTAAATGTTCAAGGGGGAAAACCCCAAATGTCAATAATAAATACTGAGCCAAAGCTAAATGTTTATAAAAGAATATTCATAAAATTATTCAGAGAAAATCCAAAATATCAGTAATCATATCAATAAGGTTCAAAAGTTCTAAATAATTAATAAACTACAACTAAGTTACTTACCTAAGTGAATGCTCCACTAACTAAATATTTTCCTACTTACTGTTATTGAAGGTTAATAAAACCTGATGACACACTAACTCTGTCCCAGAATACGATATCCAAAGAATATTAAACTCTCACAATCACTCGACGATTCTAAGAAATCCATTTGAAACACCAAACGCGAAAAATAAAGAAAACTTTATGAAAAAATGAACGAAATTTTCAAAATGGCGTGGAAATCGTTGTACATGCATCATACTTCCTGTAGACACTGGAACTCTTGCGATTTCTCAAACGATATGAGAAGAAAAGATTACTAGTTGATATGGACACGTTTGGGCATTTTGCCTGATAAGACATTATGGCAGTTTTGGGCAATCCGCTCAGTAAAAGATTAATACATTATGTAAAAAGGTCATGTGAGGTCAATGGGAGGTAAGAAAATAAAATAAATTTTCATGATTACTCCCCTTTGACCGTGACATGAAGCTATCTCAATTTGTTCCAGAGATATGCTGTTTTTTTAAGTTTTAAAATATGTCGGCAGTGAAATAAAAGGTTATTTCAACCATTTTTAGACTTGCTAAAGACTAACTAAAATCTAAAATGCATTTATGAAAGTTTAATGCTTTATTCCTTTCTACATGCAGGTAACAAATGCAGAGTTTTTACTGTCTGTATGATGAAATAACAAAATGCCTAGATTGCAGAAATTAATTTTAAAAAAACATCAAGATAGTTAGAAATAACACGAATGATGAAGTTTGACGCAGCATATCTCATTCATTAAATGAAATATATCATTGAAAGTATTCATTTATGTTAAAATGTATTATAAAGAATATGCCCTTTTTTTTTTTCAGAATGTTATTTTCATTTGATTCATCTACAGATTGGCCCAAACTTTGTAAATTCATCAAAATAGTGACGATGACACTTTTATACATTTTTGAACAAAACTGGCCATAACAATTGAACCATTTCCATGATAATCATGACATTTTGCAAAGTAAAGTTTACTTTGCTCATTATGTATAAAACATTTCAACATCTTTTATGCACTAACAGTAAATTTATGCATTAAAAATGCATACAAAAATTGCACAATTATACAGAATTAGTAAACAATTTTTCATTGATGTCAAAACCTTGAGTTTTGATCTCTTTGTTTGCTCTATACCAGTGGTGCACAAACTCCGGCCCGCAAAGTCTTCATGTGGCCTGCGTTGTCCAACGAAAAAGTAAAATATTTGGTGCACTACCTGATCTAATGGCTATAAAATTTGCTTGGCAGTATTGCCATTAATTTTGCACTGGTGCACATCATCAATTACCCAGTTTACCGGAATTACCCGCCATATTTTCCGTTGTTTATTTTTATTATATTTTTATGACAAAATGGCAGCTAATCGTAAAAGTAAAGTTGACAACGAAAACCAGCAGTTTAATGATGAACAAAACAGATTGATGAACAACAGACAAACGTTATTCAAGAGTAGCAGAGGCAAAGTTTCTAATATAAAGCGTCATTATGAGACGAAGCATCAAGATTTCTACAACATTGTCGGTGATGAACGAACAGCTCGGATTGAATCTCTGAGGCATTCGCTGAATCGCCAAAGGAACATTTTCTCAAAGCAATCAGCAGATTTTAGTGCAGTGTGAGGTCAGTTACGAGATTTCGTTGATGATAGTGAAATCTGGCCAACCTTTCACTGACAGTGATTTTGTTAAGCAATGTACGATTACTGCATCAGAAAAGTTATGTCTGGAAGCTGTTAGCAAGCTGCAGACAGTGGCTTTGAATCGTATGACAGTTCAACGAAGAATTTCACACCTCTCAGCAGACGTGACAAGACAGCTTGCAAACAAAGCAGCCAACTTTGTCTACTTCTCTTTGGCTGCAGACGAGTTGACTAACATCAATTCAACCACACAGCTGCTAGTTTTTGTTCACAGTGTGTCATCATCATTTGATATCATAGAAGAATTTATCGGTCTGAAGATTGCGTCTGCACTATTTGAAGAATCAGTGCGACTGTGTAATAGTGTTTCACTGGATTTCACGAAACTGGTAAGTGATAACTGATGGAGCACCAGCCATGACCAGAGAAAGTAACGGGCTGGTAGTACTGTTGATAAAGCATCGAGGAAAGCAGACAGACAGTTGGTGAAGTTGCACTGTATTTTTCAACAACAGAACCTGTGCATAGAATTCCTCAGAAGCAAGAACAAAGACACAGAAGTTACTTCCATGACTGATCCAATATGACAAACTGATTTGACCTTTCTCGTCAACATGACACAACACTTGAATGATCTGAATTTGAAGTTGCAATGCAAAAATCAGTTTGTTTGTCAACTTGCAAATCACATCTTGACATTCAGGACAAAGTTGCAGTTGTTCCGGCAGTAAGCAGCATCAGGGAACTTTGTGCACTTTCCCACTTTTTAGTCACAGCCACAGAAGAGTCAGGACATTTACACAAAAGTTTATGTGGGAAAGCTAGATGCATTGGTTCAGTCTTTCAAAGCATGGTTTCATGACTTTGACCAATGCAGATTGTTAATGAAACTTTTTGCTGATCCGTTCAGTGTGTCAGTGGATGACATGTCCACAGAATACCAGCTCGAACTTACTGATCTCCAGGCATCTGATGAACTGCATGCTACTTACCAAGAAAACAGTTTGCTTGACTTCTACAGAACATTGCCTGATACATTTACTAATTTGAAAGATAATGCACTTGTCCACACCAGCATGTTAAGCAGCACATACTGCTGTGAACAGGCATTCTTACAGATGAAACCGAACAAAAGCAACACCCTCAATCAGCTGACTGATGATAATCTGGAAGCAATTTTTCGTCTTTCAGTGTAAAACATCAAACCGGACATTTCGAAACTTGCAGATGACATGCAGCACCATCCATCACATTGACTTTGTGAACGTTGACAATTCATAACATTATTAGAATGAGTTTTAGTATGCAACTTCTTTGTTCTAATTAGTCTTAATCGTTATTTTTATGTTCTTAGATGTTATGTCTATCTTCTGTGGGACAATTTTGATCTTTACTTTTTTTGTGGCTGCCGACAGTTTCAAGAAGTCAGATTGTGGCCCCTGATTCAAAAAGTTTGTGCACCACTGCTCTATACCAAACAAAATTAGTTATTGTCATATTTCACTTAATCAATAAAATGTTAAGATGTTAATTAGTAGGTAGCAGTACAGTAGTATGCCAGCAATAATCATGTGTATAAGTGCACATTTTCATTCACTGATTTTTCAACATCCAAAACATTTTTTAATTCAACAAACATTCAAAATCAAATTTAATGTTTCTATTTCTTATGATTCTAAATTTGTAAATCTTGCTTGCATGTGGAAAGTACATGGATTGAATAAAGTTGATAATTATTCACCTATGTCGAGTTTTATCCAGCAGATTTACAAGACATAATGTGTGTTTTGGTATACCGTGTTTCTTACTTGGCTTGTGTGCCACACACATATATACTATACATAGTTTTGGTATCAAACTAAAGATAACTAAATGCTGCATCCACTGCTATGAAGTTTGGCTTGGTTTATTCTGTATACATTTTACAAATGAATTTTAAACAAAAGTTGGCAAGTAATCTGCAATTTTCTTCATTAAAAAATGGTCAAAAGCACCATTACTAGGCTTGAATAAAAATCTTTGCACTTTATTTTGTGACACTATATAACTTCAAGGGGTAGGGAGGGACAAAAGTTAGAAAAAATGTGGGAAAAATAAAAAGATCTCTGTAGATTGATTAGGTCAGTCATACCTACTCTACAAATGTTGAACTTTATCTAAGCCAATGCTTGTACAATTAAAATAATTTCGCTTTCTTACTTTTTTAAAATAAACTATATTTCGATTGTTGAAATGTTAAATAGGCCTAA
Organism: Sinotaia quadrata; assembly: GCA_028829895.1. Lineage (NCBI taxonomy): Eukaryota > Metazoa > Mollusca > Gastropoda > Architaenioglossa > Viviparidae > Sinotaia > Sinotaia quadrata. Next base: position 97,210,885 of record CM054183.1, on the reverse strand, counting down.
TTATTTAAACAGACAAGTAAAAGTGTGGAACGTCAAGGTTAGAAGTGAAAGTAACATCTTTGCAACATGCAAATACTGATAATCTTCCTTGATTTTTGTTGTGACCTAATTCAACATCGATTTATGAATGAAGTCAAACACCTATAAAATTAAAGTGAAATAATAACACTGCCAAGTATGTAATTCATCTGTCTTATCTTCATAAAACTTAGTATATTTTCTACATTTTTTTATGATAATTGCGGCATGATTGTTTGTTCCCGGTTCAAGAGCACCAATCATGTGACGACAGATCCATCACTACAATGAAACGTATGGAAACAAACTGCTAATCATATTAAACTACATAATAACTCTATAACCCCTTTAAAGAAGAGCAACTAAAGTACTTATCTAAGTCAATAATTGACTTGACTTATCTCCTTGGATTCCCCGTGGAACAAAGAGCCTCAACAACAGCTCTCCATTGCACTCTATTCTTGGCAGCCTTTTTCAGTTCACCCCACGACAGGTTGCAGCTCTTCATTTCCTCTTCACAGGATCATCTTTGGGTGCTTTAGGGTGACCGCCCCATCTTTACCCCTTGGGGTACCACTGCAATGCCCGATGTCCTGTGGGGGTTTCTGCAGGGGATAGGACATACCCTGTCCTATTCTTCACCATTTGCGCCTGGCAATCTGCTGATTGATGGGATCTTGGTTTGTCCGCTGCCACAAATCGGTGTTCTTTAGTTTGTCTGTCCACCTGATCTTCAGTATATTGTGAAGGCAGCCGTTGACGAATACTTGGAGTTTGTTGGTTAGGGTGTTGGTGACGCTTCAGGTCTCTGAGCCATAGAGGATGACAGACTTATCGTTGCTGTTGAAAATTCGTAGTTTGTTGTGGACAGATAGGGATGTTGACCTCCAGACTGGTCTCAGGGTAATAAAGACGTATATAACTTTCCCGATTCTGGCTTTGATGTCCATGTCAAAACCACCTGTTGCTGATATAATGCTGCCCAGGTGGGTGAAAGAAGTGACTTCTTTCAGCTTCCTTTCTCTAAGGGTGATTGACTTCTGCTAATTTTCTAACAGGGTCATGATTTCAGTCTTCTCTAGGTTGATCTGCAGTCCAATCTTGGGCCAGATTATTGGTTTTCTGTTGCATATGTTATCATTTCTGGGACATCAGGCACATCATCTGCAAAGTCTTAAGTCTTCAAAGAACTGAGTCAGGGACCACTGGATTCCGTTTTTTCCTTTATAGTTGTCAGATGCATCACCAGTCGACCACTAACAGGAAGATCATTGGGGAGAGCACATACCCTTGTCAGACTACTTTTCTCACCTTAAAGTCCTCTGTCAATTTGCCGTTGTGGATAATTTGGCATGTGGTGCCTTCATAAAGTTGCTGGATCAGGGTGATGAAACTTTGAGGGATTCAAAGTGATGGAGGAGCTGCCAGATGGTTTCACTGTCCACACTATCGAATGCTTGATGAAAGTCAATGAAGTTGAGGTACAGCATTGACTGCCACTCCAAGGATTGTTCAATGATGATTCGGAGTGTTGCAATCTGATCTGTATACGACTTGTCTTTCCTCAAGCCAGCTTGTTCTGGTCTAAGTTTTTTTTAATAATGCAGTATTAAATTTAGTGTAAACTTAGCGATTTCACTTTGGAATTTGCCAGATACTCATGTTGTAAGAATGAGTGATTTAGATAGCTCGCATTTGATTGGATTGCATTTTCCCCCTAGGTCATGAATACATTAACTCCATACCTCAGTCGAAAGGGTATGGAAAGATCTTTCATTCAAGCCTAGTAATTAACTTTTGACCTTTTTTTTAAACAATGAAAATTACAGATTACTTGCTGAAGTTTTATTTAAAACTCATTTTTAAAATGTGTACGAAAAAATCTCACACACCAAACTTCATAGCAATAGATGCAGCATTTTAATTATCTTCATTTTTATACCAACTATTTGTGTGTAGTGTGTTTGTAGGATTTGCACCGAGGTAAGAAACACAGTATATCGGCTGGACAAAACTTGACACAGGTGGAAAATTAGTCAACTTTATTCAATCTGTGTAGTTTCGACATACCAGCAAGACATACAAATTTACAATCATAAGAAATAAAATGTTTATTAAGCTTGATTTTGAATGTTTGTTTGAATTAAAGAATGCTTTGGTTGTTGAGAAACCAATGAATGAAAAGTAATGAAATTGTACACTTTTACAAAAGTATTGCTGCTGGTGGGCTACTGTGCCACTACATAGTTGTAGTCTAATGTCGAGTATATAGTCACCTCAGTAGAATAAATCTAAAACTCATTCAACCCTAGCCATTTGAAAAAAATAGCCTCTTAACCTCCATTATTATGTGGAAAGATAATACAGATCATAGATAATTATTTAAATGTAGTATGTAATCCCACTTATTTTTGTTTGTACATAGCTTTTATGTTCAAAATGTGTGTTCTAGTACAATAAGGATGTGTAGTAAAAAATAATTATGATCATAATTTTAAATAATCTTTTGAGATATCTGTTTAGTAGTTTTTTATGATAATTTTTATTGCCAAGTTGAATACAAGTGAAAAAAATATAGACCACACTGAAAATCATTCCAGCGATTCAAATAAATATAATCATGGACAATAAGAAAAAACAGGCATAATGCAAGCTTGAAATTTCAGTTTATTATGTATTGCAAATTAAAATGTGCTTCAAAATAAAGTAAAATATGCAAGAAATAATAATCTTATTGAATTTTATGACCAAACTTAACTTACAACTTAAATAAATTGCTGCTGCTATATTTAAGCTTATTGTCACAGATTTCTGGTAATGGCCTTGACTACTTATTTTTTAAATTTATTTTTTTTTTGTGCAAGGGAGATTATCATGTATTTTATATTTGTGTTATGTACATTGTATTAAATATCAAATAATTTATTGTAATAATTATTTTAAATGTTTAAGAATGTAGTTGTTAGAAGAAATAGGGCAGTTTAAACTTAGCACACTGAGGGTTAATGTCTGAGGTATTAGGTAGGGCAAAGTGTATGATGTGAACAGCACAAGCATCATCAAGAACAAATCTGTTCAAGTCATAGCAACAAAGCTTAATGTTTATTAGGTACATACTTTTTTTATGTGATTGGACAGAACTATAACTTAAGCCACCAGAATTAAATTTATAAGTTTTGTTTTTGATTGAGTGTGAGGAGACCATGTTTTTCCGTGGTACTATGTGGGCTACAAGGCTTGCATGGCATCACTTCCTTTTTGTGACATATTTGTTAAATACCCATATTTAGTTGTGTTGGAAAACATTTGGGGTATTTGTAATGCTTTAAAGTCAGGGTTTGTAGCAACCTTGAAAAGTCTGAGAAAAATGAGAACTGTTTTGAAAAGTACTTAAACTTTATTTTGTCCTTGAAAAGCACTTGAATTTGCCTATAAACTCTTGAATTAGTTGAGAAGATCTTGATTTTTATTTTTAAAGAAATATTCCACCATTTTTCTTTTCCATCCCTTTGGTTAAACATGTTTATTTTAATGCAGATTTTGTTTTATATGCAGATATAATAACAAAACTTACCGTGTTGATGATATAGATTGGGATAAGCGTCCCAGTGATTCATTCCTTCTCCATAATGGAAATGCCATAACGTACAAGGCATATTACAAACAGGTATGTATTTATTGGTTTTCTTTTTTATTTCTTACTGATCACAATCCCTTGTTTTATGAGCTCGTTTGATTAGAATAATTTTCTTATAAATGAAATTTTGTCATAACAAACGTCCTGCAGAACAAACAATCCACATAACGAACGCCACTGCGAACGCCCGCGTGGCTCACAGAACAAACTTGTTTCACATAACAAACCGTACATGCGCCATGAAAACATCGCATTTCCCATGAAAAAATGGCCGAATCCGGCCAGTCGTGTTGCGTGGCTCAGATGAAGTCAGGGCGTGTTTGTCCCCAGTTCATTGTCCTTTTTTCCTTGTTTTGATGTGTTTTTGCCATCTGTGTGTTTACTGGATGGTGGTTATAGAATTCAAGGTCTTATTCTTGTCTTTGCAGGACAACTTTTCATGAGTGAAGTGAACATTCTTGTGTGTGTGTCCTCCTCATCCCACCTCCATCTCACCTCATCAACGCTTAACATCTTACCTCATCAATACCTAACATCATACCCTGAATGTCTTTACTAGTGTTCCCCTCCTGAACTCTGCCCTGTCTTCATTTTTCCCTAATTTCTTTGATTTTTCGCGGCAATATGGAACAGATTGCACAGGAAATCAAATAGAAAGTTAAAACTTTGCATTTGTTATATGCAATTATAAAGGAATAAAGTATTAATCTTTCATAACTGCATTTTAGATTTTAGTTAGTCTTTAACAAGTCTAAAAATGGTTGAAATAACCACTTTTTTCACTGCTGCCATTTTTTAAAACTTTAAAACAGCATATCTCTGGAACAAATTGAGATAGCTTCATAATTTTTATTTTATTTTTCATGTTGTAAAAAGTTTTAAATGAAACTAACAAAACTTAATGCTTGATTTTATTTTTTTGTGTGTGTTCCACTACCTAGTGTTAGCAATTTTAGCTTCAAAGTAATTGTTTTATACCTGTTTCTAACAAAGTTGATGATGTTTGTAGCCAAATAATTTCTTTGTGATTAAATCATTTATTAGGAATGTATATACATTTGCAAATAGACCCACTCTTCAGATTCAGAAATGTGAGATAGAGCCATTTCTTACACTTAGCACTTGGTCAGGCAGTTTTCATCCTCATAGTGACAATATTATATTTTTGCAGTATATAAATCTAAAGTACCAGAATGGACTGTTCTCAATGAGGTTTTTGAAGCTGCAGCCATTCTAAACTTGTTTTATTACTTGAAAAAGTTCTGGACTGGAAGTGGCTAAAGCCTACCACTATTATATTGCCCATCTGAAAGTTTACTTTGTCCCAAGTATAAGAGGACACCCTGCTGCAGATATGTGGGGAGTGTATTGATACTCCTCAGATCAGCATATCAATTTCTTACAGAAACCTGTAAGAAACAGGTTTCTGTAAATATTTGAGCATTTTTATAAGCTGTACCTAGGTTGTTATTGTTGTTATTTTTGTCCAACACTGTGACCTAGATGTCAAAGATGAAAATCATAAGCTCTAGTTAGGTTGTTATTGTTATTTGTGCAGTACTATGACATTGATGTCAAAGAGAAAATTATAAGCTGTACTTAGGTTGTTAACGTTATTTGTGCTACACTATTACATGGAGGTCAAAGACAAAAATCATAAGCTGTACTTAGGTTATTATTGTTGTTATTTGTGCTACACTATGACATGGATGTCAAAGATGAAAATCATAAGGTGCACTTAGGTTATTTGTGCTGCACTATATGACATGGATGTCAAAGATGAAAATCATAAGCTGTACTTAGGTTGTTATTTATGCAGCACTGTGACATACTTAGACTTTTTTTTATTGTTATTTGTGCAGCACTATGACATAGATGTCAAAGATGAAAATCAGCCTCTGTTGGTCAGCAAACCAAAGAAGAAGGACATTCGACGTGGTCAGACTGACAACATATACATTCTGCCAGAACTTTGCACACTTACTGGTTTGTTCAGTCTTGTTTGTAATGACCACGTTTTAAAGTCTTCTTACATTTGATTTTCTAGTGCTTAGAATTACCTTTTTGGTAATGTAAAAGACTAATAGTGTTACACAGATGGTCAGGTAAATTTTTTCTTTAATAGATCTGGTTTAAATTACATAAGAAAATAACACTGCATCATACTAAAAAAAATTTATAATTTGTCTAAGATCTTTCAAATGATTTAGGATAATTTTGCACTGCTAAATTTGAAAATAACATCCGCTTTTTTTTTAATCAGGTCAGTTTTTTGATCTAATTCGATTTTAAAAAATCTGATCTTAAAGCTAAATCAATTAAATTTTTGTAACATTATTAGGCAATTTTTGTTAATATTTCTCTTTCAAAATAGGTTTTTAAAAATTAAAAAAAATTAATATAAATTTTTAAAAATAATTTTCTAGCACAATTCATTTATTAAATGTTAAAACGTTGATTAGTGTACATTGAATAGTAGACGTTGATAACGGTAAGTACATGTAAATTCAATATTAGGTCATCACTGTTCAAAATTCAGGGCATGAACTTCCGTCTCTTCGAACTTCTAGAATGCTCAGCAGTAGGAATGTCTCTCTTTAGAGTCCAACAGTAATCAGCCATCAAGACTGCATCCCAGAGTCCCTGATACCTGGTTTCTATCTCTTTCATATCCTGATGAAATCTCTCCCCTTGCTCGTCGCTCATTGATCCCAGATTTTCAGGAAACCAATCCATATGTGAGAATAAGTAATGCATTTTGATGCTCATGTTGCATCCAAGATTTTTGACAACAGTCAGCATATTGGCAACAAGCTCTGCATAGTTCCTGGCCTTATTGTTGCCAAGAAAGTTTTTCACGACCAGAACAAAAGCCCTTCACGCTTCTAGTTCCACTTCATTCATTGAGTTTTCAAACTCTGGATCTCTGATTAGCTTACGGAGTTGTGGACCATCAAAAATGCCAGCTTTCAACTTCTCAATGGTCAACCCTGGAAAAGCATGGCACAAGTAAGCTAAACAGCCACCATCCTTGTCCAGAGCTTTGGTGAACTGTTTGATTAAGCCAAGCTTAATGTGCAGCGGTGGGAAAAGTATCTTGTCTCTGTCCACCAGAGGGTTGTTTATGAGGTTCTTTGCTTTGCAAGGTACCAATTCCTCCCATACAGGCTATCCTGCTTCATGTAATGCAGTGCTTTGTCCATACTATCCCACATACACAGAAAGCATGGGTACTTGATGAATCCAGACTGTTGTCCCAACAAAAAGTTCACCATCTTCAGGTCAACACAAAGTAACCATCCATGCTGATCATAACGAATTTTCTCCAGCACATACTTCACCGCTTCGTACTTCTCCTTCAGTGTAGTTGAATGAGTTAATGAATAAGTTATACTTATAGTAAAATTATACGAGCATTCTATCAACAAGAGTTCAATTTTTCACGATAATCTTATAACTATTCCAGACACCTTTTGGGCCTTCTCACCAAACAAACCAGTCATAAACTCTGGACATAGTAGTGTTGCGTCAGAGCGCAGATGGACTATTTGTACTATCAGTCTGACATGTTCAAGAATGTTCTAGAATCGCAAGGTATGCAGAGCTGACGTCATAGCATCAGCCCTCTGGCATGATTAGTTATTTTAGTCAACTCAAGTCGCAGAGTTTCGTGTTTTCAAAAGGAGTCAAATCTTTCATGTTCACTAGCAATAGATTCATTAGGATGGTCAGCTATGCGAGGGTTTTTAATCCTAGTTATGCAATGGCATATCATGACTGATGACAATTGTTGCATGGTTGTGTGGCTTTACATTCCAATTATATAATCACGAGCCTTAGCATAGGCAGTACTTTTTTCATTTTGTTTTAGGGATTGTTTACAATTCTATGTAACATATAGGAACAAATTTTGCTTGGTTGAAGTTTATACAAAATATATAAGAATTAAAATACTTAATTAATTATTTACATTTATTTGCATTTTCTGAGTCACAGATAAAACAAAATTTCTATAATATTATGAAGCAGATTTGATGATTAAACTTTCTTATCATTTTCTCAGAATGTTTTCTTATTTCAGAATAAGAGCAGTGATCAGTGCCTTTAGGAAGATTTATTTGTGAAAAATTCAGATGTTCCCCATTTCCTATCTAATTAAAATAAACATATTACTGGAGAGATATTAAGATAAATAGTGTGGATGAAATTTTATTAGCACAGATTGTTCAACATGAAATTATAACATCACAATGGTACTTCACCATTTGAGTTCTGATGTGAAAACAATGGTAAAAAAATGTAAAATATTTTGGCCTGCATTTATTATGTATTATGTTCTAAGCAAATCTTTAATTCTCCATGTTTATAAATTAAAGTTTTATGTATATCTTTACATTATCTGTGTTTTGATATTCTGTCACCCATCCCCTTCATTCGATGAGCAAAAGTTGTCTCCGTTTTCATTGTACTAAAAAAAAAAAACCCTTAAATTAGTATTCATTGATTTGTCTGGATTGTGCAATTTGGTTTATGTCACAGGAAATGAGGGACAGAAATTATATTTTATTTCATTTTAAAAAACCGCTAACAAAACTAGTTGAAGTAACCCAAGTTTTGTTATTTTTCAATATGTAGCATGTAACTTCCAGTAACGGTCACCTAAGATCTCTTTAGTAGACAGACGTTCGTGACACAGTGTATGTTATTGTATCATATTGAATATATATATTAGTTTACGAAAGATATGTATATTGAACAATTGGGACAATTACGCATTACTGGTCACATGTTGTTTACGAGAGAAAAGGCCAGTGCGCATTAGAATTGACCACAGAAAAGCGTGCAGCACGGACAGCACTAGATATCCAAGGGAAAATCGAGTCATGAGACATGGCTTCTGGAAGTTTCTGGAAACCTTCAGTGAAGCTATATAAGAGGCAAAAGGAAGATTTTACTCTCAATGTTCAAAATGTCGATTCGTCTGAAGCCAGTCTAACTTCACGTATGAATTATCTCATGTACAGAGATTTCATAAAGGAAAGCTGCAAAAATCTCTTTCCATCCGTTTTCCATCCGTCTGATGCCATATATTGAGTAACGAGGCAAAATTACTCAGTATAATTTTTGGCAAAGTGGAAAGTTCACTGTCAAGAAAAACCGATGTATGCGACGCTGGTTGTATGCAGTTAACGACACGAGGGACCAATTTGTTCTCCCCCCTGTCTGAGTTTGGTTTGACAGTCTATTCCGCAATTGGGAGGCTAGCACCGAGATAATCTCACAGACATCCGGATTTCTACACTCAATAGAATGCGACGACACATCCCACTTGACGACTCCATCCGATAATGCTAAACGTCATTGGGGTGTCCGTTTCCACGACACCGAGAAACAACGACAGTTATCGAGGCTGACAACAGTCAGCTAAATTTCAGATTTCTCCCCAGTGATAATCTGAAAGTGGTGCCTAGATTCTGCAGAATCTTCACCTGTAATGCGACGCCGCAATTGCGTCGTGGTCTTCACTTTGAAGTGCCCCTTATAAGTGACGTGCGAGATTACGTCATCTCCTTGGAACTCTGACAATTAATAGTGAGTAATAATTATCACGGCTAACGTGCACATACTTAACTCTAGGACTCTAAGAAAATGAACACTATTATATCGTTTGTGAAATACGAACTTTAATGTTAAAATTAATGCTTATCTTATATGTGAACTATTGTTAAAGCGGCCCCATTTGCCGCATAAGAATTGTGTAATTAATCTTTATTTTATATTTTGAATTTCATCATTTTCATCTCCCCTTATTTCCCACAGAGTGTATGACATTGGAAAGTTGAATGAATGATTAATCACTGTGCGAAAGAGTAGTGCCCCTTTTAAATCGGGAAATAAATATCCTGATTTAACCATCTTTCAACTCTCTTGTTATTCATAGTTTTTGAGAGGGATGAAAGAATTTGTATCAGTATTGTTTTGCACCGTACATCTGTTCGTCCATTTATTCACATTCATGATACTCACTCACAACACACACCGCCAATAAAACGTTCCTTGGCATGACATAAATAAACTGGGCCCCACCCAAACATCAATGGTGTATGTCATGTGTGTCTATGTAACAACCTGACACGACGTAGTACTGGCATATGTCATACGGGCTTTCCTTGGAGGTGCACCGGAGCAGGCCAAAAATAGACTTCACCCCTTGCATCTCTAACTTCAGCTCGGGTCGGCTTGTAACGAGCCTTCCAGTTTGTGACAGTTTATTTAAGCAGAATTTACCGTAAAAATTAAAATTTTCTGTTCTGATATTTCTGTTGAACTTCTATTATTGTGCACTTTTGAATCTTTAGGTCTTAATAAAATTTCCAAAACTTTTGGGGCATTCCAGGTTTGTCAGATGATGCCCGAGCTGATTTCAACATTATGAAAGATGTTGCTGTCCATACCAGGATTAATCCTGATGGACGGGTACAAAAACTGCTTACATTCATGAACAAGATGACATCGTGAGTAAAAAATATTTTTATTTTGCTTTTTCATGCAACAAAACTCTAGTCTAATATATTTTCTATTGCAAACTTTTCAATGCATTGCTTTTCATGTTTTCAGATTGTGTCTTAGATAAAATATTAAAAAAATATTTTACTTATAAAATATTTTTCCTTTAATAATAAATAGAAATAGAGATTTTTCAAAATATAACAGAAATAAAAGTTAGTTATTAAACAATAATTCACTGCTTTATTATCTCAAAGAAAAAACTACTACACCAAATTAAAAAAAGTAATTATGTGTTTTGATTTAAAAAATAATAATGATTATTATTAATAATCTTTGCTGAAACATCATACTGACCTGGTCAGTAATAAAGTTACAGTAAGCAATGTAATTGAGGCTATTATTGTTAGTTGCTGAAAATTGGAAATTGTCTCACTGAGTTAATTATTTAATAAATTTCAGATTGGTATCTGTAACAAAAATTAAATTTCATTATTTTCTCTTAATTGTCTACTTTATTTGATTTTTTTCCTAAACGTGTTGTTTTTATATACAAAATATTATTATTGTTTTTTATTCGTGAAAAAGGATTTTTGTTTCATTTTTATTGGCAAAAGTCATCTCTGTTTTGAATAAACCAACTGAATAGTTAGTTGTTTCTGTTTGTATAATTGTTGTTTTTTGTGTGTTCTGAATTTATAGCTTTGTACAGAGAATTATTTTGAAGGTCTCGCTATTACATGCTAAGATAGAAATATTATAAATCTGTGTATTTTGTACAGAGAATTATTTTGAAGGTCTCGCTATTACATGCAAAGATAGAAATATAAATCTGTGTGTTTGTACAGAGAATTATTTTGAAGGTCTCGCTATTACATGCAAAGATAGAAATATAAATCTGTGTGTTTGTACAGAGAATTATTTTGAAGGTCTCGCTATTACATGCAAAGATAGAAATATTATAAATCTGTGTGTGTGTACAGAGAATTATTTTGAAGGTCTCGCTATTACATGCAAAGATAGAAATATTATAAATCTGTGTGTTTTTACAGAGAATTATTTTGAAGGTCTCGCTATTACATGCAAAGATAGAAATATTATAAATCTGTGTGTTTTTACAGAGAATTATTTTGAAGGTCTCGCTATTACATGCAAAGATAGAAATATTATAAATCTGTGTGTTTTTACAGAGAATTATTTTGAAGGTCTCACTATTACCTGCAAATATAGAAATATTAATGTCCTTGCACTTTCATACTTGAACTAGAAGTTGTTTTGGTTACAAGTAGGTATTCCAAACATCGCTGATTGGCTGATTGTGTGACATTGTTTTGTCAATTTTTCTACATTTTCAACATTCATGTTCTCGCTGATATTGAAGCTTTGTAAAATAAAAGCACATGAAACAAATAGTTTGTTCTCTGTTCTGTCTCTTTGTGTTTTTTGTTTTAATAAATAATTGTGAAATGGTAATAAGCTATTCAGAAGTTACCAACTGAGCGACTTTTTGACCAAGCTGCCATACTTGTTCATCATTAACGTTTAACACATGCACTCTTTCTCGGTCCATGGGTATGCGTGCGGTATAGTAATCTAAAAATAATATCTGTCTTCATGTAGGGGAGAGAACAAGGTTCATTTCCATGCTAAATAATGCACAGGAATTTCAAGATGAAATGAGGTTAAACTTAAATTTTCTTAAATTACGATCTAGGTGATTCCGATAACATGGAAACCTTAAAAGCTACCAGAAAATAGAAACATTCTTCATCTATAAGTATATATAGTTTGTTTGAGACAAAAAATACTTCACGCATCCCGAATTGCGTTGAAAGAACTGTGGTCAGTGATTGAAATCACCGAAGACTGTCAACAATAATGACGGATTGTACTGAGCAGCTTCGGGTTCTTCATGCGACATTGAAAGAGTTTCCACTTTGCAGTCTCGCACATCATTCTGTTTGAAGACATTAGTTGCTAAGTTAAATCAATTATTTTCTGTTTTGAATGTGTATTTTTTCATTTAAAGGACTATATTAGCCGATAAATAAAACTTTCAGGGTATGTAGACCTACAGTAGCATTCATCTTTGAAGGTGTTGAGGGTGAACACAGAAAATGGCTTTATGAATTTATGCCTACCTTATCCATAGCTTAAGAGTTGTATCATTCAGTAGGGAAAGATTTATTTTCAATATAATGCATTTGGTTTATTCGGATCTCATGTTATTTGTTTTTAATTATTTTGTGATCACGTGACCACTTTTTTTGTCTTTTACTGCATTAGCAGGGCACAGTGTAAACAATGAGTAGATCATTAGATTGGTGCATAATAGGTTTCTTATTATTTAGTTATTATTTTTACCAGATTTTCTTTTCTTCTTTAAAATTCTGATAGACACAAGTTAGTTATATATTTATTAGCTTTGCAAGCTTATTTTCCCAGAATAAATATAAGAGTGAGTTGATGATGCATATACTATTAGTATTACAAGGCCAACACTACTGAATTTAATTTTGGTGGTGGTGGGTGAACTCTGAACATGACTTTATGAATTTATATTCCTTATCCTTATACTATTCAATTGGGGAAAAATTTATTTGCAATGTAAAGCATTTGATTTATTCAGATAATTACTTTTTAAATCTGTTTATTTTGTGGTCATGCCACCACCTTTTCTTTTTCCTTAGCATGGCACAAGAACAGTCGTTGGATAGACCCTATGTAGAATTTTTAATTATAATTTTTAACTGATTTTATTTTTTATTTTGATATACACCTATGAGTTATAATTTAATTAGCTGTATTTTTATTTTTTAAAGTTTATTTCTCCAAAATGGATATATGAATGAGTTGATGATGCACATAGTAATTTTAAAAGGTGTTCATTTTAAATTACATTTTTGTAATGCAGTTACTCTAGTTAGCAACTGCTGGTTCAAGAAAAGAAGATGTAGCTTAGGTGAAAGGGGACTATGTGTTTTACTTGGACTTTAAAGTTATGCAATTTCCAGTGAAGGCAGAGTGTAGAATGATTCAGCAGTTAATAAAATAACAAATGACTATAAATGTATTGCACCACTCACTTAAGTTAAGCACCAACCTTGAAGTTAAAGTTTCCTGGGCTAGAACCTTTGTACAGAAAAAATATATGTAAGGTACAGATATTTTTTGTAAGTACATATGTGAAAAGACTGGCTGAGAAAAGATGATGATGAGGTAATAAAAGGCAATTTTTTACAGCGACTATGATTAGTTTAAAGTTCTGTCGGTGTCCATTGAAGGCAGATTGTGGAATAATGGTCTACCAGCAGATTGCATCACTTATTTAAGTTAAGCACCACAACATAAAGGATCTTGTTGTGGAAACGTAATTATTTGCATACAGCATATAAGAACATTCCTTGTGGTACCAAGTTAGACTTGATAAAATACCTCAGAACCTATTCAATATGAGTGTTGGCTACCTGAGCACCCGACAGGGATTCAGGCATCTGTCTATTTGGACTAAAGCTGCAAAATAATTTTAGAAATAACTTAGTCCTGACTTTTGCCCCTTATTCTATAGCATTTTCAATTGGTCAGTCAGTCTCACTTATTCACTGTCAAACGTGCCTTGGTCATCTTGTGAGTCATCTCCTACTCACTTTCAGGATTAATCAAAATATACATTGTTCCTAACACTACGCAGATAGAAATAAATACTCTACAGCTATGAATATTAATATTCATGCAAGAAAAAAATGAAATGAAAGCAAGTGGCGGATTATGGCCACACCATTTATAACTAGGTAGTCCCACCGCCACCGATTTACAGTCAAAAACTCACAAACGCACACAAATTTGCTAAACTTTACTCCAGAGCAGTTTTCTTTACATTAAATGTCAACTAACCATTTTTATATGAAAATAAAGATTGATGTTTTGTCTTTCGAACTGTTTTGTTGATTTTTTTCTGAATTTTATTATAGTATCCATAAACTTTGACGAAAGTACCTTAGGATTGCAACAAAAATGGGTCAAATGTCGCCCCATGGCTGAAAAACTAAAATTCACGTTTTTGGGTACCAAGTTTTAAGAAGAAAGCGGAGCCTGCAAGGTTTTGTAACCCCAAAACTGATTGGTCTCATTAAATAGAGGACAGATAACTCTTTCACTCATTTTTTTTTCTCACTTTTGTTTGTTGCGAATAACCAAATAAATTTTCAAACTAGAAAGTTCACAATATATTTTCATTTGGAAGAAATATTTATCATAAAATAGTGAAAAAAATATATTCTGCGGAATTTCAACATCTCTCTAATGATATGCCATAGTTTTCGATTAGTGACCCTTACAAGATCTGCTAAATGAAGAACCCGTAGTACGCGTCTTGTTTCAGTCATGACTTCCAAGTGCGAAACACGTGTTGATGCTACTGCTGATTTTTCTGACATTTTATATAAACAATTGAAACCTTTTATTAGTAAGATCTTTCTGCAAGCATTTAATAATGATTACTGTACTCTGTGATTATTTTATCTATATACATATATCTATTTTTAAAGCAGATTTATTTTGTCCTTATCATCACTATTGCTTCGGTAGTTTCAAAATAGGTTAGTCAGTGTGTCACTCATCCGAAAGTTTGATTGCTATTTCCTTGCAATATATATTTTGAAGTCGCAGATCGTATTTAAATATATTATTTTATTTATTTAATTAATTTTAGTCATGATGGTAATCTTATTAAAAAAATCATTTTCTTACAACCACAATTTTAAAAAAGAAAAGATAACTCTTGATGCAAAAATAGTAAACAACCGAAACACTTGGGTCTGTGAAATGTTTATTTCATGCATTGGATTTATAATAATACTAAGATATTTTATTTTGCAAATGCTTTAATATACATATATTTTAAATAATTTTAACCTGTTTTGTTTTGAATTTGAACATAATGTTTTCCTCTTAATTTTTATTTAAAATTTTATCAAGATTCTTCAAGATTCTGCCTTTGTGTTGGTTTCATGATCTTTTAATATCTTTGGTGGTACATAAATGAAAAATAAGTTAACATGAGGACTTTTATATTACATTATTTAATTATTAAAGACAGCAGTCATCAATAATTCTTGTATATTTTCTTTTAATAAATGAAAAACTGGTTGATGAACAGCCTATAGTTTTGTCTTCACATTATTTAATTAGGCCTATTAATTGTAGTAGAATTTTTCATTGGTGAGGAATTAGAAGTTCACAGTACAAACAGTGCTAAGATAATATTTATGGAACAAGTATAGAAATAAGAATATTTTTAAGTGGGGTGCTGTGATGATGTGGATGCCAAGTTTGTTTTTAAATGGGGTTTAACAATGGAGACAACCAACAGAACCTGGACAGCTGTTGACTTTAGTGCATTACATAAAAAAAAATTCTATTTATAAAAATATGTACTGTGATTAATATTTGAATCTGTGTTATGCATATTCATTGTTGGAAATAAATATCACAGAATTAAATTATATTTATAGTGTAAATAAAAATTGTACAGTAAAATAAAAAATGTAACTTAATATGTGATTAGACAGAAATTATCTTTATACATAAAGATAGAGTTTAGTTTGCTGATCGCTTTGATATGTAAACCAATTCTGTATAATGTATAGTTTCAGAGATATGGCAGTTTGCTTGTGTACATTTTCTGTTAAACTTCGTTAATGCCTTTTCTTTGTTAAAATTTGCTGAAATGGTCATTTTTATCATCCAATAATTTCCACATTTTCTTTGCAATGCCTTTGGAAAAAAATAGGCATTAACTACACAGTAAATGATTTAATAATGTGCATTTTGGTTGTACTTTGTTCATCATTTGCATATGTCGTGATGCCATGAATGTTCCTTTTTGTTGCATTTTGTTGAAGAAAATTACTTATTGGTGTTTACAAATTTTAAATGCAGAAAAGAACTATTTTCAAAATACTTCATACCTGTCAAATGAATTAAAAAATTTCAAATATTGACAGCACACATTTGTAAACATGAATGCATATATGCATTTTATCCATGGTTTTACATTTTAATTGTACATTTAAGGTACAACTTATCAGATAAATGAAAGCTATAAGTCTACCATTTTTTTAAAAAGTAAATTAGTCGGGACCATTGCTGTGCAGTATAAAAGTATCTCAAAACTTTAAAAAATTATGAATTAATAAATTCTTTTTTTTTTTGGTACATTTTTTATACATTTGAATATTATTTTTACCACAGTAAAAGGTCATTCATAACCTTAGGAATTTAGTTTTTAGCTTTAAATATGATTAATTTAAAAAAACCGACTATGTGTGAAGTTTTTATATTTTTTTTCACTGAAATTTTAATAGTATAGAGTTAATAAAAAAAAAAAGGTTGTTGAGTTACACTTTTTTTTCTTCTGTATTCAGTACTCTAGATGTGCAGAAAGAGATGAACAATTGGCAGATTAAATTTGGATCAAGTTTGATAAATGTGGATGGTCGAATACTTCCCCAGGAAAAAATTGTGCAAGCAAATAATTCTATGGTATGTCTGTTTGTTGTTGGTTTATTGTAATATTATAATTCAGGTTATTATTAAATAAAATATTGTTCTAAACAAATCTCAAGTATGAATAGCAAACATATATGGTAGTCCCATATCCTTTCTTAGAAAGTTGACAAATATACAATTCTCTTTTTGTCTTTTTTCCAAAGAGAAAACTGTCACTAAAAATACAAATTGAAACATGAATTTTAAATTTCTCTTTAGCAGCACCAGAATATTGATTTTTAAAATTATTTCTTGCGATTGCTAGCTGCTTTTTTCTTGATTGTTTGCTTTTTGAAGCTGATTGAAGCTATGATTTTCTTACGTGAACTATTTTTTAGACTGAATTAAAAAATATAAACAGATGCCATTATTGAGCAGCTGTAGTCAAACGATGTGTTTTGTTCAATCAGATGCACTATTTTAGATTTGAAGAGTCAGGCATTCCATATATGGAACATAGCTTAGAGTAAGCCAGTTTTATAAATTAGCTAATCTGACATGGTTGGCTTGTTTTTCTCTATATGCAAAGTTGAACAAAGGCAGGGAAGGCAATGAGGATTTCCTCAATATATAAATCATTTCAGTTACTGTGAAATAAGGTCACATTTCTAGAGCTTAAAAATTGGCAATTTCACACAATGTTTGAAACAAAAATGCTACAAAAGCATAATGGTTAGTGACATAAAAGCACATTACATAAAAACTACATTTTTTTGACAAAATGATGAATGATTCTGAAAATAGACACATTGTCTAAAAATGCAAGAAACCCAAATGACCCCCAATCATGATTTCTCATTGTCACATTTTACCTTAATACCATGAGCTAGGCAGAGAGTTAGATTACTTCTGTCTACTTTGTGCTTGCTGTTCAAAGTGCATTTTTTCCCAGTTTAATAGCTTGATCTAGAACAAAAGTTAGGTCACTTCCTTCAACTTCAGGTTACAGCTTCCCTTTCAAAGTGTATTTTTTCCAATAACTTGAGCTAGGACTACCAGCTGGATCACTTCTGTTTCTTGCTAAAACTTGCTGGTCAAAATTTACAATTATTACAGTTATAACATTTAGGGCTTGGGCATCATCTAGTTTTTGCGTTCATTTGTAAAACTAGTGAATTTTTAACACTTTTTCATAGTTTAATAGCTTGGTCTAGGAACTTTCAATGAAATTATACTTTGACTTTTTAAAAACTCTTCCTTGTTTTGGGTGGGTGGGGTGGGGGTGGGTATGTATGTTTTTTGGATCACCACATCTACAGATAGGTACATGTTTTAACTGCATAGCTGTATTCAGGTCAAAATACAAGACAGAGTAAGGTAGATGATGACCACATTTATTATTGTGAATTCACTATCTAGACTTATTGGAGTAATATCAAACTGAAATTGTAATTTAAAACCATTTCAATTTTATCATCTTTTATTATAGCTTGAACTGGAAAATAGTGATTGTGTGCTTTTTTTAATGTTATTGATGACAATTTCTTTCTTTTTCAAAATTCTTTGAAAATAGCTAAGACTGCAAATAATATCTGATTTTTGATAGCATCCTTAAGTCTGGATTGTGACTTTGCAGCAATAGCAATGAATGTGAACCATAGGACTACCTTGGCTTTGCTGTATACAAATATACAGATATTTGTTATATGTTTGTTTTTAGTGACTATAGAAAATGATGCTGGTACTTGTCTGTTTCCATTTACAGTTTTAAAAAATTATGCTGATGCCTGTCTATTTATAGCTACAATACAATACGATGCTGATATTTACATTTAAAAATAAAGATTCTTCTATATCTCTGTCTGTTTATAGCTGCAGTACAAACAAGAAGATGCTGATTGGGCAAGAGATATGAGAGGGAAGAAATTAATCACCCCAGTACCCTTGAAAAACTGGCTGCTGATTTGTACGAAAAGAGATGCAAATAATGCACATGACTTGGCACAAGCCCTTTGCCAAGTTGGTCCACCAATGGGCATGATGATGGCTGCACCAGTTGTGTATGTTTATAAACTTTTTTAGAACTTGCTTTTATGTTGTTAAGTATTTACAAATTTTTGTATCTAAATAATGTTGTAGAACACAATTTTTTGTTTCTACAGTTTGTTTGCAGTCTTTCATTGCTTGTTAGGTCTGTTAATTATTGTTTTGTCTACCTTCATTAATAATTTTATACTTTCAATAGATACATTGGTTTATGTTTGCTTTGAAAGGAATGATTTATATGAGTACAGAAATATTGAAATTAGAAATGTTTGTTGTCAGGAATCACCACCATTGCCATGAATACCTGATTATTGTCATATGTCTCACATGTAACTCTCAGTGAAAGGTCATTTAAAATTTGCTCAAAAATAGTTTTAATATTTTTAAAATAAGGAATTCTTATCAAGAGCTACATATTTTTACAGCACACAGCAATTAATGCCAAACTACTATACGCCAAAAAAGAAAAAAAATATTTATCATCCTATAGTCTATAAATTTGGAATATATGTTGCCTTATCAGAACGCAACAGTGGTAGTTAGATTTAGAATATCTTAATTTTTATTTTATTAATTTTTTAATATATGAAAATATGCACTATTTCAGCATTGGTAGAAAATTTTTAGTTTGGAAGTAAACATTGAAGACTGAATCCTTACAAATTTGTTTTCAGAAGTCACTTGTTTTTATTTGGGAAATGAACCTTGAAGATTGAATAAATTATAATTTGATTGTGGACTGATGTATTCTTATCTGAGAAATGAATGTTAAAAACTGAATGCAATTTGTGAGTAAGTTGCATTTTACAGTGATTCACTTTTATGACTTGTTAGCCCACAAAACAAAAAAATATAAAAACGCTGTCAATCACTCTATTAATTATTCCACACCTTTCTACTCCATTTCCACACCATTTACTCTATGCTACTTCATTTCCATGCCATGCTACTCCATTCCCATGCCAAGCTACTCCATTCCCACACCATTCTACTCCATTTCCATGCCATGCTACTCCATTTCCACACCATTCTACTCCATTCCCATGCCATGCTACTCATTCCATTGCCATGCTATGCATTTTACTTGCCATGCTACTCATTTTACTTGCCATACTACCCATTCCCATGCCATGCTACTCATTTTACTTGCCATGCTACTCATTCCCATGCCATGCTACTCATTTTACTTGCCATGCTATTCATCCCCATGCCATGCTACTCACTCCCATGCCATGCTACTCATTTTACTATCAACCACTCTATTATTCCACACCATTTACTCCATGCTACTTCATTTCCATGCCATGCTATTCATTCCCATGCCATGCTACTCCATTTCCATGCCATGCGCAGTTGTGAAGCTGCTTGGTTCATTTCAGTTAGATTATTTTTTATTTTAAATTTTCTTGTTATTTTGTGCTGCACAAATTAAAATTTGATATAATTACACATACAACCATGCCTGTGAAAATTTTAGTGAAAGAAAGCCCTATGCAAAGTGCAACCAAAAAAGCATGAAAATCTTTAAGTGCAGAGACTAAAATGGTAATGATTTAACAATGATCCATTCTGAGTAAATGGAAGAATTGGTACAGAAAGGAAGAAAAGTCTGTGCTTGACGTATTGTTAATGATTGACTAAATACAAAAATGCATTTGTTTTAATTATTATTTTACACTTGCATTTGTGAGAACCTAACCCATTTGTAAAATGCAACCATACTATAATTTGTTTACATATCAAAGTTGTTTTTAATTTAGAAATTCAAAATGGAAACTTTTTGAATACATTACATCTTGTTTTCAGACAGACATTGTCCTTTAATCAAGAAATGTATGATGGGCTCTGTTCAATATCCTGTTTAAATACATTGGTTTTCTTCTTGTTTTCAGACTAAAATTGTTCTTAGTTCAGATTTAGTACATAGAACCTGTTAAACATTCTGTTTAAAAGCATTGTATTTTATTTCCTAGACTGGAGCTACCAAATGATAGGAATGAAGCCTACCTCACCACTTTACGTGAAAATTTAAATCCGAACATCCAAATGGTAATGTGCATCTTACCCAATAACAAAAAGGACAGATATGATGCAATTAAGAAGTTTGTATGCGTCGATCACCCAGGTATGAAACACCCCTTTCTGTCTTCATGTACTTTGAGAGATATAATCAGATATGGACCACCCAAGTGTAGAGTAGTCAGCAGGAGTGATTTTATTTTATTTATGCAATTCCATTTTTAAAACAACTTCTCCCCTCCCTCTCTCTAGTCATTTAAAAGACAATTTTAATTTAAAATTTCCAAAAATCATATTTGAGATACAGCTGCATCATTATATATCATTATATATTATATGGCTGGTTAAAGTAAACATTTATAATCCACAAAGGATATTGATCTTAAAAAGCTAAGTGTACATTTATTACAGATACCTTTTCTTTTGATTTCCAGTACCATCTCAGATGGTGGTTGCGCGTACTCTAATGAAGAAGCAAGGGCTCATGTCCATTGCTACAAAGATTGCCATCCAGCTAAACTGCAAAATGGGAGGTGATGTGTGGGCAGTTGAAATTCCAGTAAGTACTTTTCAGGGTCAGTTTATCTTGGACTTTATGAGTGGAAATAGAAATTCTGTCTATTATTTTTGGCAGAATAAAAAGTATATTTGTGAACTTTGATATTTGCAACAGGTTATTTGAAATGATGAGAGGATCTCTTATGAGAATACTATTATCTCTCTACATTATGATAAATACACACACCTCAATTTGCAGACCTGGGAGAAGGAGCAACTTCCATACTCCTTCAGTTCTAACCCTCATATTACAGGTAGACACAATAGACTAACACTGGCCCCCACCCACTGTTGCAACCTCTCTCTCTCTTAATTGTGCCACTCAGAGAGTGTGGGTGTTTAACAAAGAAATAGTAAATTTTATTAACAATACAAATTAACATCACACTACACAAGCAACTCAACATTGATCAAGTACACTTAATGATATATACAGCAAATACATACAGAGATACACAGAATAAAATATATTTATGTAGGTAGAACCAGCCTCTATATGGCGATAGCAGACAACTACTAAATTCCGAAAAATTTACCATTTTGTCACAAATGCTGTGTTTATGTTCTGTATTTATCACACTTGTGAAATAGTTTGTTAAATAGAACTTTCTTCCAACTTTTCATTAATGTATTTTTTATTTGTGAAAGAGTGAGTGGAAACGTGTAGGATCGCATTAAATTAGGTACGGTTGGCATGTTTCGATAGCTGTGGCAAAAATCTCAATCTCCGGTTTTACCATCGCGTTTTGATATACCTTGCAAACACTAAAATGGGTTCTGCTACGATTGTCCAATCAAAATGTATCGTATATCAAACTAAAGAAAAATGAATGTATTTTTCAATCACCTTTTACATACAATAAAAATAAAAATACAGATTCATTGTATGTAAAAGTTGATTGAAAAAAATAGCCTATTTTTCAATTACGTTTTTGCACAGTTATTTCTGAAAATATAGATTTTTTTCCTATATCAGAAGAAAGTAGAAAATCTCTTCTTTAAAATGGTATATAGCATGATAAAGTGGCATTTTTGTAGCGGAACCCGTAGAGAGAGAAAATGTGCAGCCCAAGCGTGCGTGAATAAACATAGGCCTAAACATAAACGAAGCGCATGATCGCCATGGCGTTGTCAGCTGTGCTTGTTTCTCTGCTGCGAAAGTAATTCACTAAGTTTAATTAACTATAACTCTTGCAGTTGTAAAAAGATTTTAATTAATTATCTGGATAATCTTTGAAGGCTATTTGACTGAAATAAAGATCGTATCTGTACAGACGGCAATGCGTTCGAGATTGTCATGGACGTGAGCGATGGTCGACAAGTATAGGCCTTCATAACAGTCGTTATTTATCATTTCTCCTGTAAATTTTATTAACAGTGTTTGATAATATCTGTCAGACAATGATCACATATTGATCCTAGATCGTTTTTCCCCACAAAAAAAAACTGGTTTATTAACTAAGTTATGATGGATCATGAATGACAGCCATTTAAATTAATTAATCATAAGGGGTTGCGCCAATAGCAGCAGCCTCAAATATGCATTAATTATTTAGTTTTTGTGAAGCTATACCCCATTATTGTATCTTTTAAGAGTTGGTAATAGGTTAAATTATTGTTAGGGTTCATTTTCCTTGTAAAATTGGCCACGACTTTGATGGACCTTGTTTCAGAATGCATAATACTATTGTTTTTATTTCAACTTGCCACTAGGTTTCAATTAGCCCTCTACCCTTATTTTTAAATAATCATAAATTTTAAAACATAAGACATTAATAAGTGCATTTTAACTACAAATGTTGGCTAATTTTAAGTTGTTATTTCATTATAATTACTTAAACAAGTCAAATGGAACTAAAAATAAGAAAAAAAACATTAATATGGTTCATTTTCAGTGTTGGCTCAAAGTGCCATTGCTCAAATTGTTTTTTTTCTCATTTTTGAGAATCAATAACTAAAAAATTAAGAAAGCTATTGCCTCAGAATAAATCAGGCTTCATGTCAGCATTGGATACATGAGGTATGCAAAAATTTAGCTGTCAGATAATCAGTTTTTACTTTAGGGTGATGCAAAAATGGTAAAGTGTAAAATACGTCTAAAAAGCATTTTTTCCCCCATTTTTGAAAATTGAGTTTAACCCGTTCGCCGGCCCGCTACCGAGTTAGGTTAGCGCGTGCGCACATCGATAGCCACTTAAAAAAAATAACAATCAAGTCAAGCAGACGATATGTTTGGGTTCAGCAGCCAATCTGCTCTAATTTTATCATTGGCTAACTATTTTTAGAAAGGTATTTTCCATTACAAAGTTCGGAAATCCCCAGACACCTCACGTTTATCGAAGCTGAGCCGCCATTTTGAACCGAAGTTTGTACTACACATGGCTCGTTTCAAGGACTATTTTCAGTTGTTTGCTTGATCCTACCTAACGAACTTAATTGTGTAAATAAATTTAACATATTGTAGATGAAATTCGACAGGCCTACTGAATTTTTGGATGTGACCATTTGATAATAAAAAATAAAAACCGTTCGGTCTCCACCCGAAACCTCGTGGACGTCGTTATGACACTATTTTTATCGATAGCCACTTAAAAAAAAATACCAATCAAGGTCAAGGAGAAAGATATGTTTGTGTTCAGCAGCCAATCTGCTCTAATTTTATCATTGGCTAACTAATTTTAGAAAGGTATTTTCCAGTACAAAGTTCAGAAATCCCGAGTCACCCCTCGCTTGTAAAGAAGCTGAGCCGCCATTTTGAACCGGTTTGGAATTATACATTGCACGTTTCAAACACGATTTTTAGTTGATTGCCTGATCCTACCTAAAGAACTTTATTGTGTAAATTAATTTAACATATTGTAGATGAAATTCGACAGGCCTACTGAATTTTTGGATGTGACCATTTGATAATAAAAAAAAAAAAACCGATCAGTCTCAAACCGAACCCTCGTGGTTTTCATATGACTCTTTCGTTTTGTTCAAAATCAACCAATTTCCCCAGAATAATATTTATTTACACAAGATAAATTATTATTTATACCATATATTCAAATGGCAATCAACAAAAATCGTTTTCTTTCGGATTTTATTCAAGGAAACATCTAACAAATTGACGAAGGTCAACACAAGAAAAAGGTAAGAAAACTTTTTATTTATTTATTTATTTTTGAATTTAAAATAATAATAAGCAAACGTTAAAAAATTAAATAAATATTTTTAAAATGTCCCCCATAATATTTATTTTGAAAATCATTTTAGAATTGTACGAATTATGCTTGCTTTTAATTATTTAGTAGACTAGTAAAAAAAAAAAAACGGTGAAAATGTTCCCAAGTTCAACAAAAAGATAAGAAATCTTTGTATTATTTCTTTGTTTTTGAATTCGAAAAAAATTTAAAAAATACTTTTAAGATTCCTTAGTATGTCTATAATAGGTAGTAATTTAAATTTTTAAAATCCATTGATAATTACAGTCGCTTTAAATTTTTTAGCACACTGACCCATTCAGTTATCGTTAAGCGTCAAAACATGGCCGCCGGCGAACGGGTTAAAAAAAAAGTAAGAAAGATTATGCAAACATTTTTTGTAAACTGACTTCTTTGACCATGATTGTTATATGGTGTAAATTTCATTCATTTCCAAAAATTTTTCAAAAATAGCTGGACCTACCTAATTAATGTATCAACAGTTCAGTATGGTCCCAGTCCAAAAGTTCTCTTTTTTTTTTTCTCAATTTTTTATAATTGTTCGCTTAAATTATCTCCAGTCCTCCTTAGAGCACCTCTGGGATGGATAATATTCATTAAAAATGTTACTTCAATTAATGACGTTTAGAGAGCACAAATAATATACATCATGAAGGATAAGGAAAATTCAGTGTTTGTTTACAACAGATTGATCACATGATCTATTAGCTGCTGCTCTTCTTAGATGTTGACCTCCAGACTGGTCTCAGGGTAATAAAGGAGTATCTAGCTTTCCCGATTCTGGCTTTGATGTCCTTGTCAGAACCACCTGTTGCTGATATGCTGCTCGGATAGGTGAAAGAGGTGACTTCTTTCAGCTCACTATCTACAAGGGTGATTGGCTTCTGCTGCTTTTTTAACAGGGTCATGATTTCAGTCTTCTCAAAGTTGATCTGCAGTCCAGTCTTGGATGCTTCTTGCGCCAGGTTATTGGTTTTCTGTTGCAATTGTTATTTCTGGGACATCAGGCACAAGTCATCTGCAAAGTCAAAGTCTTCAAGGAACTGAGTCAGGGATGACTGGATTCCAGTTTTTCCTGTTTTAGTTGTCTGATGCATCACCCATCTGACCACTAACAGGAAGATTATTGGGGAAAGCATACATACTTGTCGGACTCCTGTTCTCACCTCAAAATCCTGTCAATTTGCCGTAGTGGATAATTTGGCATGCGGCGCCTTCATAAAGTTGCTGGATCAGATTGATTAAAATTTTGAGGGATTCCATAGTGATGGAGGAGCTGCCAGATGGTTTCTCTGTCCACACTATTGAACGCTTGACGAAAGTCGATAAAGTTGCCACTCCAAGGATTGTTTGATGATGATTCGGAGTTTTGCTATCTGATCTGTACAAGACTTGTCTTTCCTGAAGCCAGCTTGTTCTGGTCTAAGTTTTTCTTCCACTGCATCTTTCAGCTGGTCATGGATAATGCGGGTCAGTACTTTGTTAGGTACTGACAGTAGCATGATGCCGCACCAGTTCTTGCAGGATCCTAGGTCTCCTTTTTTGGGATGTTTTACCAAGTGTCCTTTTTTACAGTCTGCTGGTACTCTTCCTTCCCTCCAAACCTGCAGTAGAGGCAACAGCATGTTGACTGGTTGAAAGGTCTACCTTGAGCACCTCAGGGGGAATTCCATCTTGGCTGGCTGCTTTTTAATTTTTCAAGATATTCAATACTTTTAGGATCTAGTCTCACTGATGGCAGGTGTCAATTTAGGAGTTCTTTAAAGTGATCAGCCCATTGTTGTCTCTGACCTTGCTCTTTACTGATGGGGTTTCCTTGTTTGTCTTTAAGAAAACTATATTAAATGTGAGTGACTTATTGTAAGATTATAACATGGCAATGAAAGCCAGAATTTGGCTACAAAAATCTATTTATTCAACTATAGCAGCACGCATACCATATGATCTGTATGTTCTGGAAAGTTATAGATATATTTGTCTTTATTGTAATAAGAAATACTTCGGTTTTATTATTACTTCTTTTTTTATAATAATAGCAGTTTTCATTTTAAAAAAATTTTTTTACCAAAACCTATAAATCAGTCACTGCCACCTTGTTCTTTTGTTTTTTTAAAATTTATTTGTGTTTGAAGAGAATTTCTGCACAACACACCTCTACTCCACCCCCGGTGTGGCGCTCTAATGCATTCTGACTCTGTTATGATTATTATTATGAATGTCTTATCATAATCACTTATCAGTGGTTAAATCTTAAATTAGGATATATTTTCCATGAATTTCACATCCATACATCACTCTAAGTAAACATACTATTGAGACATAATTTATTTGTTCGCAGCTGGAACTTCTTACTTAAGGAATAATATATTTTTATCAACCCTATCATTCATCCAATCATTGACTCGTCATGTCCCCATCCACCCACTGACTACTCCAGACATGTATCAGTTAACATGCATAAGAAGGGATTAACAAAAATAAAGATTTATTATAAAAATAACTTTATCACAAACAAATACAACTAAGTTTTGAAACAATCACATAAATACTAATAAATAAATGTTCAAGTCTGATCTCTTATACAATCAATCTTAAGGTTTAGAGTTCTTTTCATAGAGCTGGAAAGGAGATGGATAAGAGATAAATGGCTGAGCAGTGTCAAAATGGCTGGTTGACAGCAAAAGAGGAAAACCCGACATAATTGTTTATACCTGTCATAGTGAATAAGAAAGTGTATATAGTCATATTTGTGTGGTCACCAATTGTCTTACAGGGAATTGTCTCTAGTAGGCCTTTTTAGTTGTAACCCATTAAAATTGGATCAGAGGACATCGTGAGTGTTATCATTCTTCTGAATGAAATTTGTACCCATGTAATGTTTTGACAATTCTAATGATATGTAAAACTCATTATTGTAAATTCAATATTGTCCTGACACTGTTAGAATCTGACACAAATATATAATCAGATCCATACCTGGTCTGGTATTAGACTTTGCCATTGTAGTTTTGTAGGAGTCAGATCACATATATAATATTCACTTACATACCTGGTTTAAAAGAAATTACATTTATTATTATTGCCTTAATTAGAAGACTAAACAAGGCCATTGGGCAGCTTTTGGAAGATACATGTCGAGCACCAAAATAGTAAAACATCAGCTGATGGCAATGCATATAAAACCGAAACAGCAGCAACAACAAAAAATGTACTAACTACTCAGAAATATGATTCTTTGAACAATAAGTTTAGTTGGTTTTTTCCATCCAGAGATCCTGGTGTACTACTAATGTCATTTTTTATTTGTGTTGGTTTTATCTAACATTTTATCTAATGATGCAATGAAGTCTTAAAAACTTGGGGCATTTCAATACTAACTACAAAAAATGTCTTGAGATCAAAACCGAAAGAGTTCTTTGAAAAGAAGGATGCTGATTTAAAAGGCCTTCAGAAACATCTTTGAACTCGTTTTGCATGAACTTAGAAAGTAACCCTTCAAATTGTGCAGAGAAAAAGCTTACATGATTGTGAGACGCTAGTAATGGGCTGAATTAAAGATATCTGGTTTGGAAATGAACAAGTGAGCAGCAAAGGAAGTGGCCTAGATGCACTATCAAGTGACACTATAGATTAACCAATTCATGATCTGGCTTGCAATATGGAAGATCAACTCAAAGAATGGATGAAATTAGCTAAATATGTTTATTTGCACTTTGATGGATGTACAGAAGCTGCTAACATGGCAATTCTATTAGTATATATGCTTTTTGAATATGATGGCAATTAAAAGGAAGAATATTTGCTATCAGCTTCACTACTAACAAACTCAACTAATTATGATGTATACAAGGCTGTGAAGGACTACATCGTTAGTCACTGTAGGTTGGA
This sequence comes from Sinotaia quadrata, assembly GCA_028829895.1. Taxonomy (NCBI): domain Eukaryota; kingdom Metazoa; phylum Mollusca; class Gastropoda; order Architaenioglossa; family Viviparidae; genus Sinotaia; species Sinotaia quadrata. Next base: position 97,182,517 of record CM054183.1, on the reverse strand, counting down.
ATTTAAGTTTTATGTAAGTGTATGTTTTGACGGTGTTGTGGCAAGTATATGATGGCATTTTGTGGTGGTTACCCTGACTGAGGCTCTAGCATTCGAATGCAATTCAATGCAGTTTCATTCACCAAAACATCTTGCTACTAAGAAAAACTAAGTGTGATGCCAACCGCCACTTAGGTAATGGTTATGATTATTTTATTAATTAATTAATTGTCCATAAATAATTACAAGTGGTGAGAATCTTAATTTATGTTATTAATAATTTTCCATAGACACCACTCGTCCCTCTCACTTGGCGGATATGCATGACAAATGCAATGGAAATATGATTACTTGACATCAATATTTACACAAAACCACATTTGAATAATTTGTATACCACACAGCTTTATTTTATATTCTAAAATATTATTCAACAATTTAATGTCAATACAAATCACAGGATAGTTCTTATCAGAGGTCAGAAAAGAAAGAAAAGCGATTATAGTTTCTACATAATCTTGTATAGATGAAACCACAATTGTCTTTTTCGCAAGCTTTTTTGTATCAAAGTCCAGTTTATTGTCCATATCAATTCCATGTGTTTCTCTCAACATGTTGTAAAAACACTGATTCGCCACTTATTCTCTCAAGCTAACCTTGCGCTCATTCACCATAACAGCAGAACAATTGTAGCAATTTCCAGTAACTTCCTTGTACCAGAAATTACTCGATGTAGTCAGCATACCTTGCCACCATACATCAATGGAGTTAGCTGTTTTCATTACATACTGCAGTGGAGCCTCCAAGCATCTACCATGGTTGTAGCAGTTTATAATCAGTAAACCAGGAGATTCGGATAATACATGGAAAGGCTGCTTGGTCTCAGTAAAAATGTAATCAGGAACAAATGCTAAGTTTCTAGTTCATTCCTTTTTTTAACTCCATTCTTTCTTACATTCAAGTCTTAGCTTACATTTTCCTGCAACAGTATTTAATAGCCTGATACACTCATACAGCATAATAAATATAGTGTAATAGTTTTATGAGCAGCTTCAGTAGAAACAGTGTTAAGTGTTTGACATCCCATCATAGTTCATAATTTGTAGAAACAATAGTCTACTCACATAATTCATCTCTATGTAAAATGCAAGTATAACATCAGTAGAAAAAATGCATGAAATATTTCTAAGTTCATTCTCTCTCAATCAGTCAACTCACCATTAAGCTAATGGTTGCCTTTCTTGACCGGACTTCTTGCTACACCCATTTCAAGTGATCTGACAATAAAATTCTCTACAGCATGTAAACTTTTGATCTCAGTCCTTTGGGTCTAGTTCTCATAAAAATTACCATTGGATAATGTCACGGAAAAATAAGGGAGGTAATCAGAAAATTAATTTTTATCCTCGATTATCTCCACTTGGCCATCGCATCGACGCTACAGACGTTAGCAAGTTTCGTCTGCTAGCTAAATGACGTAATTAATTACATGCACAGTCAGCGCGTTTGTTTACATTTTCTGTCAAGTCGTCTGCTAATCTTGTTTGAATACACCATCAGCAAGTTTACTAATTTCATGTTTCCAATATTTTTATAAAAATGCAATTGATTAATTATTTGAGTTAGATGTCCAAAAATTGTGATTACAATATCTTGAAAATGTGTTTGATTTTTATTATCAATTCTTATTACAAATTTAATTAGGGACTATATTACTAGAAGTTTTGCACCTCAGTGTAATGCACCTTTTTAGCATGGGTAAAGCAAGGATACACGTGGGAGTTTTATCTGCGAGAGAGTGAGAAATGATTTTGCATAAAAGGACTGACGGGAGCTATTTTAATTTAGTGTGCATCTGTCTGGACTACAGAGAGGTGTAAGGCCATCGTACCTACACTGAGTCTGGACAATCTTTCCATCACCGTTATGACCGGGGAGGAAATGAACTGAATATTCTCCACGTAGAGTATAGAGTTAGACATGTGTTTTGGTCACACTCAATTCGTCCTGGCAGCCTATAAAGCTTGTCCTTATTATTCTACGTTTGGATCCGAACCTTAGGCAATAGCTGGCCATCAGGGGAATGAGCTGAAGGGACCAGGATTGCGCCGAGAGAAGAATATTCCACACCACTCGTGTGGGAGCTGCTGCCGCTATAGACAGCCCTCCGTTGATAGATTTTGGATCTTGGAATCGTCGCAGAAGACAGGTGTCTGTGAGCTGCATTTTGGTACTGTCATGGAAGACAGCCGTCCGTGTTCTTCGTCATAGAACCGGATACCCCAGTGTTAAGCAACGTGGGACGAGTATTCGCAAGTTTGTACGTACTGCACTCTCCGTGAACCGAGTTTTCATCGCCAAGCATGCTATTTTTCAGAGGACAGAAACTGTAACATTTTGTGTTTGCCAGCGTGTCGGCAATTATGACTATTTCGTTTTTTGTGTTGTGTTTTCCTGCGTCGACAATTCAGCGTGTTTCAAGCACTAATAAGTAGGGAAACTTTTATTAGAGGTGCATTACTAGGTAGGTTAGAGAGAATATAAACATTTTTCATCATTGAACTATTTTTCATGAACATTTAACTTTGACTTTTATTTAATGGATAATTTTTGCCGTTATCGCCGCAGTTCTAAGTAGAATTAACATTAATTGACGTTGGGTTTTTCCACCCACTAATTTTAAGCTAGTAAATTTTAAGGTTAGATATTTTTCTGCGGTCATTACCGCTGGTTGTGCTGTAGTGGGGCTACGCCCAAAGTATTTTTGTGCCATCGATTTTGGCGGAAGTAGTGAAAACGGTCATCACCGTTTATTGTTTGATTATTGTAGTTTATTCATCATATTTTTTAAATTATTTTTTCACTTTCCATCGCTCATGTTTCCCCGCCCCACTGATGCCGTGTGTGGATGTTACCGAATGAATGACTAACACCGTGTGAGAGTTAAGCCCGTTTTCCATTTTAAAATCCTTTTTAAAAATTAAATTCTTTGTTAACTCTTTCTCAAGAGTTGGGCTTCCTTTCTCGGGTTTTGAAAGTGTATGTTGGTGCGGTTGTTTGTTTGTTTGTTCCGTACGTCCCTCACATGACATTCACACACCTGCTCACACACACTCACGCTGGCTTTTCACATTTTACCCCACATCACAGAATAAAGTTAATCCTATCCCCTACAAGATTATTTGTGGTGTCTGAGTGTGAGAATGATCATCAACATCTGATTATTCGATGTGATCCCGGCAAGTCGCGGCTACTGGGTCTGACCCCCCACCACCACCACCCACCGAGGAGGAGATAGGGGCCAGCAACAAACCAGCAACGACAAACAAAACACCGTGACAGATAATAAAACTACTCGTTGCATCAGCAATTTCTAGAATTTCTAGCATATTCTCAACCCAAGTGTTTACTCCAACTCTGACCTTTACAAAATACCATCATAAGGAGTGTCCAAGGTCGGGTCACTTTGACAATTTAACAATGTATATAACAATTACAGAAATATGGATAGGCAAATTTACTCCGCCACACTAAGTTATAAAGAGTGAATTATGTAAATCCAAGACTATTTACTGCATTGTGTTGAGACTGACCTTACACAACTCTTGTTGCATGCTTATCTGCGTTCTTTGTCATAGAACAAGATCCAAATGAGAGTATTGGAATTCTGAAATGAGCACTCTGTGTTTCTTCAAGAAAAAAATTAAATTGGTCAGAGCTTTTTTGAACCAGACCAACTACTTTGGCTGCTATCTTTGCCATCTTACTTACAATTTAGTAACATTATTTTGCTTTTTATTTTGCTTCTTTTTTGTAATATCTTGTTTAAAATTTCAATTAAAAATTTGTAATTCTTTGATTTAATTGAGTAATATCCCCCCTTAAGTTGGTGACACCAGTCCCTGGGATAAGTGAAAAAATTGCCGGTACTCCACATCATAGTTTGTGAAGCTCTGATTTTTATCATCCATCATTTTACTGTATCAATTTAATATTCTAACTTGTGTAAGATTGAAATAATACTTCATTGAAAAATGTATATTCTGCACATTTATAGACCTTACTAAAATATATTACTAAAATTATATGCATATGTTAAACAGTATAGACACATAAAATTGACTAGAATTTTTTTTTCTTGTAAGTTTATTTATAGAACAGTTAGTTAGTTTTCACCAAATAAACTTGTATATTCATATTTATATTCATTCACCTAAAAGGGTTGAAAGATAAAACTTTTAAAACTTTTAAAAAGAAATTATTTAATTTCAGAGTTGGTATGTGTGTTGCAATGCCTAGCACAACAAACAAGAATTCAGTGTGCTAAATGTTAACGCACAGTATTGTATATTGATATTAAATTTTAACATACTATCTTAATTTGTTTGCAACAAAATCATAATAATACAGTTATTATTGTTAAGAAATTTTTTAACTTTAGTGTGCATACTGGTGGCCCTTGAATATCATTACGCTCTGCTCTTAAAAAAACCCTTGACATTTTTTCCTAAATTTTCTTTGAAGTCTAAAAGTACTTTGTCATGTTTTCAGAATTTAGATATATTAACCCATAAGTTTGCTTGTTTTTTTTTGTCTTAGCTGAAAGGAACTATGATTGTTGGCATTGACACCTACCATGATTCTTCAAAGAAAGGTCGGTCCTGTGGTGGTGTTGTAGCATCCATGAATAAGGAGTGCACCAGATACTTCAGTTCTGTGACATTCCAGATGAACCACGAAGAACTTCAGACTGGACTGAATGTAGCTATGACTGGTGAGAATTCTTCTCATTGATAAGTAGAATGATAAATCTTTCGACTGGCAGGAGGTAGTGGCACCAAAAAATAAATAATAAAATCGAACATTCAGTTTTGTTATTTTCATTTAAAACTTTAAAACATGAAAAATAAAAAATAAATTGTGAAGCTATCTCATTTGGTTCCAGAGAGATGCTATTTTTAAGTTTATAAAAATGGTTATTTCGACCATTTTTAGACTTGCTAAAGACTAACTAAAATCTAACATGAAATTATGAAAGTTTGATACTTTACTCCTTTCTACTTGCAGATAACAAAATGCAAAGTTGTAACTTTCTAAATGATGAAAAAACAAAATGCCTAGTTGCAGAAGTTAATAAAAAACCATTATCAGGATAGTTAGAAATAATGCGGTTGATGAAGTTTGATGCATATCTGATTCATTAATTGAAATATATCACTGAAACTGTTCATATATGTTCAAATGTATATAAAGAATATACCCATTTTTTTCCAGGATGTTATTTTCATTTGATTCATGTACAGGTTGGCCCAAACTTTGAAAATCATCAAAATGACTGATGACGGAATTTTTACACATTTTTTGCATAAAACTGGCTATAACATTGGAATCATTTGCATGATCATCATGAAATTTTGCAGTGTGATAAATATTACTTTGCTCATTATGTATAAAAAATTTCAACACCTTTTATGCACTAACAGTAAATTTATGCATTAAAAATGCATTCAAAAATTGCGCAATTTGACGGAAATAGTAAACACTTTTTCATATCATGTCAAAAGCTTGAGCTCTGATCTCTTTGTTTGCTCTATACCAAACAAAATTAGTTAAGTGTTATGTTTCACTTCAGTTAATCATAAAAATGTTAAGATATTAATTAGTAGGTAGCAGCACAGTAGTAAACCAGCAATAATCAAGTGCAAATTTTCATTACTTTTCATTCACCAACGCTACCAAAAGCGGGAATTCATTCACATGAGCATTCTCATTACAGTATCCAATGATAAAATTTAGAACAAAATTGGATGCTGAAGCGAACTCACATAATTTCTTCCCTCTGATTGGTTACTTTAATTACATATCATCTGTCGAACTGAAGATGCGTGTGCAGTGTAATACAGGTTTACCTTTGACGCTTGTAAATTGTTTTTTTGAAGGTAAGGATTATGTACCAATGACGGTCAACGGGTTAAGCGTCAAAAACAGCCTGATGTCTTGGCGTCAGCTGACTTATTTTTGCATGCCGACGAACGGGTTAAAACTAATTTTTAAAACATATACAGGAAAAAAACCACACCGGGAAATAGCTCAATCGACGCAACATTTAATTATCTTCATTTTGATACCAAATCTGTGTGTGTAGTGTGTTTGTGGTAAGAAACAAGTTATATCAAAACGCGCATTCTGTTAAGTCACATAAATCGGCAGGACAAAACTCGACATGGGTGAAAAATTAGTCAACTTTATTCAATCAGCGTAGTTTCCACATACAAACAAGACATACAAATTTACAATCATAAGAAAATAAAAACATTAAGCTTGATTTTGAATGTTTGTTTGAATTAAACAATGCTTTGGTTGTTGAGAAATCTGTGAATGAAAATGTGCACTTTACAAAAGTATAGCGGTTGGTGGTCGACTGTGCCGCTACCTAGTAGAATGATAAATTTGACTGGTGACAGTTCTTGTCATTGATACAAAAACCCCTGACTTCATACCTTCACGTCAGTGACTGTTTGGCAAAGCCAACCAAGGAGATCCAAACTTTCACCACTTAATAAAGTGAAAGGTGTAATGAATACTCTGGCACCTACATTTGCTGCTACATTCATACCTGAGCATCAATTGGCAATAGACTAATCAATGATTAGTTTTACCGGGCATCTTGTATATCAACAGTACATACCATCAGAATCAGTCAAGAGTGGTATCAAAGTGTGGATGCTCTACGTCAATGACACTGCATATTTGTGCAAGTTCAAAATGTATCTTGGCCTTGAAAATACCTAGCCAAAACTTAATGGACTTGGTTATTATGTTGTTACAAACTGTCAGCACAGAGTTATTTTTTACGACAATTTTTTTTACATTTCCCAAACTTATGGAAGATTTGTTTGAACGATGGCTGTATGCCTGAGTAACGGCAGAGAAAAGGTTTTCCACAAGAGTTGAAACGGGTGCCAAATCTGTAGAGAGGTGAAAGCAAAATTCTGAGGAAGGGAAACAGTAATCTGACTACATTGATGTGGTAGGATAAAAAACAAGTGGCCATCCTGTTAACCTTTAGTGACCCATCCTTCATGCTGCAAGCTTACTGACGCATTTGACCCAATGATGCTGCTTGATCTGTTCTCCAGCTGCAAGCCCTCTTCAGCTATATTGCTCACATGAATGGGTTGGACATACATGACCAGAAGAGAATGCAGTGTGACTGGGCAGAATTCCAAGAAGACCTGGAAATACATTTTTTTGTTTCTAATAAATTCTGCTCTCACAAACACTGGTCATACTTCAACTGCAGTCCACTGATGCAAATATTTTTTTCATCTTGATTTTCATCAGGAACTTGCCACTCTGCTAGATTCAGTGCCAGAAAATGACAACACCCTGAAGTTGTGAGAGTACTGTCTTATGATGAAAATGTGTGAGGTCATGTCATTATCAAGATGCCCAAGAGAAACCAATGCCATTATCAAACAACAATCTGCAAGGATATAATTTTTGGTTGTGCTCAGAGTAAATGTATGCAAGGCTTGTTGTGCCCCATACCACCAATAAACTGTAAAGAGTTAGCATACTAACGTATCACTTCCCCTTACCCACCCTGAAAGTAAAGTTTTTTTGCTAGCATTTGTTTCTTTTAAAGTAGTCACAAGATCATAATAATTACATTTCCAGTAGCATAAGTAGTCAGTGCAACAACAAGAAAACCAACATTCTGTTTTCTTTTTCTTTTTTTTTGAACTTCTATGCCCCTCTAGATTGTGTTGTATTTGCATTTATGTTTGTTCTTGAATGTGCAAAGTTACTTATTAATTAATTCCATCATCAAAATATTGATGTTTGACCATTATTTGGGTGAGTGCACAAATTTCCAAATATCTTTTATTTAGTTTTTTTTCTTTAAAAAATATATTTTTATTCCTTTTTATCAGTTTTTAGATTTAAAAAAATTGTGTCGGTTGTTTTCTGTTTCATTGAATCACGATATTTTTAAAATAGATTTTTGAATGATAAAATAATTTTTGATTACTTTTATTTCAATTATAAATTGATTAGGACTTGTTTTCTGAATGATATAACAGATCAAATATGATAACCCATTTTTGCACAGTTCATAAAACCCCACCTTTTGTAGGGCATCAGATCTAAGCAAATTGATTGGTACATAGCTGCTTTGATCAAAATGAGAAAGCTGCTCTATAAATAGTGGCCGTCAAGGAAAGAGTTAAGCCATGAATAGAAGCATTGGAACACACTGCAGTGCAAGGATAAACACACAACTTGAGAAAATTGAAAGAGGTAATGAATGAATCTTGTTTTGAACATTTTTCCAGTCAAATGATGTGATGTTGATGCTATGCACCCTTCACTTTTTATTGGATGCCATCGGAACCAGACCTCAAGAAACAGTGGTTGTCTGTTTTCCAGATGAAAAGTCCAACACAAGAGTGTTTAATATAAAATAAAAATCTAACTCTTGACAACCAACCTTATACCAGACCTACAGGAGCTCTATTGAATGATTTGTATTTACTGTGACCTACAGGAGCCCTATATAATGATTTGTATTTACTGTGGCCTACAGGAGCTCTATAGAATTATTTGTATTTACTGTGGCCTACAGGAGCTCTATAGAATTTGTATTTACTGTGGCCTTGGGAGCTTTATAGAATGATTTGTATTTACTGTGACCTACAGGAGCTCTATAGAATGATTTGTATTTACTGTGACCTACAGGAGCCCTTAAGAACTGGTACCATCTCCATGGTGCACTTCCTGAGAAGGTGATAGTTTATCGGGATGGTGTCGGTGATGGGCAGTTGGATGCTGTATTTGACAATGAAGTTGTCAAAATTAATGATGCGCTTACAGCAGCTGGTGGACAAGAATATTTGTATGTTATATACATCTCTATTTTCTTTTTATATGGTGTATACAAATTTATTGTGTTTTTTTTTTTTAACTTGTAAATTAAAACCTTTTTGATTTGTTTATCATATAAAACTTTTAAGTCTTTTCACTCTTTAAATTAAAATTCTGATAGTAGTTCAACTGTAGTCTTTATGATTGTTGTGAATAATTTTATAGTCTTTGGAACTTTCAATGTCCTGCTAGAAATAATCATTATTTTGTGTAAATTTTCCCCAATAAACATTTTAATTATGGATTTCCAAAATATAAACAAAATCATTAACAGGTGCTGTTTTGTTTGTAAATAAAAAGTCATTAAAAATTTTAAGTTTTTACCTACGTCATTAAAATATTGCATTTAGCTGTTCATGTTTTTTTTTTGCTTTGTTTAAAGACGAGCAATGGCATTGGTTGTTGTGAAAAAAAGAATTAATACCAGGTTCTTTTACAAAAATGGGCCGAACGCTGTCAATCCACCACCTGGAACCGTTGTCGACAATACTGTCACTAAGGCTCAGTGGTAAGCAGATATATTTTGTTGTTGTTTATTTTGATATCTATTTTTATTATAAAATATCTGGAACTGTTCCTGACATGGCTGTCACTAAAGCTCTGTGGGAAACAGATGTCTTTTGTTTATTTTGATATCTATTATAAAAACCTAGAACTGTTTTTCTTGACAATGTTGTCACTAAATTCAGTTCTGATAGGTAGAGATGTCTTTTTTTTTGTTGTTGTTTCTGTTGATATAAATTTTTATATAAAACTGGAATTTTAAGGCAGACTTGTCCCTTTTTTGTGTGTGTTTTTGTTTCTTCTAACATCTACTTTAAAAAAAAAGGAAAGTTATATGGTATTAAAAAGTAGTTAGAGAATAAATCAGTATTATGGTAACAAAACTTTGGAATTTGTGTATAATACAGTCAAGTCCGGATATGTCGAGGGCCTAGGGGTTTGCCAAAAAGTGTCGAGATAACTAAAGATCGAGATTACAGAAAACCAATATGGCGGCAATATATTACAGTACTATAACATGCGCTTGACATTTCTTTATGTACATGATGTGTGTTAATGAATGAGAATGTACATGCACGAGTTTGGTGATTTTTTTACACAACAGCATTGCCGCAATTTGTTTGATGACGCCCGATCGGCATGCTATAAAAATGTACATATATGTACGTGTTTGCTAACAACAAAAGGTTTATGTACACGCGGTAAATATGGTTTCTGTACAAAGTCTAAACTGCTTTGTTGCTTTTTGCCTTTAACATTCTACTTGAAAACAAATGCTTCAATATTACATATAACGTGCTTGAAATTTCTTTATGTACATGATGTGCGTTAATGAATGAGAATGTACAATGTACATGCACGTGTTTGGTGATTTTTTACACAACAGCGTTGCCGCAATTTGTTTGATGACGCGATCGGCAAGCTAAAAAAAAAAAAAAGAGGGAAGTTGGTCCACCGTCCATTCTCGATACATGTATTCTCCAACGTTGCAAACACAAAGATTGCTCACAAAATCAAAAAAATCTGTGTGGTGTACGTGTAGTTCGTTTTTTTTTTTACAAAAAGCTAACGAAGTATCAAAATTAAAGTTGCGAGTCATTTTGTGTGCGTGTGTGTGTCTAAGGTGGAGGGCAGGAGGAAGGGGGGTGTCGAATGGTACAAGTGGTTACTTCAAAGGTAACTTTAAGAGGTGTAAGCCAGTTGAAGAGCAACAGTGTGCCTAGTTTGCCCTTTATTGTTAGCGAGATGGCGAAGTGGCATCGGTAACTAACATTTTCAAAAGCCGACGAAGAACTGATTTTAAGTGATGATTCGGGTCCTCTTTTGTGCTAGACAGTACGTTACAAAGAAAGAAAGAAACAAACAAACAGACATTGTATTAGTGTTCGGCAACATAAAAGAATCGCCATTACTGATAAGAAAATGTTAACAAAGAGGGAAGTTGGTCCACCGTCCATTCTCGATACATGTATTCTCCAACATTGCAAACACAAAGATTGCTCACAAAATCAAAAAAATCTGCAGGGTGTCAAAGTTCGTTTTTACAAAAAGCTAACCAGTATCAAAATTAAATTCGCGAGTCATTTTGTATCTGTGTGTGTGTGTGTGTGTGTGTGTGTGTGTGTGTGTGTGTGTGTGTGTGTGTTTCACTCACACACATCAAAAGCCGCAATAGACCTTTCATCTTCATGATGTTCTCGTCTTGATTTGCTTCTTGCCTCCCGGTGCGTCTAAGGTGGAGGGCAGGAGGAAGGGGGTAAAACAGATCGCACCTATTAGGCGCACACCCTCAACAGCTCTCCGTCAGTGGGGGGGGGGAGGGGGCCGAAGCCGCCTCTGAAAATATCCTACAAGCGGACAAGCGGTTACTTCAAAAGTGGGCTAACATAAGTTCTGAACCAGTTGAAGGGCAACAAACAGTGTGCCTATTTTGCCCGTGGCAAACACCAAGAAAACAATGTCCTTCTTAAGTTTAAGCTGCAGTTTTTAACAAGACATGGTCATTTATTGTTAGTGATTAGTCAGCAGTAGGGTCGAGATAACCAACTTAAGTGGCGATTTTGGCACTCTTTTGTGCCCGAGATACTAGGGTTCGGCAACATAAAAGAATCGACGTAACCGATGAGAAAATGCTAAGACAAAGAGGGAATTTGGCGGTTCCACTTCAAAAATGTCGACTTACTAGGGTTGGCAAGTTAACCGAGGCCGAAATAAGTGGACTCGACTGTAATTTAATTGTAATCAAATATCTGGCTGCACCTTGACACACGAATGATTCTTTTGATCTCAATTGTAAGACAAGAAGATATTTTTGTTCTTCATTAAATCTTGTTCGGTATGCTTTGCTACATATATACATAGTTAATTAACTATCAATTAATCAACTGTTGTTTAATTACTTTGCAATAGTAGATTTAATAAAAATAAATCTACTGAATAAGATGCTTCATATATTAAACATATATTCATCAAACCCCTGTCATCAACTTTTAATCTGAATTTTTATGAATGCATTTATTTTTATTACATCAGTGGTTGGTTGCTTTGTGTTAATTGCATCATAATATTTTACTTTATATACTGTAGTGTTACTATAAACACTTTATAACAAATGTGTCAATGTCTGCTAATACCCAGCTAAAGTTGCTATAAATAATTATGCACTACAACCATTTGTAGTCATAAAGTTAAAATAAATCAGTTTTGGGATTACTTTAAAAATCACTTTATTCGTCATTACTTTTCAATAATCCAAGAGTTTTTTTGCTGTTTGAACAAAAGATTATAGAGTTTTGAAACATAAAATGACTACTGCGGGGGAGGATGGGGGTGTTTGCTTTGTGATCCAGCATGGGACTACTTCATCCCTATAAATATATGACTGCGTGCTATTTTTAGTTCGCATTTGTGACCTTGAGTGAGAAGGCACTTTGTTTCTATTTATATATGGGACATGTGGCTGTGTATGAATCTGGCACAAAGTCGCCTAAAATTTATTGTTATGATGTTTCACCTTCTTCATTCCGACTTTGGCCAAGTGTGTTTTAAAAATTAACTTTAGGATTTAAACTTTATTTTTTAGTGGTCAGTTGTGATTTATTTATGGTAGTGCAGAATCTGTCTACAAAATAACATTATAACTGTACACTACAGTTATATATCTGGGGTGTAAATTAATTCGTGTTAAGAACTAGGTATCAAGTTGATACCAACTGGAAGTAAGCTTCGATGGCATGTACCACTCATGTGTTGTCTGCTGCATTAGCTAGACTGCTGAACAGAAGTGTTTTAGACAATATTATTGACATTTCTGATAAAATAACTGATTATTTTGATTTTGACAGCAGCAGTGACAATGATGAAAATATTAAGGCAATCGAGAAAGCAACAGGTTTGTGCAGTTTTATCTGTTGTCATCTGGTAGGCTTACACACATCAGCACACTTGACTTTGACACTGCCTGCTCAACCAGCACTGACACTCGATCAGTTTTAATTATTTATGTGTTGTTAGCCTACATAATTTTAGTAAAATTTATTATACCTCAAGATTTGTTTTTCAAAGATAAATTAAAGGTATTAGGTATTCCAAAAATATTTTTCAAAATCATTACTAATAATTTAAAAGTATATATGCAGGTATAACTTTTCCTGCTGATTTCAATGATACTAAAATCAATTTTGTAACTCAATTAGAAACAAAGTAATGAATTTTTCAATATTTAATTTTTTTGCAAACTTAAATAAAATTAAATTGTACAAATAGCTCACTTTGAAGGTCCACAAAATGACTAAAGGATAAACAATATAGTTCAGACTCTCCACATAAGTAGTATCCAACATACAAATATAGTGGTACCACACATAACGAACACCCTGCAGAACAAACGATCCGCATAACGAATGCTGCTGTGAACACCCGTGTGGCTTGCAGAACGAACTTGTTTCTCATAACGAACTGTACGTTACGCCGTGAAAACATTGCATTTCCCGTGAAAAAATGGCCGAATCCGGCCAGTCGTGTCTTCCACCCCGTCTGCACCCACTGGTGGACAACTCTGACAACTAATAACTGGACTGGAAAAGAGACCTATATGTGTGTGTCCTCATCCCACCTCCATTTCACTTCATCAACACGTAACATCATACCCTGCTTTGGTGAGTGTCCTTACTAGTGTTCTCCCCCCCCCGAACACTGCCCTGTCTTGATTTTTCACTGTAATGTGGAATGGATTGCACGATTTCCTGTGGAAGTCTATGGGATATCGTGTTTCACATAACGTACGTACTGCTGGAACGAATTGTGTTCATTATGCGAGGTACCATTGTATGGCTGAATTTTTTTTAAGAGGCTTTGCAATGTTATTTTCAAATAAACTGTCAGTCAAAATAGCAATTTATTCATTTTTGGGTTGGAAAAATGCAGTTAACACAAAATGGACAAAATTGCTATGAACGTTAAAACTGTAATAACTCTGCTTGTAATTGAGCTATAGAGATGCTTTTGTTGCCATTGGATTCAGTTTGGAAAGATCTATATTAAGAATGCTCTCACCACAATAAGGAAATCTTCATATTTTGTGTACACACACACACACACACTGAGAAAATTGCCAATTGTTCATCTAATTTAATGCTTTATCAGTTCAATGATTCCTGTGCAGTCTAGCTTGGTACCACAAGGAATGTTCTTATATGCTGTATGCACACAATTACATGCTTTCCACAACAGCATGTTTCATGTTGTGGTGCAATCTGCTGGTAGACCGTTATTCCACATCTGCCTTCACAAGACACGAACAAAATTTCATAGTTGCAGTAAACAACAACCATTTATTACCTCTACATCATCTTTTCTCAGCAAGTCTTTTATTTCATGCTTACAAAAAATATTTTTACCTTATAATTCTGAATGGTACACCACTTAAGGTGGCATACCTAGCTCAAAAAGCATGAACATTAAAAAAAAATTCAACAACAAAAATTTTATTGGTCTTTTCATATAGAAAAATGGCTGAATTTTATGAAACTTTTATTTTTGGACAAATCACAATAATTTTGAAGATTTTTTCAATCAAAGATGGGGTTATACTTTGGGAGATGTTTATGGTTAAAAAGTCAACTGAAAATTAGTTGTTAAGTTTGGTTTTGCAGGATATCTAAAAAAGCTATTAAAGATATCTGCACAAAATTTTGAACACAGTTTAAGGACAACATAAGCTGGCTTCTGAACCTCTAACTTTTTTATATATTTGACTCTAGTGTCAATAGGGTATTATAATTAATTAAATATTTTTTTAAAAAATTATTATTAAATATGTGCTCCATCAGCTGAATGATTGCTACACACTAGCCAGAGGCCCCAAAGCCAGATATTACTGTATATTAATTGATTAACAAATATTTTGGCTATATATTTTAAGGATTTCTTACAATCTTGTCAGAAAGAACAAACAAATTTTAAGTTTCAATATATATGTTTAGTAAATTCATCATATAAATAAAAGTAAGTATGCCTATATATTTTGAATCATCAGCCATTTTTCATCAGTTTCTGAAACTTTGAATATAAATTTCCTTCAATTATTTGATACAATTTTTGTTGTTAATATTTAGTGGATTTCAGCTAGGTGTGCCACCTTAAGCTTTGGATAAGGAATATAAATTCTAAAGTCATTTTCAGAGTTCACCCACCACCACCAAAATTAAATTCTGTACTGTAGGCATTGTAATATGTGCATCATCAACTCTTATATTTATTGTGGAAAAATAAGCTTGCAAAATACAGCTAATAAATATATAACTCAACTCGTGTCTATCAGAATTTTAAAAAAGAAAAGAAAATCTGATAAAAATAATAACTAAAAATTAAAAAAAAACATCTAGTAGATCTCATTGTTTACACTATGCCCTGCTAAAGCAGTAATGGATAAAAAAAAGTGGTCACGTGACCACAAAATGAAAAGAATTAAAAACAAATAACATGCAATCTGAATAAACGAAATACATTATATTGAAAATAAATCTTTCCCCTATTGAATGAGACAAAACTTAAGCTCTGGATAAGACAGGCATAAATTCATAAAGTTATTTTCCATGTTCACCCATCAGTGCCTTAAAAAATGAATGCTACCGTATATATCTATAGACCCTAAAAATTCTTATTTATCAGTTAATATAGTCTTTTAAACGAAAAAAATATATGCCAAAAACTGAAAATAATTGATTTAACTTATCAACCAACATCCTTAAACAGAGTGATGCATGAGAATGCAAAGTGGAAACGGGTTCAATGTTGCCGAGCTGAACGTGATGGTACTCGGTTCAATCTGCCATTGTTGTTGACAGTCTTTGGTGATTTTGGTCATTGACCACAGCTGGATTTTTTTGTTCCTGTTTGATTGAAATGAGTTTTTATAACATATTAAACTTATCAACTATGAACACTTCTCAAACATTCCCTTAACTTTCATAATTAATACATAACAAGACAGTGCAAGAGGGCTTCATTCACTTTTCAGACACTCAGACATTCCCTTAACTATCATAATTAATACATGACAAGACAGTGCAAGAGGGCTTCATTCACTTTTCAGACACTCATTTTTATGCATATATTGAATATAAACAAATATCAATTGATTTGCACATACACTACAGATAGCATGTATTCTGCTTTTATCTTTTAAATGGTAACAACAAATTGTGTACCACTATCTTGTATTAATTAATATATCCTCTTCTGAGGAAACAACCTATTGTCTTCTAATGACTATGAGAGTTTTGAGACTTTTACAGCTAAAAACCTAGCTCCTAGGCATGTAGCTCCTTCTATTATATTTGCAGCCAAACACCAGAACTACTTGCTCACACTACTATATTTGCAGCCAAACACCAGAACTGCTTGCTCACACTACTATATTTGCAGCCAAACACCAGAACTGCTTGCTTACACTACTATATTTGCAGCCAAACACCAGAACTGCTTGCTCACACTACTATATTTGCAGCCAAACACCAGAACTTCTTGCTCACACTACTATATTTACAGCCAAACACCAGAACTGCTTGCTCACACTACTATATTTGCAGCCAAACACCAGAACCACTTGCTCACACTGAGCATAACCTGCATACTCACTGATCCACAGAGGTAGATTGCACTTGATAGTATGATTCTGGGCAGCTCATTGAACTTCATTCAGCCACATTGAAGCTATATGCAGTTTTAATTTTAACAATTTTGAGAAAATATTCATTAAGATGTGGGTTATGTCAACAATTTCAGAATGAGAAGTTTTGAATTGATTCTCAGAATTTTGGGTTTTAATGTTCTGGCAATACAAGTGAAATCAGGAGACTGCTTGTGGTTATACCTTTATATTTTATTATTATTTATATAAGAAAAGTCATTTGCATCTTGCGCAAAAAGAAATCCTGACTAAAACAAAATTTTCAATCATGATGACATATGGCTGATAGACTCCATTTTTAGCAAAGATCTAACACTTAGTAAATGTAATTACTTTTCTATCAAATATGAATTTATTTCAATAGAATGTTTGATGAAGAAATTATCTTTAATTTCATTCAAGTTATATCAACAAATAATTGTCTCTAACATGGCTACGGAAAATCACCACACTTTTGCACTAAACACTACTTATTCCTGCAAAACAGTGATGTTGGGATTACCTACTCTGATCTAAGATGTCTGTAGATAAGCTATTATTAAGTTATTTGGTCCAGCGAAAAGGAGGTATGGTTTGGCATCCTTGTGCTGGCCATTGGCTGGTGTCCACACTCAAATGCCAAATTGGAGAGAGTAATAGAACTTCTCCTTTGCTTAAAATTGTGTGTTTAAGTCATGTTCACCCATTAAGACACATTTATGAATACTAGCACTAAACGTGTAAAATGCACATGAATATGTAGAAAAAAAATAGATGGATAAACAAGTTACAAAATTAATAAAAGATAAATTTTAATAAATAGCTAGAGAAACCACAATACTGACCTTTATTTGCTGGCAATTATAAAATTCAGATTTCCTACAAGTCCACAAACTTATAATTGTATACAATTTGGGAAATATTACTACAGGAGTTTTTGGTCACTGTAAGAGATGCTAGGCTGGGGTGTCTAAGGGAAATCTAATTTTAGTTTAATTTAATTTAATTTAATTTTAAGGAAATTTAATTTTAGTTTCCCTAACTGACACTATTTAGGCTTTCTAATATCTGTTCTCCAGATTTCCCCAACTCGGGGTGACACTCTTCTTATCCGGTTCTATCATTCTTTGGCCAAGGGCCACAATCCCCTCTTATGCACTGTTACACTTTAGGTCCACTTTTAGAGGGTGAAGCGCTGACAAGTTAGACTGGAGATTACATAACGGAGGGAGTTGGAAAACCCAAGGCTGAGTTTAATTAGAATTTCAGAAGTTAGAATGCTACAAGTTTAAAATCACTACTCTTATAATGATTTAAAGTGAAAAAAGTTTAAAGTATTATTATGAGTTCAGATTTATTTATCAATTTCAGTAAAATTGTGAGATGGTGGGCCAACATGCCACAATCCCTGCTCTGCCCCACCTTCTTTTTTTTCTATTTTTCTTATCAGACAGGAGGCATAGACATGTTTAGTCAGTCTAGACTGAGTGAAAGTAATATTTATTTATCCACACACAAAGTGTCAGTTTATTTTGTTTGAACTTTGACTTATTTTATTTTCTATATACAACGTTTTATTTATTTTATGACTTCTTTTATTTACTATATACAATCTTCATTTATTTTTTTAATGATTTCCTTTATTTACTATATTTATCTTTTCATTCAATCTGTTTCACTTACATTATTTATTAATGTAAGTTTTTTTTCTTTCAGGTATGATTTTTTCCTTGTTTCCCAAAGTGTTCGGCAAGGGACAGTTGGTCCCACACACTACAATGTGTTGTGGGATACAACAGGTCTGAAACCAGACCACATGCAACGACTTACCTACAAGCTGACGCATTTATATTATAACTGGCAGGTTGGTACATTTTTCAGTTGAAAAAATAATTTTGAAGACGCGGATCGGGTGATGCCATTGCTGGCAAATGAATACAACGGGGATAATAGGGAGAATTCATGGGGAATGAATAAAATGGGGATAATAGGGAGAATTCATGGGGAATGAATAAAATGGGGATAATAGGGAGAATTCATGGGGAATGGCCATCTTGTCCTTTTTCTTCTCTATATAATGTAGACATTTTGTGGTGCGTGCATGTTTGTTTTATTTACAGCTAATGAGTACTATTATTAGGATAAGGAAGAATTGTTTGTGTGTGCTTTAGTTACAGCTAATAGTAAGTACTTTAACTAGGATAAGGAAACATTGAGTATGTGTGTTTTAGTTACAGCTAATAAGTAAGTACTTTAACTAGGATAAGGAAACATTGAATGTGTGAGTTTTAGTTACAGCTAGTAAGTACTTTAACTAGGATAAGGAAACATTGAGTGTGTGTGTTTTAGTTACAGCTAATAGTAAGTACTTTAACTAGGATAAGGAAACATTGAGTGTGTGTGTTTTAGTTACAGCTAATAAGTAAGTACTTTAACTAGGATAAGGAAACATTGAGTGTGTGTGTTTTAGTTACAGCTAATAAGTAAAAATAAACCACTATTATTAGAATAAGGAAAAATTTTTGTATATGTGTTTTAGTTATAGCTAGTGAGTACTATTATTAGGATAGTGACACATTGTGTTGTTTGTTTAATTACAGCTAGTGACTACTATTATTAGGATAGTGACACATTGTGTTGTTTGTTTTAGTTTACAGCTAGTGACTACTATTATTAGGATAAGTATGCATTGGTGGTAGGTGGTGCATGACATTTGACACTGGGAGCTCAAGATCCACTAGGGACTATCTGGAACAACTGTCAGGACAACTGCTTTCAGTTATGGTGTCTGTCATAGGTAGCATCATACATTTCTTCCAGTCAGGCATGCCATAAAAAACTCAACCGTCCATCCACCAGTCTGTATAGAAACACTCCTGGAAGGGTTTTCTGTGCTTTGAGACAAGCAGGGTTGGAATTTAAACATGGGAGCAGAGATATCCTGTGGTTTATCCACTTACAACGATAACTGCACAATTGTATGCCTTCGTCTCTTATATAGGATTATCATATCTGTAGTATTGATGTTGTTTGGATTGCGATAACTGCACAATTGTGTGCCTTTATCCCTTATATAGGATTATCATATCTGTAGTATAGATGTTGTTGGATTGCGATAACTGCACAATTGTGTGCCTTCATCTCTTATATAGGATTATCATATCTGTAGTATAGATATTGTTTGGATTGCGATAACTGCACAATTGTGTGCCTTCATCTCTTATATAGGATTATCATATCTGTAGTATAGATGTTGTTTGGATTGTGATAACTGCACAATTGTGTACCTTCATCTTTTATATAAGATTATCATATCTGTAGTATAGATGTTGTTTGGATTGTCACAACTGCAATGCATAGGCTGACAACTCTGAACATTTTTCAGAATGTATCTCATGTTTATTCTTAGACAGTATGATGCACCTTGATTAATGGCACTTTGTCATTGGTTTTGTTGGGTTTTTTTCAGTTTCATTGTATCATAGATGCACATCTGTGCATTAGGAGAAGTTTATCAATGTTGATTTTTAATATTTACCACATTCACATACATTATGTATATTTAATGTAAGTTTGTATTAAATTTTGAAATAAACATTGATTATTTTGTGAAGTCAAGACCTATGCTATTTTCTATAACTTGTTTGTTCTATACAAGGCCACATTACTACTCATGTAGAAGAAAAAATATTATTTATCAACATTCATCAAATCTGGTTTGTTCTATACAAGGCCACATTACTACTCATGTAGAGGAAAAAAATATTATTTATCAACCTTTATCAAAGCTGGTTTGTTCTATACAAGGCCACATTACTACTCATGTAGAAGAAAAAATATTATTCATCAACATTCATCAAATCTGGTTTGTTCTATACAAGGCCACATTTTCATGTAGAAGAAAAAATATTATTTATCAACCTTTATCAAAGCTGTTTGTTCTATACAAGGCCACATTACTACTCATGTAGAAGAAAAAATATTATTTACCAACCTTCATCAAATCTGGAATAGAAGTTGCCTTTGAAATATGAAAGCAATATAAGTTGTTTTAAAATATCTTATCTGGGGTTGTATTAATTTTGTAATGTATAAAATTGCATACCTTTTCAAACTTGGTTTTAGTAATTTTTCATTTTGGAATACTGCAGTGTGATATTTACTAAATATAAATATTATTGCCATGTGATCATTAAATTATTGCCTCCATGACCATTATTTATATATTTTGTTCACACACACAGACACAAATTAGCACAGCTTGTATAACCAAATTTTTATGCTTTTGTTTACAATTTAAGTTACCCCTCTTTTGATAAAAAAAGAGACTAAATTTTTTTTTTTAATTGATTATAAAATACTTTATTTTTCTTTCTAAAAATTGCCCAATGTTTGTGTCTTTGATGTGTAGACTATAAAGTTTGATATGTAGTTAGAGTCATTTTAATTGTTTATATTTTTTAACAGTGTAATGAATGTGCAGTTAAACTGTGAATTGCTCAATTTCTCTGTAGATCTGAGTGCTCATTGCAATTTTACTTTTTCAGGGAACAATCCGTGTGCCAGCTCCTTGTCAGTACGCCCACAAATTGGCTTTTCTGTCAGGGCAGTCCTTACATCGAGCATTTGCCCCACCTTTAGCAGACAAGCTGTTTTTTCTCTAAGCTCTGTGACCTGTAAAGATATGACTTCATAATGATAAATCAATGCTGTCTCAAGACCAGAACTTTTGAAGATTGTCACAATTGTTGCTTTGGCTACTAAAAGACTCTACAGCTACAAGAGTAGCACTGCATCAAAGCCATTTTAACATAAAAGTAGCATACTGCTATATATGTTTTTAATCTTAAGGTTGTATTGTTTAATTTGAAGAAATGTTACTGCTTGCAAAAACCCTGCTAAAGTGAACAAAATTCAAAAGTGGGTTTTTTCTACTTTATTAAAATTCAGAATTTCATGTTTATTTTAGAAAATCAATTTTAATTTATGTCAGATAGTTTTTTCACTATACTTTTTTTTAAGTACCTACCCTGGACTACTAAAGGGGATTATTGAAAAGTGATGATCAGTAAAGTGATTTTTGAAGTAGTCCCAATATTGATTTTTTAAAAAAACAATTGGCTGTAGTGCATAATTAATTATAGTGACTTTAGCCTGGTTTTTGCACACAATAACACAAATCAGTTCTATTGATCATTTCACTATACATCCTTGATCAAGGATCATTACTAATTAGAAGTTTTTACCCTATAATACTTTTTTTACTGCTGAAATAAGATTTTGGTCACTTCTGCTTTTTTGTGACTTAACTATAGGGTACAAGGACTAATACACAACTGGAGTGTAGGAGATGCACATAACTGAGCTGTACCTAGAGTAAGAAGTGCACATAGGAGTAATAACACTAGCACATAAGCATCTGTGCATGCATCTTTGGCAGCATTGACTTGGATTCACAATTGTACTTAACTGAGATGACTGAAATTTTTCATTATATTTGTAGCAAAAGTTTCAAAATACCCTCATTTTGTTAATTGCTGTCTTTTCATTTTATATAAGTCTTTTTCAATAAAGTAAGACTGTTTTTAAATGGTAGTTAAACCTGATTAAACTGGTCAATTTTAAGGACCTTGGAAAGCTGCCATCATTTGATTGATCTAGACTTTGCTCAGTCTCTTGAAATCTTTGTCACTAAATTTGATTTTTACCTATAGTTGTAGAGTTTGAAGTATTTGATATTTTAATGTTTTTCCCATTTTATTCTTTTTCTTCTCTGTCCATAAGTTTTTTACAAATGTATACATGGCAACAAGAATTAGTTTACATACTGTGTCACAAGTGTGTTTTTTTTTTTACACGTTAGTTATTTCTTAGTTATATTAGAACCTCTATACCTTTTAAGCCATCAGTTTTATAAATAGTTTCTTTTGGCCAGTTGTTTTTCTTTTACCTTTCAGCTATGAAAATTTTTTTTAAACTCTGACATGAGCAGACATTTATGCATTTCCTTGGGTTTTGTTTGAAAGATATACATTGAATATATTGTGCTTCAAATATATAGATAGAATGTATTGTGTTTATCATTTCTAAAAGGTAATTGTTTTGTTTCAAATATATAGATAGAATGTATTGTGCCTGTCAGTCTAAACAGGTCAGTCTTTTGTTTGTAAGATATAGATTATTGTATAGCAGTTCTAAACATGATAATTTTTTGTTTCAGCAATATGGATGGAATATTTAATTCAACAAAATAAATCTAAGCACACTAGTTTTTGTTGTAAAAATTTGCTTAACTAAAATTACAATTTTAACAGTTTTAGAATTATTTCTTCTGGCTAAATATTTTATAGTTATTTTTCATATTAGCAGTTTCAGTCATTTTAAAGTTATAGAAATGCTTTTTACTTTGTTTTATATGCATAAAGTGAGACGGTGTGTGTGTGTGTGTGTTAGAAAGTTAATACTTGTGTGAATTGCTGTCTGTGTAATTGTCTTTGTAATGATATAAGTGCCTGAATGTAAAAATGTGTCACAAAGTGTCAATGTTTTATAGTTTTATAAAGATATATAAAACAAAAATTTGCTGAAAGAATCAGTTAATTTTATATATATATATATTTTTTTTTAGTTTGTATATACGAGAATGCATTGCATACATTTTTAATAATATTAGGCTATTGTGACCTTGACAACATTTGTAAGCACATTAGCTAGCTATATCCATCAGTAAATACTGTCACAAAGATAATTTTTCAAGGCTGCTATTACTATGACTGAAAAATGATAGAAGTAGTCTAGGTCTTAGTTCACTTAAGTTTCTGAATATCAGTAATTTTGTTTGAGATTTATTTCAGATTATAATGTGTTCCTGCCATTAAAGAAACTTAAGCTGTTAGAGAAAATGTATCCTACTTTAAAGCAATATATGACCATATCATTTTTCTCCATGCAAGCAATACAAATGGAATGAAATTATTGCTTGTTTTAAGGGTTGTTCAGGGTAGCCCACTGTTATTTTTCTCTTTTCTTTAGCACAAGTATATCATATGGTACTAAAAGCATCAAATTTCTTTGTTGCACAATAATGGATGTTCTCTGTACCAGATATTGCTAAAAGCATCCTTTTTTTTTTTATTATTTTAGTTGCATACACATCTAAAGGTATTCTTTTTATTACTGAAAGCATATATTTTTTTTTTAATTGCACTCAAGGTATTCTCTTTATCAGATGCTACTGAAAGCATCTTTTTTTATATATATAGGCATGTGTGTGTTCTCATTATTAGTACTGTTATCTACTTGTTAAATTCTATGTCAATTTCACTATTTGTATTTAACCTCTTGCCTGTCAGGTCACATTGTTACGCTATGCATTATCCTGACAGGTTGTTTTGCCACTCACCGATAATTGAATGGGTGAGCTTACTAAAAAATGAAAAGTGACTCTAATTATTAATGGATTTAAAAAAATAAATTGTTAACTATGCTAGACATACTAAGAATTTTAAAAGTATTATTTTAAAATTATTTAAAATTCAAAATAAATCAATAATGAAAAGTTCCCTTACCTTTCTGTTGAACTTCCGTGTTGATTATCAATTTCAATATAAAATCCTTAGAACATTGTATCAAAACAGAAACCTTCAGAACATCTTGTAACAATCTGTCAAACTTTAGTTTTCAGAGAAAAATCTTTGTTTGATTCTTTTGGAACAAAACCTTTGGAATACCTTGTGATATTCTATGCTTCCACCTTGTTTGTTTCACTGTTTGGAAAAAAAACTTGTTTGTTCCAGTGAACAGAGAGAAAACGTTTATATAATTCACTGCCATATGATGGTTGATGCTATTCAAAAGAAATTATTAAAATTAAAAAGCACATTCATTCATTTAGAGATAAAAGTACAAAAATAAAATTTTAGGAATATTTGGATAATTTATGATAATTTAACAACAATTCAAGAAAACCATTTTCATCTACATTTTGGATGTTGGATAAGTTTTTAATATAGTTTCATTTCAGTGCATATTACACCTTTATTATCAACAATACTTTAGATTTTTTTTATTTAAGTCAAACATTAATTTTATCTGTGTACTGACAGATGGATCTGATAATGTTTTGGAGAGATGTTTTAGCATGAAATTACTTTGAATGTTAGGAGTTTTTGGATTGTTTTTAATACAAATCCTAGTGTAATCATCTGCACATGAATCTTAATTATTTTATTTTTTTATGTTCTTTTATGAATAAATTTGATTTTGGTTATTGTTTTTCCTTAATTCACTTTGTCAGAGACCAGTTGATTTTCGTTTGTATGTGTGAAATAAAGTTGTTTTATTCACATCTTTTATGTCATCTGCAGCTTTGGATCTTTAAGAGTACAGTGCAGGGATTTAGGCACTTTTTAGTATTTTTGCTGTTGTCCAAAAAACGGAAAGTGTAAAGTAGTTTATATACAATAATATTGTTACGGAATGTTTGAGTGTTGTTAGTCTGGAGTCTGTTGTGTGGGTATTTACCCAGTTAATTCCCACTATAATTGACTAAGTTCTATATTAAGAATAGAACCATCATGTTATCATGTTGGAATTAACTAACAAAGCATTAGAAGCATGCAAACTCCTTTATTAACAGACTAAATATTTGCTATGACTAATCCCTTATTTAAATACCAGTTTTTAGAATATGTTGCTTAAAGTAAAGTTATTTTATCGTACATTTTTATTTTCCAGGTAAGAATGATAATAGAACATGCCAAAAACTTGGGGGTTTTTATATCTAGGTGTCATGGAAAACTTCACTTTTAGTATGCCATTTTTATTTTAAAGTTAGATTGAAACTCAGTTTCAGATTTGATGTGTGCATTTTGTGGCTTGTTACTGAGTCACCCTTGTAGGCTTCCATATTGGTCTGTTACTGTAGTATGCATTTTTTAAAAAACTATAGTCTTAAAGCCAGCAGACCTACACCAGCCTTGGTGCCTGAGGGAGCTAGCATTTTTGATAGAGAGAGAGAAAAAAGGAGGGAAGAAGAGGGACCCTGCTGAACACATGACTACATGTATTTGTAGCCTGCTGTGTTGCATCTCTTTCTGTGAACCACTTTCACGGAGATCAAAGTAATCTATAAGCCATGTCCCAGATGCATAATCTTTATCTTTATTAGCAAACTTCCTTATGTGCTTTATTGCTTTTGTAGCTACTGGTAAGCTCCTTTATGGAATAGCTAATGCTGTGTAACCTATCTTGATTCTAGGGCACTAAGGTATACAACAGTAAAAGTCTGATCAAAATCCATCCTATAGTGTTTTTAGTTAACCGTGCCCAAATTCACAGACATAACATTTTTATTATATGTACAGATATAGATTTGACAAGAAGTATACACACATCACTATTATTAATAGATGTAGAGATACATAAATTCACAAAAGTGCAGATTATATTTATAACACTGAATGTAACTTAAAGGTAAACAAATTCACATAAATACAGATTATATTCAAACCACTGAATGTAGCTTTAAGGAACTTTTCCACAAAACTAATTTGAAATAGCACTT
This sequence comes from Sinotaia quadrata, assembly GCA_028829895.1. Taxonomy (NCBI): domain Eukaryota; kingdom Metazoa; phylum Mollusca; class Gastropoda; order Architaenioglossa; family Viviparidae; genus Sinotaia; species Sinotaia quadrata. The sequence goes on along the minus strand of CM054183.1, from coordinate 97,156,370 downwards.
ATTTAATTTCATTAGTTCTATACCAATCTGTCGCTTTTAAGCATTTCCAGTAATAGTGATATCTAAGAAGCAGTCTTTCAGAGTAGGAAGTTTTGTCTTGTATGATGGAATAATTTAACACCTACATAATTCTAAAGTCAGTGCTGCAAACAATTTAATATTTGCCATCTGTAGACTAGAACAGCACAGACAATACACAAGAATATGGAGTTAGTGGTCCTGCACACTGACATTTGTGCTGAATATTACATTGAGTGTAGTTTTATTTTTTCAATTCCAAATGTTAAATACAGTTGTGTTTTGGGTTATGAACAAGTTTATTTATAAATCCACTTTTGTGACTTTTGTACATAGGCCCAACAGTTTTGAATAGTGATGAATTCAGATAGTGCTTGATTCTTGCACTTTAGTGATGAATTCAGATAGTGCTTGATTCTTGCACTCTAGTGATGAATTCAGAGAGTGCTTGATTTTTGCACTTTAGTGATGCTGAGCTGGGTATGTCTGTAGTTCATTTGTGTCAAAACTAGTTCACTTCAGCTTGAAATGAATGGGATGTTGCTAAGTGTCATGCTGTTTTTAAATGTGCCTTACAGGCTTGTTCCTATCAGTGGATTGCCTTAAGACAGGGTGCACAAACCGCGTACTGCATGCGGCCCTAGACAGGGCTCTATGCAGCCCCCGGAGGACTTTTGGATGTTACCATTATTACGAATGTAAAGCACGTTATTTCATTATTTGTGTTGTTTTTTTCTACTGAGCCATCCATGTGGTGGCCCTCCACACACTATCAATTGGAAATGTGGCCCTCTGGCCTAAAATGTTTGTGCACCCCTGCCTTAGGATGAGATTGCTGTACTAGCATTATAAGGTTTTGTTAACATTCACCCAGAAGAATAATTTTTATGAAAGTAAGGTAATAGGCATGATTAAGTTTTGTTATAAATATTGTTATCCCAGTATAAAGATCTTTTAACTGCTTTATGTTTTGGTAAAAATAACAAGAATCTATTGATATTTGCATAACAATTATTTGTATCCTGTTTTAAAATCCTCTTTGCCAGAACAGACTAGAGATTTATATATAGCATCTCCTTTACTCATTTTGATATTTTATTGTCATTATAAAAAGAGTTAAATAACTTGTTTATGATAAATATGTATACCACATTTTGGAATCTTTTAAGTGTTTTTTCAGTTTGTCCAAGTAACAGAGTGATGTGTGTATTGACTTTCAGTACAGTCATATACACATGATGTACTTATTAGATAGACAGCAAGAGTAGAGTGATGTGTTTTGATGTATAAGTGCGACAGAATTGTAAAAGTAGTGACTTTAATTGATATACTAGTGAGCCATTTTAAAGGTAGAGAGACTTTTATTGATAAACTAGTGAGCCATGGTAAAAGTAGAGTGGCTTTTATTGATATACTAGTGAGCCATTGTAAAGGTAGAGTGACTTGTGTATTGAATTTGTGATATGCACCCCTTTGTTATTGGTTATGATTTTTATTATTTTTAATTATCCATAACTATTTATAAGTGATGGAGAAATCTTAATTTATGCTTATTAATAATTTTCCCAGGAGACACCACTCATCTCTCACTTTGTGGATTATACGGGTGTAGTAAAAGTCTTCTCTTACACAATAATAAGACAGACGTTTTACTGTCACAGTATTTCAGTAGGTGGAAACTTCTTACTAAAAGAGTAATAAAAATCCATATTCATTTATATTTAATGAACCCCCATCCACCCACTATTACTCCAACATATAGCTTAATAATGTGCAAGAAGGTTAATAAATTTAACAAGACATTTATTAAATCAAGAATCAATATACAAATTACAGTGTGAAAGTTATTTGACGTCAATATTTCATGAAATGTTCAAGTAATTCCAGTACTTATTCAGTCTTATACCCTAACACATGATTCAGTAGTCAGATTGGTATAAAATAATAAATCACAGGACTCCTCTTATCATAGAAGAAATGGAGCTGTAGAGTGATATGATGATAGTTTGTAAACCTGTTCAGTGATGTAAGCTGCAACAGTCCTTGTCACAAGTTTAATAGTCAATTAATAGTCATTGTAGAATGTTCCAACACTGTAGATCCCTCAAAACTAATCTAGGCAATATTCGCTGTATTAACTTCTCTAGTAGACAATCCCAGTAATGAACTACTAGCACTCCTTTTGCTAGAACATTCCACAGTGGAGTTGGACACATTTGCCAATGCACATAAACGGGTGCAGTGAATAGATGAAACTGCCACACTCTAGGATAGAAACTTTTTGAATCCACCACAAGTGTACAAAGGAAAAAAAGGAAAATAAAAGGCTACTTTCTGAAAGATCATATTGGAGAGCAACACTAAGTTACAAGTTTAATCATCTCTGTTCTCCATTCTTTCTTACAATCATTCTCAATTTACAATTCCAGCAACAGTATTTATTAGCCGAAACATCTATGCAACATAATAAATACAACATAATCAGTTACACATATTTCTGATGGAAACAATGTCATGTTTAACATATTACATACAAGTATAATTCACAACTGTAGAAATAGAAATCACTTAACAAAATACATCTTTACATCAAATTAACAAGTATAATATATCCATTGTGAAGTACACAAAATCCTCTCAATCAGTTAACTCAACATAAGCTAATGATCGCCTTTTTATGAGAGGGCTTGTGTCAAAATCAAAATGAATGGAATATAGAACTTTCTTCAACAGGTAAGTTTTGGTCTCTACCCATTGGCTAGTTCATTATTTGTAAAACTTAAATTATTGGATGGCAAACATTACTCATCCACTCTGGACTGGTTCGGATTATATCAGCAAGTTTTAGCATATTCTTTACCTAAATTGTTATTTGAACTCGGTACTTTCAAGAATATTTTCATGCATAGTGTGGCGGGATCCTTGTCAGTTGATTGTCAATTATTATATTAAGATATTTTACTTATAATTCATTTCATAATTAATAATTCTTCCACACACAGTCAACCACAAGGGTCCAACGGGGTCTTTGTCCTTGCAGTCGAGCCTTGAGAAGTCCATCCTTAATTGACCCTCCCCTCAAGTGTTACTTGTCTTAGAATAATGAATCCTACTGAACTTATCAGTCGTTCTGTCGCTATTCTAGCCCCCCACAAATCTCTCATCTATAATGGGAACTATCCTAAAACGTGTGCTGGACCATTTGTCATTATGTCATTTGGCAGAGCCCCCACCCGTCATCCATTCACATGTACCCCTCTAAAATGACGAGAGTAGATAGTTTAAAAGTTCAACAATTTATTAAGGAAAAAAAAAGAATAATAAATAAAATCAGCTTTACAGCTAGAATGAATTATCAATTACACACAAGGCAAAATAGAGATCGCAGGTCTCTCAAAAAACTTATATTTGTCCCCTAGAACAATTACTAGGAGGTCAGAAAACAGAATAACATTAATACATTTTAAGTTAACACAATAATCATGAAAGAAAGAATCAGAAATTTGGAAAATCACAGAACATTACAAATTATACAACACGAGCATAAATACGGATTCACCTGATGTGTTTGTGATCGTAGTTCTGTCTCTGCAGTCTGGTATGGTTGGCGGTCAATGTCAAGCCTGGAAACAGTCTTTTATTTCACTGGTGAATGTTCGCACAATTACAGTTCTGTTAGAAACTTGTTACACAAATCACAGTCACTAAAACACAATTCTTGATGTTATTAAAACAGTTCTTGGTATACTTGAAAAACATGTTCTGTACACTTTATCTAAGTGTCCATGTTACTGTTCTCATTCAAGGAAATACTTGTGTGTAGATCAGTCCTTGAATACGTTGCTTTTAACATCTAGTCACCACTCTTCTATCAGTACGTCCATTCGCTAGCTTCCCACTGACAGAAAAAACACTTTGTCACCCGTGAATTCACGCACCAGTTTTACCAGTGCCTATCTCCCAGATAGCACTCTCTAGGTCGAGAATATCGTTAAGTTGCAAAACACCTGCTTGCACCAACGTCGCGTTCTATGTCTCCTTGGTTCCAGCCTTCGCGAATTTCATGCTCAGCTATCTGTTCCATTATCTCTGTCACCACCCACCCTCCCTTCTCTTACAGGAGGGGAGAGGGATGGTGGCTTGCCGGCTCCACGTAGGACTTGCATAAAGAGAATGACAAATCCACACACAGAATACCAAGATGTTTGTTTGGCTCGAATTTAATTCTGCGTGTAGGTTACGTATTTGCCGACATGTTTGCATGTGTGCTTGCATACGGGTAGGGGTGAAGTGTAGACGGCACAGACGACACAACGTATAACAACGACAGCAACCACTCTTTCGAAACCATAGACAGAAGAAAGGCCCAATATCGGAGTACAAGTTCAAATTTATTGGTCTATAGGTTTCCTCTCACACGTTGGTTAGTCAGTCAGCCATCCACACTCACACCCATGGGAAAGGGGGAAGAAAGAAGAAAGAAAAATGATAAATGATGAATTAAAATCAAAGAAATACAAAACTCAATTTCTTCATGCAGTACTACTTCTAACATTGCTTAGGCATTTTACAACATAATAGAACAGTCATTATTTCAGAGTTCTGGCGCCACTACTTATATCAATGTTCAATAATAATACACAAAGTTCAAAACAAATGTCATTTAACTTGCAAGTCTTTTCAATGGTTCCATCAATATCTTTTTACTTCAAGGTTTGCTTCTAATTTTAGTTTAATGCTTAATTAAGATTCTAGTTTTAGTTTTAGGTTCTAGTTTATACTTATGTTTATGTGCTACGTGCTCTGAGATTTCCCTAATTAGTTAGAATTTTCTTTTACTCACATAGGTATTGTCACGTTCTCCTTGTTCTCTGCTCATATAATTCGTTACTCTCTCTTGTTCTCTGCTCATATCGTTACACTTCTGGTGCTGGGCTCACACTTTCTTCTTGTGCTGGGCTCACATCGTTATCGGCTCTTTCTCCATGTGCTGGGCTCACATCGTTACACTTTCTTCTTGTGCTGGGCTCACATCGTTATCGGCTCTTCTTGTGCTGGGGGGGGGGGGGTTAAAGATGCTCAAAAACACCGTCGACGTCTCGACACGGGTCCGCTCCCTGGAACCCAAATACAGTAGCCTTCACTGCCACTGTTACGCTCCTCGTTAGGCCTATTTCTCCTCACTTATTCATTACTTCTTTTCGCTTCTCTTCTCTTCATCATAACTTCGTTTCTCATCTTCTCTTCTCTTAACTTCGTTTCTCATCTTCTCTTCTCTTCTTCACAACGGCCAACCTTTGCCGTTCTCGGCGGTATGCCTCATGCACGACCGCTACTGCTTCCAACGATAGTTACTACCACTATGTAACATCTCGTTCTGTAACATCTCCCAGCGCCGTGACATTAAACTTCCACCAGGAATTTGCCTTCTGCCTGGAAAATAATCGATCACCCGCGGTCTTTGACAGAGTCTTTGAAAACCTGAGATGGCTATCTGATTTGATTTGGCCCATCTAAAAACTGCAGCGGTCTTTACGACGCGCCTCATACGCAGCCAGGTAGACTTTCTGGCACACTGTTACAGTGGTCAAGAATCCTCCTTCTGCTTTGCCATCACAGAATCGTAGAGTTTTCTTGATCCATAAAAGCAGGGAGAAACTCAGAGGTGACCTTCACCCCTGTACAACACGCTACATTTTCCACGTCGCTCTTCCACGTTTCTCATTTGCTTCTTTCTCTGTATCCTCTTTTATACACAAACTCTTGTACGTCACTTTCTATGAGATGACTCGAACACACCCCTCCTTCCAGCACAGACACTATCCCCCATCCAACACTGTACGTGCTTAGGAATATTCTCTGCCCATCCTGGCCACCTCTGGCGTCCAGTTCTATCAGTGCCAAAGTATCAAGTTCCCAGTTGACACTGTGATTTACGTATCCATTTAACCTCTAGCTAACTCTCAGAGCACACACTAAAATCTCAGAGCAAGCTGTCCTACTCCTATTTTATTTTAAAAACTATAGTTACTGGCAGCTCATGGCCACCTGGCAAGCAGTACACACTCACATGGTTGTACACACAGACCAACCTTTTTAACTCAGCATACAATGATTAACTTTCCAATAACTCAACTTCTACTTCACTAGTACTTTCACATAACAATAGTAATTACACAATAGCAATATCAACTTAAACTACCAAACATTTATAGTGGTGATTCTTACAATGATGTTTACATTCCCAAAAACTTAGTCTGCCTCGTCACGGACATAATTGGCGTCCTAGCACCTTCTCACGTTTTCCGTTCACTGGCCCTACGCTGACATATATTTATGAGCGTGGTGTCCTGACCGCAGAGGGTCAAGCCAGCATTCTCTTGCAAGCTAATTATATCTTTTCCATTCCCCGACACGAACTTAAAGCTAATGTTTCCGACTTAGTTTTTCCCGTTGTTGACAAATGGTCATTTTCACCCTGTCCCTCTTTTAATTAACTTAGCTGTTTCGTACTTAGTTTATAGTTAGAAAATACTTAGAGGGAGAAAAAAAAAATTATTAATATTTTCTCGATCTTCGTGACAATCTCTATGACGAATAGGCTCTTTGCTGTAGCCTGGCAGTACTCAAGTGACTATTGACTTCAGACCAAGGTGAACTCAGTACCAAGATTTCTAAGCCAAAAAATGTATTAAGCTTAATGATTAAACTTCAACTCTTCAGTTCATAGGTTGAACTTCAGTCTCATCGGTGGAACTTCAGTTTTCCGAGGCTGTGAACATATTTCAAGGTTTTGCATACATCAGCTCGTGTTATACTACAGTTTAAGCCTGTAATTTCATTCTTGTTTCTCATGTTAAATTTCTTTACACTCGATTGTTTGATTTCTTTTCTATCACCAAGAATAACATTACAAGTTTCAAGTCATTTAAAATACGTGTAAAATAAAACACAATTAAAAAAATGTATGAAAAATTAGACTTAACGAAAATATTATTTACAAAATAGTGTTTTACCATCTCAGACATGCTATTTTGGCCTCTCTCAGCAGGAAGACGTACTGGACTGCAAATTCATTGAGTGAATTTTCTGCTGCGTGGAATGCAGTATTTATGTCATTTGTTTTTTCATGTGTCCTCGCGCTGATTTTTACCCCCCCCCCTAATTCTCCCGTTTGTTTCAGCCTTTATAAAATAGTCATGGTTGACTTGCCGTACTCTATAGACTGCTCCTGTAAGGCAACTCTCGTTCCTTAGAAGGTGACCGAAAGTGCTTTCAGCTACTGTTGCATAACCTGTGATGTGTGAGTGATTATGCAATCTGAGCATTCTACAGTGAGCGAGTTCTCGAACTGTCTGGCCAGTCGAACTGTTACCATTCAGTTTAACCACTTTATACTATAACTCTTAGTCAAGATAAAAGTCGACTGTCTGAAATTGTTTACTGGGATTTCACACAGCAGTTTTTAATGGATTTTTTGTTACAAGAAAATAAAATTTAAAATGTTTGGAAAATAAATTTAAATTAATTAAAGTATTTTTTTGCGCTACACATAGTACCTGATCAGTAACATTTAACAAACTATATAATAAATCATTTTTAAACTAGAGTCAAGCAAATTTACTCCACCACAGATGTACTAGTGAGGCAGAGAACAAAATTGTATTGACTTAATGTACTAGCGATATAGCAAAAGTAGACCACAGACTTGTATATTATGTACTAGAGAAACAAATCAAGAATGACTTGATGTACATGTACTGGTGAGGCATATAGCAAAAGTAGAATGACTTGTGTTGATGTACTAGTGAGATAGATATATAGTATGATTCATGTCAAAGCAATAAATACATCAGAGTTGTATGGTGACACACCAAACAATATATACATCAGGCTAACATACAATCAATATTTTTGATTGCATGGTATACAAAATATATAAATATGAAGCTTGAATAGGAAACAATCAAACTGATAAATACATTTGACCAGTGTGTACGCCAGTATGTGTCCACTTGTCCGTCAGTCGTTAGAAGCTTGGGTGAAACTTGCTGTTTTTAATTGGTTATTTAGTTAGGTGAAGACAGAAGATGGACGTAGTTATTCTTTATATTTAGTATTGTTATTTTTATAAGGGTAATTAATGATTTCATTCAGAGATCGGTAAGGTGTAGTAAGGAAAATAAAGTTTGTGGATCAGTGACTAGCACCACACAGACATACCGAAATGAAAAACTGCGGTAAGGAGCAAACTTGAAAGCTTTCGGCACAGGACGCATTCACTGCTGTAGCAACGACTGACGCCCAGTACAGTGTAGGTGATCATCACAAGTCGATCATTTTATGGTTTATTAGCTTCGGTTAGACAGATCAAACACTTTAACGTTATATCTAGTGTATTAATATTAAAAAGAATGGTTTAATTGTGTTTGACCAAGCTTTTTCCTCTGTCAACTGATCGTACTTGATTGTTCATGTTTGCACTTATCCGTCACAGATCGCACTTACATTCCCCTTCTCTTTTTTACAAAATTTAAAAATAATCCTTCATTATTTATTTCCAGAAAAAGCACTTCTGATTAACTTATCAGAAGTTATCCTGTATGCTAAATAAACTGATAATTCTCTTTCTTATTTTTAAGTCTCAATTATCGCATAACACCTATAAAGGAGCTCTTCTTGATCATACTATATTGCAAAGTTGTATTCGGGTTTTCAGAAATATAACTTTTTAAATTAACCGGATTGAGCTATGGCATGCGCAATAAATATATAGGCCTACAGGTTCAGAGGTTAATTCAGTACATGCTTTAGGTTTCGCTTTTATAGAGTTCAATACTGATAGCGTGAGGAAAAAAAAAATATTTAAAATGGCAGATGTTGTCAGCTTGCTTCGCCAGACTTCAAAAGGCAAACTAATTTATAACAGGGATATAGACGAAAAGGTGGGTTAAAGAAATCCCCAAATTAGTCACAAATGTAACCACTATGTTCTGTTTAAATAGTTATACTTAGTAAAGTTAGAAATGGTACTGAAGTAAGTAATATGTCAGTAGTCTGGATTAGATATAGTTGTCATTCATTTGCCTCTGTCTTAAATCAGTTATTTCTGACATGAATGCTTACATTCTAATTTTAATAAATGGATTCATTGAGTAGGCTAACTAGCAATATTTAATTACAAATGTGAAATACAAGTTCTCTTGCGTCTGTAGTTAGATGTTTAAAGTAACACCCACCCCTTGACATACGGAGATAGTGCTGAAATACTTTAGCAAGTGAAAAATACATTAAACATGTAATTGGTAAATAATAAGTGGGTGTTGTTTAATAAAATATTTACTTTTCAATAAGGGGATATTTGACAGCAAGTTATTATTTGTGCAAAAAAATGCTGAACAAGTAAATGGGAATATAATATTTCATGAACTATAATAATAAAATAATTTAATTGATATTTATTAAACTAAATGGAATGTCAATTTTTTTATGTTGAAAAATTATATCAATTTATATGACTAGTACTGTAGTAGTAGTACTTGCAGTGTAATAAAATACATACCAATACAGAAAATAAACTAGTAATTATTTTTAAGATAAAATTGTAAAAAATATTTTAGTAAAATTAGACACACACTTCAAAAAATAAATAAATAGATGAATAAATATATACAAGAAATATAATACTAACCAAATGTTCAGATTATCACAACAATCACAACACCTAGAAAAACTAAAAAGTAGATCTACATGAATGTCATGAACATTAGTGTCAAGCACATAAGCTGTCACAACTCAGAAGTAGAGAAAAAAAATGAATATTCATGTATATTGTATAGGAACTAGAACTAGTTCATTAGTTGCTCATAATGTCACAGCTCTAGTCAATATTGAAGTAATAAAATCTGCAGTGAACCACAACAACAAAAAATTTAATAAACATTACAGATTAAAATTTCAGGGGTGATTGATTTGCTTGTAGTTTAAGGTAAGAAATAAAAATATGTATTGACATTGTTTAACAGCAAAATTTAATAAACATTACAGATTAAAATGTCAGGGGTGATTTGCTTGTAGTTATAGTTTAAGGTAAGAAATAAAAATATGTATTGATTACAAATTAAAATGTCAGGGGTGATTAATTTGCTTGTAGTTTAAGGTAAGAAATAAAATATGTATTGACATTGTTTAACAGCAAAATTTAATAAACATTACAGATTAAAATGTCAGGGGTTATTGATTTGCTTGTAGTTTAAGGTAAGAAATAAAAATATGTATTGGCATTGTTTAACAGCAAAATTTAATAAACATTACAGATTAAAATGTCAGGGGTGATTGATTTGCTTATAGTTTAAGGTAAGAAATAAAAAATATGTATTGACATTGTGACTATTTAGCTTGTCATGAAAAACAGCTTATCCGCTGGTTCGTGTATTAGACTTTGTTTGATGATGGGTTCTGGAATTTAAATGTGTGGCATGCATGCCACTTAGTTAATGAAGATAATTATTTTTATTAATTAATCTTTCCTAACTAATTTCAAGTGATGAGAATATTAATTTTTATTATATTAATTATTCTCCAAAAGACACCACTCATCTCTCACTTGGCGAATATTTTGGCATGGTAAACATTTTCTCAATTCCATAGCATAAGACAACTTTTACAGTCATTAAGGTTTCTGTGATTGGAAAACTTCTTAATAAAGGAGAAGACAAATCCATCTTTATTCTATTTTTAGCGAGCCCCCATTCACCCACTTTCTTCTCCAACATAAGATTATCAAATCTCAATATGCATAAGACTAAGATTAAGAAGGTCAATAAATTTATTAAAAGAAAAAAATCAAATATACATATGATAATTACAATGAAAATTGAAGTAGATAATTTGACATCAATATTCCATGAACCCACATTTGGATAATTATAGTTTACTTCATTCACTGAATCACTCACTTCATTTGCAGTTACAGTTCAACAATAGTCAATACAAATTGCAGGTTAGTCCTATCAGAGAATAGAAATGGAATTATTACGAGTTAAGTAGTTAATCTTTCTTACATGACCTGGATTAAGCATTGCTTCAACAGTCTTTCACTGGCCTTTGGAACAATGTCATAGTGTCAAAATGTCCACGTGACAGCATATATTTCCTGCCTTACGTGTAGAAAATACTAACAAGTGTTTTCTCTCAACCGACCTGGTGCTTTCTTCTGCTGTCAGTTTCTTGAGCAGAACACGATCACAATAGTTCTGATACTGCACTGTTCATTCTTTGCTTTAGGTACATCAACTAAGGGTATAGCATACTCCCTTATGCTTACACAAATCGCAACAGATGTTCCTGCGCTCTTGGTTGTATGACTTAACTGGCAAATGCATAGAATGCACTGTTAGATTCTCAACGAACTTCAGTGCTCTCTTCAACGTGTCTGTTCCTTCAAGTTCAAGTAGAACATGATGATTACAATGATTCTTGTACTGATGCATTTAGCATCCTTGCTTTGACACATCAAGAGCGCATAGCATATTCCTTTAATACCTATAAACTGCAACAGCTGTCTAAAGTGTCTCAGAGTGAAACCAAAGGAAGGAGAAGGCACCTGCTCATTGTTACACACAATCAAGGAGCAAGCATAAGTTTCTTGTTTAGCACACCGTAACTCCATTCTATCTCACATATATTCCCAAAACTTACAGTCTCCTGCAACAGTAGTTATTAGCCCCATTCACACACATGGTAAAACAAACACAATGTATCAAACTATGTTACATAAACACAAGTATGACATATAATAAAATGCATGAAATGTTTCTAAGTCCATTCTCTATCAATCAGTCAGTTTAAAACTCACCACTCAAGCTAACTACTGCCTTCAAGCCAGACTTCTCTCTTTGTCTTCAAATTCAAAAGTGAATAGACAGCAGAATTCTCTACAGTTACTGAATTCTTTAATCTCACCCATTGGCTGGTCTTCTCATAAATAACAATCATTGGATAATAGAAAACTGCTCACTCAGTTTCCTTTAGGTCAGCAAATCTAAAATGTTCTAGCCTCAGGCTGTTTACTTCAACTCAAACACTTTAAAAATAACACCATAAGGGTGCACAAGGTCAGATCACTCTGACAATTTAACAGTTTATATAACAATTAAATTAAAAAATAGGGAGGAACAAATTTACTCTGTCACAAAATGTAAAAATATTTTGTCTAGACTTACAGTGTCAGGATTATTAGAATGTTCTTGGACTTAGAATATAGTGTTAACATCAAAGCATTGTTAGATACCACAGTCATAGTCTTTTTACTATCTTGAGCAATAACATAGAACATCGTGATCCAACTAAAATTGTTTGGTGATCCACACTCATAGAAAAAATATTTTTTAATTATATGGTATAATTAATTTTTTTTTAAAATCACGAATGGCCCACAAACTTTAAATTTTTGGTTCATGCAGCCCTTGAAGTTAAATAAGTTGAACCACACAGGTTTAGAAGAGTGATGGTCTAGGTCAAGGGTTCTAACCTGGGTTCTGCAAGCGGTTGCTAAGGTTTCCCTGGGAAATCATGATTGAAAAAATAAAAATAAACATAGTAATTTTTATGCTGGAGTTCCCTAGACCAGAAAATTATTTCAAAGTTTCCTCCACGGTTACGAATGGCTGGCCAAGGTAGTATTAGGTCAGTTTCATGTGCCTGCTGCATGTTTACTAAGTGTCATACAACTTAAAATGGTAAGAAATTCTAGAGGTATCAAACAAAATTTTATAAGGGCTGGGAATTTTCCATAGATTTTGTCATCAGAATTGGATTTTGTGCCTTTATTTCAATTACATAATCTTATGCAGAAAAGGACATTTATCAAGAAAATGTTAAACTGTGTCAAGTGAGCACTGCTAAAAACACTAATAGTTGATTATAATTGCAGTTAATGTGAGTTCTCATTAGGTAATGTCCACATACAATCTTTAGGCGGGACAATATGATGCATTGTAGTTTGTGAATAATCATGGTACATTGAAACAGTTTTAGTTTGACAGGCAAATTGATGAAAAAACTCTATTTTTTTGTGAAGATTTTGGCTCAGGCTTTGTGATTGTTATGTTGCTATGCTTCCTTAGGTTAAGTTGTAGTTGAAAATCATGGGGATTCCATGAAACACAGAAACAATATACAAATCTAAAACTGATATGAGAAATCTCTCTCGTACATAAGAATTAAGTTTGGTTGACTAGATTAGCAGGGAGAGGTTAGAAAGAGAACACCTTGTTTTTTGCCCAACCAAGCTTCACTTTGGGCCTGAGGAGTTGATGGTACTTGTCTGTCCTCACACATGAACTTTGTTTAATGTACATTTACATTTAATACCAGACATTAGTTCACTTGTCTGTCCTCTCACATGAACTTTGTTTAATGTACATTTACATTTAATACCAGACATTAGTTCAATTATTGGAGCAATTATTAAAATAGTCAAAAGTTACTAATTATTTCTCTTAGCTTTTTCACATTAAATGATTGTCTTGGAATGTTGGGAAATTTATTATTATTAATTCATTTGGTTCATTGTCATCATTTTGTTTGTTTGGATGAAAAAAACATGCTGGATGTAAACTACATTTTGTATGTTGCTTTTTTGTGCGTTGAAGATAATTATCAGCATAAGTAGTTTCTAAAGTTGTAAAACAAAAGAATGAACAAAATTCACTTTACTTTTGAATAAAGACTATTTGTGTGTTTGCTTCTTATATTTGATATTAAGTTAGTACATGTATCATGAAAATGTAATAAATAAAAAAGTTTATTCTACAATTCATAGTACCTTTTTGGGTTCCCACAAAGTACCAGAATATACAGATTTTTATGTAGATATTAATTTTTTTCAGGGAGGGGGAGCATAACCATAAACACCTAGATTTTTTCCCTCCTTTTTCTAAATATTCTGTTCCCAGCCCCAATTCATTCACTGATCCACACATCCAGTCTAAAACAGATACTAGATTCATATTTTCATGTTATGGCTGTACCTTCAGACAGCACTACTTGGGTCTGCACAATCCATGGAGACATTCTCAAATTACAAATTCATTGTCATGAAAAGCAGCATTTTTCTTGAAAGGGATAAGACCTGTTTTCTCTTGTTTTCTGAGTGAAGGTGACTTATGCTGCCATATCTGGGATTCCTCGGATGACTTTGGATCTCCATTAGTGTGGTTACATTCCTGCTTACCTGCTACACATTGTCATATTAATGACATTCTGTACATGTGGTATACAAAGTGCTATTACTTTATGTTCCATTGTCATATTAATGGCATTCTGTACATGTGGTATACAAAGTGCTATTACTTTATGTTCCATTGTCATATTAATGGCATTCTGTACATGTATAAAAAGTGATCTTACTTTACCATGATCATTGTCATATTAATGGCATTCTGTACATGTGGTATAAAAAGTGCTTTTTACCAGGATCATTGTCATATTAATGGCATTCTGTACATGTGGTGTAAAAAGTGCTATTACTTTATCATGATCATTATTATATTAATGGCATTCTGTACATGTGGTATAAAAAGTGCTCTTACTTTACCAGGATCATTGTCATATTATGGCATTCAGTACATTTAGTATAAAAAGTGCTATTACTTTATCAGGATGATTGTCATATTAATGGCATTCTGTATCTGTGGTATAAAAATTGCTCTTTACCAGGATCATTGTCATATTAATGGCATTCTGTATCTGTGGTATAAAAATTGCTCTTTACCAGGATCATTGTCGTATTAATGGCATTCTGTACATGTGGTAAAAAGTGCTATTAATTTACCAGGAAAATGGCATTCTGTACTTTTGGTATAAAAAGTGCTCTTTACCAGGATCATTGTCATATTAATGGCATTCTGTACATGTGTAAAAAGTGCTCTTACTTTACCAGGATCATTTGATCAACTTTAAAAAAGCCACATTCTTTTACACACTGTGCTCTTTATTATTGTTTTAAAATTTATCAATGTTTTATCAAAGTTTATCAATGTTTTTGTGTATGATGATTGTCAAAATGTATTATTTATATGCCTTCATCCTTAGTTCCATACACTGATAGTAACAAGTAGTAAGTAGTTAGTCTTGTGTGAACTGTTGATGAGTATTGATTGCATGCATGATTACTTTTATACACTACATTTATATTTATTAACTCAAGGTCGATTTATGAGTAGACTGTTTTGGCCTACATATGCATAACTAGTTCTTCGCTAATACCTTACAAACAAACTGTTGTTGGGGTGGTATTTCCCCATTCACTCTGTGGTGCCCATTACCATGCTTTGATATGCTGTTTTCTCTGATACTAATGGATCATTCCATTTATGGACACCTACTGTCCTTGAGGTACCATTCACTACACAATAGAGATATGCGGTACATTTATCAGTTTAACCATCACACTTGGGTAGATGAGTATTTTCAGGATTTATTTTTTAGGACTGCCATTTAATAATTTATATTTGAGAACATTTACTTTATTCAGGCAATCATAATTTTTATTATTTATATTTTATGCACCTATGATAGAGACCTATTAGTATTAATACTTGTTTTGCTTGTGGCTTGAGCTATTAGGATTATCTTGTGGGGATAGGATATCTTTCTGTGCACTTTTTAAAATTGTTGTTAAAGCCTCCATGTGGACATGTTGAAATTTATTTTCCTAAAATATTAGTTTTTGTGTTTATAAGTCTCTTAAGTTTTCTTTATCTCCCCTTAGTGTGTGTGAATGGGTTTGATCAGCATTGTTATTTGTCAGTTTTGTGTTCATTAATATTTTGTCATTGTTGATTTCATTCTTTTCAGACATACAGCACATAGAAGAAAATAAAAATCCACAGTCATATAATTTAGGGCAGTGTGGACTAGTAATAGTAAATGTAGTAAGTAGTTGATCTTGAGTGAACTGTTTTAATGAGTATAATAGATTGCAAGCATGATTACTTCTATACACTGCATTTATTAACTCAAGGTAAAGTTATGAGTAGTCTGTTTTGGCCTACGCATGCATAACTAGTTCTTCTCACTTCTCCCGCATTTGGTTGAATTTTGAACATGGTGTTTTGATAAATGTATACATTTGCCATTAACTAGAGTTGTATCTTCTTTTACACATGTATGTTGGGCATTGAATAGGCAGGTTGTTGTTGTCACATATTTATTCATTATTTCTGTTCTACACACAACTTGGTTCTTTTGTTTCTTTGTGATATGTATACTAATTCTACACACAATTCATTCTTTAGTTTGTTTATATCTGTACATTACTAGTACATACTAATTCTACACACAATTCATTCTTTTTGTCTGTTTATATCTGTACATTACTAGTACATACTAATTCTACACACAATTCATTCTTTGGTCTGTTTATATCTGTACATTACTAGTTCTGTATACAACATATAGTTATATTTATATACTTCTAGTATTAACAAATCACTTGTTCTTTTATGTCTTTATATTTAAACTTTGCTAGTTCTATATGTTACTCATTGTTTTGTATGTTTATTTGTATACATTACTAGTGCATACTAGTTCTACACACAAATCATTCTTTTGTATGTTTATATGTATACATTACTAGTACACACAAGTTTTACACACAAATCATTCTTTTGTATGTTTATAATTATATGTATACATTACTAGTACATATGATACTAGTTCTACACACAAATCATTCTTTTGTATGTTTATATGTAAACATTACTATTATGTACTAGTTCTACACACAAATCATTCTTTTGTATGTTTATATGTACACATTACTAGTACATACAAGTTCTACACACAAATCATTCTTTTGTATGTTTATATGTATATGTGTGTGTGTGTGTGATTGAGAAAAAGTTAGTTTCATTTTATAGAAAAATTGCCCTCTCTGACCTTATGTTTTGCATTTTCTTTGCCAGGAGCTATTAAAAAGTTGTACATCTTCACCACAAATTTCGGCCTTTCATGAAGAATCTCCAAAATCCATTAAAAGTGTTTGTTTTGGCTTAGTACCCAGTGATGAGAATGCGGTCACTGAAGAGAAAGGATGTAAAGATTCGCATGAGATCGAGGCGAAAGGATTTGAAGATTGGTATGATATTGAGGCAGAAAGACAGCAAAATTCTTTTCAGAATAACAGGCAAAATTTCCATCAGAATGACTGGTGAAATAGCAATTAAATTGCAAAATACACTTCAGATAAGCTACATCAAGAAAGCAGAGGCATTTCAAACTCGAGATTGCACAAATGTTTCAGTTATCTACATAAATTTTACATCAAACACTAAATATATAATATGGCTTACATACCTTATTTCAGATAGTATTGTACAAGCAAACTCTAAACAACTAGTATGGTTTGTGTATTTTACAGCAAACATTCAACATATATATAGTGTTGCATAGTGAAAGAGAGATTGTAAAATACACTTGCCACATAAACTTTTATCAGTTGAAATATTTACATGTAATTTTTTTCAGGGTCCATATTTTAAACTAATGAATTGGTGCCTACTGAACTCATTTCTATTTCTATTAACCTGCTCCACCCAACATTTCTACTGTATGGAAAGAAATGAATTCACACATACAATTACACTTTATTAATAAGCAAACTTCTTCACATTTAGCCCAAATTAAACATTTTCTTGACAAAGGTATCTTGGGACTGCTTTAGAAATTGATTGATAGAATCATTGCTAAGTCAAAATTATATTATGCAATTTTTTAATTTCTGCATAAGAATGTAATGCATAGCCTGATTTGTTCATTGAAGGAAGATTACTCTTTGATTTCTTATCTATGTTATATGTGTGTCCAAATTAAATTAAATACAAATTAAAAGATGAACCATTGAAATATTTTTATTTAACCCATATGTTTATCTTAAAATAGGTTGGTTTTTTTTTTAATAATTGAATAAAAAGATATATATTTGTTTCTTTTTTTTTAACCCATATATTTATCTTAAAATAGGTATATTTATATTTTTTATAATTGAATAGCAAGATATATTTGTTTCTTTTTATTTTCTTACTAACCAAACATTCCATTTGATACAAGTAATATTTTTGTTTGTTTTTAATTAGTTCCACAAATTCTACTGTTAATGGAAGCAGTGACGTCTCAGGGAGTAAACTGCAGATTGATGATCAACTGGAACAACAGACGACAAAGTTTAATAGTTCTGTCCGGATTATTGCTGATGTTGAAAAACACTGGGATAACAAAACTGAGGTACAAACCGTGGTCACAAAGTTTTTCTTTAGTTCATTTTATTGCTGACATCAAAGAATTCTGGAATGACAATTCTAAAATAGGTACTTGATATGAAACACACATAAAATGATAAATGTTCTAGTGGTTAAACAAAAAATGAAAAATTGATACCAATGTGCCATATGACATCATTTTCTCTTTACATTGTGTAAATGTAATGTTTCTTTGTGTAGCACAAACCATATTTAATGAAAAATTGATACCAATGTGCCATATGACATCATTTTCTCTTTACTTTGTGTAATGTTTCATTGTGTAGCACAGGGGTGGGCAAACTTTTTGTGTGTAGAGCCACATTGACAAATGTAAAGCTATTGGGGGGGGGGGGGCACATATATATATTATACTCACTTTGTTTACAGCAACCTATCACAATAAATAATTATGAATTATTTATAGGTTATTAAAACAGTATAAAACTATAAATAACCAATTATTGCAATTTTATTTTACTTATACACTTATACATTATATTTTACAATATGGACAAAAGTTTTACTAATTTGTTAACAAGATTTTACAAATTTTTTATTATAATATTTTCTTTTATTATCTATCAACAGCTTTAATTTAGACACAAACCGACTACATTGTCACTACAATTATTGATTTCTAATGACATGTATGTAACTGCTTGCAATTTTTGACAATATTCTTGAAATCTGGAGCAAGTTTACTTGTTGAAATTCGCATGACAGCATGCAAGTTGCAGTCCAACAAAAAATACCTATTCTTAGATTTGTTGATCTTCAAGCAAGAAAATGCTTGTTTGCAAATGTATGTTGATCTAAACAATGATAAAAGTTTAGCTGCAAAGTTTTTCAAGTTGGGAAATGATTCTTCTGATAAAGATCCATAGAAATCCAGCAAACCATCTGACTTGAATTTCTCTTTCAGGTCCTCATCTGCTTGTAAGTGAAGAAGCTCCAACTATATTTTCTCCGGGGCTGTATTAGCTTCTGCACTAAAATTGAGAATATTGAACTGTGGCTCCAAGTTCTTGAAATCTTGGAATCTCCTTCCAAATTCATCAGTCAATGCATCTAATTGGGCTTTGTACTTTTCAGTCATTTCACCAGAAATGGTTTTTTGTTTCAGCAAAGGGAAGTAACAAAAACCTTTTTTTCACTTGCTCGTCTGGAGAACAGTGAGAGTTTTGCCCGAAATGATTTTACATGTGCAAACACACCATTGCCCTGAAATTTGACATTCAATTCATTTAACTTTTCCATAATTTCAATGGCAAACATAAAGTCTAACTTCCACTCTTTATTGACAATGTTAGTATTAAAGTCACATTCAATGCCCTTCATCTCTAGGAACATCACTATTTCTTTTCTGAGGTCCCACACTCACCTCAACACCTTGCCGAGACTCAGCCATCAAACACTGGTGTGGTACAGCACATCTGAATGTTCAGTTTCTAAATCGTCAAGTAAAGCCTTGAACTGTCTGTGATTAAGTCTTCTTGATCTGATGAGGTTGATGACACAGACAACTGGGTCAATAACATGCTTGATATTCAAAACAGTTTTACACAGATTTTTTTGATGGATTGCACAGTGAAGTGGTAATAACGTGTGGTCAGGATATTCTGCTTTAATCTTATCACTTATCAACTTTACCAGACCTACATTTTTTCCAGTCAAAACACAAACTCCGTCAGTTGTAACACTTGCCATCTAGTTCCAAACCCCAACCCACTTCTTTCAATATAGTTATTAACAGCATTGAATATATCATGGCCTATGGTTGTGTCTTTGACTAGTTTGAGTGACTCATCACTCAGTAACACTTCAGTGAGTTTGAAAGAAGTGTTTATTCCAGTATAAATATCAATAATTGGGCAGTATCATGTACATCGGTACTCTCGTCCAATGCAAGAGAGTACCACAAAAATTGTTTACTTGCATCTTGAAATTTATGCATCAAATTGTCACTTGTCAACATGTCTGACCACAGTTCTCCTAGATAAAGCAATGTTATCAAATTTGTTTTTTTGTTCTGGACACATAATGTTTGCTGCATCTAGCAAACATTCCTTGATGAACTCGCCATCAGAAAATGGCTTGTTTTACAATTCTGTGTGACAGCACCAGACTAGCTTCTCTTGCAGCATATTGAATTGAAAACTGTTTAGTGAAAACAGTTTGCTGTTTCTCCAAATTTTTCACCAGTTCCAGGCATTTCTTTTTCCTCTCTTCGGTTGTTAAATTGTATTCGAAATTGGAATGTTTTGTTTGGTAATGTCTTTTTAAATTGTACTCCTTGAAGACAGCCACTGACTCACGACACAGCAAGCAAACTGATTTGATACTAACTTTTATAAAACAGTACTTAGTTGTCCATTCATCATTAAAACATGGCATTCATCTTCAATCTTACAATTTTTAGTGGCACTCATTGTTTTAATAAATTTGTTAGAATTTTATAAAACTTTAAAAAGGAAACAAAACAAAACCTACTTCCAGCTGTGTGTGTAAATAAAATATTCGGAAAACAAGGAGTAAACTCAGAATAAATTTCAGAAATATATCAAGACTACTACAACAAATAAATTAATTTGAACATTGTAAATGTGGAAATAATTTATAACAGCAAAATACTTTTAAATTTAATATTTTCTTGCAAAATAAATCGTTTTATTCACCAGAGAAATATTTGTTTTTTCATAAAATCATCCTTATTACATTTTTACATGTCGTTAAATATTTCTCTATAATTTTATTAAAATCGATAAATTCGTATTTTAGCATTACATTACGAAGGTCAAGGATTGTTTACACAAATAGAAATTAGAAAGAAATTTTATCAAAAATGTTAAAACAATCATAAAGGTACATGACATTCTGTAAAATTCAACAAAATAACGAAGTAATTTTTAAAAATTTCTAAATGCCCTCAAGGCTGCATAATATCAGTTGCTGGGCCGTATGTGGCCTGCAGGCCGTAGTTTGCCACTCCGGTTGTAGCACAAACCATATTTATTGAAAAATCATTTTCTCTTTACATTGTGTGTAGCACAAACCATATTTAATCCAATCCACAACTTTATTGCATTCCAGTACAGAGTAATTTCAGATAGAGAGACAGTTTGAAATGATATTGGGTTATTTGACAAGAGTGGGAGGATTTTTTGGCAGACTTGGTATAGCAAGAGAGTCCGTCAGTAAAGAAATACAGTTAAATATTACCAGTCTTTATTTTAAACATATTTTTTGAAGGGTATATCAATCATTTTCTGTTACTTCTATTAGTATTAATTACAGTTAAAAAAAAACTCTTTACGCTTAAAGCTTTCTAGTACATTCTACAGTATCTATTTAAACAACAGTCAAATGGACTGCCAGTGGCTGTTTTTCCACATTCTCGACCTTTAGCAATCAAAGTCATCATATGGCTTTATATACAATTAATTTGATACATTTTGTATACACTATTCAATAATGTAGACAAAGTTTAAACTTGTAAGTTATGATTAAACCACTTATCATCACCTTATATTGCTATCTTTCATTCTTGTCTTGTAGCAAAGTCATCATATGGCTTTACTTTGACTGATACAGTTTCTATACACTACTCAATACTGTAGATAAAGTTTAAACTCTAAGTTATGATTATCATCACCTTATAGTGTATTGCCATTTTTCAAGATACAATTTATCATGGTGTATGGTGCATGGGTGCAGAGACATAAATGACTAATTAATATTTTATAAAGAAACAAAAGCCGATACAAGTAACAATTGAGAATGATCTTAATTTATTTTTTTTTAAAAAAAGAAGATTGTTTGAATAGAAGTAAAAATAATAATACTAAAGTAATAATGACAAAAATGAGGAATAATATACTTGTCTGCCCTATTTTCAAATACCTATATTTCTGTTCCATACTTTTGCAGATTTTAGATTCATTTTTGCCAGATTTTAGCAACTAGAAAGATCATCTTGATCAAACTCTGGTTTAATATGCTTGTAAGATTTTATGCTCAAAATTAACCTAAGCTTTGTATCTATACATTTCTTTATGTACTCAGTTGTAAGTTGATCTCAGATAAGTTGAAACTTAAATATTAAAGTTTAAAATACTTCCATAATTAATGACTCAAGTATAAATTGAAGTAAAAACATAGCAGTTGGTTAAACATTTTTTTTTATGATCAATACTCAATAACAACTATTCTTAAACTCTTTGCATAAACAAAATCTCCAAAATATAAAGTATAATTTAAAAGTTAAAGTGCAATAAATTTATGTTGTCTGGTAGAATTGTAATTCCTAATAATTTTACTGAATCATGTCTGATGCATGAAACCTAGCAATAACCATCTTTATATCACTGCACTTCATTCTAAGATGCTTACCTAGAATAGGACTTGTTGATACTTTGACTTATAAATTCCAGTACATTTATGAAATTTGCAATCTGAATAAATCATTTTGTTGGTATCTGCTAATCTGAACTTTGAATTTCTATTTCTATTGAAAATGATTATTATTAACTATAGTTTAAATTTTTCCATTTTCAAATTATGGAAAAAATACTTTATATTCATAGTTGCATCTTATCAAAGTGGTGCACAATTTATGACTTTCAGATATTGATTTATTATAGTTAACTTGTAAAAGAAAGTGTTATTGCCATATTATTAATATACAACTTCAAAAGTACTTTTCATTTTTATTTAAAATGGTTGTTTGGATCTTTTTATTTGTAAAATTATAAAGGTGTGTGTGTGTGTGTGTGTGTTTAGAAAGAGAGAGAGAAAGAATAAGAGAGAGATAAACTCATGGGCCTGCAAAGCACATTATCGGATTATCTATCTAAAGATCAGAGTTTCTGTGGAAGACAATTCCCATTCCAGAAGTATTGCATATTGCTACAAGGGAAAGTAAACAACTTTTATTCTTTACGATAGGAAAGGTAAGCATCTGTTTTTCTGTACTACAGAAAAGGTAAGCATCTGTTTCTCTGTACAACAGGAAAGGTAAGCATCTGTTTCTCTGCACAACAGGAAAAGTAAGCATCTGTTTCTCTGTACAACAGGAAAGGTAAGCATCTGTTTTTCTGTACAACAGGAAAAGTGAGCATCTGTTTTTCTGTACAACAGGAAAGGTAAGCATCTGTTTTTCTGTACAACAGGAAAAGTAAGCATCTGTTTTTCTGTACAACAGGAAAAGTAAGCATCTGTTTTTCTGTACAAAAGGAAAGGCTGAAAAGAAAGCAGGAAGAATTTCAACATCATGAGTACCAATTAGAGAAAAAGCAACAGATGTGGTTTGATGCAGTATCTAAATGGTGTCAGCAAACTGTAGAGAACCAGCGAAATATTTTTGAAATAGATCACTGTGCACGGTGGGTACACTTAATTATTTCCCTTATTGAACTTGGTATGCATTCTTTATCTCTCTTCTTGCGTTCAATGTGTACTCATCATCATAGTTCATTGCTTATGTTCAGTGGGTACTCATCGTCATAATTCCCTACTTGTGTTTGGTGGGTACCTATCGTCATAATTCCCTACTTGTGTTTGGTGGGTACTCATCTTTACCTCCCTTGTGTTTCTTGGTACTTGTCTTTATCTCCCTTCTTGTATGCTCGTTATTAATATTTGTGTTCTTTTATATGTCTTGTAACCATTATTTCCCTTTAGGTGCAAGGGGGTTCTTATTACCATTACCTCCCTTCTGGTGCATGTTATGAACTTCTGACATTTTCATTACTTTCCTTCTTGTGGTTGGTAATAGGTCTGTTCTCCCTATCTTGTACATGTTCATTTAACTTTGAGGTGTGATTATGTGTGTGTGTGTATATATCTTTCCAATCAAGAAAGTTAACCCTGACTCTGCTTGCATCTTTCAAGCCAAAATAATAATTTTACCGTTTTCACACTCCAAGAAAAAGTAAAATTTCTCTATATGCATGCACTAGACACATATGTATAGTTAGTTATTAAACCATTATCAAATAAAAAATAATACTTGCTGTATCCGTTGTATTAATCAAACACACACACACACCAAAACCAAATGTTCAAAGGTGGAATTCACCTAATTTTTCAGCTGTTCATGAAATTAGCAGCAGCATAAATATCCATTAAGAAGTCTTTACCATCATCTCCAGTTTTGTGAAAAATAAACAAATGAATTTTGCAATGCAGAATATTATGACGTTGCCAACTTCAAGATTATCAAGTTAAATAAAATGTTTTCATTATACTTACTTGTTTTTTTTAAACTCTACACTTAAAAGTAGAAAGTATTCTTTTTTTTTTTGCTTTTTTTTTTTAAAATCCAGATAGTTCATACTTTGTTTATGAAATAACAGTGGTCATGGTTCATTGTGCAATTTAATTTTTGTCATCTCAGTAAAATTAAGAACATACAATTTTTATGCACACTGTGTAACAGTTGCTGTCAGCAAAAAGGGAAATAATTGACCTTTGTGTACTCATGGCCAGAGTCCATCACTTATCAGTTCCAAAGCAAAATTAAGAAGTTATTCTAAGCAGGGCCATTGAATCTTGGTGCATCCCATTCAAATCAACTTAAGGTTTGTCACAGTGGATAGGCTGCCATCACACACCCAAAAGAAATAATCCAGTAGGAATGCACATCATATGGCAGCAAAGAAGTCAGTACCACCTTACTGCTTATTAACACATTCTTATACAGAATTACTTGTCTTGATAGTATGATAGTATTATTTTGCATTTAAAATATAATTATCATAATACTACAACAAATAAAATTGCTAAACACAATAAAGTAAAAATTAAAGTAGACTAATTTTTTTTTTTTTTTTTTTTTTAACATGTCCACCTTTATTAAATATGGTGGTGAAAATAATTGTTTTTACAGTTTTCTGATAGTAGAATTCTTTTGTCTTGATTGGACATTCCAGAAGAGTAAGTGGCTCCATTTTACTATATCATATATTCACACACACACACACACATGCACATGTAGACATATACACACATCAGTTTATAAATCCTGAGACTTTTAACCTCCTTAGTGTAATTGTGAGGGTCAGAGATTAAATTTAGTAGACAGGTTTTCATAAAAAGATAAAAATTCAAAATGAAGACTAAAACAGTCTCAGGAAAGCAACATACTAACTAATTATTATTATGTAATTATTCAGCATTATAATTATTTAACATATTATTTACACCCAAAACACATTTTTTCCTCTCCAGAATTTTATCAGCAATGCTTTTGATCAGTTTACAAAGTTTTCATTTTTTTAGCAAAATGAAATCAGTCAAGGAAAAAACCCAATAAAAATTTAATCAAAAAAATACCAGTGCAACAAAATTAACAAACAAGCATTTATTATTAATAATAATAGTCTTATTATTAACTTTCATTAAAATAAATGTATGTGTTTGACTGTTATTTAATCTTATGAAAATAAGATTTTTGGCTAAAAAATATTTAGCCATTTACTTTTATTTTTCACTCAGAAAAGCTTGCTATGCTTTCTCTAATGCAGACATATTGTTCACTCTGCCATATGTTTGGGTGTGGATGCTATCTTGTTATTTTCAATGACATCAGGAATCTCACACCTCACGAGATTTGTATTTTTTCTGTGATTACAAGTAAATAGTTTATATTTTATTTTCAAACAGTTAAATGAAATGGATGGGGATAATTTTTGGATAGGTTAAAGTTAAAATTAAGATAGTGATATTTATATTTTATTATAGGAACTTTTCTTCAAAGCACTAATACTAATGTAAATGTTTGCATTCTTAAGACAGTTGAAAACAGTGCTTCCTAACCTTTTTTCGCTTGTGACCCCAAAATTTGCACCATTTTTTATTGGTGACTGAGATATTAAAAAATGAATTATCATGAACCACTAGTTTAAAACATGGTGAATAGCAGCAGTTCTCAAGATTAAACTATATGGTTGTAATTATTGTAATTGTTGAAAACATTTAATGATAGCAGTTTATTATTTTACCTTTGACTCAGAACTAATTTAGTTCATAGTTAATTTTTGGAAAGGTATTAAACTTGAACTGTAATTTAAAATAATCAAGCACTTTCATAGTCTCACATCTTTTGCTTCCATTTTTAAGCTGAACTACTATAATTATATTAACAGATTATTGTTTTACTCAGTAGGTATTCCATTGGAGAACTGTTTTAAATGTGGAATTCTAGCGACATTTACCATTATCTCCCTTTGTTGTTCATGTCTTGTTTTCTTTGTTATTTATGCTGTTTAGCTTGTTAAGTCTCCATATGTTACTCATTTTGTGTAACTTGTCATTTTTCTCTTATCATTTCTTATCATGACCTCTAACTGTTGTTTTATTTTAGTCATTTTATCATTGTCTAACTTTTTTTGTCAATTATTTGTTAAGTGTTGTCACTTAAGTCACATAAGTGTTCTCACTTACTCCATTGGAAGTGTAAGCTTTCATTTATAATTATCTCCCTTTACCGTTCATGGCGGTTTGGTTATGTGTCATGTTTGATGAGGTTATTGTTTTTCTTTTATCAAGATTAATATTTATTGATGCCATATGAGTATGGTTTTAAAAAAAATTGTTTACCTCAATACCATTCATCATGTTTTGTTACACAATGTGAAAACTCAGATCTCTTTCATATAAGGTCGTATAGCATAGTGCATAATGCTTTTAGTTTCATGAAAACTATTTTAATTATATTGGTTGTGCATGATGTTTTATATGCTTTTAAGCAAGTTTAAAAATGTGCCATTGGTTTGTTTGCAGTAAGGAAGAAATAAATCGGAACATTCAGAAGTTGAGAGAAAGTCACAGTGAATGCTCATTGGTAAGGTTTTGTTGATTTCAGTTTTTAAGAATTTATATGTAGCACAGGTGTGTGTGCATGCACTTTGAAAGTGCCATCAAAAGTGTAACCTGTTTCCTCAGAATACATGAAATATATTATTGTACACTAGAAACATTTCCTCAGAATACATGAAATATATTATTGTACACTAGAAACATTTCCTCAGAATACATGAAATATATTATTGTACACTAGAAACATTTCCTCAGAATACATGAAATATATTATTGTACACTAGAAACATTTCCTCATAATACATGAAATATATTATAGTACTCTAGAAACATTTCCAGTGAACTATTGTCCTGTTGACTAAAATAGATCATAAGTAATGCATATAAACAGTCCTTGTAGGACCCATGCCAGCAACCTGTTGGGATGGGAGTTGGAAGGGTAATATTGCTGCCAGATACTATGGTCACTCAGGGGACCTGATCTCAATCACAAAGTCTTTACACATAAAACTCTCTGGAAAAGATGGCAGAGCATGACAACAGTCTTTACACATAAAACTCTCTGGAAAAGATGGCAGAGCATGACAACAGTCTTTTAAAAGTTAACAGTCTCAAATAATTGGTTGTTTACATTTCTTTAAAGGGAGGTAAATCGTTAAATCTTGCTGGTAAGTCAGACATACCTGTTATGGCAGGTAGATTAGAAACTTTGCTCTGAAATATGCCACATTCTGGGATGATTGTACATTATGGCACACTACTTTTGGAGACAAGTCTATCCCTCTAAATATCAGACAGCATATTTACTCCTGCTTGCCCAAAAGATGAAATGATCAGACAAAGGTATATCAGATTTATTGCTGCTTGCCCAAAAGATGAAATGATCAGGCAAAGGTATATCAGATTTATTGCTGCTTGCACAAAAGATAGAATGATCAGGCACAAGGTATATCAGATTTATTATTGCTTGCTCAAAAGATAGAATGATCAGGCACAAGGTATATCAGATTTATTATATAAAATAAAAAAAAAGAGGGAGGCTAAAATCTTTCTTACAATGTCCTGAATGGGTGAATGTCCTCAATGCTCTTGAGGTATTTACATTCTTTCCTATTAGGATCTCTGGAATTTAAGAATTTAAAACTTTGCCTTGTAAAACATCTTTTTCTTGTGGCATTAGTATTTTCATACAGAAGCAGTGAAATAAATACTCTGCCAAGTTTTCCATTAAATATTACTTACATTATAGAAGACTCACTAATATCAGTTACAGATCCTTTCTTTCTTTCAAATAATAGAGTAGTTATACGGGTACAGGAGATCTACTTACAGCAAAGTTCCGTTTTTTTTTCAACTTAAGTCATTACTTCCTTTGATGTCTTTAATGGCATCTAGTGGCAGCCACACTAACATCTATCATATATTTAATTATTCTATGCATTAAAAAATTAAAAAAACATTTAAGACTTTACTTGATGCATTGACAAAAGTAGTGCAGTGCCAAACTGAGTACTGTAATTATGACTTTCGTGCCATAAGGCGATTTTAAATTATAATGGGGTCTATGGACAAAGTGGCATAACTTCAAATTCACCGTAAGTCAATCTGCCATAACCCAGGGGACCTCCTGTATTCAGTCAGTTATTATCTTGCCTTTGCCTTTTAAGAAGACATTAATACTTCTCCCATCCAGGACCAAAATTAGAGCATTCAGAATTTTCTTATTTCAGTCACAGTGTTAGAGGTAGTAAGTCCAGTGTCAGAGGTATTGAGTCCAGTATTTGAGGTAGTGTCAGAGGCAGTAAGTACAGTGTCAGAGGCAGTCTAATGTCAGAGTAAGTCCAGTTCAGAGGTATTCAGTCCAGTATTTGAGGTAGTGTCAGAGGCAGTAAGTACAGTATCAGATGCAGTCAGTCTAATGTCAGAGCAAGTCTAGTTCAGAGGTATTAAGTCCAGTATTAGAGGTAATAAGTCCAGACTTTTCCTGTTCCTTTCTTCCAAAGTTCAAAATATATTTGATTCACAATATGAGTGAATTTGCAGTTGATCTAGATTCCCACTAGCAGCTAAAATAGGTTGAGGGGCAAAGGGTAACAAGGTTGATTTTGAAACTTCACTTGATTTGAAAAGTTTAACATCTATTGAGTTAGATTTGTAATAATTTGGCTATATTTAACAGCTAAATATTAAAATAAGAACAGTTTGAAAGAAACGATCATGCTTTTATTTTATTTCAGAATGCTCTACTTTTCAAACTTTATTCTAAATTGACCTAGCTGTAATTATGGATCAGTGAAAAATTCTGACCTATTTGTGTTGAGATTTGTGCACATTTCATTGGTTGATTTTAAAATAATTGTCCAATGAATGTTTGGAAAATAAAGTGAAGAAAGTAATCCATGTACCAGCAAAACTAAACACATGACATCTGATACTGAGTCTGTGCTGGTGGATACAGTGCCAGCTAGGGTTTTTACAGTAATGAAGATGAGATTATAGTAGATGCATTTATGCTAACCATTGATTTAGAGATAAAAAACGTTGTGAAAGTCAAGCTAACTATAATTCTAAAGGTTATTCATTCTCTTGTCATTGTTTTAGTGTATATAGCATATTTGTCATTTGTATCATGCTTTTTCCACTAATATGTGTACTCACATTCTAATCACAGTATTCAGTTTTCCTTCTCTATTTAAGTCTTCCAAAGCAAATATGGTTTCAGGTATTGCAATAAAACCTTGGAATTTATTTAGTTGTTTTATAATTTCAGTTAGTTGCTGAACATGGTGTATCGAATTTTGTGGTTGTGAAGGAAAGTTAGCATTTGACTAGCCAACTGATTTTTGCCTTTTCCTCAGAATGGAAACCCGAGGGTTACCCATCTTATCTTGACCATTGCTCAATGGTTAATTCTCTGATTTTCTTACAGCTTGAAGCATTGAAAAAGCATTTGTCTTATAGTTTTTCTGCTGATATTAATATCTCAAAATGTTCTAGACATGACTTGTGACTTGTTTCTTACAGCTACAGAGGACAGGTACCATTTAGACATTGTCATTTAGAGGTGGCAGGTAACATTTGTAGTCAGACATTGTCATTTAGAGGTGGCAGGTAACATTTGTAGTCAGACATTGTCATTTACGATTTAGAGGTGGCAGGTAACATTTGTGGTCAAACATTGTCATTTAGAGGTGGCAGGTAACATTTGTGGTCAAACATTGTCATTTAGAGGTGGCAGGTAACATTTGTAGTAAGACTGTCATTTAGAGGTGGCAGGTAACATTTGTGGTCAAACATTGTCATTTTGGCAAAAGCAGATTATTAGAGGGCATATAACTATGACAGTATAATTGCCAGATTCTGCAAGGCCCTGAGATCAGAACTGTTTTTATCCAGCTTGACTACTGACAGCAATGTGTCCCTGAAGATCATGACAAACATTAGTTGGAAGACATCTGCTTTCTCTTGATTCTGTTAGATGTGCCTGTGTGTCTGTTTTAACTGTGGATTGTAAGATATGCCTGTTTTTAGTGTTGATTGTCTGTAAGATGTTCCTGTTTTAGTGTGGATTGCCTTTAAGATGTGCCTGTTTTAAGTGTGGATTGCCTGTAAGATGTGTCTGTTTTAGCTGTGTTTTGTCTGTAAGGCATGTCTTATTTAGCAGTGGATTGTCTGTAAGATGTGTCTTTATTTAGCTGTGGGATTGCCAGTGAGATGTATGTTATAGCTGTGGATCCCTGTTTTTAAGATGTGTCTGTTGTGTTTGCTTGCCCATCTTGTCTGAAATCATATCTGTTGTACCTGTGGATTCCCATACGTGCCTTCCTTCTGCTTTTAGCGGAAGAATCTCCTGCTCTTACCTTGAATCTCCCGCTCTTCCGCTTTCATTTTCATTTTCAATTTTTTTTAACACAATCGGTTATGACAGGATGAAAACCTGCTTGTCTGTCGTTTGCTAGGAGCTCTTCAGCATACGAGTCTTTTTCTAACACTTCTGGAATCTTATTCATGGCCTTTATTAATTTTAGTTGACAAAACATAATTTCGCTCGTGAAATAAACATTTTCTTAAAATATTTTTCTATGTTTAGAAGTCAGAGCTTAGTGGGATAAGCAAATTCGGTTCATAACATTTTTACTGCCTGTTTGACCGATAGACAAAGTTCGCTTTTTCAAAATGGCGATATTTCATGCACAACACCATGCCATTTTGACAATTACGAAATATTTACTTTAATAAATAATATTCAGCTTACATGTAAGACAATCTATGCAATATTCTTTAGAAATTTTTCGTCTGAAACGAGCTACTTTGACAAATTATATTGCAATGCTAGGAAAAAGATTGGCGTTTTCAATAACAGTAGGTCTATGTTTGAAACCCATAGAGGTTCAAATAATCATTTTTCTGGAATCCGTTGTAATTATTCTAATATAATATGTAAGGCTTCAAAATTTATTTTAAAAAAAAAGTGACATAAGTTTATCGGCGATAAAGAAATGATCCTGAGTCAAATTTGTTTGAAAGTAATTTATGGAATTGTGAACATTTTGATTTAGTCGAATTTTAATCATTTCTGCAAAAAAAAAGTTAGAAATATATATATAGACCTATATATATGTATTTGTAAATTAGCTGTTGATATTTTGTGATTACGCAGTAAACACATTATAATAGAATTTTAGAAGGCTTGATAATAAATACACGTACATGAAGACAAAGAAATGCATGAAACATTTAAAAAAATAATAATCATATCCAATTCTTAATTAGCAAAGCATGCTTATTGAAGAATAATGTCTTTTTAATAACATTTTACATTTTACAGGAAGACTGTTTTTTCTCTAGTCTAATGGACGTGTAAATTTAGAAAAATATAGGTGTTTTATATATTTAAATAATTTATAAATTAAAATCTGAACCAGATATTCTAAAACCAAACAACTGATATTGCTTTCTCATAACAAAGACAACATATATTCCAAATTTTATTAATGTAGATTGATAAATATATTTTTTAAAAATTTCCTCAATATTCTGGTTCTATAGGATTAGAAAATAAAAAGACTGTACAGTGACTGAGTGAGGATGTAAAGGGTAGCATATTTAATTCTGTGTTGTTAAGAGAGCTAAATGACTAAGAGCAGTCCAATGTAGTATGGATAGGGTATATTTATATATAAAAAAAAAATAAACAACTTTGAACAGTTTTAAAGTTCTGTGGTCTTTATTTTACTTTAAATGTGTTTTTCTTAAAGTGACTTTTTTTCTCTGTTGAACTATATGCTGAGGCCTCTTTTGAATAGTTGTAATTATTCCATGTCCCTGGAAATTTGGTATACTAGTTTCTCATACATAAATATCGCGGTCGTGGGGTGTCATTGCTGGTTTGTTGCTGGCCCCTCTCTCCTCCTCGGTGGGTAGGGGGGGTTTTAGACCTGTTGCCACGATTTGCCGGGATCACATCAAGTGGTCAGATGACGATAACCGCTCTCGCACTTGGACACCAACGAATAATCTTGTGGGGAATGGGGTAACTATATTCTGAGATGCGGGGTAAAATGTGAAAGACGGCGTGTGTGTGTGCGAGCAGGCGAGTGAATGTCGTGTGAGGGACGTGCGGAATGAACAAACAAACAACTGCAACAACACACACTTTCGAAACAGAGAAAGGAAGCCCAACTCTTGAAAAGAGTTAACAAAGAATTTAATTTAAAAGAAAAAACAGGCTTAACTTTAACACGGTGTTAGTCATTCATTCTGAGATGTCCACACTCGACATTCATGGGGCGGGGAAACATGAGCGGTGAAAATGAAAAAAATATGAAGAATAAACTAAAATAAAAAGCAATAAATGGTGATGACCGTTTTCAATTCTGCCAAAAATCGAGTGGCACAATACTTTGGGCGTAGCCCCAATACAAAGCACAACTAGCGGTAATGACTGCAGAAAATTATAAAAGAAAGAATAAATGTCTTACAAATAGTAATGTCAGCGAATGTTAATTTAGAACCCAGGTGATAACTGCAAAAATTTATCCATTAATAATTAGTTGTTAAAGTCAAAGTTAAATGTTTGTGAAAAATAGTTCAACGATGATAATATTTATATTGTAACTACCCTACCTAAGTAATGCACCTCTAAAAAGCTTTCCTACTTACAAGTGTTTGAAATAAACGCTGAATTGTTGATGCAGGAACACACATCAGCACAAAACGAAATGGCCACACTTGCCGACACGCTGGCGAACACAAAAAGGTTACAGTTACTGACATCTAAGAATAAACACACTTGACGACGAAACATGGCTCACTGAGAGTGAAGTGCGTACACACTTACAATACTTGTCCCAAGTTGCATAACGCTGGAACACCTGGTTCTTTGCTGAAGAACATGGACGGCTGTCTACGACGACAATACCAAAATGTAGCTCACGGATACCTGTCTTCAGCGACAGTTCCGAAATGTAGTTAATACCTTTCTTCAGCGACAGTTCCGAAATGTAGTTAACGGAGGCCTGTCTACAGCGACAGTTCCGAAATATGAGTGGCATAGAATACTCTTCTCCCGACCCAGTCTTGACCCCTCAGTACTTGTTGTCTCTGATGGTCAACTACTGCTCAGGCTTTGGACCCAACGTAGAGTAATACAGACAAGCTTTACGGGTTGCCATTAACAAATTGAGTGTGGCAAAACACACGTCCAACCCTATACGGCAGTGGTCCCCAACCTTTTCATCGCCGCGGACCGGTCAACGCTTGATAATTTTGCCGCGGACCGGTCAACGCTTGATAATTTTACCGCGGCCCGATGATGTGGGGGGACGTTGATTTTGTAGATTGTTTATATTTTAGATTGTTTTGATTTAATAATTTTAATTTAATTGTATTTAAACGTGCCTTCAAATTAAAATACAGTTACACCAAAAAATGAATATAAAGTGATTTAACATTTTAACTCACTAGAACGCTAAATCAGAGAGAACCCTGAGCTTGTTTCTTTGCAACGAGAAGGTTCCATCTGGGGGTAATAGGAGACAATTACACCCGAAGTGAGTTGCTTATGTCCATCCGTTGTTTTGTTTTGGTTGCTGTCACTGCAGAAAACCCCGCTTCACACAAATAGGATTCGGAAATGGCAATACGGATTTAAGTGCTGTGGTGGCCGTTGTTGTATTGGCAGGTGAGGGGGTTTACAGAGCCCAGGATAATACCACATCGTCTGTACTTAGTGTGTATGTGCGCCCAGGATGTTCACTCCCCACCCTGTAATGTTCACCAGTGGTGTTGTTGTTGTCGTTGGCACTGTTGTTGTTGATGTCCCCGGTAGCCGTTGGACTATATGTAGGTGGGTGTTGGCGGCAAGTATTAGTTGAATTAGATCCGCAATGGGGTGGTTATAATATTCCCACTGCATGTGATGTTGCTCCCTGTGCTGCCACCGTTGTTGTTGTTGTTGTCGGCGGTGGTTGTTGTCGCAGCGCTGCCGTTGTTGTTGTGGATTCTGTTGTTGTGGCTGTAGTAGATGATACTGTTGTTGTCGTCTGATGTGTTGTGGCGGGCGCCTTCTTTTTGATTGGGGCTCCGTTCTGTAGTGTTTCCTCGTGTGTCTGTTGTGGTTGTCTTTGTTGCAGTCCCTGGTGGTGACTCTGGCTGTGGATTGGGGGCAGTGGGTTTAGTCGTTGTTGTTGTTTCTTATGGTGTAGTTGGAGCGTTGTCGACTTCTGGTTCGGTCTTTGCGTCAGTTGTCTTCACTTCTTTTTCTGTTTGTATTTTTCTTTCTTGCGTCTTGATATGTACCGTTTGTGTGCTGGAGATTTTTTGGCGTTTCTTCTTATTTTCGGTGGTAGTTGTTTTAATTTCTTTTTCTTTGCTGATAGAGCTTGTAGTCTGAGTTTCCTTATTATCTGTTGTGGGTTTTTGGAGTTTGCGAGAATGCCTGGCTGATTTCTTGTTTTGCTGTTTGAGTTGAATTCACTTTGGCCGTAGGTGGAATTTTCCAGATGATGTTGGTGTTTATTCCACTTTTTCTTGTAGTGGCTTGTAGAGTTTGGGTGGAAACGTGGCTTTTTCCTTTGACTGTTTGAGTTGTGCCGTCTTCCTGTGTGGGTTTTCGCGTTGTTTTCTCCTTTTCCGTTTGTGAAGAGCGTGTTTTTGTTGTCGGCGTTATTTTCCAGAAGATGTCTGTCTGTGTTTCATAGTCTGTTGATGTAGTTTTTTTTTCGTGTTGCCTTGTCAGGTGCTTGTTTAAAATCTTATGGAGACCAATTGCGGTTAAGATGGCTTGTTGTCTAGTGTAAGTTCATCTTCTGTTTTTGTGTGGAAGAGGGTCAACAGCAAATTAGTGAACGCATTTTTTAGTTCAACGTTTTTAGTTTCTAGTGTGAAGGTGAAGGGGGTAACTTTTCGTATGCCCCCATTTTCGGTTGGTTTGCTGATTTCACAGCAGTATTTTGTCCAGTCTTCTCCTTTGTACTTCTTAATGTTTGCATCTCTTCAAGCCTCTTTTGCCGTATCTGTCTCAGCTGTGCTATGCGCTCGTTTGTGAAACAGAAAGGGCCGTCCGCATCTTCTGTGACTGACTCAGAATCGTGTAAAATGTCACTTGGTGGAGTGGGCAGTAGTGGCATTTTTGCCAGCCTTGAAAAGGGCTGAGTCTTAGTGCTGGTTTGTCTGGTGTGGCGCTTTGACATGATCTCCTTCCGGCGGTCCAATGGATGGAGTGCGTTCGTCGGTGGTTCGAAGCGAAGTGTGTTGGTGTGGTTGGGAAGTAGCGCTCGAATTCTTTAAAAGCAAAGACAGATGATCGTGCACCAACTGGGAGAATGAATGCTCAGACTCAATCTCGTCCATGGAAAGTCGCACAAACCCGAAAGAAATACACCAGAATAAAAATAAAATTGGGGGGCCCTGTACCATTTGGTCCGCGGACCGGTACCATATGGTCCACGGACCGGTACCGGTCCGCGGACCGGGGGTTGGGGACCACTGCTATACGGTACGTGGAGAATATTCAGGTCTTTCTTCCCCAGTCATAACGAAGATAGAAAGATTGTCCAAACTTGGTGTAGGCAAAAACATACGAGGCCTCACACTTCTCTGTAGTCCAGATGACGCACACTAAAGTAAAATAGCTCCCGTTAGTCCTTTTATGCACAATCAGTTCTCATTCTCTCACAGATAAAATATGCGCATGTATCCCTACTTTACTGACGCAATGAAGGTGCATTACTCTGAGGTGCAATACTCCTAAAATATAATCCCTAATTCAATTTGTAATAAGAAATGTTAATAAAAATCAAACACGTTTTCTACATATTGTGAACATAATTACCGAACATCTAACACTAATAATTAATTAATCAAATGTATTTTTATAAAGATGTTGGAAACATGAAATTAGCAAACTTGCTGACAATGTATGCAAACAAAATAAGCAGATGCCCTGACAGTAATTGGAAACAAACTCGCTGACAGTGCACTTAATTAACACGTCACCCTGCTCGCAGATGAACCCCACGAATGTACGTCGTGTCTTGCGATGGGCAAGTGGAGACAATCAAGGGTAAAAAAATAAATTTTCATGATTACTCCCCCCTTTTTTTGTGACAATAAAGTTAAAAGGTTGTGCATGGATGAAAGCCTATATGCTTTAGTTTGTTTTTTTTAAAAGTAAATTTAAAAAAAATTCTACGTGTTCTCCCAAAAATATATTTTAGGTGGGTACAATAAAAAAATCATAACTTTTTTCTTAAAATTTTTTAACAGGCATATGTTCCTTTTTTATGGCTTGTACAGTAGATAATAAAAAATTAAATATATATTTTGTTTAATCCATTTATGAAATATTTAATAATATGAATTTCTGTAAAAGTGAAAATCATGATGCAGTACTTCAATGGCTTCATTATTCTGAAATGTGAAGATCCTTCTTCAAATAAAGTCTAAAGAAATATCTTGACCAATGTATTTCTAAATAAAACTGCCTAACACTTGGTGTGCTTGACAAAAATTTGTCTAAAATAAACAGTAGAATGGAGACTAGACAAAAAAGTAGACAAATTGTTGTGCTTTGCATAAATCATTACAATATTGGAAAGTTTATTTACAAATATTAACATTATTTGTTTTTATTTTGCATTTATTTTATATTATTGGTATTTCTATTAAAATTCCAGACTCCGCATAAAATCTTCTGGTTTCCATTCAAGATCTTCTGGTTTTGGATGAGTGATCTTCTGGTTTGCTAAGGTGGGGGGTAGGCAGGTCTGGATTCCTGTTTGTCTGTTGTAGCTATCAGTCCTTGTTTGTAAGATTTATTTTCTGTTCTAGCTATGGACTCCTATTAACATGTCCATCGTAGTGTGGACCCTTGTTGTTTCTCAGATGTTTTTTGTAGCTGTGGATCTCTATTGTCTTTGAAATATCTTGTAATTATAGACCTCTGCTATCATGAAGCTTTGGACCCTTGTTATCTGAGAGATGTAGTTTTGGATCCCTGTTGTCTACAAGATATCTTATAGTTATGGACCCCTATGTGGGTCCAGTAGTAGTTGCCCAATCTGTCACTGTTTCCGTACAATTAGATAATTTTCCCCTTGTTCTCTTTGCTTGGAAACACTTTTTGCATCAATACATGTTTATGTGTGTGAGTGTGTGTGTGTGTGTGTGTGTATGTGTGTATATATATATAAAATCATGTCCTTGCATATATTTCTGGCTAATGATAAAAAATGCATTTTCTACATAAAATAAGTTTCCTTGAATACTTATCACATAGAGTGTAGACAATGATCCTCTCAGCCTTCAGGCTTAATTCCAACTGCTCCTTTCTTAACATTTTCAGCAATTGAATTGTACTGCAAAATTCCATCTGAGTTTTTAATTTATATATTTATTTTTGTTGGTGTTGGGGACTTTTCAGAGGCAACATGCTAAATTTAAGGAGTTGAAAAAACTGAGCCAAATTTTGCAAGAAGAAAAAGCAAAGAGGTTAGTAAACCATATTTTGTAGTGAACCATATTTTGTATGCATGAATCATGTTTTTAAGGTGAAACCTGTTTAGTAGTTAATCTGATTTATTTACTGAAAGTATTTCAAATTGTACTTTTATTGTAAATAGTTTAAGGGTTTTTGTTGTTGCTCATGTATACCATGTATATTTAGTATTGATGGGGTCCTAGTCCTAGAGATATTTACAAACTTAGATGTTTAGTATTGATGGGGTCCTAGTCCTAGAGATATTTACAAACTTAGATGTTTAGTATTGATGGGGTCCTAGTCCTAGAGAGAGTTACAAACTTTGAAACTGAGAATCATATTTAATCATTTACACGAAAAATGAAGTAGGTGGCTTGATTTCAGCAGCCTTGCTCTACTGCCATCTTACTGTCAGTACATGTTTTGATTGCATGCCTTGCTCTACTGCCATCTTACTGTCAGTACATGTTTTGATTGCATGCCTTGCTCTACTGCCATCTTACTGTCAGTACATGTTTTGATTGCATGCCTTGCTCTACTGCCATCTTACTGTCAGTACATGTTTTGATTGCATGCCTTGCTCTACTGCCATCTTACTGTCAGTACATGTTTTGATTGCATGCCTTAGGAGACGTATAGTGAACTCCTGTATACACACTACTGAAGCTCAGGAGAAAGGCAAAAGTTTCGCTGTGAAAGAACTCTGAAATATATAGGAATTCCTGAAGATAGAACAGATTCATTCACAAGTTACTGCTATGTAAATCACACATACTGCTTTCTGTGGTTTTACTTAGCTGTAGATTCCCTGGAGCATATTTCATGTTGTTTAGCATCAGTTTTAGTAAAAAGTGAGTATTTTATGAAAAGGAAAAAAAATGCAAATACATCACTTGATGTATTGCTGGCTGCCATATTGCTGCTCCATCTCTGATTTTTATAAGAGCATATCAACATTAATCTGACATTACCTTATTACTAACCCAGCACTTGATACTACCATGTTATTAACCCACTACCTCGATACTACCATGTTATTAATCCACTACCTTGATACTACCATGTTATTAACCCACTTTCTTGATACTACCATGTTATTAACCCACTACCTCAATACTACCATGATATTAACCCACTACCTTGATACTACCATGTTATTAACCCAGTGCTATATACTATCATGTTATTAACCCACTGCTATATACTATCATGTTATTAACCCACTGCCTGATGCCATCATGCTGTTAAGCATTGCTCTGAAAATATCATATTAATAACTTACCCTGACAATTTATTATTAACCCATTGCTCTGAAAATATATTAATAACTCACCCTAACAATTTATTATTAACCCATTGCTCTGATAATATATTAATAACTCACCCTGACAATTTATTATTAACCCATTGCTCTGAAAACACCTTGATATTAACCTATCACCTCAACACTACGTTCTTATTAACCTGCTATCCTGAAAACACTGTATTACAGTCGAATCCACTTATCTCGGCATCGGTTAATTTGCCAACCCTAGTAAGTTGACGTTTTTTAAGTGGAACCGCCAAATTCCCTCTTTGTCTTAGCATTTTCTCATTGGTTACGTCGATTCTTTTATGTCGCCGAACCCTACTATCTTGGGCACAAAAGAGGGCCAAATCATGAGTGAAATCAGTTATCTTGACCCCATGACGACTTATCGCTAACAATAAATGGTCATGGCTTGTTAACAAACTATAGTTTAAACTTAGAAGGGCATTGTTTCCTCATGTTTGCTACGGGCAAAATAGGCACACTGTTGCCCTTCAACTGGCTCAACTTCAGTCTTTTATGTTAGTTAGCCCACTTTTGAAGTAACCGCTTGTACGTTACTTTGAGAGGCGGCTTTGCCTGCCGATCGTGTCATCAAACAAATAGCAGCAACGCTGTTGTGTAAAAAATCAAAAACATGCATGTACATTCTCATTTATTAATGCACATCATGTACATAAAGAAATTTCAAGCACGTTACATGTAATATTGAAGCATTTGTTTTTAAGTAGACTGTTAAAGGCAAAAAGCAACAAAGCAGTTTAGATTTTGTAAAGAAACCATATTAACCGCATGCACATAAACCTTTTGTTGTTAGCAAACGTACATGTATATACATTTTTATAGCATGCCGATTACATCATCAAACAAATCGCGGCAACACTGTTGTGTAAAAATTTCACCAAACATGTGCATGTACATTCTCATTCATGTACATTAAGAAATTGTTATAGTACTGTAATATATTGCCGCCATATTGGTTTTTGATAATCTCGATCATCAGTTATCTCGACACTTTTGGGCAAACCCCTAGGCCCCGTCGACATATCCGTGTTCGACTGTACATCAAAAACATCCTTACACTCATCCACTCACTAACATCATTCCAGTGTCTTAAAAAAAACTTCCTCCCAAGCAGAACTTGCATCACAGACCAAGTCAACAACACACTCTCCTTGCTGTTAACCAGAAACAGTGAAACAACAATGTCACTGCAACATACTTGGAAATAAAAGTGCAGGCACGGAAGCAAAATTCGGAACCAAATGTAGCAAACAACTAAAAAACACACTTTACAAAACTGAAATTAACACACTAATAACCTCCCTATTCAAAAAAGAACCCCCTCCCCCCACACAGTCAATAGAACCAAATTCATTACTCACAATTGTGCATTCAATAGACTAAATTCAGCATTGTACACGCACAAACCAAGCATTATTATTTACATAATCCAATATGCCCTCACACTCTTTCTGCAAGAGACAAACACTACACCTTTAATTAAAAAAAAGACAAAGGCATGAAAGCTCTCTACCCATCCTGGAGGTGAATGTCTGAAATCACCAAAACCACCTATGCAACACCAACTACCCCTCTCCAGTGAGGAGTGGAAATACTCCTGGGAGCCAACCAAGACCAAGAACATCCAAGGATAAAAAGTCTACAGCAGCTTTTGGAGGAATATGTCATCAAGAAAAAGAAAAACCCCACTGTGTTGTTAACCCACCATCCTAACAATACCTTTGTATTAATCTACTGCCCTTTCATCAAATTGTTGTTAACACACTGCCCTGATGCTACATTCATATTAACACACCACCCTGACATCACCTTGTTATTAATTCATTACCCTGATGACATTGTATTATTAACTCATTACCCTGATGACACCTTGTTATTAACTCATTACCCTGGCGACACCTTGTTATTAAATCATTACCCTGATGTCACCTTGTTATTAATCATTTCCCTGATGACACCTTGTTATTAACTCAATACCCTGATGACACCTTGTTATTAACTCGTTACCCTGAGGACACCTTGTTATTAACTCGTTACCCTGATGACTCCTTGTTATTAAGTAATTAACTCATTATCCTGACATCACTTTATTAACCTGATGACACCTTGTTATTAACTCATTATCCTGACATCACCTTGTTATTAATTCATTACCTTGATGACATGTTATGTAACCCCTTTCATCATTTAAAAGATCAACTTTGACTTATAATTATTTGTAATTTTTAAGAGTTAAAGCCATGGAGATACTTTTTTTTAACTTTGTCTTGTAATTATTTGTATTTTTTAAGAATTAAAGCCATGGAGGTACTTATTTCATCCTTGTCACTAACCATGGGTACAGAATGAATATGTAATAAATGGTAGTGCCCCAAATCATAAATAAGCGAAAAAGCTTTCCCCCTCACCCCCCAAAAAAAAAAATGCAGGAAAGGTGTTTGAACTAGTAACTATAAGTGAAAATACAAATATGAAGCCCATGAATATAATTAGTCTGGTATGGTTTATTATTAAAGCTTTTATATTGTGCACTATTAACTGCAATCAGATGATTTGATCGGTCATAGAATTCACACTTCAGTATAATTCTATTAAGAGAATGTTCTGGTTCTCTTGTACCTTATTTGTGCATATTGGTAAAATTGGAAATCATAAAGAAACACATCCTTTTAAATGATTTTATTAAAACAGTTATTGGGAATACTACTTTGAAATTTGCTGAGTGTATTCAAAGCACAGAAGAAGAATATGTTTCCTATTTCTATGGTCTTTTTTATTTGGTCGTTGAGTGCTTTGCATATTCAGAATAGATTAGCTCACTTACAGTGATTGAATCTTAATGAAAAATGTTATGATTCAGAGTATACTCAAATAAACTGTTTTTGAGTTTTAATGAATCACAGTCTCACTTGTTTCCTTTCTTTTTTCTACTTTGTTTCCATTCTTCATTTCTTTATTTCTACATTGTTTCCTTTCTTCCTTTCTACTTTGTTTCCTTTCTTCCTTTCTTCCTTTCTTCCTTTCTACTTTGTTTCCCTTCATCATTTCATTATTTCTACATTGTTTCCTTTCTTCCTTTCTTCCTTTCTACTTTGTTTCCTTTCTTCCTTTCTTCCTTTCTACTTTGTTTCCTTTCTTCCTTTCTTCCTTTCTACTTTGTTTCCTTTCTTCCTTTCTACTTTGTTTCCTTTCTTCCTTTCTTTTCTACTTTGTTTCCTTTCTTCTATTCTACCTTTCTCTTTTTAACCAGGGAGGAAGAACTGGAACAAAAGCTAACAGAAGTGCGATCATTGGCTCGTGACATCTCACTTACCAAGTCAACCATGCTAAACACCCTGGAGAACTGTCCGTTTAAAAACTTTCTCTCAGATGCAGCAGAAAAGACAAAGCTGCTGGCTCACAAACTTGCAGAGCATGCGGAAATGTTGATCACAAGAATTGATAACTTGGGAACTTTGGATGATGTTTTACAAAAACTGAAACAACTTCGAGAACAAAGTCAGAATGCTAATGATTATGTTCACACTTTGACAGGTAAATCAGAGAAATTGCCAGCAATAATTTTAGATGAATCAGAGAAATGTCTGCAGTAGTTACAGGTGAGTTTGAGAAATGTCTGCAATAATTTACAGATGAACTTGAGAAATGTCTGCAATAATTACAGATGAGTTTAAGAAATGTCTGCAATAATTACAGATGAGTTTAAGAAATGTCTGCAATAATTACAAGTGAGTTTAAGAAATGTCTGCAACAATTACAGGTGAGTTTAAGAAATGTCTGCAATAATTACAGATGAGCTTGAGAAATGTCTGCATTAATTAAAGGTGAGTTAGAGAAATGTCTACAGTAATTACT
The DNA here is from genome assembly GCA_028829895.1 of Sinotaia quadrata. NCBI lineage: Eukaryota > Metazoa > Mollusca > Gastropoda > Architaenioglossa > Viviparidae > Sinotaia > Sinotaia quadrata. The sequence goes on along the minus strand of CM054183.1, from coordinate 97,113,061 downwards.
GGTGAGCCATAGACATTCTGCAGCAACTACAGATGGGCCATAGATGTCTGCAACAACTACAATTGAGTCTTAGAAAAATTATAGATATAGTTATATAGTTATATAGCAACAGTTATAGACAGGGATAGATTTAGGGCTGACCCTAGTGTCATATCGTTATTAATCTCATCAGTCTTTTTCACCAAAGTAAAATTCGTTTATGGTTGTTTGTTTGTTTGGGTATGATGGTAAACAAATCACAAACTCTGTACCATAGCCAGAATTTTTTTTTTATTATTAGGCATCTTCATGACAGGGTACTAGAGTTATCAGCCTTGTCAGAAAGAATTGCTCAGGAGTTCATTGTAATAATAAACAATATATTTAATAAAAGATATACTAATAAAGAAATGTTTCACATTCATGTTACACCAGCATTTTTTCCAACATTAGGACCACCATATTCAAACATTTGGCTTTACGTAGTAAATGTACAGTCATTGCTAATTTGAGAATCATCTGTCAGTGATGTTAAAGTGAATATAATGACATTTTTTCCAGTTCACTAACTTAAAAACTGGTTCCTTTGCAAGACAATCCCTGACAGAAAATTCTTCAGAACATGATGTATAACTGCTTGGAATATTTGTGATCATCTGACACCAGTGGTTATGATAGTAAAATAATTACCATGACACCAGTAGTTGTGATAGTAAAATAATTATCATGACACCAGTGGTTGTGATAGTAAAATACTTGTCATGACACCAGTTGTTGTGATAGTAAGATACTTGTCATGACACCAGTGGTTGTGATAGTAAAATAATTATCATGACACCAGTGGTTGTGATAGTAAAATAATTATCATGACACCAGCAATGTTCCCTCTAAGGTGCGCGGCCGTGCAACTCATTAGAAAATGCTGTGCAGCAGTTTCAAAATTCTGCACATAAGTTTTTGTAGCAAGCATAAGCAACCGCCAATTCTGCGCACACAGAAAAAGTTCCGCGCGCACTGGAAAAAATTCTGCGCACAAAGGAAAAAGTTCTGCGCACAAAGGAAAAATATTAGAGGGAACGTTGGACACCAGTGGTTGTGATAGTAAAATAATTATCATGACACCAGTTCTTCAGACTGAAAAAAAATGCTAATTTTGAGGCATTGTATGAAACATATACAGATACATGTTTTCTAACTATATTTTAGCATTAATTTTTAATTTAATTAAGAAAATAATTCTACAGTAGCAGTTTATGCTCAAATTAAATAACACATTTATTACTTGATGTTGATATATGTATTTGCTTTGTGCTGCAGCCCTGGTCATTCATAATTAAAAATTGCACAAGTAGAATTACTGTATTTGCAGTTAATCAGATAAAGATATAGTATTTTGAGTCAAGTAACATTTATTTTCATAGGCTTTTTCAACAACAGTAATTGTGATAGAGAAGGGTTGTGTATGAATGAAATCAGTTGAATGTTGTCACATGAGCTTTTTGCTCAGTTCTTATGATGTGTTGTAGCTGATGCTGAGGCGAAAGCCAAGGCTGCAGCAGAAGCAGAAAAACAGAAACAACAACAACAGCAACAACAAATACAGAGCAATCAACAGCAAGAATCACAGCAGGTACAGTATTCTATTTTTGCTACGAGTATTTTTGTTTGTTTGTAATCCCTCAGTTTCTCATCATGTTTGGATGGTTGTTTTTTTTCTTTTAATAACTTTCTGTTTTTTTATGAAGTGTTTATAGTATTTTGAAAGGAGTCTGTTGGCACATACAATTTTTTTGTAAGCAAATATTTTTCTCAGAAAGTGTGAGTTGTTCTTTAAAAGCCATATTTTTATCAGAAAGTGTGGGTTATACTTTTAAAGCATTAATGATTATATTCATTGTAAAGTGCTTGTATTTGCTAAGTGTGGGTTATACTTTTAAAGCACTAATGATTATATTCATTGTAAAGTGCTTGTATTTGCTAAGTGTGGGTTATACTTTTAAAGCATTAATGATTATATTCATTGTAAAGTGCTTGTATGTGCTAAGTGTGGGTTATACTTTTAAAGCATTAATGATTATATTCATTGTAAAGTGCTTGTATTTGCTAAGTGTGGGTTATACTTTTAAAGCATTAATGATTATATTCATTGTAAAGTGCTTGTATTTGCTAAGTGTGGGTTATACTTTTAAAGCACTAATGATTATATTCATTGTAAAGTGTTTGTATTTGCTAAGCTTTAAGTTAGGCATCCTTTTTGTAATTTCAGCGAGTTTCAGGAGGGATAACTCCAGGTAAAAATATGCAAGCAGCTACTGGCATGGTTGATATCTCACCTGGAGAAGGTAAAATTCTTGTTGCTCATTAAAAATATATATGCACACTCATATTTACATTTTTATTTCTATTCTGCATCTTGTTATAAAATCAAGCAGTCAATTTTGATTAGTGAAAGTAAAACAAAATGTTAGTCTTGAGATTCGTTTACCATCTCCTATTTTATATAGACATTTTTTCATGCTTATTTCTTTACTTATATATATTTACTTATGCTTATGCTAAATGGTATTATGTTATTAAATATCACAAGCTCATCTACAAATAGAGTAATTCATAAAATATAATTTGCTTTGCATTAAAAGAAGTCAAACAATTGAATATATTCTTAATAATTACTTTGCAGTGATAAAACCCAAACAAATTGTTTTAGAAAATTTCCTTTGGAAGCACCCTATGAAATCATCATGTTTTGGCATCTTACTCAACATTGTAAGAAAAGAAACATTAGCGTATTTTTAATAATTTCCAAACATTAGCATATTTTTAATAATTTAATAACTTACTTTATATTGAATAAAACCAAACATTAGCGTATTTTTAATAATTTAATAACTTACTCAACATTGCAAGAAACCAAACATTAGCGTATTTTTAATAATTTAATAATTTCCTTTACATTGAATTAAACCAAATATCGTATTTTAATAATTTAATAACTTTATTCAACATTGTAAGAAAAGAAACATTAGCGTATTTATAATAATTTAATAACTTACTCAACATTGTAAGAAACCAAACATTAGTGTATTTTTAATAATTTAATAACTTACTTTACATTGAATAAAACCAATCATTAGCGTATTTTTAATAATTTAATAACTTACTTTACATTGAATAAAACCAAACATTAGCGTATTTTTAATAATTTAATAACTTACTTTATATTGAATAAAACCAAACATTAGCATATTTTTAATAATTTAATAACTTACTTTACATTGTAAGAAAAGAAACATTAGCGTTTTTATAATAATTTAATTACTTACTTTACATTGAATAAAACCAAACATTAGAGTATTTTTAATAATTTAATAACTTACTTTACATTGAATAAAACCAAACATTAGCGTATTTTTAATAATTTAATAACTTACTTTACATTGAATAAAACCAAACATTAGTGTATTTTTAATAATTTAATAACTTATTCAACATTGTAAGAAAACAAACATTAGAGTATTTTTAATAATTTAATAACTTACTTTACATTGAATAAAACCAAACATTAGCGTATTTTTAATAATTTAATAACTTACTTTACATTGAATAAAACCAAACATTAGCGTATTTTTAATAATTTAATAACTTATTCAACATTGTAAGAAAACAAACATTAGAGTATTTTTAATAATTTAATAACTTACTTTACATTGAATAAAACCAAACATTAGCGTATTTTTAATAATTTAATAACTTACTTTACATTGAATAAAACCAAACATTAGCGTATTTTTAATAATTTAATAACTTATTCAACATTGTAAGAAAACAAACATTAGAGTATTTTTAATAATTTAATAACTTATTCAGCATTGTAAGAAAACAAACATTAGAGTATTTTTAATAATTTAATAACTTACTTTACATTGAATAAAACCAAACATTAGCGTATTTTTAATAATTTAATAACTTTATTCAACATTGTAAGAAAAGAAACATTAGCGTATTTATAATAATTTAATAACTTACTTTACATTGAATAAAACCAAACATTAGCGTATTTTTAATAATTTAATAACTTATTCAACATTGTAAGAAAACAAACATTAGCATAATTTTAATAATTTTAATAACTTACTTTACATTGAATAAAATCAAACATTAGTGTATTTTTAATAATTTAATAACTTACTTTACATTGAATAAAACCAAACATTAGCGTATTTTTATAATTCACAGTAAAAATCCCAGATACCAGTAATTTTTCAATAATTTACTTTACAGTGAAATACCCATACATCAGTATGTTTTTAATAATTTACTTTACAGTGAAATACCCATACATCAACATGTTTTTAATAATTTTTTTTACAGTGGTAAACCCAAACATTATTTTGATTTTAATAATTTACTTTACCAGTGAAAAACCCAAAATATTAGTATGTTTTTAATAACTTACTTTACATTGAATAAAACCAAACATTAGCGTATTTTTATAATTCACAGTAAAAATCCCAGATACCAGTAATTTTTCAATAATTTACTTTACAGTGAAATACCCATACATCAGTATGTTTTTAATAATTTACTTTACAGTGAAATACCCATACATCAACATGTTTTTAATAATTTTTTTTACAGTGGTAAACCCAAACATTATTTTGATTTTAATAATTTACTTTACCAGTGAAAAACCCAAAATATTAGTATGTTTTTAATAACTTACTTTACATTGAATAAAACCTAAACAGTAGCATGTTTTTAATAATTTACTTTACAGTGAAAAAACCCAAACATCAACATGACTTAGTGAAAAAACCCAGACATTAACATATGTTTAACAATTTACTTGACAGTGAAAAAACCCAAACATTAACATGTTTAATAATTTACTTGGCGTTGGAAAAAAACCCAAACACATAAGCTTGCTTCATAATTTCTTGTATACTGGAAGAATCCTAACAAATAAAACTTGTGTCAGTAATTTCTATATAATGGAAATATTCAAACCCATTCAAATAAAGTATTTTCCTGTAATTTAATTTTGGGGAATAGCACAGGAAAACAAACTTGTTTCAGTAATTTATTTTATATTGGAAGAACACAGAAAAATAAATTTGTTGCAGTAATTTATTTCATATTGGAAATACCCATACATATTCATTCTTTTCAATAAATTACAGTGGAAGAACTGTCAGACAAATTTGTTTCATTAAATTATTATATTTTAGGAGAAACCAGACAAATAAATTTGTTTCAATAAATTACAGTAGAAGCACTCAGAGCCGTGGCCAAGATATATGAAAACAATATGGACATTTTAGCAAAAGTTGATGAAGCACTAAAATCTTTCATCACCAATGAGCAGGTAAGTCCATAAATTACTGTGTATTGCAGATCTTAAAGCTCATTTTAAAGTAATAATGTTGAATATAAGTTATAATCCCAGAAACATTTTTTTAGTCAAAAATGTGCATGCACTCAACATTACATCTTTTTTCTTTTTCTTCTTTTTTTTTTTTAATTTTTTTTTATCAAACTACAGTTTTGCATTAATTGAGCTTGACTGTTTGATAATTATTTGAATATAAAGATGTGTTTTGTCTTTCAACTTTCAAATTCTGTTTGATTTTACTGATTTCACTTAATGAATCTGTTGATTAAAGTACCTGAGATTTGCTTCGGTTTTTCTAGCCAATGGAACAGCATTTTTATTTTAGCCCATTAGGGCCACTGGTAATTGTAGTAAATATAAACTTAAATATAAACTTATGTTTTTGCAAGGAGAAAAGGAGAAAGGAGAGACATAAAACAAGAGAAACTTTGAGATTCGCACATATATTGTTTTTCTAAACTTGAAAATAATATTCACGAACAATACAAGTAGGTGAAATAGTTACATAAATTAGTAAACTGTGTAAATTATATAATTTGATCAACATCCTGCATTTATATATTCATGAACAGAACGCACTTTGGCTGAATATTACTCTACTTATATATATTCATGAACAGAACACACTTTGGCTGAATGTTACTCTTTTTATATATTCATGAACAGAACGCACTTTGGCTGAATGTTACTCTATTTATATATTCATGAACAGAACTCACTTTGGCTGAATGTTACTCTATTTATATATTCATGAACAGAACGCACTTTGGCTGAATGTTACTCTATATATTCATGAACAGAACACACTTTGGCTGAATGTTACTCTATTTATATATTCATGAACAGAACTCACTTTGGCTGAATGTTACTCTACTTATATGCACAGAAAAGAAGTATTCAAAGTCTGTACACATAAAAGGGCTGTACTAGACATGTTGACCATGGAATGTCAAAATCATTATCTTCTTTGTTTGCTTGTTTCAGATGAAGAAATATCGCTATGACCTTAAGCGTGCTGTGAACAATCAAGTGAACACCATCTCGGAGAAAGATCGCTCTCTCCTCTTCAGCAAGCTCCAGCAACTAGGTCCTCTCCTGCAGGGTCAGTCTGTCTCACTGGCAGGGTCAAGCAAACGTGTCTGTGCCAAGGATGCTCCAGAAGGCGTTCTCTTTTGCAAAAATCTTGTTGCTAGGATGATAGCAGTAAGTTTAACTTCCTGTTATCTGTTTTAAAATCTTGTTGCTAGGATGATAGCTGTAAGTTTAATTTCCTGTTATCTGTTTTAAAATCTTGTTGCTAGGATGATAGCTGTAAGTATAACTTCCTGTTATCTGTTTTAAAATCTTGTTGCTAGGATGATAGCTGTAAGAAAACTTCCTGTTATCTGTTTTAAAATCTTGTTGCTAGGATGATAGCTCTAAGTTTAACCATCTGTTACTTGTTTTTTGTTGTTGCTTAGATGATAGCTGTAACTTCCTGTTATCTATTTAAAATCTTGTTGCTAGGATGTAGGTAAGACCACTCAAATTTTGAAGTCTGGCCAAATAAGCTGATATTTGCAGGTTATGTTATATACCTCAAAGTAAGTTTGCATACAAAATTTTGGAGCTCTAGCTTTAATAGAAAAAAAGTTATGACAGTTCAAAGTTTGGCGTAAATTGCAGAAAAACACAGATTTCATGAAGACCCTTTTGAAATGACCACACAACAAAAACTACATACATACATGAAACATACATAGCTCATCTTTACTATTTCAACTCTCTGTAATACAAATATATTGCTGATTTTTTTTAAGGATCACAGATGCATAAAAAATGAAATACAATCCTGTCAAATTAGCATTTTGTGTAAATTTTCAAATGGCAAGTGGTCAAAAACTAAATAAAATGTCTCTTTTGGAATCTTGTAAAATAAAAACTACTTCATGTACATCATCCAAATTTGGTATACTTGCTCTTTAGAATATAGACATTTACAGGGTGAAGTTTTAGACAATCTTTTTGTATAGATTTAGAAATATAACATCTCAAAAATGTAGTTTCATGCAATAAATCCACACACTTGTTGAAGAGGAAAAAAGGTAAAATGAAACATTTATTATAATGCAATGTTCCTAATTTCTGTAACTGAAAGCATGATCATTCTAACTAAATAAAGTCAAAAATTATATTTTTACAATGTATGCAACAATTTAAAAAAACAGATCAAAACTAGCGAAACTGATGCTCTAATAAAATACTATTAGTGTTAGTTGTTACTATTTACAGGATACTTTTTTGTAGTTCAACAGCAATTGTAATTATTAGTATCTTTATTTTTAATAGGTGTCTGTTTGTTTCATAATATAAGACATTAACATTCTAAAAATATCTTGAAAATTGAAAGCTAAAGTCTTTCATAGTTTTACTTATTATATGTCTACTATATTAGTGTATAATGTATGTAGTGTGAGTAGCATGTTACTCATCATTGTCCTGATATCAGTTTTTACCAACATCGATTCACTCACTGACTCATACACTTATTATTATATATATATCTTAACCCTGATCAATCATTCAATGACAAATTCTAATTATCATTTACTAAATTGTTTCTTAAGGTCCTAGTTATAATAAAATAATTAAAAGTACTGGTCAGTTACAGACGAACACAGACAAAAATTCTTCAGCATTAAGAGTCGTCGTTCTTTATTTTGGATTGGTGCTTTATAAAATTAATTTAAAATATCGCCGATTTGTTAATATATTTAAAAAAAAAATTCAATCTCATCATGAATCATCGTTTAATCATTTCCATTCTGTATTTTGTGTATAGAACTGTTTTTAATATAAGCAGTTTGTCATAACAAATCATCACCCTCTTGCGACAATATTTTAAAAGGCCGATATTTAGCTAACCTTGTTAGTGATCAAAATAAAACTTTATAACAAATCGTAACCTAAAAATAATGAATGATCGTTTTACTGTAGCAATATTTCGATGAAATTTAATAGTTTTGTTAAAACTTAACGCAAAATGTTGTCTAGTTGATCACGTCTGGTCCAAGATGGCGATCTCTCGTCAACTTCGGCATGGGCGCGAAAAAAACTATTAGGGTTTCCCGCGTTCATTGCCACTAACATTTCCGTTATAGAGATTTCCGGTTCATGTTATATACCATTTTAAAGGGCAAAAGATGACCTTTTCAACTGTATAAAGTAGGCGAACAGATGATAATGGGTTTTGAAGTTATAATGTGTCAAACATAAAACATAATTTGGATTATCATTTTCTACAGAAAAATTTTAAAAAAATAAATCAGCTGATGCTTATGTTAAAGGTTATTATCTTAGCTTTCCGTTGATATAAGATTTATTTTTATTGGTTGAATAACAGAAGAGTTAGAACATGTTATGTGAGCATACCCAAAATCGATGTTGGAGGTAAGCCATTTTCAAATCTCGCCACGGACACTTCAGTACGCTTTACCAACTATGAGTTTATCGATCAAAACGTAATAAATACGTCATTCAAATGTACAAACAAAACTTATATTTAACGTTGGAAGATTCCTTTATTTGTTAAAACAATTTCCAACCATTTCTTTCTTTTAATTACCGAGATAGACAATTTTGAAAAAAGTGAATTCAGTCAAAAAGTGACGTTGTCCTTTTATCTGTTTTAAAATCTTGTTGCTACGATGATAGCTGTAAGTTTAACCACCTGTTATCTGTTTTAAAATCTTGTTGCTAGGATGATAGCTGTAAATTTAACTTCCTGTTATCTATTTAAAATCTTGTTGCTAGGATGATAGCTGTAAGTATAACTTTCTGTTAACTATTTAAAATCTTGTTGCTAGGATGATAGCTGTAAATTTAACTTCCTGTTATCTATTTAAAATCTTGTTGCTAGGATGATAGCTGTAAGTTTAACTGCCTGTTATCTATTTAAAATCTTGTTGCTAGGATGATAGCTGTAAGTTTAACTTCCTGTTATCTATTTAAAATCCTGTTGCTAGGATGATAGCTGTAAGTTTAACTTCCTGTTATCTGTTTATTTAAAATCTTGTTGCTAGGATGATAGCTGTAACTTTAACTTCCTGTTATCTATTTCAAGGTAAGTTCCCACCCTTTCAAATTATTGACAGATTTGAGAGTTTATTAAATTATTTTGTTGTTGGAATGATTGCTGACAGTTTGTTATCTTAAACAGATTGCAGTTGATTTATTATATTATTTTCTTTGTAAATGATTGTTGTATGTTGGTAAGTTTATCGTTATATCTTGCTGTTAGAATGCTGTAATTTTGTCATTTTTATGATTACTGTAATTTTATCACAATTCTCTCTTTGTTTGCACAAGACAGAAAATTCTCTGGGCTTTTCAAAATACATTAAGTTCTTTCTCTTCATGCCTTGTAAAACATGAAACTCTCTGCCTCAACTTCACTTGGCAGGAATTTCTCTCTGTTTCACAAGAGATATAAAATTCTATCTCTCTTCACAAGACACATTAAATTTTCTGTTTCACAAGACACGTGAAAATTCTTCCTCTTTCCAATAATGCAGAAAGTTTTCTTTTTGTTTCACAAGACAAACAATTCTTTGTTCACAATATGCAATTTTCTGTCTATTACACAATGCTTGAAATGGCATGCAAGATGCATGAAATTTACTGTTTGTTTTAGATGACACATGAAATTTACTGTTTGTTATGACACATGAAATTTACTGTTTGTTTTAGATGACACATGAAACTTACTGATTGTTTTAGAAGACACATGCAATTTACTGTTTGTTTTATATGACACATGAAATTTACTGTTTGTTTTAGATGACACATGAAACTTACTGATTGTTTTAGAAGACACATGCAATTTACTGTTTGTTTTATATGACACATGAAATTTACTGTTTGTTTTAGATGACACATGAAATTTACTGTTTGTTTTAGATGATACATGAAATTTACTGTTTGTTTTAGATAACACATGAAATTTCTGTATTTCACAAGATATATAAAATTCTGTTTGCTTCACATATGAAATTCTCTTTTTGCTAAAAATCTCATAAAATTCTCTCTCTACTTATGAAGACGCTTTGGTGAAAAATAAAATGTGATAAAATTTTTCTTGTCCAAAATTATTGAATTATCTTGCTTTTAAATGATAATTTCTACTGTCATCAGAGTATTAAATAGTAGTTTAATAGGTGGTAAAGGAATTTCTCACAGACATTAAAACAGCTGTTTACATAAATATTATTATTTAAGCATGTCTTTTTTTGCATCAGGCTGACGTATGATATTAGATAAATGTTTAGAAACAAAAAATGTCATGAATTGATTCTGACATTAAATTTTTAGTTACACCTGTAAAAGGTTTTCTTTTCTTTTGACAAATTACTTGATTTTCTTTGGATTATTCTAATTTGCAAAGCATAATTATCCAAAAGGAAATAAGTAGTGTATATTTTAAGATAAATTAGTTTATTTGTTTTTGTTTTGGAAACTGCAATGACAGAATTGTTTCTTACAGCTGCGGGCTGAGGAACTTGTAACTTCTGACCATAAGGCGTCATTTGCTATTGCTGTTGTTGCTGTTGGCCTATGGGCAGAGTTTCCCGATGTGGGAGAGCTGTTGAAGGTGCACCTTCAACAACTGTGTCCATATGTCTTACCATTTTACCCACCAAGGTTACCACAACAGTCTTCAACAGATTATCATCGGTAAGTGCCTTTACGTTATTTGTTTTTGTGGTATGGCATAATTCTTATTACAATAAACCAGGGGTGCACAAACTTTTTAGGCCAGAGGGCCAAATTTCCAATTGATAAAGCGTGGAGGGCCACGTCAGATTGCACATGGATGGCTCAGTAGAAAAATAACAACACAAATAATGAAATAATGTGCTCTGGGGGCTGCACAGAGCCCTGTCTCAGGCCGCATAAGGCCCATAGGCCGCGGTTTGTGCACCCCTGCAATAAACCTTTGATATTCTTGTATGCTTGGGGGTTTGATGTGTCATTAGAACACATTTTCTGTTCAGTTGAAAGCTAACAGAACAAACAATTTCAATATCATGAAAAAAAATAAAATTAACAGATAGATATGGATATAATAAGAGTATTTTAGAATATTTAAAATAATAAAAGAATTTTAAAATATTCCTCACCACATTAATTATGTGAAGACCAATATAGAATTTACAAAAGTCAGACATTGCTGAATAATGGTGAAAATACACTACTAAGTAAGGTAGTGAATTGAAATAAGTTTATTTTATGAATGTGAGTAGAGCAAGAGTACAGCTACAATGGAGTGGCCGAAATTTTTTATTTGTGCAAGTAAATACCTATGTAAGATGTACTTATTGTGATTACTGATTATTTGATTCACATTTATCAAATAACAAAAGAATAAATTCTTTTTTTATTTAATTAAATACACTATATTTATTAATTTATTTTAATTGATTTTTGGTAATAAGGAAATTAGATTTTTATTGAAAATTCAAGTAATTCATCTCATATTCAAATCCTGGTGCAAAATATTTATCCAGCAATTTTATGGAAGTCAATTTCAGTTTTAATTTCAGGTTTGATGTTTTACTTACATAGTCTCTCATAAACATTTAAATAAAACTGCAAAATATTAAGCACAAATTTGTTAAATTATATTCTTGATCATGTAGACCGGACAGGAGATTTATTATGCTTGACACTTCATTCTTTGTTTACGTGTAAAGCTAATATGCTGTCGGAAACTCTGAAATTCACATTTGTTTTATTGACAGTTCAGAAAAAGCTAAAAATGTGTGATTGTTTTAAATAATAATTGTTTTATCCATGTATTTGTAGATGCTCCTATGTTCATCACTGTAAACAAAACAGAAAATTTTAGTAGACATGAAAACCCGTTCGTCATCTTCGGGACGATTTTGGCGTCTTAAAAAAAATTCTACACACGTCTTCTGGATGCCACGCCCGCAGGCGTGGCTAAAACGATCATGCTATTAAAAGAGATCCAACTGGAGTGAAAGAAATATGTGGTCTGCCTCAGCAACCACTGTGCTCTAAATTCTATCTTTAGATATTATAATTAGGAAGCTCATGTGACTGAATTCCCGCGGTTTGTAACACAACCCTGCAGCTTCCTGGAAAGTTGGCAGACTTTACGATTACGTAATCTATCTAAATATGGTAAGCGCACATTTTCAGTTGGATTATTGTGAATTTGCTTGTACTGCTGGATCAGAGTGTGAGGAGAGTAGTTTTTCTTCATCAGAAGAGGATATTGAACAACCTAATATTCTACTTTTAGATGAAAGAGGTGATACCAATGCCACTGAATCTAGTAACGAAACCGGTCGCCCACATGGCGACATTTTGAGTGTATCGAGTGACGCACGCGTCGCCACGAGCACAGAGATTCAAACATTTGCAGGCTGTAGTGGGGTAAAAATGCAGTTTCCAGAAAATGCTACAGTACTTGACATTTTTCAGGCATTTTTACCAGAGAATTTTGTACAAAAGATTGTCGAGTACACTAATATATATGCATCTCAGCAACTTTTGCACGATAACCTTTGTGCTACAAGTCGTATCAAGAAATGGCACGATACACAGGTGTCTGAAATATATCAATTTTTGGCACTTATTTTTTTTATGGGAATATGTAGACTACCCACATTGAAACATTATTTTTATAAAGATGAAGCCTATGGCCAACCTTTATTTCGTAAAGTAATGTCTGGCCATAGATTTTATTTGTTACTAAATTGCCTACATTTTTGCGATAACGCTGTCTCCGATCCTACCGACCGTATCCACAAAATTCGATTGATTATTGATCATTTCAGACAAGTATTTTCATCCATTTATGTGCCTGGAGAAAATATTTGTGTGGATGAATCCCTGATGTTGTGGAAAGGTCGTTTAGGATTCAGGCAGTATATAAAATCTAAACGGGCTAGATTTGGAATCAAATCATACGAAATTTGTGAGAGTCTGACAGGGTATGTTTACGATTTCATTATGTACATGGGGAAAGACACTGAGTACACTTTTACTGATGGAAATCAGGGTGAGAAAGTTGTTCTAACTCTTTTAGAACCACTTCTAGGGAAATATTACAAGGTGTACACAGATCGCTTTTTCACTAGCCCCACCTTAGCACGCATTCTTTTGGCAAACAACACATACATATGTGGAACTGTCATGGGAAACAGAAAAGACATGCCAAAGAACTTTCCAGGCACTAAGCTCACTCCAGGACAAATTGCAATTGTCCATAATGATGGTGTTTCTTGTTTTGCATGGCAAGACAAGAAACAGATACTCATGCTAAGCACAGATACTCATGCTAAGCACAATGCATCATGACAGTACAATAATAAATACAGGCAAAAATCATTACAAAACAAAAGAACCAATTCTGAAACCAGCTTGCATTTGTGATTACAACAAATATATGGGAGGGGTGGATTTGTGTGACAGTGTAACAACTGCATAACCTAGCATCAGAAAAACAATAAAGTGGTACAAGAAAGTTTTCTTTCACATTCTTGACATTGCACTGTACAATGCCTGTGTTGTTTACAAGAAACACACAGGTAAATCAATGACATTGCTAGATTTCAGAGATGCAGTATTGAAGCAAATACTAGAAAAATATCCTGAGGTCAATGTTTCTAAAGGTGGTCACGCTTCTGCTGACAGTTTGCCACCATCTAGACTGATGGGTAAACATTACATTACACTTTTTTCTCGTATTGATACAAGTAAACCAACACCGAGGAAAAGATGTCGCCTTTGTGCAGACCACAAAGTTGAGAAAAGGACACGTCACCTGTGCCCAACATGTGATGTTGCCCTATGTCTTACCCCCTGCTTTGAAAAATTTCATTCATATATAAAACATGTAATTCAGCAACATAATACTTTTTATTTATTTTCTTTTCATTTACATATTACATACTACAAAAATTTATTTGTAGCCTATATTTTCTTCTTTTACTCCTGATGAAATCGAATACATACTCAGTATTTTTTTATTTTTACCTGACAAGTTACCTGTGTATTCATTGTACAATACAGAATAGCAAAGTATACACAATTTCTAAACTTTACTGATGTTGATTTCCATAATAAAATTTTCTGCATCTGCTTCACTAAGTCTACATCTGCAATTTTATTATATATATATAAATCAACTTACCAAGCAGTGCTACCTTCATTTTCTGCATTGGAATTTGTGAAAAATTGGACATGTGTGCAACTAGTATTTGGTGTGTTATCTACATGTACAATATATAAATCATCTTACCATTACCAAGCAAGTGGCTGGCATTGTTTCCTTCTTCATTTGTGTCTTGGATTTTTGAAAAAGAATATTCTTGAAAATATGTGCAACCAGTATTCACGTCACTTCAATTTGTGCTTCACTAACTTTGACTGATATGTGTTAATGTTATCTACATGTAACATTTTCTTGGGTAGGGGAGGACACTATTTTCTTCATTTTTCTGTTCCTGGATTTTGGAAAAAAATTATTGTTCAACTGGAAATGTGCGCAACTAGAATTTCTTCACTTGAACTTGTAAACTGTCATATAAATAAAAATTAGATCTATTTTTCTACATTTGGAAGCTTTCATCAGACATATCTCGGGCGCTGTAGTCACTGAGTAAAAGTACTTGGTGGTTGCATGCTTGATGCTCTGTGTTTTAGGACTGAAAATGGAACTTTTGATGAATATCTACCCCCACAAAACACTGACTGACGGTGGGATTATGAATGAAACACCCCTACAAAATTTGGACATACGACAACGATGATAAAAATCGCAAGTTCAACAAAAAGGTAAGAAAAAATTTTATTATTTACTTATTTTTCAATTTTAAAATAACTTTTAAAGAAAGTTTAATAATTCTATAATATGTCTACAATAGTTTAAACTTAAAATTTTGAAAATCCATTATAAATCACACTCGCTTTTCATTTTTAAATACGGCTACCGAGAAAATTGTTGTTGGGCGGCAAATATGCGTGACACAGAGCTGCCGTGACGCATTTTTCGTAGTGACGACGAACGGGTTAACAGATGCTAAAACCTTCACCATTCTTTACATGGATTTCAAGCAGCACTATCATATTTTCTTAATTGGATTTCACTTAAAATCATTGTATTCAGAAATAATATTTCTAACAAAGTCAGTTTAAATCATTGTATTCAGAAATAATATTTCTAACAAATTCAGTTAAAATCATTGTATTCAGAAAAAATATTTCTAACAAAGTCAGTTTAAATCATTGTATTCAGAATAGCTCATCCCAATTCCCAATTTTGCAGGAATAAGTAGCGTTTAGTGCACAAATTCAGTGATTTTCTGTAGCAAAGTGTGATACTTTAAATACAGTTATTTGTTGATACAATTTGAATACAAAAATTCTAGACCATTTCTTTATCCAAATTGCTGTTTTATTTTATTTAATGCGTTTGAAAGAAAAATAATTACACTTACTAAGTGTTAGGCACATTTTTGCAGCCGTATCTCATTGTGATTGAAAAATTTACTTTGGTCCGAATTTCTTTTTGCATGCAACCACATTTGACTTTGTTTTATATCAGCATGAACACAAAATAAAAGTGCAGCTCAAAACTTTCTCATGATCCAGTTTTATTAGCATAACTCTAAAATTCAAGCTTTAGTAATCAACTTTGCTATTTTGAAATCATTGCTGTTACCGCATTTGAATAAATTTTTCTCGCTGAAACTTGCAATGACAATGGCATCCATTTCTCTATGAAACTAGTATTTGTAACTTTAGATGCACTTTAGCGCAGTTTCCATTAGGTAACCAAAAAGTGTCTGCTTCGAATTCAAGCATTGGCCACAACGTGTGTTAGAAAATTTAGAGCTGCAGCATATTTTGAAAGCAATTAATCTGGATGCTGGTTATGCTTATATCAGTTAGTATTGCTTCTATTTAATATAGCTCTTTATTTGTGTATGAATATATTTAGTAATTGCAAGTTAATTTTAGCAGCTATACGATTGCAAGATCGATGTCTTTGAGCCTCATCCTATAATTTCTAATTATTTCTTTGTGACAACCCGACTCTGTTTCAAACCAATTTTAAACAAGCATACTTTGGTAAAAATAACTTTGTTTTATAGTAGTATTTATTTTATGCTCAATTTTCTGAGACTGTCTTATTATTTGATTATTAATATGGGTCTTGCTTTAAAGTTAAACTTTACTGAGATCATGACCTTTTTTTTTTTTTAATGCGATTTTCTGTAGTTTCTTTTGGTTGAAGAATAAACTAGAAAAGAATAGCTAACTGTAACAATCCAGCTGAAGTCTCCAGCAGCTTATTTTCATTAAAATGTATTTTGTACACACATTTCATTTAGTGATAAAACTTAACCAAGCAATTATATTTTCAGGATCTTGGCTTTACAAATATTACACTTAATGTGTATTATAAACATAGTATGAATTAGAATTTACCTGTACATGTAATAATTAGTCTAGTCCATGGAATTTACAACTGTTCTCTTAAACATAAAAATTTAATTGCTAATAGTAAATTAATATCTAACTACATATAGTATTATTATTTGTTTTTATTTAACTATATTTTAGTTTTTAGATGACTTTTACTTTTTAATCATTATATTATTTTTTATTGCAGTTCTTTAAGAGGTTAGATTCCCACCCTCCTATCAAATAATGTTTATTTTAAACTATTTAGTTGCATAGTTTGTTTATTTTATTGAAGTAAAATTATGAAAGAACTAAAGCTGCACATAGACTTTATACTAAAAGTGTTGTATGAAAATTATTTTTGACAACGATTCAATAAAGTGAATGATTGGTTGACAATTGAAATTACCCTTTAACCATTCTCTTTGTTGGGTTTTTCTTAGTACTTAGCATTAATTTTTAGAAGACCTGCCACATTTAGATTATTTAAAAGTTATATTTGAAGGTTTTATCTGACAGCTAGTTTGCATTTTGCAGCGATTTACAACAATATTTTGTTTTGTTTTTTTGTTTTTGTTTGTAGAGGTATTCAGGTTTTGTTATGCTCAGTATAAATCATTGTATTGTTAGTAGAAGTACAGTTCTGAATACTGATGTAATTGTTGTAAAACCTTCATAACTTTCTGTATATTCATGTATGCAGTTTCTTTATCTAATCAACTTAATTATAATAATTAAACATGTATGTTCATTAACACACACATTGCAGTTAGATGCTAAAAAGATATTTAAATTGAGATATAAATTATATGATAGTAGACCCTCAACAAACTGGAATTATTATCTTAAAACTATTGTAAACATATGTGTAATTATATATGAAGCAAACATATATAAAAAAAATTAAGCAAATTGCAATGATACAAGTTTTACCACATTTATACATTTGAAATGATTTTTAATAAATTATTATAATATTAATAACTAAACTATATGCATATATTTTTTAAAGTCAGCAAATAACGATTGTATCAGCTAGATAGAGCATGATTTCCTCTTTCTTTTCATATTTGAATGATAACTTATATGGTTCCAGAGATATGACATTTTACAATTTGTGTATTAAAGTTTTTTTGTCCTCTTTCTTTTCATATTTGAATGATATCTATAACTTTATGGTTCCAGAGATATGACATTTACAATTTGTGTATTAACGTTTTTTTGTCCTCTTTCTTCCGAATGTGTTAAATTTGCTTGTTTGCTGATGTTTGAGACCTCGTATATCACTGGTTTTTAGATCAGTGTCTTTGGAAAAAATTGGGCTAAAACTCCTTGGTACTTTATTGTTTTAAATGCAGAAAAAGTACATTTTAAGCCACTTATCTGAATATTATGATATATTGAATATGCACTTTATAATATAAGTGTGTTTACATACTGAAGAGCTATGTTTGCATAGTGTGTAAAATATAATACATTCTCTGAAAAGAACTTCAGCATTTTTATCCTTTATAATATACCTTTCTGTTATAATTTTAACTTTGCCTATTTCATAACTGAAGATTTTTACTTTTTACAGTGTATCAAAAATAAGCATTTATTCTTGTAAATTGATGACAACAAACCTGTATATTCAAATGAGGTTTTCTCTTTGAGTTTGCAGGCAACCTTATATCATTTAATGCTATCATGTAAACACATTTGTTTTACTCCAAATCAAATTTGATAAATTGATTGGGACTACCTGTTCAGAAATATTTCTAACAAAGTCAGTTAAAATTATTGTATTCACTAATTCAGAAATAATATTTCTATTATTCATTATACTGTATTCCAAAATTAGATTACTGGTAGTAAAATCATTTATTAGGAAATTAGATTTTTAGAAGTCATTGAATGTATACAAAAATTAGATTTCCATTAAGTTATTGTATTGATAATGTTCTTTGTCTGGAAATTAGTATAGGAATGCATTTGTTTAATCTGTATTATTGCACTGACAATGAGAATAGAACAATGTTTGTTTACTTCTTATGTCTCCAAACAAGCACAGAAATAACATTAGTTATAATATCTACAAATAAGTTCAGAAATAATGCTTCTTTGTAATATCTGCAATAGAGAAGTAACTTTTGGTTGTAATATCTATAAATATGTACACAAATACCATTTGTTCGCAATATCTACAGATAAGTATAGCAATAACATTTGAAGACCACATGGGAAAAAACAGCAGGGTCACAGTTTTTTACTTCGGAGATATTCAATTTTTAAAGTTTGAAACCATATGAGCTTGTAATATGTATATAAAATCAATTTGCTTAAATATAACACAAACATGTCCCATTTACAAGGAAATCAAGCAGAAAGAGTAGCGATTACATCAGTGTTTTTTGTTTTTACTGCTTGTTAATCAAGGAACGGTAAAATTTGACTTTGCCTTTTTTTCCCTTTTTCGTGGACTCTGCTTATTTTTTCCAAGGATTGTTGTTATTTTGCCTTGTGATTAATGCTAATACATTTCACATTTTGTATTCAGGTGTCATATTGTAGATTATTTTTGCATCAATGTTGCGTGGTCTGTTTTGGAAAATAAAATAATACATTTTGTGGCTGATATAAATTATAATGTACCATTTGACAGACAGAACAAAATATGCTGTTATTCTCATGATGATAGTCACCCCCCCACACACACACACACAAGCATCAAGTGACCGTTTAATTTTGGAGTGCCTTGCCACGTTACACTGAGACAAGTAAAATCCAACTGCTTAGGTATCACTGTACTATAAAGCAGTGCCTGCTATACTGCTTATATGTCATCAAATGATCAATGTCTTCATGCAATGGCTCATCAGCCATTTGGTTACATGGCAAAGCATCAAAATAGTCAGGATTAAAAGTGAACCTTTTAAGCACTTGCAAATCATTATATTTAGGCTTTGAGATGCACAATTTCTCTTTGTATAAGTTTAACGTTCTTTGTTTACAGTGATTTTACCCTCTTATGTCTCACTGTAGAGCTGATGATTGTTTTTAACAACTAGCCATTCCATGAGTCCCTATGAGTAATTGCATTAGGAAAGTCCACAGAAAATGAAATTTCCCTTACAGTCCTAGTTGGAACTGGACAAACATTCTTTGTAAAGCGGCTTTAAAAAAGCAGTCACGTTTTTAACCCTGCTTTGTTTCAATTCAACAACGTTGTAAGGAGAAGGATTTTTATGAGCACTTCGGAAAATCTCAAACCAATCTGATGGAACACTTACAGGTGATTTACAATTAATGAGTCCCATGTCTCTATCACACTCCATGTAGGAATATCCATGTTCAGGAAATGTTATTTTTATAGAATCAAATCTCTTTTTATGACGCACAAGAAAGTTCATGAAACCAATCAGTGCTTAGTTCTTGTTTTGCCCATCACATGAATCACAAAATAATTCCAAATGTCTCAATTTTTCATTTAAATGATTCATGAAGAAATTAAATAACATTGATGTCACCTCATCAGCCCCCTTTTAACTATGGTTTCATCATATCCATAAATGAAAACAGTATTTGTAGAAAGTACATGGATATTAAATGAATTAAATGTAAATTTTTTTCGTTAGTAAAAGTTGTTCGATGACTCAATTTAAATTTTTTTGGAAATCAAAAGCAATCACCTCAAAATCATCTTCTTTGTGAGCTATCAATCTAGCCTCACGTTTTCGTCTACAAAATGTTTCTGCTTTTCTTTGGTGAACATCTCGTTCAATTTCAAGTTCATGCAACTGGCGCTTAAGGTGTTCTGATTCTAAATTAGCTGAGAGTTCTTTAGTAGCTGTATCGATTTTTAATTTGATTTCATCACATTTTAAACAAGCATCTGACCTAGGATAGCCAAAGGCAATATTAAAGTCATTGTTGAAAACTTTGTGATATGATTCATATGAAAGCTTTTCATTTGGTGCTGAATTTTGAACATTTCGGCATCTTTTCGATGTTTAAATCTTCCGGCAGGTAAATTCGCCGAGTTTTCACCAGTGAGTAGTGTGACTGACCTCCTCTAAATGAAGAAATGTAATCATGCACTTTCTGCCACAAGACATCAGTCATCTTATGAGGATGATTGCTGTGCTTTCCACGTTGATCATTGGGTGGTTCACCTTGAAAAAAATTAATAATAAAGACGATGATGAAGAGCAAATTAAAAATATGCATGAGGACCGTGGGCTTAGATCAGTAGGTGTAATCATGACAGTTTATAATCTCCATTAAAAAATGAGTTGTAGGTTTATTACATTTATAAATGCAGGCGATAGGGTTTACAAGCTTTGTGAACAACATAATATAGATTCAAAATAAAATTACCTGTAATTAAAAGACACCTCAGCCCTCTTAATTGTTTCCAGTCTCCTCTTCTTTATGCTGAAGATGGACAGAATGGCGGAAAAGCATACTAGTACAAATTGATTTTGATTCTTCACAAACACTTTGTATTGGTAACTGCTGTTGTAACTTTTAGGATCAGCTTTCCTCGGTCTTCTTTAATCTCACACACAGTAATGAGACTGGCAAGATATGAATCTTACACACAGTAATGAGACTGGCAAGATATGAATCTCACACACAATAATGAGACTGGCAAGATATGAATCTCACACACAGTAATGAGACTGGCAAGATATGAATCTCACACACAGTAATGAGACTGGCAAGATATGAATCTCACACACAGTAATGAGACTGGCAAGATAGGAATCTTGAGCATCCTTGCTTGTTAGAGAGTTGAAAGATTCTAACAAACGAGCTCTGTCTTGTTCTTTTAATCTCACACACAGTAATGAGACTGGCAAGATATGAATCTTGAGCATCCTTGCTTGTTAAAGAGTTGAAAGATTCTAACAAACGAGCTCTGTCTTGTTCATTTACAGTTTCAAAACATTTATATCTCTTGCATTTGCAGTCAGGTCCTGTTTTGTGTGAAGCTAGTTTCTGTTTTTTGTTTCTTTCCCTTACTCTTCCATCACTTTTCCTTTTTTTAGGTTTTGTTGTCATTTTTGCAAAGTCAGCCATTTTGAATATGACACTCAAAGTTGTTTTGGATTTGATCATTGCATCATGTGATCTATAAAAACTCTTGTGATTTTGGTGAATCTGCTGAAACTTCCACTGTAAACTTTGGACCCTGCTGTTTTTTCCATTTGATCATGTTTTTTCTCTACTAGTTTTCTCATTGACCTTGCTGATTTTTAACTCACAGTGTCATTCAGAACAAACTACGATACCCAATCTATAGTGCACTGGATGTAACTTAAAATTTTAAAAAATGTGACCCTGCTGTTTTTTCCTGTATGGTCTTCATTTGTTTGTAATATCTATAAATAAGTACAGACAACATTTGTTTATAATATCTACAAGTACAGAAATAACTTTGTAATATCTACATACAAGTACAGAAATAACTTTGTAATATCTACACGTACAGAAATAACTTTGTTGTTTGTAATATCTACAAGTACAGAAATAACTTTGTAATATATAATATTGCATTGTCTGCAATTTGACATTTTTTTTCTCTCTAGGTCTCTGGGTTACAAGGTTGATGAGAATGGAACAATAGAACAGCAAGACAAGTTTCTCAAGCGTATGTCTGGCATTATGCGTTTGTATGCAGCTATTATTATTACACAGCCACCTCCAAGTATTCACAAACCACATCCACATGGGCTGGAACATGCTTGGATCTGGCTCTGCCGTGTGCTAAACATTGCACCAAGTCCAGACATAACAGCACAGGTTATTTATGACATGCTTGTAGTGACTGGGAATGCTTTGCTTCGCACCTATCGGGTGCAGTTTGTTAAACTCTTGTACTTTTTGATGAAGAACTATTTACCCAAACTTAAGGCTGTAGCAGCTACAAGTTTGCCTGTATTTCGCTTGGAGAGCTTCCTGGAAACAACAATGAAAAATTCAGCCCAAGTTCCTTTACCTGATGGGTATATTTCAGCAGACTATTGGTGTTCTTGATGAAAATTTCCTTAGAATTTTATCTGCTTGATAATACATACTTTAAAAAGCCAGTCTTTTATGTAGTTTGATGGTTATATATGAATTTAAACATTGAGCCATATATGTTTACATTTACGACTTTGGTGTTTAAATGTGGACACTAAACCATTGTTGGCCATTTAGACTTTCCTGTTGCTGAGCCATATACGTTTACATTTACGGTTTTGTTTAAAAGTAAATAATTATCTGAGAAATGTATGTTTCTAAACTCATTGTGTATCCAACAAATTTTGCCCCTTGCTGTCTAGAAAGAATTTTGAAGTTCTGAAATAACTGTTTACTTTTGTCTGTGAAAAAAATGTTAGTCTTGAGATAAATGTTTGTGTTGATCTGTGAAATAGCATTATCCTGAAATAAATGTTTGTTCTGTCCATTAAAACATTATCCTAAATGTGTGTTCTTTCAGTGAAACAACATTATCCTGAAATAAATGTGTGGCAAAAGATTTTTGTGCGTCTTTTGGTTATTAATTAATTATATGACATTATACTCATAAATAATGCATATTAATAATTCTCTTTTTTCCAATCACTCACAATCACCTAAAGGGTCCTGTCATGTGGTCAGAGAGTGACTAGGTCAAGCCCCGAGCAGTCCGTCAGCTACTGACCCTCTCCTCAAGTGTTACCTGTCTTAGAATAGTGAACTCTACTGAGTTTACCTTATCAGTCGTTCTATCACTATTCTAGCCCTTCCACAAACCTCTCATCATTGATAACGGGAACTATCTTAAAACGTGTGAAGACCGTCTATTATTCGTTATTACATCATTGGCAGAGCCCCCATCTGTCATCAGTTCACATGCACCCATCCTCCAATAATGAGAAAGTAGATAGTTAAAAAGATAACAAATTTATTAAAAGAAAAAATATAATAAATTCAAATTTACAATTAATGATATTTTGAAAATCACACTCAAGGCCAGGCTTAAAGATCGCAGATCTCCTAAAGCTTATTAATTAAGAAAAGAATAATTATCATCAATTAGTCCTTGGAACAATTACTAGGACTACAGAAGAATAATATTAATACTTCCTAGAACAATCACTAGGTTAAAAAAATAACATCAATACTTTCTAGTTGAAAATGGAAAAAAATGTCTAAAAAAAACATCAGAATAGAATAGATCACAGAACACATTACAGAATGTACAACGAGCACAACACGAGTTCACCTGATACTGCATGCATAGGTTCTCTGTCCCGGTGGCTTGTATTGGTTGACGCAATGCTGGTCATCTGCATTAAGTCTGGAACAGTGTCTTTATTTTCCACTCAGAATGTTCATGCAATTTCAGTTCCTTTAGAATTCAGGTACTGTTACTTAACACATTTACAGTTATTGTTAAAAGAAAGAATGTTCCTTAATACACTTAACACACTTCTAACACTGAAGTAGATGGATCAACGTTAATATGTAGCTCTCGATACTTTAGTCATTTTCTTGTTGTTGGTATGTCCGTTCATCAGCCTTCACTTTACAGAACCTTATTGCAGTGAAATCCGTATATTAGTACCTGTCTCCCAGATAGCACTATCGCAAATTAGAGAATTTGTGTCATGCGAAACACAGTATGCGTTCTGTCTATTCAAGCGGTCCTGGCTTTAGACGAATTTGTACTCAGTTATCCTTCTGTTGCCTCCCCAACGAACTAGGATTTCATGCTGCAGTCTGATTATACCAAGTGACAATAGACTTCAGACCAAGGTAAACGACCGAGATCTCTAAGTCCAAATTAAAGTTGAGCAACGTGGAAGATGGCGTTTTCAGATAACTTCACCTCTCCTGGTTGGCGTTGACTCTTGACTTACGAGACTGATAAAACATAAAGGTTTGCGTACATCAGCTCGTGTCACACTAAGTGATAAATCTGTAATTTTATTCTTGGTTCTCATATTAAATTCCTTTACATGTTTTGTTTGTTTGAATTCTTTTTTACGCCAAGAATAACATTACAAACACAAGTCAAATTTAAAAATACAAGAATAAAAATGAAATGTAGGAAAACTGTAATAATTATCTTTAACAAAAATCATTATTTACAAAGATAAAATTTTATCATTCAGGAGTGCCTTATTCTTGTCTCACTCTCCGTGGGAAGTCTCACGAGAAACTGATTTTTTTACCAGAGTAATTATTTTTGCAGCTGGGTCAGGTATTTATGCGTTTTGCAGTTTGCATCGAGTATCGCGCTGACTTTTACCCCTCGGGCGAAAATTACTCATTTGTTCTCCCTTTTGTGCAATAGTCATGGCCCGGTGGTCACACACTATAGATGGCATTCCTACGGAAGTTTTGGTTGTTATGATGATAACCGCGATGCGCTGGTCATTGTTGTCTGTCCCTGTGATGTGAGAGCAGTTATGCAACTTGGCTACTCACGGTGAGTGTCCCCGCTCTCGCACCCTGGTTGTCGGCTTTTACTAAACGACTTCAAAACGCTTTGTTCTTTTCATCATAGACTGGATCAAAGGCGATGGTCTAAACGGCTTACACGTATTTTACATTGCAAAAATTTTTGCCATAAGGAAAATTAAATTTTAGAAAAATAAAAAAAATACATTTAATTAATTTTAATGTATTGCCTTGCATTTTTCGCGCTACAAAATGTTTGTTCTGTTAGTGAAAACATTATCTTGAAATAAATGTTTGTTCTGTCAGTGGAACATTGTCCTGAATAAATGTTTGACTTCTAAGTTGGCAGCATTCAGGCTTCGTCCACCTCGCTCAATGATTTTCAGTAAGTTTTCTGTGGTGAGTGCCACCTGTGTCACTAAAGCTCAGTGGCACAGAGCTGCATAATCCTTTGTGGGCACTTTCACTTGATTGTTTTATTATAGTTGTTACATTCCAGCATTTATTTTAAGACCCTGCTTCAGAATTATTCCACCTTATTCTGACAACAGACTGGATGTCCTCCAATTTACCCTTCAGTCTCAATAAAATTTAAATGCTCTTAGTTAAAGCTGACAAATTTTACCGACAGGCAAACTGGTGTACAAAGAACGAACTGGGAAACGTTTAATCAATTATAACTAATTATGCATTCAATCTTCCTTTCACGACTCTATTGCCCCCACCCTCTTTTGGTCTATCTTACATAAATAGTCAACTAAGATAATTGGTAAACAAATAAAAAGAATTTAATAAAAGTATAACAAATAACAAAGTATTTAGAGATTCACAGTGATACTAGGTCTCATATTATGCTAATTATTCGATACACGAGATTGCAAATGTTCCATATACAGTTCAAGTTTACCAGATTCTGGTACTTAGCTGGACATCCTTATTGCGATGAAACGACGCACGCTGAATCCCCAACTGTCATAGTCGGTTACACGAGACGCGATCTGTCAGTTTCTGTTCAACACTTTGCACATCGTTACCCCTCAATTGAGTTGTCCAAAACTCGCTCACGACCAAGTCAACAGGTTGAGCAAAATGGGCACAAAGTTGCGTAGAACACTTGCCAAGTGACAAGCAGTCAAAATGACAAGAAGCGTCGACATAGACATAGGAAACATCGACATGAACGAAAACTCATCGACAAAAATGTAGACATGCTCTGGAAATAAATGAATTCCTATGAGCGATAGTTCTTATAGATTCGCAATCTTAATAGTGGTGTGAACAATAGCAGTTATTCCTCGACTATTTTAGTATCTTTACATTTAATAATTTAATATATAATAAAGATACAGTTTCGGTCACGCTCATGCGTGTTACAATTAACGTACGCAAAAGCTTAGAAATATTTCAAAAACATTTATACTTTACAAATGAAAATTGAAATAGAAGAAATAAAATATAATTTAAAATCACTTATATGTGCGTTACAATTCCAATAATATTATACATGCAAATGAATTTAAAATTGTTACAATAAATTTACAAATAAACGTGCACAAATGTTCTGCCATCACAATTCAGTTATTTTAGTTTATAAATTATCGTCTTACAATTCGACAATTAATTTAGAGAATGCAATATTCGAACTTAGCCACACTGTTATTCAACCACCTGTTTAGAGAATTTGCAATAATTCAATTTAACAATAATAGGCATGTAAATTCAATACAATCACATCTTAAATAAAATACAATAGTATTCCACCTTATTCTGACAACAGACTGGATGCCCTCCAATTTACCCTTATATATATATATATAAAAATTAAACAAAGCCGCCGCTCATTACCTAGTAGCGTTGCTTATATTGGTGACGTCTTTAAATGAATACATGCCGCAAGACATAAAGAGGGTCCCGGGGTAGGCACTATGCCAATAAACCATACTTGTAGGAAAAAGCGGAAACCGTAAAGAATTTAAAATACTTGGTGAGATCAAAAGAACGGTAAAAAAGTAGCAGTTCATTAAGTGTACATTTAATAGTTTTAATATAATTAGTTTAAATTACTTTTAACAATATTACAAAATTATGATTAAATAATGGATAAAACAGTAATAGTAGGTGCAAAAATGTAAACGAAATAGATTCATTTTTGAGGTATGAGCCCAATAGCTTCGAATTAGCTTATTTTACAATTATGTTCCTGTTTTGCTTTAAACAATTATTATTTGGCTTGGCAATGGCACATCTAATAGTTTTAATATAATTAATTTAAATTACTTTTAGCAATATTACAAAATAATTATGATTAAATAATGGATAATACAGTAATAGTAGGTGCAAAAATGTAAAAGAAATAAATTCATTTTTGAGGTATGAGCCCAATAGCTTCGAATTAGTTTATTTTACAATTATGTTTATGGTTTTGCCTAAGACAATTATGATTGTCTGTCATTAAATTTACAATTTATTACATATACTATACTATAAGCAATCGGCAAAGATAATATTATTACTACTGACGAGAGAGAGAGAGAGAGAGAGAGAGAGAGAGAGAGAGAGGGAAAAAAGGAAAAAAACGCACCTCTATAATCTGGTTAAACTTTAATTCATTAACAGATTATTTTAGTTTAATAATGTATCAGTATTTAATGTTAAGTAATAATATTAAATAAAGAATATGAAAAGCTAAACTATTTCTCTTCTATTACACTGAAAATGAATTATTCCATTTCTTCACTGTCTGCATCCCTAGGTACCAATCTAAGTCTTTCAAACAAAAAATAACACCTAATGCACTAAAAAAATTCTTTTAGATTCCTTCTCAACTTTCCCTTGTGAACGCATCCATGGTAAGTGGTAAGGTTTTAGTATAATTTAATTATTAGATAATATTTCATTAATGTGATATGGTTTAATTACTATGAATTTCTCATTGTAGTCATACAGTTTAAATATTGTGATAAAATTTCATTCCTGTTTTAAAGTGTAATTACTCTTAGTCTTACAGATTAATTTTTTTTCTGCTATGATATGGTTTAATTACTAAATTTCAATAATATACTAAAATTTAATTACTATGATGTATTGTCATTTTAACTGCTGGAATATGGTATAATTACTAAGTTTTCAATGTTGTGCTAAAGTTTCAAGACATTTTTGATAAGATATCAAAGTAATTCCACTTTCTTCATAAAACTTGGCCATTGTTTCGCTCTCCAAAATGGACTTCTCATATTCTCTGTCAGTGGATTTGGAAAAGTCATCTGCACCATCTCCACAACCTCCATCTCCAACACATGCATAGCCAGGATGGGCCATAAGTTCACAGGTAACTGGCTGTCCAGGGCAGGATGGTACTGCTGAATTGAAGGCGCGCTTAAGGCCATTTTGTAATCGCTCAACAGACATGTTTTTGCCCATTGTCATCAGTCCAAAAAACAAGTCTGAGGCCCTGTGAAGGTAGCATGTTTTAGCCAAAATTTTCAAACATGGAAAAGATTTTTTAATAAAGAAACGAACCAAGTAAAATCAAAAACTTCTGATAAACTCTTAAATATAAAAACAGTTCAGATTCCCTTTAACTTTTCAATAATAAAACCACATACAAAATACATAAACTGAAACAAAGCACAGATGTTGGCTTGATAAAAAAGAAATAATATTTTCTTTTGGTAAAGGCAATAATAAAGAAAACATTTTCTAAGATTAGCTATTAAGCAACATACTAGACACGTGATGACATTTTAAAGTTTGTCATCATTAATAGATACTAATTAATACTAGATATTGCATATGTGATTATTGGAGTTCAAATACTAGACACGTGATGACATTTTAAAGTTTGTCATCATTAATAGATACTAATTAATACTAGATATTGCATATGTGATTATTGGAGTTCAAATACTAGACACGTGATGACATTTTAAAGTTTGTCATCATTAATAGATACTAATTAATACTAGATATTGCATATGTGATTATTGGAGTTCAAATACTAGACACGTGATGACATTTTAAAGTTTGTCATCATTAATAGATACTAATTAATACTAGATATTGCATATGTGATTATTGGAGTTCAAATACTAGACACGTGATGACATTTTAAAGTTTGTCATCATTAATAGATACTAATTAATACTAGATATTGCATATGTGATTATTGGAGTTCAAATACTAGACACGTGATGACATTTTAAAGTTTGTCATCATTAATAGATACTAATTAATACTAGATATTGCATATGTGATTATTGGAGTTCAAATACTAGACACATGATGACATTTTAAAGTTTGTCATCATTAATAGATACTAATTAATACTAGATATTGCATATGTGATTATTGGAGTTCAAATACTAGACATGTGATGACATTTTAAAGTTTGTCATCATTAATAGATACTAATTAATACTAGATATTGCATATGTGATTATTGGAGTTCAAATACTAGACACGTGATGACATTTTAAAGTTTGTCATCATTAATAGATACTAATTAATACTAGATATTGCATATGTGATTATTGGAGTTCAAATACTAGACACGTGATGACATTTTAAAGTTTGTCATCATTAATTTTCAGAAGTAACCAATTGCAGTTCTGCAAATAAAAAATGATAATATGAAAATGAATGAATGTCAACACGTGCAGGTCAAGTGAATTTTTTTCCAGAAAATATCAATTCCATCTTTAAGAAATATCAAACTTTTCATGGATACCATTCTAATCAGTAATCTATAAGAAATGTCAAAACTTTTTCAATAAATAATAATTTCTATAATTGATGTCAAACATGACTCTTGTCTTCAAAAATTTAGATTCTTTAATGTAAGTCAGTTTCATGTTCTTTACAGATTGTACTGACTCTGTTCTTCCTTAGGGTTCTCTGTACTGGTATGGTGTTCTTTACACTTTGTATTGACTCTCTACTTCCTTAGGGCTCTCTGTACTGGTATGGTATTCTTTACACTTTATATTGACCCTCTACTTCCTTAGAGCTCTCTGTGTTGGTATGGTATTCTTTACACTTTGTAGTGACTCTTTTCTTAGGGCTCTCTGTACTGGTATGGTGTTCTTTATACATTGTACTGATTCTATTCTTCCTTAGGGCTCTCTGTGTTGGTATGGTGTTCTTTACACTTTGTATTGACTCGGTTCTTCCTTAGGGCTCTCTGTGCTGGTATGGTGGCTTGAGCGTGAACAACTGAAAAGTAAAAATCTTGGCAGAGTGGTATAGATGTAAGTGGTGAAGTGATCAGGTAAATGGATAAGTGAAATTGATCCTAAAAGATACATGATCTAGCAAATTACTATGACACCAGCTGATGCAGTGGATTAGTAGGATTTTCATGTTACATGTATTGTGGAGATGTCACATTAGGCTGCATCCGATTAGTGGAGATTAAAAAAAATATTGCTTTAATTTGTAGAGATGTTGCACCAAATATTTCTTTAATTTGTAGAGCTATCATGCCAGATACTGAATCCATTTGATGGGAATGTCATACCAGATAAGGTGCCTGATTATTGGAGATGCCAAACTGAATATTGTTTCTTTAATTAGCACTAGCAGAGATGACATACTAAAGATTGTCTTTAGTCACTTGAGTTCAAATACCAGAGTGGCATTAACACAGGAGAAAGAAATTCACATACCAGACATTATTTGCTTCAAAAATTGGTCGTGCCTCTCTGCCTTCTTGGCTGACTAGCAGGAAAAATTTCTTCCATGGCTCACCAACCCAAGTGGCATCTTCAAGATGCAGTTCAAAGGGCAGTCTTGTTGCTAAAATACCATGCTCTTGCAAAGATTCTGCAAATATTTCTGCTACACCTATTTGTAAATAACTGCATTATTGAGAAAGTGAATATGTAAATACCTATGTATTTTAATGACAAAATCCTATTACATTTACATGTTTGTGTAAGCAGGACTTGGGAATGCATAGGTCATGTAAACAGAGAACTGTATATATTCAAGTATATTAGGATAGAGTAATACAATGTAGGACCATTCTAATTCATTGTAGTTCAAACTGTGTTAAATTGATAGTATCAAACTGTTCACTAACAGAATTATCTCAACTTGTGAATACAGTGTTATCAACATTGGTTCATTTCACATTATTTCTCAGAATATCATGTTCCCTTACATATACGTTAGGTATCCATTTTGCCTTTGAAATGTTTTATACTTTATCTTCTGCTTGGATATTCCATTGTTAGTTAATTAAAATGATGACATTCAGAATATGGTTATTTGATTTCCAGGAAACTGAAATACAATTAATGAGGCCTAGAGCCTCTCTGATTTTAATTTTTATTTTTTTTATCAAGAAAACACACCTGGAATACAATTAATAAGGCCTACAGTCTCTCTGATTTTAATTTTAATTTTTTATCAAGAAAACACACCTGGAATACAATTAATGAGGCCTACAGCCTCTCTGATTTTAATTTTTATTTGTTATCAAGAAAACACACCTGGAATACAATTAATGAGGCCTACAGCCTCTCTGATTTTAATTTTTATTTGTTATCAAGAAAACACACCTGGAATACAATTAATGAGGCCTACAGCCTCTCTGATTTTAATTTTAATTTTTTATCAAGAAAACACACCTGGAATCACATGTGCATGTTGATGTCCATCTACATAGGCAGGTTTAAACCCCATCAGTGCTTCATAATGAGCAATCTGAGCAGTTATTTCCTCTTTAACCTACAACAATAAAGTAAATTTGTAATGATTCATTAACATTTCATGATGTACAAAATAGATTTTTGTTTGTGATCTGTCAGCATTTCAAATAGAGCAAAGTGAACATGCTCATTATCCTAAAAATTGCTATCCTAAATTACAAAAATATCCTAAAATAATATTATCTGTACAAATAACAATCTAAGTAAATACATTAAATTTATATCTCTTCAACACTATTTAGTGTACAGTATTATTTATATACAAAATAACCCAAATAAATATGCATCCCTTCAACATCATATAGTGTACAGTATTATTTATATGCACAAATAACCTAAGTAAATATGCATCCCTACAACACTATAGTGTACAGGATCATTAAATTATATGCACGTAGAATAACATAAATAAATTTATATCCCTTCAACACCATATTATGTACAGGATCACTAAGTTATATGCATGTAGAATAACATAAATAAATTTATATCCCTTCAACACTATATAATGTACAAGATCATTTAATATGGACGTAGAATAACATAAATAAATTTATATCCCTTCAACACCATATAATGTACAGGATCACTTATATGCATGTAGAATAACATAAATAAATTTATATCCCTTCAATACTATAGTATATAATGTACAAGATCATTTATATGCACGTAGAATAACAATAAAATAAATTTATATCCCTTCAGCACTACATATAATATGATATAATATAATAATATGAGGTAAAATACAAATTATCAACTAAATTTTATTATATATATCATATTTAATGTTTAGTTACCAATATTCACCACTTTCTCATTAATGTTAAAACTCATATTGTTGGAAAGCTGGTATATCAATCACCACTTTCTCATTAAATTAAAATATCACAATATTAGCAAAACTGACAGACCACTTTCTCATTAAATGAAAATTCACATTATAATTATTAGCAGAGCCGACAGCACCTTCACCTTTTAATTTTCTTATGACACATTTAGCCTGGTGCTTAACATAGCTTGCTAGAGTCTGTGAAATAAGATACACATTTCATAGACTGACTTGGTTGATAATTCGCTGTCTGCATTGTAACATAACCTCCATAATTTTCCTCTACTAATTAATATTATACTAGTAATACACTGCAACTAAATATCTTAAGACTGATTTTGTCTCACTACTTAATTGCAAATAATCCCAAAAGATTTACTAACTAACTAATTTTTCTAACTAACCTCCATAAAATTGACTTTGCCCTTACTGACAGCCTCACGAAGATTGTGCATATCCCAAAAATGACCATCATCTCTTGTCAGTGTTAAATATTTTCCCCTTGAAACTGGAAGTCCTTCAGTGATGTTCAGATGCAGACCTTAAATTGTGAATAGAAGAAAATGTTAATTTTACCTAAAATTGTAAAGACTAAAAGAGAAGAAAATACTTGTAAAGAGAAGAAAATATTATTGATAAATTTGTATAAAATAAGTATCATTTGTATTGAACTAGTTAAATCTTTAGGTAGAAAAGTTGCTTGGTAAAGTTTAGCTGACTGAGATGCATGACTATGTCTAAGCTAGCCAGTCAAAAGACAAGGTTAATATTCCAGTTATCTGATAAAATTGAGCTAATCCATCTGACAAAAAATCAAGTCAGTAAAGCTAAGTGACAAAGTTTGGATAATCCAAATTATCAAAGTTGGATAAATCCAAGTAACTGACTAATCCAAATGACAAAGTCTGACTAACTAAGCTAGATGACAAAGTCAGTCTAGTCCAGCTACTGAGAGTTTATGTAATCTAGCTAGCTCACCCAAAGACTAATTTGTCCAACTATGTGAAAAAGTTTGATACCTAACCCAGATGATGTTAAGATTCACAATCTAATGAAATCACATACACTGATGTTAGTATAAAGATATAGCTCTAGTTATAGTCAGGGGTGTAGTCCTAAAAAGAGAAGTAGGAGGAACGCCACCAAAGACCACAAAACATATTTCTTCCCATGCTATTTACCCCTTTGAGCGGCAAACCCTGCCCCTCGCCCTCACCATGCTTGAAGTGTGCACACACACACAAAAAAATGCCATTGTAATTGAACCCAGTTAAGCCACCAAATGACATCCATGTACATGTACTGATGACACCTGCTGAGTATCTGGCAGCTGGCTGTTGATCAAACTCTGTCAACACGGATATTTGGAACAAAAGTATTGGGGAACAGCACTTCATACAAACTTTTTTTTATCTTTAAAAATTTTTTTGAAAAAAGTAACCCCAAACAACACTTCACATCGGATCGCCAACGAAAATGCACACACAAGATTAGAATGGAGATAAGAAGTACTTGAGCGACAACCAGTGCTACTCCCCTGCTCTTTACAGAGCCAGGTGAACAAGAAAGACTACAAAACCAACTCAGAGCCCTGAATATCACGGACAAGGGAAGTTATTCATTATAGCTTATACCCTGGTACCTTCAAATCGATATCAAGGACACAACAATCAAAAGGGTGTACGACAACATAATTTACTCATTATTCTACACAAATAACATACATGCCATATGGGAAGCATTTAGAGTTCATTAGAACTGGCACTATAATCAAGAAGAAAGAAATGAACTAACAAAAACCAACAATGAGACTCAAACAACATCTACCAGCATGAGTGGTAAAGAAAGCAATACACACATTGTGTGGAAAATACCACCAAAGACTAAAGTTAACTCGACACAAACTCCAAAACAGAAAAGCCAAACCAAACAGGCTTTTACCCAGACACCAACCACAGTGACTGATGAAAAGAAAACCCAGACTCCAACTACTACAACAGAGGGGAAAAAAAATACAGTTACAAAGAAGAAAGGAAAAATAAAAAACCACAAAAAATAGCCAATACTCAGACCCAAAACACTGAAATAAGGGGGAAAAAAAATCCAAACAGAAAATGTCTACACCATGGAACCAGAAAAAAAAGACTGAAGTTGGCACCATTCTGGAAGAGGTTTCAAGAGAGCTTGAGTCCCCAACCCTCTCACCTTTACCAGTGATGCAACCTAGACCATCAACCACAGCAATGACAACAAGTTGAACAACAGAAGGCCAGCCTACAACAACAACAACAGAACATAGCCAAAGAAGTAAAAGACGGCACCCACCACAACATATCCAACAACAGCAACAGTTCCAACAGCAGCCACAACAGATACCACCAACAACAGTGTCAACAACAACAATGGCAGTACGACGAACAACAGTACCGGCAGTGGGGTTTTTTAACAACCCAGTGGCTGACATGATCCAGCTGATGCTCCACCATTTATACTGGCCACCAACACACACCTTTAAACATTCCAATGGATGCCGGTGACAGCCACAACAACGACAACACCACCAGTGAGGAGGCCGGGGGTGGGGTGTGGGGTGTGTGAACATCTCAGGCGCATATACACACTAGATACAGATCTGGTGTGCTAATAGTCTGGGCTCTGTAAATCACCCCACTTTAACATTAGGAGCGACTACAACAGCTTCACCGCCAGGAACAACAACAACCACAACTCCAGCTCACGGATTACCAGGTGGGAATCCGCCTTTGCTGGCCAGACTTGTTTGCAACCGACGAACGCAGCCAGAAGGACTTACCCCCCTTCCCCCCGGGGTCCCAGCGCGAAAGCGCCCCCCCCTCCTACGCTACATACAAAACATAAGGGGACGCTGTCCCCCCTCCATCCCCGCCCCACTACACCTCTGGTTATAGCCTTCTAAATGAAACAGGCATGTGTGTGTGTGTGAACACATTCATATTCCAAGAGTACCATGAATCAACTATTCTAAACGGTCACATCTCTAAACAACCACACACCAGTTCCCAAATTACAGAATTAGAGACACGTTCTCTATCGAACAAAAATAGCAGACTGAAAAGAGGGATGCCCTATTGCTTAAAATAAACACTGCCTAAAATATAGGCCTATTATCAAACTAATTTTGCAAACGGGAAATGTACCGTTAGTTATTACTCACCAGTAGGAAGGCCATATGTTTGGGCCAACTGTGCTGCATCCTCAGCAGCTACACCGTTAACGAGAAGGGAAGAGTTGGTGACGACACCCTTTTGAAAGCACTCTATGATCCCTCGATTCCTTTCAACATTGTATCCCATATCATCTGCTGTGACAATCAGTCGTTTTGACATTATGTTTCAATCAAAAGCAAAAGGCTTTAGGCGGCTTGATTATTTTATATTTTAAGTGAAAACATTAACTTATGACGCAAACAATATCGGGATTGCGAAATCTTTTCAGGTTATCAGTTAGTTATCAGTATTTAAAAAAAAAAAAATT
This sequence comes from Sinotaia quadrata, assembly GCA_028829895.1. Classification (NCBI taxonomy): domain Eukaryota; kingdom Metazoa; phylum Mollusca; class Gastropoda; order Architaenioglossa; family Viviparidae; genus Sinotaia; species Sinotaia quadrata. Next base: position 97,076,736 of record CM054183.1, on the reverse strand, counting down.
CTTGTTTTTAAAGTGAGGGTAACAATGTCCATTTAAATTTCATTCTGAGTATTGTCCCTTTAGTAAGCTCTTGTGTTAAAAAAATTTAAATAGTAACCACATCTAATAGGAGAAATGGCTGGAGAGGTTGTAGTAGATGCTTTACCATACTATGATCAGGGGTATGACGAACCTGGTGTACGAGAAGCAGCTATTGCACTTGTCGAAGAGGAAACGAGAAGATACAGACCAACAAAAAATTACTTAGATTATTTGCCGGTACCGAATTATCATGCTTTTGAAACCGAAATATTGAAAAACGAAATGGAACGTGTTCAGGTAACTTATTTGTTTACTAATAGTAATACTTTGTAATACTAATAGTAATAGTTTGCGGTTCAAAATAGCATATGCAGTACTAAGTTGTTGTTGCTTTTAAAAAAAAATATTCCTTGAAATATGCTTAACAAGATCAGTACTAGGCAGCTTGATCAGTAGTAGCAGTTTTATTATAAAATTAAATAATGAAAAGTAAAAAAATAAATGTTTTCATGTTGATATCTGCAAGTAATCTATAAGATTAGCAGAGATCAGAATGGAATGGGGAAACTGGTTGTCAGGTCATCAGTGGTGCCTCAAACTAACGGTCGACAAGACTAAGGGATAGATAGATAGAGATAGATCTGCAAGTATTTTGTGGTAATTTATTTCGTAATGGATTTTTTTTTTTTGGTTAATCACTTAATTAATGACATTTTATTTTCATCATGTATTATTTGTTAATTTATGTATATTTTATTGCACGCATAGATGAATGGATGTATGGTTGTTAGTTATTAACTACTACCAAAATTCTTCTATATTCTTTCAGTAAATGTGACTACTCTTAGTTTTACTTAGTAGAATTTTACAGTTAAGTCCTTGTACTGTTGTAGTTTGAAAAGTGACGATTTTTGTTTGTTTGTTTTACATCCATTTATGGAGTACAATCAACGTTGTTGGGGGTTTTTTTTTTGCTTAATTTTATCTCTCAGGTTCGTCTGCCATTGGACATGTTACATTTTAAATTTTATGGAGTACAATCAATGTTGTTGGGTTTTTTTCTTAATTTTATCTCTCAGGCTCGACTGCCAATGGACATGTTAAGCATGAAACGTTATGAATTACCACAACCACCTGCTGGCAAGATGACAGATGTTGCTGCATGGCAAGAGTGTGTAGACAATTCTCAGGCCCAACTGGAACATCAGGCCTTGCGAATTCTAAATCTGGAATTGATGGCTGACTTGGGAATTCCAGCCTGGAAGTCCTACAATGAGACACTTGTAGCTATGATTGAGTCAGCACAGAAGCAACTCCAGGTTTGTATGCTTTACTAGTCTTTAGTGACGTTTAAAAAAAGTTCCAGGTTTGTGATTTACCTCTTTAAGATTAATGATGTTCATAAACAGTTCCAGGTTTGTATGCTTTACTAGTCTTTAGATTAATGATGTTCAAAAACAATTCCAGGTTTGTATGCTTTACTAGTCTTTAGATTAATGATGTTTAAAAACAGTTCCAGATTTGTGATTTACCTCTCTTTCGATAATGATGTTCATAAACAGATCCAGGTTTGTATGCTTTACTAGTCTTTAGATTAATGATGTTTTAAAACAGTTCCAGGTTTGTATGCTTTACTAGTCTTTAGCTTAGAGACATTCAAAATGTTCCATGTTTGTATGCATCACTGACATTCAAAAAACAGTAGAGGTTTACTACTAACTAGTAGTTTTTAGTTTAGTGATATTTAATAGCAATTCCAGGTTTTTGCACTTTACTACTAGTACTACTACTTTTACTACTATACTAGTCTATAGCTTAGTGACATTCAGTAACAACTACCAGATTTGCATACTTTACAGTTACTTCTACAAATCTTTAGCTTAGTGACATTCAGTAACAACTACCAGATTTGATTTGCATACTTTACAGTTACTGCTACAAATCTTTAGCTTAGTGACATTCAGTAACAATTACCAGGTTTGTATGCTTTACTGCTACAGATCTTTAGCTTGGTGACGTTCAGTAACAATTACCAGATTTGTACACTTTACTAGCCAGAGCCTATGGTACATTTTTTCTAACAGGAAATGAGGAAGAAGATTCAAGAAATCAACTGGCAGCGAAAGAATGAACAGACTCAATCTGGCAGCAAGCTTCGTGAGCTTGAGACTTCATGGGTTGGGTTGGTCAGCAAAAATTATGAAATTGAGCGTGCTTGTGCTGAACTAGAAAAAGAAGTGGCTGATATGGAAGAGAGGAATGCCAAAATGGATCGTTTAAAAGGTGAAGAAAGATTTGAGTGAACTTGTCAATCACTTTTCAAAACAACAAATTTTATTCGAGCATGGACTTCATACATGAATTCTGTTAAAGTGTACCTGTAAAGATCAGTTTCTAAAACAAGATTGCTTTTGGAGCATGGGCTCGATTTGGAGTGGGGGGTGGGGCAATTATCATTATGCAGTTCTCTTCCAGAATGGGGAAAGTGCATATTCTCATCTGTCTTTCAGAACAGTTCTGAAAGTTTAAATATTTTTTTTTCTTTTCCTTTTAAATAATGATTTCTTTCATAAATCACTTTGTTTGTGAAATAATTAGGAAAAAATATAGACTTGCTTGTAAAATTGAAGTACATTGGTGACACACTATCTGTTGGTGTTATAAATGAAGAAATTTTTGGATTTGAACATAAATATTTGGACTAAAGTAAATGTGTTTTCACAGTAATTTCATACTTCATTACTTGGAAATTATAATAGGAACTGCCTTCTTTAAATGTCATGACAGTGACTCGGCCAGGTTATTTTATTTTTTTTAAAGCTTGTAGCATAAAATAATTTAAGTTGCTCATCAATGAACTCAGACAAGTAACAAGGGAAATAATTCATAATGCATATATTTGAAAAATCATTACTGAACTTTTATTATTTTTTGTTTTGTTTTCTGTAAAGTAATATGTTAGTATTTCAGTCTAATCACCAACCATCCACTCGCTGAGGAAAAAAACAACTACAGCTACACACACCTTACTAAAAATGAAATGACCACACCCACTTTGAACCAGATCTACCTACCCGCCAGAAGCACATTACACCCACCTAAAAATGAAATTAAAACTACATATATATATACACCTACTGGGAGTAAACACACTACACCCATCCTAAACAATGAGGAGAGGAAATCCCCACAGGAATCAACCAAGACTGAGAACAGCCCAGGATGTAAAGTCTACTGCAGCTCCTGTGGAAAAAAGACAGCAAGAAGAAAACAAACAATATTTTGATTTTGCATATTGATTATTTTTGTTATTTGTGAAAAATATTCAGAATTGCCAATAAAGATTTGTTGATCCGTTATGGCATATTTAGTTTAATTTAAAAATGTATTCCTTGATAATAGCAGTTATTGAAAATGTAAGAGTTATTAAAACTAACAGATACAAGTGGGAGTTTTAAAAAAATATACGCTAAGCATAAGATGCCAGTGTTTGTGTTTCAGAATTGATTCTCTTTTTTCCTAAAGTGTATACCAAATGAATGATTTTTGTTTGGTACTAAAGGTTGGGTCAGAAAAATTGTTCAATATATACTTTTAAAAAATAATTCTGGCCAGTGTGTATGTGAAATGAATATTTTCTTGTGATTATCTCCATAATCTGAAACTGTCATATATTTTAAATATTGTGCTTTACATCCAGCAATGAACATATTAAATGAAATGAAAATGTATAGTAAGAGCAAAATAAAAAGCATTGATGTCAAGGCAGACAACTTTTGTAAGTAGTGGCAACCAACATGTAATTGCTAGCAGCCGAAAATTGCATGTTGTGCTTGTTTATTTTGTGAGATGAGATGCAAGTAACAAAATTCAGTATTCTTGTCTGTACTATAAAACAGTCTGAAATACTGATTGTTATCCTTTTCCATACACTATAACTGACTGAAATACTGTATGTCCAAAGAAAATTAGAGAAAGAGATAGCTTGTTTGTGCATGCACAGGGTAGTTTTTAGGTTAATGTTAAATGGTCCCAACATATAAAAATTGCCTGTACATATTTCAGTCAATAAAATATATTTAGTATATAAATGACCACTGGAAACTTACATGTACATGTATTTGATTATAGTTTTATACACCAATGTACCTAGCTGAATGGAATTACTCTATCTATCTAGCTGGATGTAATTATGGTTTGGGCAAGTATCAACACCTGTCTACTTACTTGAATGTAATTACCCTTGATTTGGGCAAGTATCAACAGTCCTATACATCCATTAACAGAAAAAGATATTGTATTTATTTATGATGCAAAGAATTTTAAGAACTAAATTTGTAAGAATACATTTTTATAACACTTAAGAAAATGGGTAAAGAACTTTGATTATGTGATAGGCAACTTTATGCACTGTTGATGGATGCTTTCCATACATTGTGGCCACCCTGAACTTGTCATATTGTTTTGTTTACTTGAGTGGGAAACTGTGCAACACTCAACATTAATAAATTTCCATTATGAGACTCTTGATAAAAAATATCTTAATATCCATACAAAAATTTTAATTAAATAAATGCATTAACAGCACTGCATATTATTTAGATCTGACCTGTGGTATTTGTCATTAAATGTGTATAGAGTATAAACAAAACAAAAAAATCACTCAGAGTTTACAAATTATTATTCTTGATCTTAGCTGAATGTCAAGCGCTTGCTTAGTATAAAACCATTTTAAACTGTGTTTAGGCCTAATTTTTCATAAACATTTGTCTTTACGAGAATGTGTCTGGTATTTAGGACTATCAGAGACTATGTGCTGAATTCTAGCACAGTAACAGGAAAACTGAGATTCTTAGTTTTGTTAGATATAAAAAGAAAAGACAAGAATAGAATAACATAATGTTTCTAATATTAGCCATTTAACTGTTTCAAAAAGATATGCGCTGAGGCTGGGCTGTAAAGATGACATTTCAGCAGATGTCATTTAACAGTTTAACAGGATTGAAGTTGAGCTGTGATGGATGGTACATGTGCTTGAAAGGATGCCTGGATGAGTTACACATTTTTTAATGAGGGGGACTTTATTTTGAAGTTATACCCAGATACATTTTTGAATTAAGCAACGTTTTTAACACTCTTTCAAGTAAATACCACCAAAATTTATTAATAACACAAAAAGAACAAGTTGTGATGCTTTATTTCATTTCAATGAACCAGAAATTCAAATTCTGTTTTTAAAAAAATTATATTTTGATTGTTTTGATTGGAAAGTGAAAAACATAGTCTCAAATACATACTGTGCTATAAATAGTGCACTTATTTTTATGTTATATATATGAACTAAAAAATATAATAGAATAAGTGTACTAAAACTATACATATTTAAATTTTTTACGTCCCCTTAAAGTTCTATATAAATGCAAACATATAAACATACTGAAACCATAATAATTTTTAATAAACATACTGAAACCATATAATTTTTAATAAACATACGTGCATAGAGTTCTATAGTCTTTAATTACATCCTTTCATAACATCGCATTACAAATGACAGATTAAAATGTGTCGAGTGATCACACTTTTTCCCATATTTCTTTTTATATCGGTAAGCTTGTCACAATTTTTGGCCAGTCTGGAAAGGCAGAAATACCTCCAAACATTGTATCGGTAGCAGGGTCAAATCTAAGTGGTTCCAGCAGAATATGTAGATTCCTGGGGAGGTCAAGCTTGGCCAGATCTTCGTACGAAGATGTGTCACGCACTGGTGTAGAGAAAAACTGCATAGTGTCCTGGATAGACCTGATGTTGGTTAGGTCAACATTTGGGATGAAGTGATCAAACTCAAACATCATTAGTGTCAGGAGCTGTTCAAAAAATGGATAGTGCACTTCTGTACTAAGTAAATTAATTTACAATCTGTCTCACTGTAAATAATAGTAATTATAAGACAGTTAAAATAAAACAAGTCCAATATAATTTAAGGATTCCACTAGGACTAAATGACTCTTGGTATCTTGTACAAAACAAGGTCAAAATAATTGGTATAGTATATTTTTGGTAAATGATTTGCATGCACACATGCAAATTTTACAGCAACTCAGTCTCTAGAAACGTAAATTTTGCTTTACACATGGAGGCTGTAAAATGTTACCATAAACTACATCTTATAATCTGTATGTGTAATGCTTAATAATTTAACTGAATGACTCTACAAAACTATTGCAGGTTGAGTAAAATGAAAGATTCAAAATAAAAGAATTGTTTAAAATAAGGCAATTTTATAATAAATAGCCAAATGTACTGTGAATTGATACATTGGTCAAAATACATTACTAACAAAAACTATATCATAGATGTCATGGGGAAAGGGAGTAAAGCCAAAATTATTTTTTAAAAATTTATTGTTAACGTCAGTTGTCTGTGTCAAGATCGTAGATCACCACATAAGAGTATTTGTTTTGAAATGCTAGGTTAGAGAGTACAGGCAAAAATTCATCTACATTTCAAAGCAATAGAAACTAGAACTATGTTTATGAATATATTTTGTGAATTATGCATGTGAAGTAAGATTTACACATTTGTATGAATGCAGTTATTTCGTGCTGAGATACTTGAGTGTGATGTGGAAGGGTGGGTGTACGTGTGTACAGAGCCGCGGTCTGCTATAGTAATGTGTATTGCTGTGCCACTGTGTACGTGTTTAACCACCACTTATCATATTATATATTTATTTAATAAAGTTGATGTTTAGGTATTCTAATAGTTAGTGGGATGTAGTTTGTATTTATATAATTTTGTAAGCTAGTTTATATTGTTTTCTAAGTGTATTCTATGATTTATGTATGTGTAGGCCTACGTGGTTTCCTCCTATCAGAGAAATATAGTTATTTATTTTATTTGATAATTTGTTTTGTAAATTATATAGTAAGGAAGTATTGTATTTAAAGAGGATTTAATGTAGTATTTTTTTATAGCTAAAGTATTATATAATTCTAGGTAGTTGAGAAGGAATTTATGTTAGAACGAAAGTACCATAGCACAGAAGAATCAGTTTAGCAGCAGTTTTAGTCTCAGTGCCAGAATTGTCTAGTGGAGTCCCCTTAACCGCCCAGTTATATAGTAGGTTACTGTTTGTGAGAGGGTGGTCAAGCGATGAAGAGGGGGTTTGGAAGAGTGGTCGAGAGATGCAACTATGTAGCCGGAGCGAGAGGAAGAGTTGTCTTTGAAAGGTTTCTTCTGAGGCCACTATGTATGCTGAGAGAGAGTTTTTGGTGGTGTTCTGAGGCCACTATGTATGCTGAGAGAGAGAGAGTTTTTGGTGGTGTCGCTGGAATAAAGATTACATAGAAATGTAAACACGGTGTTCTCTGTTGCTGCCGTAGCCGTGTATTGTGCTCATCACCATCACTGTTTCATCATCTCCTCGCATCCTAGGGTGACCCATAATAACAACACACCACCACACCCCATCACAGTGAGAAGATTAAAGTAGAAAGATTGACATATTGTATGATGTGCTGTCATAATTAAGATAAATATATTTATTTAATCAAAATACATTACATTTACAATTATAAAAGATATCTATTTATAGAACTAAATGTGCACTTAAGGGTTTAGAAATACCTGAGGTTTACTGTGTTTTTTGTGTTGGACGTGACAAGTGAGAGAGCTGTGAACTTACGATGACATGAGAGCTGCATGCTAAAAATGAGGATTCTGCAGAATTTTTATAAAGAAAACTCTAAACGGGAATAAAAAGAGAAAGGAAAGTTTGAATCTACAGAGAGACACTGAAGTATCTGAGAAGTACACAGTGTGGTGGACAGGGAGAAAATCTTTATTTTCCCTTTGCATTCTCTCTCATCGCCATGTCGGCTAACCTAGTCAAGGAGGCAAAGTGACTGGACATATTGTCAACTCAGTGAAAGTTCGCTGGACTTTGAGACTTTCCCCACTATTCTTGCCAAGACAAGTAAGCCAATTATAATGCGTGATAAAACAGTCTACAGGATAGTTTACCTAAGAACAGTAAAATGAAAATTGTTGAGCCAGCAAATCCTGTGGGTGGAACATTTTGCATCCAAGCAGCTGTTCTGGTGGAAAGGCAAGGGGACATGCCAAACGATGACATCACTGAAACGGCGAACTGGAACTATTTTTTTTTCGGCCTAACCTACTGAAAGGCAGGTCAACTTTTTAGTACAGTGTGTGGCAATAACTGATCGCCATAATAGCGTCAGGGAGGCAATGAATTTTTGACACTAGAAATTTGTGTGACAGTACGACCACTATGAACAGCATGTATGAGTAACTCATTATATCTTAAAAACCCCATTGCACATAGATAGATTCAGAATAGGAAACTTGAGAAATATTATTTGTAGAACTATTAATTCAAGAACTTTTTAAGTAGATCATTTTTAACGTAATGATTAATTATTGATAGCGGGAGTTGCCGCTCTGTGAGAGAAATCTGATTGTGTCATTTATTCATTTTTGTATATTTTATTTTCATCATTTATCCTTACCCCAGAGTGTATGTTCGCGAATGTCTTGCAGTGATTGTGTTAACTACCGCACAAAAGAGGACCCATAGTTAATAAACATAGTATTTCACTTTTGAAACAAGCTTGGCTTCTTTATTTTTGAAAGGATGTGTAGTTGGGTTTGTCTTGTCTCATTTCTATGTTGTATTGTTGTACTGTCACCATTTTACCATCCCACTATATCTCATTTCTATGTTGTATTGTTGTTGTACTGTCGCCATTTTACCATCCCACTTTGTCTCATTTCTATGTTGTATTGTTGTTGTACTGTTGCCATTTTACCATCCCACTTTGTCTCATTTCTATGTTGTATTGTTGTTGTACTGTCGCCATTTTACCATCCCACTTTGTCTCATTTCTGTGTTGTATTGTTGTTGTTCTGTCGCCATTTTACCATCTCACTTTGTCTCATTTCTGTGTTGTATTGTTGTTGTACTGTCGCCATTTTACCATCCCACTTTGTCTCATTTCTGTGTTGTATTGTTCTTGTACTGTACAAATTCTCACACTCTGTCACGAAAATCAAGAAATATTAATAATTTTTTTCTCTCCCTCTAAGTAACTTCTAACTCTAAACTATGAACGAAACCGCTAAGTTAATTAAAAGAGGGACAGGGGTGAAAGTGACCATTTTGTCAACAACGCGAAAACTAAGTCTGAAACAACAACTAAGTCTGAAACAACTACCTGAGGAAAATAGGTTTCATATTGGAGAATAGGAAAACGATTATTAACTTGCTGGCTGACCAGGACCCACGCCCATAAATCTGTGCCAGTGTACGGGGAAAACGTGAGAAGAGCTGGGACTGCCAATTATGTCCGTGACGGAGGCAGACTGAGTTTTTGAAATGTAAACATCTTTTTTTTAAGAATCACCACTATAAATGTTTGGTAGTAGGTTGATATTGATCGTTATTGTGAAATTGCTATTGTTTTGTGAAAGTACTATTGAAATAGAATTTTGAGATTATTGGAAAGTTAATATTTGTATTACTAAGTTAAAAAGGATGGTTTGAGTGTACAACCATTTCTTTCTGTGAGTTAATGTATGACTTGCCAGGTGGCCATGAGTTGCCAGTAACTGTAGTTTTAAAATAAAAATGCTCTGGGATTTTAGTGTGTGCTCTGATTTAGTTAAGATAGGCCAAATGGATAAGTAAATCACAGTGTCAACTGGGAACTTGATACTTTGGCACTGATAGAACTGGATGCCAGAGGTGGCCAGGATGGGCAGAGAATATTCGTAAGCACGTACAGTGCCGTGCTGGTTGTAAATGGGCAGTGCCGGAAGGGGGATAGCATGTGTGCTGGAAGGAGGGTGTGTACCAGTCAGCCCAGAGAAAGGGGTGTGCAAGAACTTTGTGTATAAAAGAGGAGACGGAGCCAGGGGCGGATGAGAAACATGGAAAATGTAGCGTGTTGTACAGGGGTGAAGGACACCTCTGTTAGAGTTTCTCCCTGCTTATATGTATCAAGAAGACTCTATGATTCTGTGATGGCAAAACAGAAGGAGGATTCTTGGACACTGCATCAGTGTGCCAGACGTCACCCGGCTGTGTATGAAAAAGCGCGCCGTAATGGCCGCCCAGTTTTAGGTGAGCCAATCAATAGGATAGCCACCTCAGACAATCGGTTATTTTCCAGGCAGAGATATATTCCTGGTGAAAGTCTAACGTTGTTGCGCACGGGAAATGGTGCAGAGGAAGCAGTAGCGGTCATGCGTGAGGCATACCGCCGAGAACGGCAAAGGTTTGCCGTTATGAAGGAGAGAAGAGAAGAGATGAGAAACGAAGTTATGAAGAAGTTAAGAGAAGAGATGAGAAACAAAGTCAAGAGAAGAGAAGATGAGAAACGAAGTTATGAAGAAGAGAAGAGATGAGAAACGAAGTTAAGAGATGAGATGAAATGAACAGAAATTGAAGAGAAGAAGAGAGAAGAGAGAACGCAATGAGAGTTGAGAAATTAGGCCTAACAAGAGAAGCGCACAGGAGCATGAAGTTGTAGCAGCCGTGTAACAGTGAGGACGGCCAGGTCGAGACGTCGACGATGTTTTTATTTATCATCAAAACCCCCCAGCACCAGGAGAAAGTGTAACGATGTGAGCCCAGCACAAGAAGAAAGTAACTAATTATATGAGCAGAGAACAAGAGAAAGTAATGTTGATTATATGAGCAGAGAACAAGAGAAAGTAACGAACTATGTGAGCAGAAAACAAGGAGAAAATGACGACACATGTGAGTAAAAGTAAATTCTAATTAGGGAAATCTCAGAGCACATAAATATAAACTAGAACCTAAAACTAAAACTAGAATCTTAATTAAGCATTGAAACTTAGAATTAGAAACATTAAAATTAGAAGTAAACCTTGATATAAAGAGATATTGATGAAATTCAAAATATAAAATAAAGTTTAATTACACAATTCTTATGCGGCAAATGGGGCCGCTTTAACAATAGTTCACATATAAAATAAGCATAAAATAAATAAAGTCCGTATTTCACAAATGATATAATAGTGTTCATATTCTTAGAGTCCTAGAGTTAAGTATGTGCGCGTTAGCCTTGCTAATTTTTACTCACTATTAATTGTCAGAGTTCCAAGGAGATGACGTAATCTCACACGTATAAGGGGCACTTCAAAGCGAAGACACGATGCAATTGCAGCGTCGCATTACAGGTGAAGATTCTGCAGAATCTAGGCACCACTTTCAGATTATCACTGGGGAGAAATCTGGTATTTAGCTGACTGTTGTCAGCCTCGATAATTGTCGTTGTTTCTTGGTTGTCGTGGAAACGGACACCCCAACGCGTTTAGCATTATCGGATGAAGTCGTCCAGTGGGATGTGTCGTCGCATCCTATTGAGTGTAGAAATCCGGATATCTGTTAGATTATCTCGGTGCTAGCCTCTCAACTGCAGTATAGACTGTCAAACAAACTCAGACGGGGGGAGAACAAAATTGGTCCCTCGTGTCGTTAACTGCATACAACCAGCGTCGCATACATCGGTTTTTCTTGACAGTGAACTCCCCACTTTGCCAAAAATTATACTGAAGTAATTTTGCCTCGTTACTCAATATATGGCATCAGACAGATGGAAAACGGATGGAAAGAGATTTTTGCAGCTTTCCTTTATGAAATCTCTGTACATGAGATAATTCATACGTGAAGTTAGACTGGCTTCAGACGAATCGACGTTTTCAACATTGAGAGTAAAATCTTCCTTTTGCCTCTTATATAGCCTCACTGAAGGTTTCCAAAAACTTCCAGAAGCCATGCCCTGTGACTCGATTTTGCCCTTGGATATTTAGTTCTGACCGTGCTGCACGTTTTTCTGTGGTCATTTCTAATGCTCACGGGTTTTTCTCTCGTAAACAACATGTGACCAGTCATACGCAATTGTCCCAATTGTTCAATATACATATCCTTCATAAACTAATATATATATTTAATATGATACAATAACACACACTGTGTCACGAACGTCTGTCTAACTAAAGAGATCTTAGGTGACCGTTACTGGAAGTTACACATGATACATATGAAAAATAACAAAACTCGGGTTACTTCAACTAGTTTTGTTAGCGTTTTTTTTTAAATGAAATAAAATATAATTTCTGTTCCTCGTTTCCTGTGACATACAGATAGTAAGCTATATATCAAAATACTACTACAGATAGTAAGCTATATATCATAAAAAACTGAGACTACTGATAATAAGCAATATACAAAAACACTATATATATATATATATATAAAAACACTAATACTACTGATAGTAAGCAATATATAAAAACACTAATACTACTGATAGTAAGCTATATATAAAAACACTAATACTACTGATAGTAAGCAATATATAAAAACACTAATACTACTGATAGTAAGCAATATATAAAAACACTAATACTATCTGTGACAGTAAATTTACCTCTCCCTATCTTAACATTTAATTGTTATATAAACTGCTAAATAGTCAGAGAGTGGCCTGACCTTGGGCACTCCTTATGGTGTTATTTTGAAAGTGTCTGAGTTTGAAATAAACAGCCTAAGGCAAGAATATTCTAGATTTGCTGACCTAATGGAAACTGAGTGAGCAGTTTCCTATTGTCCAATGATAATCATTTATGAGAACAAGAATAGCCAATCAGCTGAGTTTAAGGAGTTCTCTTGCCGTTGATGTTGTAGAGAATTCTACAACCTAATCACTTTTGAATTTGAAGTAGAGGAAGAAAGTCCAGCTTGAAGGCAGTCATTAGCTTGAGTGGTGAGTTTAACTGACTGATTGAGGGAGAATTGACTCAGAAACTTTTCATACATTTTACTATGAAATGTTAGAAACTTTTCATGCATTTTACTATGATATACTTGTGTTTATGTAAAGATGTACTATGTGAGGTGATTTTATTACTACAAATGCTTGAACTAAGCTGCACCTATATTGTATTAATATGTGACTTTGTTTGATACACTGTATTTATTTTACTATATGCATGCATGGGGATAATGAATATTGTTGCAGGAATTGTAAGTTTGAGAATGGAGTGTCAGATAGAATAGAGTTATATTGTGATAAACGAGAATCTTAGGTTTGCTCTTTAATTATATGTTGCAGTTTTTTGTTGGTTTGAGTCTCACTCTGTGAGTGTGATTTCAACCTTGAGCTGCAAGTCTCAAGTAGAGCTTCAAGTTCAACTTTCAAGTTCTTAGCTATCCAGTATCCTTCATTTATTCACTGTTGTGACTTGAGCCACTGGGAAAGTGAAGGGAAACTTGCAGAGTATGTTGCAGAGCATGTAAACTTAAGGGAGCATGCTGTGCACTATTGTTGTATCAGCAAAATAAGCTGATATATTCTGGAGAATTCTGGTGCAGTGAAGATATCAGAATTGCTGAAATCTTGTCCTACAATGAAGGAGTGACACGGAAGGAGACATTCGAGAATATAGCAGCATGTCAGAGTTTCCAGTGATGGGAACACATGCTGAGCATGGACATTTTGACAGTTTGGCATTGTTGCAAGGAAAAGGAAAGACTGTGGGAGTTGATACTGTGACAGATTTGTCTTCTCCTTTTGTAAGAAGTTTTCCACTCTAGGAAACCTTATGTGACTGTAATTGTTGGTTGATGTTGTGAAATAGAGAAAACATTTACCTTGCCAAAATATCCACCAAGTGAGAGATGAATGGTGTCTGTTGGAGGATCATTAATAATATAAAATTAATATTATTATCACTTGAAAATAGTTATGAAAGATTAATTAATGATAATAATTATCTTTATTAACTAAGTGGCATACCCTGTCACACTACCAATAGTAAACTATATATAAAAACAGTAAGACTACTGATACCCATAGCAAGTCACCATACCCCTTATAGACACCACTATACATTTGTACCCCTTCATCAAATAACCCCTGAACATATAAACAAACTTAACTTTGAATGCACAAAAGTTGCACAATATTTCAAAACAATTCTCATTATCAGACTTGACTGAACTTGAGGGGGAAAGCCCTGCTCAGATCAGCACAATTGACAGATGATTCTCTAGAGAAATGTCAAGAGAAAACCATGATCTCAGGATCGTATGTGTCTAAATCTTGCCAAGCTATTGAGTTTTGCTGAATGGATGGCTCTTGATTCATAAACAGGAAGGGTTGACAGCAGTCTGTTGGTGGTACCTCTGAGCTATCGAGCAAACATACTGCATTTGTCTCATGACCCACCAACTGCTGGTCATCTTAGACCCAGCAAAACTTTAGCTCATGTGGAGGCTGAGTTTTATTGGCCAGGTATGATGGGGTATGTTACTTGGTACTGTCAGTTATGTGATATCTATCAGCGAATAAATATGAAGACGGAATACCCAGTTAAACTAGGAGAAACCCCAACGATCGATATTATTTTTAGACATGTAGCTGTTGGTCTCACTGGAGAATTTGTACCCTCATCAGGTCGAGGCCATAGATGGATTCTCACTGTCAGTGATTATCATACACGATACCCTGATGTGGTTGCTCTTAGCTCCATTAGTACCACGTCGGTAGCAAATGTTTTGTTCACCAATTTTCTCGCGCATAGGATTTCTGGAAGAAATCTTGTCTGATAGAGAGACTCAATTCATGAGCAAGTTAATGCGCTTTTGTTTGCATTGCATGAACTACCACTAGATTCAACCCAATTCTCACCATTTGAACTCTTATACAGTAGAATCACTAGGGGACCCATGTCTATATTACAAGATATTGGACAGAGAATGGGCTAGCAGAATCTGTAAAAAGCACATATGAAAATGTGATTGAATTTGTGAACCATACTGATACTTTGTGTCAGATAGCGGCTGAGAATGTAGACAAGCATGTCTGTACAACCGTAAAACAAAAGTAAAGCTAGACAAGCATGTCTGTACAACCGTAAAACAAAAATAAAGCTAGACAAGCATGTCTGTACAACCGTAAAACAAAAGAGTCTAACATTGAAGTCGGTATGAGAGTCTTGTTGTTACCTCTGTACCGGAATAAATTAGATGTATCATGACAAAACCTATGAAGTTGTCGAGAAATTGAGTGGGTGCAATTTCCGAATTAAATATTTCATGCTAATCTGATGAAAACTTATAAAGAAAGCCCAGATAACATGGCTACTATTATTGTAATAGAGTGTAATGCTACCTCTGTACCCGATGCTGAATCCGTACCACACCCATGATTTACAGATGCTGAAAGTATTAATGACATTATTTGAAACCCAGAACTCTCAGATCCTGAATCACAACAGTTATGGAGAGTGATAAAAGAAACTCGCGACATTTTTACATTAAACCCAGAATTCTCAGATCCTGAATCACAACAGTTATGGAGAGTGATAAAAGAAACTCGCGACATTTTTACATTAAACCCAGAATTCTCAGATCCTGAATCACAACAGTTATGGAGAGTGATAAATGAAATTCGCGACATTTTTACATTAAACCCGGAAAAACGAGTCTGCGAATTTACGGTCGCACTACGAGATCATAATACGATCCACATGAAACTACATTTTACCTCACGCTAAACGGGATACTGTTAAGCAGGAAATAGACTCTATGTTAGCCTTAGGTATGATTGAGAAGGCACTGTTACCGTATAACTCTCCTATTGTCCTAGTTAGACTCTATGTTAGCCTTAGGTATGATTGAGAAGGCACTGTCACCGTACAGCTCTCCTATTGTCCTAGTTAAAAAGAAGAATGGCACACCAATTGTGTGTGAACTACAGACAGCTGAATAAGTTGATTGTTTTTTTCAGCTGAAATAAGTTGATTGTTTTTTTCAGCTGAACAAGAACACCTCTTCGCTCGGTTCAGTGGATCAAAATATTTTTCTAAATTAGATGTACTGTGGAAGTCATCAAAAGCACCGACAATATAGTGCCCGACCATTATTTTGTCCAGAGCAGTAGAAATGGAAGTGTAAGAGTCCAGTACATCTGTAAATGCTGCGAAATTTTTATAAATAATTAATAAAAATAAAGATTCTCATCACTTGTACTTAGTTTTGTATAATTAATGATAACAATTTCCATTAACTCAATGGTATTGCTGTCACTCACATGGTTTATTTTGTCAACAGATGATCGGGACTAGATAAATAGCATTTAAACTGCGACACTTTAAATTGCGAATTTCTGCCCTTAAAATAATTTAAATAAGAGAGGCAGGTGATTATATGAAACAGGTATGTGAGGTGGAGAATGAGTAAAAATGGTGGGTATTACTCACAAATTGCTTATTGTTTGGTTGAGAATTTGTAGTCTATTAATGCGATCCTCATAAATGTATAGAATTTTTAATAAAGTTTTAATTTACAACAAAGATTATGGAAACATAATTACCACCAGTAGTTAGCTATATTTTATTTTAAAGTCTGCAAAAATTAGTGAACAAGAACTACCTTCACCATACCTTTAAAACATTGTTGTGTGCATTGGCTCCTTTATATTTTTAAAGAAGAATTAATTGTTCATAACAATTCAGTCTGAAACGAAGTGAGAACATAGGGATCAATGATATAAATACTCATATTACTATAGGTTTCTGCTGCTTTTGGTGCTTTGGAAATTCCATCTTTCATGGCTTGTTTCATTCTTGTCTAAACTGATTTCAATCTGTTAGCTTTTGAAATTCTCATGAAGGTATTCTATAGTTTACAGTCTTACAACAAATATTGATTAACAAAAGCCGAGATAAAATAGTCTTTTGCATTGCTAAATGTATTTTAGATATAACATGATCACTGTTAATTGTTTCTTTAAAACATTTTCTCTGTATTCAGATGTAATGGTAATGTAATTTTTCTAAATTACATTATATGATAATGCATGTACTAGTTAAATTGCTAATAAAAACTCTCCATAATGTCACACTGACAATTTTACAGAAGCAATTTATTTGTGTAACATTATTCTTGATTAAACTTTGCCTTTAGTTGACACGAATCTTTCTGTTTTAGATCTTATTTGTTTACCCTATGCAGTGATGTAGCATTTTAATAATCTAATCTAATCTAATCTAATCTAATCTAATATAATATAATAATTATCCAAACATTACCCATTTATTGATATATGTTACGTTTCCAGTATTTCTTTATAGACCCTGCCTAGGATTTTTAAGGACTTTAAAAATGATAGTTTAAATTAATTCCTTCTCTCTATCCTACACAGACTGGTTGCCCAAATTATCACTTGACTAACTTAAAAATGCGTCTTGTAGTGCAGACAACAGATTTACAAACTGACAATTTGTGTACAAAAGCTGGCTTGGAGTCGTTAAATTCCTCTAAATTAATATGCATTCGTTACGTCATTCAGCTCAATCGCCCCCATCCAAACCATGTAATTTTAGGTCTATTATGCATAAAAATGTACTACGAAGAGGTTTAACAATTAAAATAAGATTTAATGAGATTTAACAATTAACAAGATAATCAAAATACGAGCGCGAAGTCTAATTCTACTCAGCAATTAAATATCTGCTTGTTACAGTTCTTTGAGAAATATGCCAAGAAATGTTCCTTGTGATTTTTGGTCAATCCACTAGTACTCAGCTTTTGATTGATGCTGCGTGAGTTCCAAATCCAGTCCAGACCGGTCCACCTCACTTATCATCATCGGAAGTATGCACACTAGCATAGGTAAAACTGTCTCTCAGTCACCAAGCCGGGCGAAGAATGTGAGTGAAGACAAGGGTATGATGACCTGCGCATCAACACAATGGCAGTAGGACGGTAATTGGAAAAGAACTCAACTCTAGGAGTTCGGAACTAGGCATCGTAATCAGGTACTAGGAACTAAAGACTAGGAACCAAGGGCCAACCTGAAAACAAGAATGTTCTCATAATCATTCTGCGTTTAAGGTTCGCCCAACCTAAGCACGATTCGTATTTAAATGCATTGAGTTAGAAATTCGACTAACGCGTCGTTTACAATTTAGATCCGAAGATATAAATGATTTCACGTATGTTACATTTAACAGTACATGACGTATGAATTGCCAAATATTTACAACGTTAAAATTTAGAGTTCATACAAAGGAACAATTCAAATCAAGCAAAGCGCTTCACAATTTAACATTAAAATTACACACAATAATTTGAATTACATAGGAAATTCGTGTCGTGCACCGGCGCTCCTGGCACTAGTGAATTTAAAGTTATATAAATTAAAGTTACAATGAAAAAGAGTTACAATAACTTATATACAATAACTTATAGGTTTTGTCATTTACAAGCAGACCGTGCTTAAGCTAAAGTAGCATGAATAGCACAAAATTACATACATGGTTCAAAATGCAAGATACAATTAAATAAATGCAGTACCTTTGCGAGAAGTCGAAGTGTTACTTTCAGAGCAAAATAACGTCGGTGTTCCTCTTATCGACTCACGAATGCGGCGGGTACAAGTACAGTACGACGGTTTCCGTTTTCTGGATCAGAGTGACAATTTTTGGTGCGCCACTGTATTTATTAAAAATGCATAAGCGCGTCACGTGACGGGTCACGTGGTATGTAGTTGGTTCGAGAATCTAGACAATGGCCTAAAGTTACATAACATTCCTGACCTCTTTGCTAGAAGCTTCTCGATACTGATGTATCATGGGAGAACTTTAACAAAGGAATTTCAAAATTTAATTTTTGAAAACAGCAAGTGGGTCAAGAAGTCATGACACAGATTTTTATCAGACTGTAACAATATATGATAAATTTTACTTTAAAAGTAATGATTAACCTAATGTTTTCTTCTCTTTACAGCATTAGCAACAACAGATGCAGTTATGCAATGTTTCCATAGGTTGTGCAACTTTGGTTCTTTTGACTGTAGTCTTGTAGACTTTTCTGTCGCAACAGACTCTTGTGGAATATCTTGAGTAAAATATTCACATCATTGACTGCATATCAATACAAGTTTACTTGGACTAGCATGTGTATTTTTGTTTTTATATAATAGGCATACCATAAGTATTTGAATATAGAATCCTTATAATTTTTTTACCACTTAACAAAATAAAGTTACTGAAGCATGTGATGCAATACAAACATTTAATAATTTACATTGTATGCATATATAATTAAATAGACTGTTGTTTTATAGTCTTTTTATAGCTTACAAACATTTAATATTTTACATTGTATGTATAAAAATTAATTATGCTTTCTGTTGTTTTTACAGTCATTTTTTAGCATATAAACATTAATATTTTACAATGTATGTATAAAAATTAATTACACTTTCTGTTGTTTTTATAGTCATTTTATAGCATACAAACATTAATATTTTACATTGTATGTGTATATATATATATATATATATATAAAAATTTATACTTTCTGTTTATTTTTATAGTCATTTTATAGCATACAAACATTAATATTTTACATTGTATGTATAAAAAAAATAATTATACTTTCTGTTGTTTTTATAGTCTTTTTATAGCATACAATCCTTGAGTGTCTTTTATTTTATCATAAATATGGGATTCCCCCCCACTTCCCCTGCATAAAATTCCTCACAATCAGTTCTAGTGCCTCTACTTCTATAATATTGATGATATAGTTCTTGTTACATTTCCAGTATTTCTTTATAGACCCTGCCTAGGATTTTTAAGGATTTTAAAAATGATAGTTTAAATTAATTCCTTCTCTCTATCCTACGCAGACTGGTTGCCCAAATTATCATTCGACTAACTTAAAAATGCGTCTTGTAGTGCAGACAACAGATTTACAAACTGACAATTTGCGTACAAAAGCTGGCTTGGAGTCGTTAAATTCCTCTAAATTAATATGCATTCATTACGTCATTCAGCTCAATCGCCCCCATCCAAACCATGTGTTAACATTAGGTCTATAATGCATAAAAATGTACTACAAAGAGGGTTTAACAATTAAAATAAGATTTAATAAGATTTAACAATTAACAAGATAATCAATATACGAACGCGAAGTCTAATTCTACTCAGCAATTAAAGGTGTACGCTTATCATTGTTCGTGAGAAATATGCCATGAGAAATGTTCCTTGTGATTTTTGATCAGCAAGCTATGACTTAGCTTTTGATTTATGCAGCGTGGTTCTTGATCCAGTCCAAACCGGTCTACCTCAATTGATCGTCCGCCAGCAAATGCACACAGCATAAAAATGGAGACTGTCTCTCAGTTAACACGCCAGGCGAAGACTGTGAGTGTAGACAAAGGACGTGCAGACCTGCTCGTCAGCACCCTCCCAACAATGGCAGTAGGAATGTAATTGGAAAAGAACTCGACTCAAAGAGTTCAGAACCGGGCATCGAAACTAGGAACCAAAGACCGACCTGAAAACAAGAATGTTTTCGAAATCGTTCTGCGTTTAATGTTCGCCCAACCTAAGCACGATTCGTATTTAAATGCATTGAGTTAGAAATTCGACTAGCGCGTCGTTTACAATTTAGATTAGAAGATCTCAAGCATGTTACATTTAACAATACATGACGTATGAATTACCAAATATTTACAACGTTAAAATTTAGAGTTCATACAAAGGGACAATTCAAATCAAGCAAAGCACTTTACAATTTAACATTAAAATTACATGCAATAATTTGAATTACATAGGAAATTCATGTCGTGCACAGGCGCTCCTGGCTCTAGTGAATTTAAAGTTATATAAATTAAAGTTACAATGAAAAAGAGTTACAATGATTTATATACAATAACTTATAGGTTTTGTCATTTACAAGCGAACCGTGCTTAAGCTACAGTAGCAATGCATAGCACAAAATTACATACATGGTTCAAAATGCAAAATACAATTAATAAATGCAGTACCTTTGCGAGAAGTCGAAGTGTTATCTTCAGAGCAAATAGCGTCGGTTCCTCTATCGACTCACGAATATGCGACGGTACAAGCTGTCGGTACGACGGTCGCTGTTTCTGGATTTCGGAGTGACAATTCGGGCGCGTGTTACCGTATTTATCAAAATGCGTAGAGCGCGTCACGTGACGGGTCACGTGGTATGTGGTTGGTTCGAGAATCTAGACAATGGCCTAAAGTTACATAACATCCTGACCTCTTTGCTAGAAGCTTCTCGATACTGATGTATCATGGGAGAACTTTAACAAAGGAGTTTCAAATTTTGATATTTGAAAACAGCAAGTGGGTCAAGAAGTCATGACATAGATTTTATCAGACTCGTAACAGTTCTCATGAAATTTCTGCTGACATCCTAGTATACAGGTACTTGCCATAATTAGTGTCCACCAAAGTATCCTCAGATTTGATTATGGCAAAAGACATAATTACTAGAAAGAATAAAAGTTAATTAATATTGTTAATCTACATGTCCCCAAAAAGATTTCATACTTTTAGTATTTTGCTTAAAATATTTTTATTGAAACTGCAATTAGGTGAAAGAAAATTGTAAACGCAATGCAAGTACATATGTTTACTGGATATTTGTTCAGTTAAAAATAATTTGAAATTTTAATCAATGTACATGTTTTAATTGCTGATAAAGGGTGAACAAGTTGTGAACTGATTTTGCTCCCCAAATATACAATTGTAACCGTTCCTGCTCTGAATACCATGGATTAACGGTTTCATGGTCTATTAATAACTATTAATAGTTATTTCATCATATGCCTGCTTTTTTTGCAACAAGAAGAAATCTTTCAAATCTTGTATTTTATATCTTTTAAAATGTGTATTATCCTATAAAGAGAATCAGACTGATGGACAAAATATAATTCATGAAAAAGAAAGGATATTTACACGGCTGTGACAGGGTCAGGACATTCTTGAAGAATCTAACAAAAGCACATTGTTACCAGAGTGGTTTGCAATTAACACAAATATTTTTAATTATTTTAAAAAGATATTGAGAAAAAAATATAAGACGTGCAGCGGTACAGATCGCTCTTAGCTTCCAGTCCAAAGTATGACGAGGTTTAAAAAATGGAAAGAGGAAAGTAGCCAATGCTTGGATCTGCTGTTAAGTAGATGGCTGTGTACTTTTGCTTCAGTTGTGTTAGTAGTTTTGGTTACACCAAACAGAACAAAGATAACAAAAATTCATGAGTAAAAACTCGCCATACATCACAAGGCAATATACTAAGAACAAAAAAATCCGCATCCAAAAACTTTAAATAAGAAGAGCACGAAAGATAAGCTTTCGCCTATAACCATTCCCAACTACCCTATCCCTTCCCCTACACAATCGCAATTAACCTCCACCCCCAATAAAGATTTCACCCGAAAAGATACATACATATACATATATACAGTCACATACACAACCACAGCACCACCACCCCGACCGAGATTCAGAGACAATCACAAACCTGAAATAGAAAAACAGAATGGAATTTATGAAAGCAAAGAACACTCACTAAACATAAAGGCAAATGGTAAAATAATAATTTCAACCAGCAACAAACAATCGGCACTATTACTATCAAACATCAAAAGCATAAACAACACCAATGTACACCCCATCCTTTACCAACCACCAAGCCATTCCACAACAGAATCCGAAATAATGATCTATGGCGGATTTTTCGATTGTTTTAAAATGTTGTGAATACTATGATTTGCTTAAGAGTTGTTTTAATATGCATGTAGCGTGAATTGCATGTTAAGTATTATTTGTAATTATTGTAATGGTGTAGAGACAAATTAGAAAAGTTTAAAATATATCAAAAGAGCGAAATTGTATAGTTGATCTTGCCATTGAAGTGCTTGTACACGTGTGCAGATATTAAAATTAGTAAATTAGGTGTGTGACAATGAACCCCCACTTGAGCGAATAACATTTTTGCTTCTAGTGTTTGTTTCTCACACTATGATTATAAAGTCTCAAAATATTTTTTTTTAAAAACCTTGTTTGGTCGTTTTCATTGTGAATTATTTCCTATACATATTGATTTTCTCATCTGCAAATGACTAAATACATTAATTTGACCCGTTTACTTGTATTTATGCATTTAATATATGAAATCACAGATACGGAAATATATTCATGGAGATTTTCAAATGTTCAAGAGTGAAATATATTTTGAGTACTTTTCTATGAAACAAAATGTAAAGAATATGTAGGTAAATATTAACTCAGTTTTGTGTGTGTTTGTGTGTGTGTGACGCTAACTTCAGTCACTACCAGTGCACTCGTTGGGATTTTCATCTGGGACGTTATGGTGGGGGGAGTGGACAACAGTCGTCGTTTTGTTTTCTGTGAAGTGCGATGTGAAGTGCGATGAGTCTGGTGTTAGTGACATAAGTGATAAATGAAAATTCGGCAGTCTTCAGAGCCATTCCAGTCGGATTCCGTCGTTTGGTTCCGTACTGACAAAAAAAAATTAAAAAATCCAGGGAACATATAAACCGTTTCGGACAATTGCAGAGCTGCGGAGTCATTTCCGGTTGTTTCAGACTCCTGTGTACATTTACTTACACCCGAGTTACAACTGTCCTCGGAGGGGAAAGAAAATAGTAAAAGGAAAAATTAAAAAATAAAATTAATGTTCTTAAATAACTAAATAAACTGAAAAATGAATGTTCTTTAGAACCTCCGATTTCCGTAGGTTTAATGGTTATTTTCTCGCCGTCGGTATCCGTATTAGCAGGTTCTTCGTGTTGCTATGGCTGCATGAATTGAAAAGCCACCTTACAAATTCTGTGGGTGACTATTGTTTCTGTGGCGTTCTGTAGACGTTGTAGTAAGAGTGTTCTGGTTTTGTCTAAATGTTTGTTCTTGTGATTTTTTTCTGGTTCTTGTTCTGAGTGCTTTTGTGTGTCAGTGGTTGTCATGTAGGTGTCTGCTTGATGACGTTTGATGTGACTTGTTTTCTGCTTTGTGTCGGTGGTTGTGATTTGGGTGTCTGCTTGATGGCGTTTGATGTGACTTGTTTTCTGCTCTGTGTCGGTAGATGTGATTTGGGCGACTGCTTGATGACGTTTGATGTGACTTGTTTTTGCTCTGTGTCGGTAGTTGTGATTTGGGCGACTGCTTGATGACGTTTGATGTGACTTGTTTTTGCTCATGATGTTCTCGGTTTTGGGAGGATTCCTGTGGAGCCTTCCTCTTTTCTCTTTAATTCAGACAGGGTATTTTGGCGGGTGTTCTGCTTCTCTTACTTGGTGCTTTTCTGTGAATGTTCTTTGTTCGATTTGTATCAACTGTTGTGGGTCCTTTTTAAAATTTTTTTTATATTCTATAAACAAGTGGGGTGGATTGCTGGATATGCTTGCTTTAAGAGTAAGTTCTGTGTTTGAAGTGTGAGCTTTTGATTTTGTTATCTTTGTTAAAGTAGTATTTTTGTGTTTGAATTGTGAACTTTTGATTTTATTATCTTTGTTAAAGTAGTATTTCTGTGTTTGAATTGTGAACTTTTGATTTTGTTATCTTTGTTAAAGTAGTATTTCTATGTTAATCACCTGAATGAATTGAATTTGGCAGACACATCTACCTTGATACAGTGTGCCCATCGACCAGGGTAAAGAGAGTTGCATCCACCTGTTATGACTGTGCCTAAACTTCACATGGTGGTAATATAATTGGTTTCTCTAGAATGTGTTTCTTACTCGTAAAATTGATGTATTATGTATTTTGTATTATAAATATAAATAAATATTGTGTAGAATATTTATGTGATTTTTAAAGTTGCCAAATGTTGTTATATTTTCCTTACAGAAGCTAAGTGGTGTTAGTGATTATTATACTTGTAAAATGGTGAAGTAAAGCCCCCACGTGTATGTAGTCATGTTTCTATTAATTAATTGTTATCACCGAAGAGCTAACGACTTAAGATGCATTGTGGGAATCACTATCAAAGTTGTGATATATTCATGACTGTATTATAAATATAAATAAATATTGTGTAGAATATTTATGTGATTTTTAAAGTTGCCAAATGTTGTTATATTTTCCTTACAGAAGCTAAGTGGTGTTAGTGATTATTATACTTGTAAAATGGTGAAGTAAAGCCCCCACGTGTATGTAGTCATGTTTCTATTAATTAATTGTTATCACCGAAGAGCTAACGACTTAAGATGCATTGTGGGAATCACTATCAAAGTTGTGATATATTCATGACTGTATTATAATGGAGGAAATATTTATTGCAAAGAATTTATTCATTTGAAACTTTCATTAGTTTAAACTATGAATTAGCTAAAGCTAATTAGTGGCATTGTAAAGAGTGATTATCACTGCTGCCACAAAGCCCATATAACCGTTATTGCCACACGATACTGTAGCATGATAATTATTTGTTACAGTCGGTCTTGAGCATCAACTCTAGAGTCACCAGCTGAAAGTCTGAATTCAAACCTGAGGAATCATCAGTCTCATCGAGATGGGAGCCGAGAGGTACAAGGACGAATCTACTATCTTTTATGCTAAAGGTGCCGTCCACAGTCTATGCCTTAAGTCGTAAAGAACCACGAGAGGCCGCTGGAAAACTCGTTATGTGATGTCAGCACATCATCGAATGATCGATGACAACGTGCAGTGTGTTCAACTGCTAAATAAACTATAAGTTAAGTCAATGGTCCAAACAAAGACAAAACTCAGAGACAGTGTGGTTAGTTAATTAACTGGGCTGCATGATAGCACTCTATTGTTAATCATGAATTGTAATTGTTCATTTTTCTTCTATTTTAATTGAATTGTTATTAAATTTATTGTTATCTTACCCGTTGTTACATAATTGTTTGTAGTACAACCTGAGATCTAATTGACTGGGGGCAATAAAGGGATAAAATAAAGAGATAAAATAAAGGGATAAAATAAAGAGATAAAATAAAGGGATAAAAAATCATAAATCTTAATTTATAAATAAGGAGAGGCAACATTGTCAATTGGAGCAAGTCAATTGATTTATCTGGTGAGGTGTCGTGAATATTGGCCGAATATTGTGGCATTTCGTGGAAGATAAGTCAAGCCATCCGGCTGTCGCTATTGTTAGGAATTATTCAATATTGATAACTGGAATCTAAAATAGGACAGGGTCGTTAAACATAGACCGGACATATGACAGTGTTATTCTATCTTTGTGATGTTGGGGCGATTTTATATAGATATAATTATAGGAGGAGAAGTGTGCTTGTTATTTTGGTGATTTTTTTGTTGTTGGGGGGGTACATTAGTGATTGGTGGTGGTGGTGGGGTGAATGGTAGTTGTAGTAGGTTTGTTATTTCTTTGATGATTTTCTTTTCTTCTATGTAATTATTACATTGTGGCAGAAAGTGTTCAATTGTGTTGTCTGTTCTACAGTGATGCAATATTTTGGTTCATGATTTGGTTTGTGTGTAAGTCTTGTGGAGTTGTAGATTTGCCTATAGATTGATCTGTTGTGGTTTATGTTGGGTAATTGGGGGTCTTTCTTTTGTATAGAAGTTTGATTTGTGCTTTAATTTCTGCTGTGTGTATTTGTGTGTTTAGTGGCATTCCATGTTTGCTGCCGTATTTTGCTCCTTTGTCTGCTGTTTCATTCCCTATTATGTTTATGTGGCTGGGAATCCATAGTAGTATTGTTTTAATGCCTTTTTTCCAAGTGTAATTATATTTTTGTATATTTTGTTGGTGATTTGTGTTCTTGTAGTCTGAAAGGAATTTGCTAGGTTTTGTAATGATGTTAGTGAGTCTGTAAGTGTGAGTATTTGTGTCTGTGTGGGTGGATTGTTTATTGCTAATGCCAATCTTTTTTGATTGCTATTGGTTCTGCTGTTAGGATTGAGTGTTTTTCATTCAGTTTGAATGTGTGTGTGCTGGTGGGTGTGTGCGCTGCTGCTCCTATTCCTGTTTGGCATTTGGATCCATCCATATATATATGATAGTGATTGGGATAGTTTTGTTTATGTTTTAGTGCTTTTTGTCTGGCTAAGGGTGGGTTACTGTATTTCTTTTGGGTGTTTGAGTAAGGTTAGGTCAATGTTTGGGGTATTAATTGTTGGCGGGTGGGTGGGTGGGTTGAGTTTTATGTTTGGGTCTTCTGTGTTTAGTGAGCACAGATTATGTTTTTCTAGTAATGATTTAGTTGGTATGGGGTCAGTTTTTATCTTCTACTTATATGGTTTTTCTTTCTTTGTCTTTTGCATGTTGTATTTTTGTCCTATTTCTTATTCTGTAAATGTGTGTTTGTGGAGAGGTTGTTCCCTTGTTGTATTCTATTGGCCCATTGTTTAAGTATTTATTTATCTCTTCTTTCTATTAGTGTTAAGTGTCCTCTTTGGTTATATAGTTCTTCTTCTTTCATGTTTGGGAGTGAATGCGTGCTAATTCTTAGAGCTTTGTTTTGTAGTGTTTGTAATCTTTTTTAATTTGGGGATTGTTTGTTGCTGTGTATGTTGTGTTTCCATAGCCTACAATTGAATATATTAGGGAACTGGTGAATGTTAGTAAGGTGTGTGTATCTGCCCCAAATCCTTCCCTTTTGTTCTTTTTGAGTACATTTAGTTTTTTGTTTGGGGAAGGTATTTTTTATGTGTTTGTTGAATTTTATGTTTTCATCAACTGCGATTCCTAGGAATTCGTGAATCTTTGAGTATTTTATGTTAATTTGCTTCAGTTTTAGTGTGGGAAATGTTTTATTTTGGGGGGCAGAAAAGTCGATGGCTTTTGTTTTGTCAGGTGCTAGTTCAAGGCCTCATTGGTCTGTCCAGTCATTAAATGTCTTTGTTCTTTATGTGAGCTGTAGAATGATTAGTCATCAGCAAATTGTGTTAGTTGAGTATTGTTGTCAGTAATAATTGTGTTTAGTGAGAGCACTATCCTGTGGAGCGCCATTGGTTATGTGTCTTTAGTGGACCGAATGTTTTTTTATTTGTATTCGAAATGTGCGATTTTGAAAGAAGTTTTTAAAAAATATAATTGTATATGCTGCCTCTAATACCAATTTGAAGCATTTTGAGGAGTTTTGTTGGGTGACAAACTGTATCAAAAGCTTTTGATATATCAATGAAGATTACTACATTGGAGAGTGTTTTCTTTGCAATCTGTCTATCATGATGTTGTCCATAAGTCTGTTTTAGTAGCATCTATGGTTGGGCTTTTGCGTCTGAATTTATGTTGCACTGGAGAGAGTAGGTTTTTGGTTTCTAGGTAGTATGTCTGTCTCTTGTTTACTATTGTTTCTAGTGTTTTTGCTAACGTTGGGAGTAGGGAGATTGGTCTGTATGAGTTCAGTTGTGTATGGTCTTTTTCGCGTTTTGGTATCGGTATTATATTTGCTTGTTTCCAAACTGTTGGTACTTCGCTCATTTTCCAATTTCTTTTTATTTTATATGTTGGTTTTTCCTAATGATGTTAGTTTCTTTATGATTTTTGATGGTTTATGTTATTCGTGTTTGCTTGAAATGTGTCTGCTAATATCTCTGCCTTTTCTTTTTCTGAGGTAGTTCGTATTTTTGTTTGTGGGTGGGTTATTAGGTATGGAATCTTACTTTTGTTCTTGCCTGTACCCATTATTTGTTTTATTTTGTCCCATATTTGTTTGGATGTGTTTTTTTAAATATAGTTTGTTGCATGTCTTTTCTCATGATTTTTTTCTTTGCCTTTTTTCTTTGTTTTATATAACTTGTGTTGTTGTAATAGTTTTTCTTTTCATTGTTTGGTTGTTTTCTATATTTTCTGAGTGTTTTTTTCCTTTCTTGTTTTTCCTTCTAATTGTTGATTCCACCAGGGGTGAGGGGGGAGACTGGTGTGTGTGAGTGAGGGGGGTTGAGACTGAGTTTGCTGCTTTGATGATGGTATTTGTTACGTTAGTGGCCTATGTGTTCGTTTTTTCATGCGTTATGTGATTCTCTGTTGTTAGTTCTAGGTTGCGTTGGTAGGTTTCCCAATTGCCTTAGGATATACGCCATGTTGGTAGGTTTCCCAATTGCCTTAGGATGTACGCCATGTTGGTAGGTTTCCCAATTGCCTTAGGATATATGCCATGTTGGTAGGTTTCCCAATTGCCTTAGGATATATGCCATGTTGGTAGGTTTCCCAATTGCCTTTTGATATACGCCATGTTGGTAGGTTTCCCAATTGCCTTAGGATATACGCCATGTTGGTAGGTTTCCCAATTGCCTTAGGATATATGCCATTTGGGATTAAGTATGTATTTGTATTATATTTATGTTTAATGTTTATTTGTGTATGATAAAGTGTAGTGGTGTAGTTATCTTCGTCTGTTGTGATCAAGGTATCAAGGTTTTGGGTCATATCGAGGGTGTTTTGGCGTCTGGTGGGTTTAGGGGGGTGCTAAGGTTAGGTGTTTTTCGTTAGCCAGTCGAGCAGTAATTGTCCTTGTTTATTTTTCCTTCCATTAGACCAGCATGAATGTATTGCACTAAAGTCCCCTATGATTAAGTGACTTTCAAATAATGCGATTTTTTTGTGTGTGTTCTTTTCTTTTTGATTCCGGTTGAAAATATGTGTTTGTGATGTGCAGTTGTTGATTTTTGTTTGTGAGTGCAATTGTTAGGTGCTTATCTGTGCTTTTCTTTTACCCGGGTTTAGGCTTTGTTTAGGCTTTTTTGTACAATGCGAGTCCTCCACTGTTATGATTTTCATTTTTGTGGCTCCTATTTGGACTGAAGTGTATTGCTGTATTTTTATTTGTTTGTTTTCTGTGGCTCCTACATGGACTGAGGTGGATTGCTGTTTGTTTTCTGTGGCTCCTATTTGGACTGAGGTGTATTGCTGTATTTTTATTTGTTTGAGGTTTTTTTGCGTGTTTGTAGCGATTGTGATGGTAGTATTTGGAATTTGTATTTTGATAATGTGTGTGTGTGTGTGTGTGCGTGTGTGTGTTTGTGCATGAGGGTAATGTCTGAAAAATATATTTTTTTGTCTTTTATTTCCTTTATTGGTGGTCTATACCTGATAGTTGTCTAGGGAGTATCGTTCATCAAGTAACCACACACTATTACAACATACTTAAAAAACAAAACAAAAACAAAAACAAGACACCATAATTAAGTCACCATGGAATACAATCAACACACCACACCCTTCAGCAAAAGAAAAACACCCACTATCGCCCCCGCACAGTTTGGACCGTTCTTACTATCATCTCTCCACAACAGACATCGCACGCAACCAAAGAAGAAGAGAAATCCCCCATCCCCACTTAGATTTGCTCCCATCACTACCCAAAAAACCTATAACACCACAGAGCAGACAGAAATTCTCCCACCCTCCTCCCCACAGAAAGATCGGAAAGAAATAAACAGAAATCATCACCCAATACAGACGGACTAGACGAAAAAGAGCAACCATACACCCACCTAAACCAAACAACAGAAAAAGAAATTAGCATGACAAGCACCACCCTATAAACAAAGATTTTGAGTTAAAATTTTAGTAGAATGAGGTGAGGCTCAATAATTTTGCAATTATTTACTGTAGCTGCTGCTGGGTTTTTACTTTTCGAAAGTAGAATACATGTACTTGACTAAAGTAAGTTAGGTTTTGTTCAAACGTGGGCAGCTTGTATAGGAGATTTGTAATACTAATAGTGTAACATAATGCTATAAAAGGACAGTCGCTATCGGCAGAACTCGAGGCAAGTTGATTTTATTGCAGGCGACATTTTACAAAGCGGCCATATTTGTTTGCTAGCTTAGATCGTTCTAAATCGAAAAGTACTGAGCAGGTGAATTCGCTTTATTACATTTACATGAGCATATTCTAATTAAAAATTCATAACAATAAAGTAAAATAGCCACAGTGGATAAATGGCTTGATGGCATTTATTCAGTATTCACATATAACTTCTCAACTACATTATATAAGCAAGTTAGACTAGTACTATTTTCAATAATAAAATATCTAAGTCTTTATGTTCCCGCCCTAAAATAAGGTAGAAATATAGTTTGCTAATAACAGTAACACTCATACTGCCTAATCTCAGTTATGTGGACTTATGACGTAGCAAGGATGCAGTGACGTAACGAAAACGTAAAAAATATGTCAATCATTTAACGTCAGAGGCCAGACTTTAACAGTTTTTAAAATGTATCTGCAAATACAACGTTTACTTCCATTTTTCGCTGCATTACAGAGTAAGTTTATAAATTTTGAATAATGTACAATATCTATGTGTGTAGGATACTCTATATAAATTAATTTCAAGTGATGAGAATTGTATGGATTTTCTCTAAATTTCGTCCTTGCGTCAATTCTTGTTCTCGCCATTTCGTGTAGAAGTCCAATGCACACTTTTGAAAACAATTTCAGTATATAGAAAGAAACTGTTATTTTTTCCAACAGGAGCACTCTCAATTTGCTTGGTAAGATTAGTAATAGATATAATTAAATCTGAATAATAAAATGTAAACCACAGATTGGTTGAAACCAGTAAATCACCAAATGCAGAACATTTTATAATAAAAATAATTTTCAGTAACATTTAGAAATGTTGTATTATTGTCTGGCAAATATAAAAGTACTGAATGTGTGTTCTATTTCCTCATGAGTAAAAGAAAACATACAATGAAGAAGTATGTAATAATGTAAATACACAACATAATGCAGGTGAAAAATTGTAAATGAACAAAAAATAAATTAAAAAGATGATGTTGCTTAATTGTATGTGTTGTAAACTTTGAAAATAAATGTTCAAACAAACTGTTGTTGTGAAGAAAATGACCAAGAATCAATGTGATTTTCTTAATTCAGTGAGAAATGTAAGCAATTCAGCAGCAAATGGAATCTATGGCCAGATAAGACTTTATAAAAAAAAATGAACATAAATTTGATTATTAGAAAAATAATGATCAATAATAGGCTTCCAATCTATCCTTTCAAAATGATAAGCCTCACGACTTTGATAAATTCCACTACATCAGTACCAAGCCACTCATCGATACGAGATTTTTCAGTATTTTCTGGATCTACCAGTAATGCAGCAGTAGTGTATAGGTATTTGTATACTCGGGAAAATATGCTTGAAAAACATCGAATTCTGTACAATCTTTTGCCAGTGGGATTTGTACTTCACTGTTTTCAGCAAAAGCATGCGGTGTTTGGTGTGTGCCAAATGAAACGTCTCACGCCATGCCACAGCCATTTTCATTTTGATTTTAATTTGGACAGGCTATCAATTTGTGGTAAATCCTTAATCTTCTGACGAATAAATGGAATTATCTACCTCATTAATATCAGTCAGCATTTGAATGACAGCCAGTCAATGAAGCTGAATGCACGTTTCGATGAAGACGCCATAACTTGTCTCAAAGAATGAAGGCAACAGACACAAAAACAAAATTAAAAAAAAAACGCTTTTTGATCAAATGAACAGTCTAACTGTCCAATTGTAGAAGTGATAACATTTACAGGCAACAGGTTATTAATGATCCTCCAGCAGACACTGCTCGTCTCTCACTTGACGGATATTTTGGCGTTGTAAACGTTTACACAATTCCACAACATAAAACAACGTTTACAATCACACAAAGTTTCTGCAGGTAGAATCTTCTTATTAAAGGAGAAGACAAATCCGACTTTAATCTATATTTAGCGAGCTCCATCCACCTACTTTCTTCTCCAACATACGAATATCAATATCAATACGCGTAAGAAGGTCAATAAATTGAACAATAAATTTATTAAAGAAAAATCAACTATAAAAATGACATTTACAATGAAACATAATCTGACATCAATATTCCAGGAATCCACATTTGGGTAATTATAGTTTACAGTCTCTCTCTACATATATATAATAAATTTACAGCTAATTAACAATAGTTCAACAATAGAGTCAATACAAATTGCAGGTTAGTCCTATCAGAGAATAGAAATGGAGTTATTAGAATAGATTATTACAAACTTCACATAACCTGGATTAAGTACAGCTTCCACAGTCTTTCCTTTTCAATCACACACTAAATGCGAACAGCCTAGTTCAAACATTTGTAGAAATAAAAATCAACTCACATAGTACATCTCTACACAAGTATAAAATATCAATAGCAAAAGCAAAAATACATGAAATATTTTTAAGTCCATTTTTTTCTCAACAGTCAAAAAGTTTAACACACCATCGTGCTAACATCTACATTTCAACCAGACTTTTCTTCTTTCCACTCCAAATTCAAAGTGATCAGAGAATAAATGTTTCTACAGCAAGTAAACATTTTGATCTCAGCCCATTGGCTGGTCTTGTTCTCCTAAATCATAACCATTGAATAATTTAAAAAAAACCTACTCACTAGTTTGAATGACATAAGCAAGTTTAGAATATTCTCGCCTTATTACATTATTTCAAACTAAGACACTTTCAAAATACCACCATAAGGAGTGCCCAAGGTTGGGTTACTCTGACAATTTAACAATTTATATAACAATTCAATTTTAAAATAGAAACAGACAAATTTACTCTGTCACATTACTTTTTATTTTCTTTAATAACAGGAATAATCTTTTGCTTGTTTCTTTTATTATCTTTAATAAAAGAAATAATCTTTTGCTTGTTTTATTAATCTTTAACTGCAGACTTAATCATTTGTTTGGTTCTTGTAGAAAAATCTTTAATATCATAAATAACATTTTGATTGCTTTATTAATTTTTAATTTTGGAAGCAATAATTTGTATGTTTGTGTAGCCCCTGTTAGTTTTGGTACTTTTGTGTGGCAGCATCCTGTATGTATGTGTACAGCCGCATCCCCACGCTTCCTTTTCTTTTTACAAGTAGGACCATGGCTGTCTGTTGTAAAATGGGTCAGAATCACTCCCTTTGTTTCAAAGCGCGCGCTATATTGGCGCTAGCTGTGTCAGAGTGCGTGATTTTATAGTTATATACTGTTTTAGGTAGTTAGTAATTGAAGTTGATATTTATAGAGTTAGAAAAGAGATAGTTTATATTTTTAATTGATGTATTTTTATGTGATGAATAATGTTATTGTATTTGTGTATTTTGCAATTTATGTGTGTGTGAATGCTTTTCCTGAAGCCCGCCAACACAGATTTTATTTTATTAAAGGTTTAGTTCTTCAGATTATATATATGAAAAGATTTGTATATCAAAGTATAATTATAGTAGTTTCATTGTATATTTGAATTATTACGTAATTTTCAGGCATATAGCTATAATTGATAGTTGAAAGTAAGTAAAGAAACACAGAAGATATTTTTAGAAGCCTTTCCACCCTAGATTTCCGTTTTCTGGAACCATGGGCTTCAGGGAAGGCCGCTCCCATAGGATATAAAGAGCGTGTGTGGTGGAGCCAGTAACAACAACACGGCACAAGAAAGAGCTAGTCTACGGATTACCGGACTAAGGCATGCTCCACCAGCCAACCAGGACAGACGAAGGAACATCAAGCACCCACCAACAACACCACCACAGCAGCAGCAACAGCCACCACAACGACAGGAAAAAACAAAACAAAAAAACCCACAACGGACAAACAAACACTCGAGCAGACACGGACATCCAAACGCAACACCAGCACCCTCTCCGAACGTCAGAGAAGAGAGGAAGGCCCCACAGGAATCTACCAAGAACCGAGAACATCGAAAAGATGAAAAGTTCTAACGCAATCCCTGTGGGTGCACTGTTAGTGGAATCATCATCATTATCATCATCATCATTTGAGTGAGCACTACTACATTTGAGTGAGAGTCTCTGAGTGTGTCTAGCTGCTAATAAAGACTATGTAACAACTACCAGGCGTTGTCAAATCTGTTGTCATGACTGCCGTCCATCATCGTCGTTCGTCAGTATTGTCTCTATGTTTATGACCCGGGTTCTACCACTCTGGATCTCTATCTACTTCATTTGTTTTCTTTATTGACTAGGTGCAAGTCCTGGACTTTACGATATAGAACTGTATTGTCCGCCAGAACCATGGATATTAAACTCAACGGTAGTTATCCGAATGATACTAGAAGTAGACTCTTTTAGAGATCGCTGTGAGGGTCATATGTGGGCAGACCATGAGATTGCTTATAAGAAACGTCCTCAAGTTGGACTGTGTACCATATATATAACTCCAGATATGTGTGAACATGACGAAAGGACCACAGCAACCGACTGTCATTGTGTTGGATATAATTACACACACATAACGTTCGTTTTATATTTGAAAATTGTGGAGAACACGCCATACTCAATATACGTGTCAAACGACTGCGCAGGCTATTCTATTACCGGGAGAGATTCAAATCACTGGTATTCCCTTAGGCAAAATTGTGAGGACAGGGCTATCCAAACAACAGGTATTTGAGATTATCTGGATAACTCTATTTATAAATAATCATTGCTTTCCAAAGTCGCATGACATAACAGCTTGTAAATGTATCGTCAGTTTTAAGTTTTTATGTGACTAAAGCTTTATTTTATTCATTTACTTGCAACCATCTTCCTTCCATAACACTGCACAGAGACGACAATGTCCAACTGGTAAGAAATTTTCTAGTATGTAGCATGGGCAGACAATTCAGAAGGATATAGTATAAGTACAGTCAGACGCACTGACACATAGAGAGGAATAAAGTAAAAATTGAAACACATGTACACATGTGGACTCTAGCTAACGGTAGAATGTCATTTGTGCCATTAGCATACGTTACTGAGTAGTTCTTTCTGTCTACTAAGTCAGCGTCTAAAAGTACTAGAAAACTGCATCCAGTGTCTAGCAGAAACGTTATTTCTTGGTCTTCCACGAATCCACTAGTCGTGTTGACCGGTAGGTCGTCTGAGTTTTTACTGCTTTCCATTGCGCAAATACGGCTCGGGGCAGGTCTGTTACAATCGCGTGCTGTGTCCCGATCTATTACACAGGTAGCACACCTTGGTCTGTGTTAGTCTCTGTCTATCTGTGGTTTAATTTGGGTTCGTAATCTATCTTCTTCTTTGAAGCCTCTTCTTTCTCTAAAACTGTTACTCTGAAATGTACTCCTCCCTTCGCTTGGACTTGGCATAACTTTGCTATTTTCAATGCGGGTGTTTTGCGGAGTTTCCCGTTTTACTGTGCCATTAGCATACGTTACTGACATTGTCTCTCCTGTGTAGTTCTTTCTGTCTACTAAGTCAGCGTCTAAAAGTACTAGAAAACTGCATCCAGTGTCTAGCAGAAACGTTATTTCTTTGTCTTCCACGAATCCACTTTCTCCCTGATACAAAGTTCCCTAAGTCCTTCATAGCTTCTTTCGATTTCGGCCATGGTAACCCATTTTTCGAACAGGCTACGCAGTTTAGCATGAAACTGGTGGTGTGTGTCGCAATTTCGTTTTTGCGCATCTCTAAATAATTTCCGATACCGTTCGGCAGAGATTTTAAATCTAATACGTAGCGCTTTCTTTAGAGCTTGATAATTATTTACGTCATTCTCGGGTAAGGTGTGATAAACATCGCGTGATTGTCCGGTAAGAAAACAAGATAGGTTAATTGTCCAATGTTCTTTTGGAATTTCATGCGCCTCAGCCACGCGTTCAAACTGAGTTAGATATTCTTCGAGATTTCTCCCCCTATCATCAAAGTCTTGGAAATGTAAACGAACTTTGCGTCTATCACGTCTGGGTACAAAATGGTTTTCAAAGGGACCAGTATCGTCTACACCCTCTGAGTATGCCCTGATTGAACTACCCCTGTTTCTTGCATTAATTTCGGCTATTCTGATCCTTTCCTCACTAGCTCTCTCTTCCTCTCTTTCTTCCCTAGCTCTCTTTTCCTCTCTTTCTTTCCTTCTCTCTTCTCGCCATATTGCTTCCTTTTTCTCTAACAGTTTGTTAATATCCCCTTTCTTTTTGCCGCCTTCCTCAGCCTTTTTCTCTCCATTTCTTTATTAACTCAATGAGGATGTTTTCGTCTTCTAATGCGTAGGACATTTTTTTTTCAAAAGGGTTTAATTTCGCGAAATGAAAAGTATGTGTCACTGTTACAATATTTTGACTATACCAAACTATACCAAGCAAACAAATCCAATAAAACGCTCTCATTCACAAATGTAATTTAGTACAATTCACTCACTTCTCAGACAACATTCCAACATTCTCTGCTTTTGTTATTTTCTGACTGCTATTTACCTGTAAGATTGCTGTTTTTCTGTTAGACTGCTGTTTACCTGTAAGATTGCTGTTTTTCTGTTAGACTGCTGTTTACCTGTAAGATTGCTGTTTTTCTGTAAGATTGCTGTTTATCTGTAAGAGTGTTCATCTGATTGATTGCTGTTTACCTGTAAGACTTGCTGTTTTTCTGTTAGACTGCTGTTTATCTGTAAGAGTGTTGTTTACCACTTTACCTGATTGATTGCTGTCAACTTCCCATTCACTCGTGCACTGAAATGTATGTATATTTATTCTACACATCTCCAATACATCGTTTCAAGCATCTATAATTATATTAGAGACTTAAGAACAGTTTTAATATGTCTTGTGGTTGTAATGCTGAATTAGTGTATTGCTTCATTAGATATTGTTCTGTGACCAGTCTAATGCTTGTTGAAGATCTCTAAAATGAACAATCAAATATGCCTAAAATGCCTGTGACCAGTCTCATGCTTGTTGAAGATCTCTAAAATGAACAATCAAGAATGGCCTAAAATGTCATCCACGTGGAAGCCCAGCACTATAAATAAACCAGTTAAATCAGAAGGAACTGCGCACAATGCATCACAACAGTTAATTTAATTTTATAAAGTAATGTCCACGCTACTTCTAAATCAGCTTTCATTAGAACAATAGCAGTTACCATTTCAAACAGAACATGAACTTGCGTAAGGTTTCATTCACACATTTTCTCAAAATGAATATCTTTGTATCACACTTTGAAATATATTGTCTTTTACTTTTTCTAGGTTATATTGATCTCTGCAAACCAGGGACTCTGAAATGTCCGCAGCTATGTATTAACAATACTTGTAGCTGTAAATTTGGATTCACACTCAATGCAGACAATCGTACCTGCACGACAACTGGTTTGTATATTGTATTTTTAGGGAGAGTTGAAGTCTCAAATGTAATGTTGACGATATCTTAGAGCAAATCGAACACGTCACATGTGGTATGTTCAATGTGCGAGCAATTTCCAGTTTGTTGAATTCTTTTTGAAAAACAATATACGTTGTGAACTGAGTTCATTATAGAATATATAAGCTGAGTACTAAGTTCTTTTTAAAATATAATATAAGCTGAGTACTAAGTTCTTTTTGGAACATAATATAAGCTGAGTACTAAGTTCTTTTAAAAACACAATAGTGCACTGAGTTCTTTATGGAACACAGTATAAACTGTGTACTGAGTTCTTTTTGGAACACAATATAAGCTGAATACTGAGCCGTTTTGGAACACAATAAAAGCTGTGTACTGAGTTCTTTTTGGACACACTTTATACTTTATATCACTTTATACTCGCAACGCAAAATGCCTTTCCATGCGTTATAGTCATCTGTTTCTTGTTTTGGCAATGCATGTTAACACCATGTATTTGCCATGTAAATGCCTTGACAAATTAAGAACCCCAAACATTTATCGGAATACTATGAGCTTCATCAAGGCCCTCGTATTGTTTCAAAAATGCACCAAGTCTTTCTGGTAAAGAAATGTATCTGTCACTTCTGATAAATGGATTTGGTATATTTTTTGTGATAGAAATTTGGAAAACGCAAATATGTAAAATAAAAGTAAGATTTATTTTAAAGGGTTTGTTTCGGTTTTAAGCCTGCATTGATACTGATTCGGCAGTCATTTTCGGCAATTATTTTTCTTTTCTTAAATTTAAGTAAATGAGAGATTTATAAATATAAGTTGTTTGGAAATTTACAATACTTCGACTTTTTGAACCCGAATTATTTTTATGATAATGTTTTTGCCTCGTGATTTGTTTTGCATTTTAATTTTAAAAAATATCTATTCAAGACATGAAAATATAAATAGTTTAATATCTTTGTATCAAGATCATGTAGGTGTGAACGGCAGAATTAAATGTATTTTAGGACAGAGTCACCATTTTGATATGTTTAAATATTTGCTACCACCATCATTTACACATTTTTCTTCGTGTGTATGTGTCGTGTAAAGATACATCTAGAGCATAAAGCACTTTCAGTCAAATCTAGAACAATTATTTTGGTTAGGCTATTTTTAGGTACTTGCTTAGACTGTTGTCTACCTCTTCCGCTTAGTTCTTTCAGGCATCAAAAGCCCAAACTGATCAATCAAATCTGCAGAAACATCACCTATTTACCTAGGAAAGCCCAAACTGATCAATCAAATCTGCAGAAACATCACCTATTTACCTAGGAAAGCCCAAACTGATCAATCAAATCTGCAGAAACATCACCTATTTACCTAGGAAAGCCCAAACTGATCAATCAAATCTGCAGAAACATCACCTATTTACCTAGGAAAGCCCAAACTGATCAATCAAATCTGCAGAATCATCACGTATTTCCCTAGGAAAGCCCAAACTGATCAATCAAATCTACAGAATCATCACATATTTACCTAGGAGACACCTCGTAAACCTGTATGTAGACTAACCAGAAAATAGCCTCACCATGTAGATTTTTTGGTAAAAATATTGCTGCAAAATGATTGTAAGAGTTAATGTTTATAAAGTAATCGTTCTATTATAAAGTAGCAAAAGTAAACACCACCAGTTCATGGAATATATTGATATTAAAATATGTGCATTATTTTCATCTGATAAATTCTATCTGAAATGAAATTGATGACGAAGATGACAATGAATCGTTTTCTGTAATGCAATACTAATTGTTCTTTGAAATTGTTGGTATGTATCTGTGTGTTTGCGTGCATGTGTGTGTGTGTGTGTAATACAGGGTGGAGACCTCTTCCTGGTCATATACCTAGAAAATATAGAAAGCTAAGACCAGGGATCATGGTAAGTGTCGCAGACATTCTGCAGTGCTCCATGGCCGTCCTTTATGGCGCTTTAATCATGATACTTATCATCGGTAATCGCCACAACTGTTGTAAGTATGTTACAGTTGAATTTGTAAACCAGATTTATAATCATGATATTTATCTTTGGCAATCGTCACAAATATTGTATGTTATAGTTGGATTTGTAAACCAGATTTATAGTCATAAATTTAAATTACAGTATGACACAGGAAGCAAAGTATGAAACCTGAAAAAATATATATACACTTATCTTGATTTGTCAGATCTGTCTTATTCAGTTCTAAAGATAGGTCAGTATTTTCCAGGATTACGGACCTATCATTGTGCTACTATTCTCCAGGATTAGAGACCTGTCTTGTTTCAGTTATAAAGTTATGCCACTATTTTCCAGGATTACAGATCTATCTCTTGTTGTTTCACGAATAAGGATATGTCATTATGTTCCATG
The DNA here is from genome assembly GCA_028829895.1 of Sinotaia quadrata. Lineage (NCBI taxonomy): Eukaryota > Metazoa > Mollusca > Gastropoda > Architaenioglossa > Viviparidae > Sinotaia > Sinotaia quadrata. Next base: position 97,036,340 of record CM054183.1, on the reverse strand, counting down.
ATTACAGTCATGTCTTGTTGTTTAAAGACTAAAAATATGTCACTATTTTCCCAGGAATACAGACCTGTCTTGTTGTTTTAAGAATAAATATGTGGCACTATTTTCCAGGATTACAGAGTCGGCCTTGGTACTTCAGTTACAAAGATATATAATTATTTTCCAAACCTGCCTTGTTGTTTCAAAAGGAAACAAAAGTCACTATTTCCCAGGATTACAAACTTGCCTTGTTTCAAGAATAAACATATGTCATTATTTCCCAGGATTACAAACTTGCCTTGTTTCAAGAATAAACATATGTCATTATTTTCCAGGATTACAGATTTGTCTTGTAGTTTCAAAAATAAAGATAAGTCATTATTGTTCTAGATTTAGATACATGCCTAGTTGTTCAGTTATAAAGATATGTCACTATTTCCAAGAATACAAACCTGTCTTGTTAATTTCAAAAATAAAGATATGTCATTATTGTTTCAGATTTACAGACATGTCTTGTTGTTCAGTAATAAAGATATGTCACTATATTTCAAGATTATGGACCTGTCTTGTTTCAAGAATAAGGATAAGTAATTATTTTTCCAGGATTACTGACATCTTGTAGTTTCAAGAATAAAGATAAGTCATTATTGTTCCAGATTTACATAATGTCTTGTTGTTCAGTTATAAAGATATGTCAATATTTTCCACGAATGCAGACCTGTTTTGTTGTTTCAAAACTTAAAATATGTCACTATTTTCCAGGAATACAAACCTGTCTTGTTGTTTCAAGAATAAAAATAAGTCACTATTGTACAAGATTACTGAACTGTCTTGTTGCTTCAAAAAAAAATGTCACTATTTTCCAGAATTACAGATCTGTGGTGGTGCTTCAAGAATAAAGATTGTCCCTATTTTCCAGGATTACAGACCAATCTTGTTGTTTCAAGAATACATATATGGCACTGTTTTTTCCGGAATCACAGACTTGTTTCAATTATAAATATATGTCACTATTTTCCAGGAGAGACCTGTCGTGTTGTTTCAGGGATATAGATATGTCACTATTTTCCAGGATTACAGACCTTGACTTGTTGTTTCAAGACTTAAGATTTGTATTGTTTCAAGAATTAAGATGTGTCATTATTTTCCTGCCTTACAGATCTGACTTGTTGCTTCAGTTATATAGATATATCACTATTTTCCAGGATTACAGACCTTGACTTGTTGTTTCAAGATTAAAGATTTGTTTTGTTTCAAGAATTAAGATATATCACTATTTTCCTGCATTACAGACCTGTTTTGTTGTTTCAAGAATTAAAATATGTCACTATTTTCCAGGATCACAGACCTGACTTGTTGTTTCAAGACTAAAGATTTGTCTTGTTTCAAGAATTAAGATATGTTATTATTTTCCTGCATTACAGACGTGTTCTGTTGATTCAATTATAAAGATATGTCACTATTTTCCAGAATTACAGCCTGTCCTGTTCTTTCAATTATAAAGATATGTGACTATTTTCCAGGATCACAGACCTGTCTTTATGTTTCAAGAATAGGGATAGGTAAATATTTTCCAGGATTACAGACCCATTGTCACAGTCTGATAAAAATGTCCGACTTGGTGACCTACTTGTCTGTTTACTTCAAATATTGAGATTTGAAACCCTTTGTTCAAAGCTCTCCCCTATCGAGAAGCTTCCAGAACAGGTCAAGACGTTATGTAACTTTAGGCCCATTGTCTAGGTTCTAGAACCAACTACATACCTCGCGATCAGTCACGTGATATACTTTATGCTTTCCTATATATATCGGTAACCGCTCCCGTCTCTTCACTGCGAGATACAACTAGCTACATCCACTGGCTACTCGGGTCACACGGCAGCCGACAGACAGATGAGAATCATACACTTCGACTTCTCATAAAGGTCGGCTCCTTTTTATTCTTCTCCTTGGGCTTGGTTTTGCTTTGCCTTGCCTTGCCGTGAATTGGACAAGTTGTCTTCATCTGAAGACTTGTATAACTGGTTTGAATTCTGGATAGAGTTCACTCATATCTGAGAGTCCACGCCACTGTAAGCGACGTTGAAGTAGACGTACGTTGGTCTAAAGACTCAAGTTCACTAGCGACATAAAGGACACCTTTACCTGTGTGCCACGTGCATCTCCGCTAGAGTGACACTGTGAGATAGACCGGGACGGACTGAAGAAACCAGGCGAATACAGACTTTACAGCTGAGTATTCCTCAGTGACGTTCAATTATCAAAAGAGAACAATTTGGCTACCTTCCTTTGTAAACTTTAAGCACTTACGTGCCTGAATCGAAATAGACCTTTCGCGCTCGTATTTGATTATTGTTAACTTGTTAAACTTTATTAAATCTTATTTTCATTGTTAAACCTCTTAGTAGTTAATTTTTATGCATAATAGACCTATAGATTTTTCTTAGATTGAATGGGGGCGGATGAGCTGAATGATAATAACGAATGCATATTAATTTAGAGGAACTTAACGATTTCAATCTAGCTAACGTTCGCAATTTATCAGTTTGTAAATTTGTCGTCTGCACTACAAGACACACTTTTAAATTAGTCAAATGGTAAATTGAGCAACCAGTCTGCATAGGATATGAGAGAAGGAATTAATTATATTTAAAGTCCTTAATTATTCTAAGCAGGGTCTATAAATAAATACTGGAAACGTAACACCCATCTTGTAGTTTAAAGAATAAAGATAAATCATTATTGTTCCAGATTTACATAATTTCTTGTTGTTCAGTTATAAAGATATTTCACTATTTTTCAGGAATACTGACTTGCCTTGTTGTTTCAAGAATAAAAATGTCATTGTTTTCCTGGATTACCGACATGTCTTACTTTGACATTAAAATTCTCATGCGTTATGTTTTCAAGAATACAATCGTCTTTTCCTGCTGAAATATAAAAAATATAATTTAAAGGATTATAAATAAATTTTGCTTTCCAAGAGTATGCATCTGTGTGGGATATCTTTTCATTGGAATAGAAGCAGGAAAATATAACATGGTTTCCATTTCACAGCGTATATTTGCGCATGTGTATAAGTATAAACACACTTGGCTTTCCTTTTAAAAGAGAAATACTTTTAAAAAATTAATTATTACAAATGGACTCTCTTAAGAATTCATTGTTTAAAATGCTTCACCTTGATGTAATTCCACTGAGTAATTTGCATCTCTGTTGCTTGAAGGGACTAATATAGCCAGCCATACAGCTTGAAGGGACTAATATAGCCAGCCATACAGTTTGAAGTGACTAATATAGCCAGCCATAACGGTTTCAAGTGACTAATATAGCCAGCCATGCAGCTTGAAATGACAAATATAGCCAGCCTTACAGCTTGAAGTGACTAAAATAGCTACACATCTTGAAGTGTCTAATATAGCCACACAGCTTTAAGTGACTAATTATAATATTATATTAAATTACTTTTGTTGATTGACATTCCTTGCTAATGTACATATGTTTAAATTATTTTTAAATTATTTGTTCAACGGTATTTTCAAAGAACTTCTGTTAATGAACTTTCATAAACGATTTCTGTTCACCAACATTCCTAGTTAATGTATACATGTTATAATTATTATAATTATTATTAATTTTCATTGTTTTTCACTTTTGTATATTATTCAACTTCAGTATCACCGTGTGTTGGCAGTAATTCACAATGATTTATGCTATTCCATAATAATGCATGTATATGATTTATGATTATTTTAATATAATTGCACTGTACAGTGTTATTTAATAATTGCCATTCTGTATTTATCTCCTTATATTTATAATTTCATGCGAATGTTAGTACTGTGTCTTTTAATACTGGTTCCAAATTGTCTTTTATTTTTTGTTGATAGTTATAGCTTATTCATAAACTATTTTTTTAAATAGGAACTCAAATTGTCTCATTCTAAAATTACTCTTATTTCTGTTGATCGGTCCTCAAATTGTCTCATGTAAATAATTACACTTATTTTTGTTTTTTTCCCCATTCAGTACTTACTTCTTTGTCTGTTGACAGTTATACATATGTCTTTTTCTATTTAAAAATCCATTGCTAATATATTGCATATTATGTTCACATTTCTTTTTGACACAATTCATAGCTAAAGTCAGCATGTGTGTTTGTTAACAGTTAGTCTAAACTTTATTTTGCTTCTATTTATAGTTAACAAAGAATGTGTTTTGTTATTCATAATTCCATATTGTTACATTGTTTATGAGGTTGAGCCATTCATGTTTTTGAGAATTCCAAGTTAATATGCGTTTGTATTCATAATTATTACGAAATCCCAATTTTTATTCATAATTTTAAGCTAATAATACATCTGTATCCAGAGTTATTATGAAATCCCTATTGTTATTCATAATTCCATATTGTTACATTGTTTATGATGTTGAACCATTCCTGTTTTTTGAGAATTCCAAGTTAATATGCGTTTGTATTCATAATTATTACGAAATCCCTATTGTTATTTATAATTCTAAGCTAATAATACACCTGTATCCATAGTTATTATGAAATCCCTATTGTTATTCATAATTCCATATTGTTACATTGTTTATGATGTTAAACCATTCCTGTTTTTTGAGAATTCCAAGTTAATATGCGTTTGTATTTATAATTATTTCGAAATGCCTATTGTTATTCATATTTCCAAGCTAATAATACACCTGTATCCATAGTTATTACGAAATCCCTATTGTTATTATTTAATTCCAAGATAATATGCGTCTTTATCCATGTAATGGTTTTACAAAATGTACATACCATATTCAATATGTCATGCTGATATGTGATATTTACACATTTCTGCAAATATGCAAACACTTAATGAAAATGTCTTTTGTTCTTTTTAAGTCCATGCTAATGCGTTATCCTGAATTATTCAAAAGTGTATCTATTAGTCATGTCCATCGTGTTATGCCTTCCTGAATTATTCTAAATTGTATCCTGTTATTCATAAGTCCATGCTAATATTTGATGCTGAGGATAAGTAGTAGCGATAATACAAATTCATGCTGATTGGCAACCCTCCTACTATCACACTGATCAAAGCCGGACACCAACTAATGGAACAAGTGCAAAAGTTCACCAACTAATGGAACAAGTACAAAAGTTCACCAACTAATGGAACAAGTGCAAAAGTTCACCAACTAATGGAACAAGTGCAAAAGTTCACCAACTAATGGAACAAGTGCAAAAGTTCACCTACTTCGGCAAGTACAGTCGCATGACGGCAGCGTTGACACATACTTCACTTGCACAAGTAGCAAAGCACTGACAAACACTTAGACTGATTTGGTCTACACCAACTCTCGTTACTGTAAAACAGCTAACACTCGACAGCCATGCAATCCCGACAGCAATTTGTACCAGGGAAAATGGAAAATTACCTCAAGAACAGCGCAGACGCTCATCGTGTTCCACTGCAGATGCCTGTTCAGAATATTTGGTGTCAAATTTCACAATCGAATTATCAAAAAAGAGATCTTGTGAAAGAAGTGACTCCAGAAGTTTGCAAGATATCGTGGCAGAGCGCTGAATATGTCTTGGACCATTTTCTTCATTTTTCAGATCAGTGACACCTTGGACTGTGATTTGATGGGCACCAGCAGGAGGAAGGTGGAAGATGAGTAGAACTAAAAACATTTGGCGCCACATATTCACAGAAAACTTGCAAACACTTGGCATCAAATGGGAAGAGATCGAAAATGGTCACAGCCCATAGAACTCGCTGGGAAAAAACCTGTTGTCTAAATGTGTCCTGATGTACAGGAAGATCTAAATATAATTATGAGGTGCTAACAATTATTCTAAAATTAGGTCATTGCTTGTCTTTTAGTTTGCTAGTATGCCTTCTGCTATTTGTAATTTTGATATTTTGATATTTGAAAATATCTCTAAATTTCAAGAAAATATGTACTATCCCTTACTCTTTTACATGTACATGGCTAGTGTATTTACATGGATACGACTTCAGCATGTGTTCTTTCTACTTTGTCAGCGCTAATATAATTCTGTAAACTTCATTTAAAGATTGTTATTCCAATTCAGGTACACACAAACCTACGGAACATGTCATACCAGTCACTCAGTGTTTTCATCTTCAGGCAGAAATACCCTGCCAGACAACTCTGTCACTGTTTATTTGTTTATTTCAAATAAAAAAATACCCTGACCTATCACTAACCTGCCAGACAACTCTGTCACTGTTTATTTCTAATACAGAAATACCCTGATATATCACTAACCCTGCCAGACAACTCTGTCACTGTTTATTTGTTTATTTCTAATGCAGAAATACCCGGCCCTATCACTAACCCTGCCAGACAATTCTGTCACTGTTTATTTCTAATACAGAAATACCCTGCCCTGTCATTGGTGACCAGTCAAATGCGCGAACGACAATTGCGCGCTCCGACAAAATCGCGATAGGGTTAGGGTTAGGTTATGGTTAGGATTAGGGTTATGATTACGGGTTTCTAATACAGAAATACCCTGATATATCACTAACCCTGCCAGACAACTCTGTCAGTATAGTACAGTAAACTCCATAGCATCACTAACCATACCATAACACAGAACTCTGTCATTGTTTATTCCTAATACAGTAACATTCCGTAATATCATTAACCATACCAGACATCGTTACCATTGTTAATTCCTAATACGGTAATACTCCGCAACATCACTACTCTATCCACAGCCACACTCTCACTACTCTACCAACAGCCACTCACTCACTACTCTACCCACAACCACACACTTATCACACCTATACTCTACCAACAGCCACTCTCAATACTATATCCACAGCCACACTCTCATTACTATACCCACAGCCACACTCTCAATACTATACCCACTGCCACACTCTCGATAAACTGCTGGTGAGAGTTTGTGTTTGGTTATTTGTTTGCGGTTCTTTCGTTATGTTATAAATAAACGTTTGTGCTCATTAATAAGGGGTCTTTACTGAAATATTGCATGTAGGTGCTGTGGTGTAATATAACGTGAAAGAATGGGTTTGTGAGAAAGCTGGCAGATTGCATGCGCTCGATCATAACGTAAAACTGCAGACGAATTACTGAGAATCAAACGCATACATGGTACAGGTCCTGCTGAAAATCCCGACAATAACAACTTGTGTGAAAAGCTCGCTTGTGTGTGCACGATCCAGTCAGAGTGAAATAGATACCGTAGAAGAAGAAGGAAGAATTATTTATGTTTGTTTATTATAATATAAGAAAGAAAGATTTGCTTCCTTTTTTAAATCTTACAAAAAAGATTTGCTTCCTTTTAAATCTTACAAAAAAGATTTGCTTCCTTTTTTAAAATTACAAAAATGACTTAGAAATGGGATTGTCAATTTCAACTTATGAAAGCGTTCCTTTACCTTTAATTTCTTACAATACGTTTTTTAAAGTGGCTAATGCTACACACATCAATAAATTCAAAATAATTTCTTTGAGACACGAATACATTACAAAAAAATAATCCTAGCTTATAATAAATTATGAATAAATTACAACTGAACATAGGAATATATTTAAAAGCAATCCTAACTCATGAATAAGATATAAATTGTTGGTTGCCCGTAAACTAATCTACGATAAAACAACGAAATGAGGTCAACACTTCTTGTCTGTTGACGATCCCCGAGTGGGCTGTTCTCCTCAGAACAGGAACATAGACAGTACACGTATTGCAATATGAATTTTGCATAAAGTGAAGATGATAAGAATGACATGAAGATGAGTAAAAATGTAATAAAGAATTTATATTAAAAATAGAAAATAATCAAATCCAAATTCACAATTACAAATTTCAGTTCTTAATCTAGCTATCTCAGAGGCATCCTGCATGCCCTAAACTTGTCTTCCTATCTACTCGTTTTTCCCTGAAGAAAGATTATAGATCTACAGTTTTTCCTTCTGTCTCTTTATTCAACAGCTTCGTATAAAGGTTTTGTAACAGATCAAAATTGCCAGCACATGTTTATAAAAGAATTATAATATTTATGCTCCTAATATTTAATGTAGCAAGAGTTGAAAGCAAACTTCGTGCACTGCATGTTAAGAATAATATGTAAGAAAGTCTGAATTCTCCAGACCCATTGCAAATTGATAGCCCGAGGCAAGGTTACTATGACAACATTTGCAGGTTTTTTTCATAAGTGAAGTTTCCTTGAAGTGAGCAAACCATGCTGAGTAACAGCTACCCAGTGATGCTAACCAGTTCTAGGAGGCTGACCAGTTGTGACCGACCAATGATATGATACTGACCAATAACAAATCTAACCAATAAGAATCAGGCAGAAAGTGACCTATTAGAAAAATCCCTTGTTCTTATCACTTTGATTTTGTTCGTCATTGACTCCAGTCTTAAAGGCTGATTGTGAGTTATCTGACTGATAAAGAAAGAGTTGACTTAGAAATATTTTTGTTCACTTAGAACTACTGATTTTATGGTTTAGCATTTGATTCGGAGATGATTTCATTTATTTAGAATATTGCTTTTATGGTTTGCAATTAGACTCAGTGATGTTTATGTGTATTCTGAACTATTGTTTATGGCTTGTATTTAGAAAGATTTTGTATATTATATTGTTAAACACAGGACGTTGTCCCTAGTGGAAATGTTATTCATGCATTTGATTATGTTATATTTTATGTCCTCATATATGAATCAGGTTAATGAACTCTATTGCTGGAATGTAAGTTTGAGAATGCTTGTATAGAGAGATATGGGAGTGTAGAAGCATTTTTGACCTGAATCTTATGCTCTGTCCCTTGATGGGACGTTTTCAGAGAAGAGCATACCATTTTTCATTATCTGCTTCAGAATACAGTGATCTACTACACTCTAGTTGAGTTACGTCAGGACTGTTTGACACCATTTGTTACACTAACTGGCAACAGGATTGCTGGATTTGGTTGTAAATCTCTGTTGAGAACCATACATCAGAAGATGGGTCTGGCTTTGGTCTTGAGAGGTTTCACACTGAATTCTTGGAACGGTTTGGGTAGTGTGCCTAGAGTAGCCTATTAGACTCACTATTCAAACAAGATGAAGTGAGCCTTTGACATTGTTGCAAAAACCATGCCAGTGACAGCTTACGTCATGAAAAGGTCAAGTAAAATTAACTATGTTTCTTCCACTCCTGCTCTGATTCTGTGATGAGAAATAGACTACAATTTGATTACTGATTACTAACCTGACTATTTTATTATTAGGATAGAGACTGAATAAATGATGAGAAATAGACTCACTATTACTGATTACTAACTTGACTATTTTATTGTTAGGATAGAGACTGAATAAATGATGAGAAATAGACTCACTATTACTGATTACTAACTTGACTATTTTATTGTTAGGATAGAGATTGTATAAGTGTTGGACATTATCTGGGCATTTATCCTCAGTAGTAGAATAGGTGTATTTGTTTGAATGTTTTAATTGTTGATTTAAAAATTTATTGTTGTTTCTTATTTATTCTTCTTATGCATACTATTTCTATTATTGTTTGGAGTAATAGTGGGTGGAGGGGGCAGTGAAATATGGATAACTTATGGATATGTGAAATATCACATATTTGTCTGCTTAATGCTGTGGGTTGACATAAGGCTGGTTTGTAAGCATGTTTGGTCTGATTAGGTCTGTGGGTAGGGCTATATCAAAACCATTTAGTTGAATACCATTTTGTGTAGCAATTGTGCTACAAGTTGAGTGTAGATATTTTGTAGACACTGAGGTGTGTGGTCTACTCATATTATGATTACTGTTGTCGCAAAATACTTGAGATTTTATGAGCGAGTTTATGAGATTCTGGAAGGAGAGAATATTTATTTCATGCTTGTTGAAAAATTAATTGTTAGACCTCAGTTATGATCGTCAAGAGGGAGGATGAAAGTCTCTCCTGAGATTTGGGTATTACATTTTACCTGATCGCATTTCAATAAATATTAAAATATATTGATTCAAGCAGTATGTGCACTGGTAAAAAGGTAATAGGGGCACATACAACCATCTAATTACAAGGAGAGACAGACCATATGTTTTTCAGTTAAAATGCAGTGTAGTGTAAATGGAAGCTAATTAAAATAAATTATTCAACTTTTAAATCTGACCTTGACACAGTAGTAAGCAAAAATCTCAGAAGCAACAATGGAAAGATGGAAGTAAAATTAGCAGACGTGTAGTTCATCATGAATGAGTAGGCATAGAAAAATTCCTTGAACCCTGGGTCAAGGTGTGTCACGTGAGAGAGGTGGTGACATCAATCAATGAACGAAATTAAATCACACCTTTTGCCAGCAGAAAAGGAATGCAGTCTTATTCAAAGATCGTAAATTCCAAGTGTTGAATGAGTCTAAAATGACTTTGAAAAAAAAGTAAATGATTGTATAACAAAATTCAGGAATCTTCAATACAATGTTTATTCTTCCCTTTGTTTTGGCAGAAATGAAAAGTATGATATTTCGCTCTACCCTTTTTGTGTATGTGTTATTGTGTTAAGTAGAATATCATGTATATTTGAATGTATGTTTTTTTCAGTTTAGTGGAATTTGTCACTCACAGAGATTGCCTCTGAGATTAGTCCACTGCCAATTTAATTGTAGCAAAAATACTTAACACTACATTGTTAATCGCAGGGTTCCGTTCTGTTTTGGTTTGTTTTCTTCCACCACTGTAGTTGTCATCATTCTCCTTCGATGTTTAATTTCTGGATCTGGTTTGGACCGCAAGCAGCTTGCTAGATCTAGCCTACAAAACATCTTGCCCGGGCTGAGAGATGATGTGATATTTTGTGGCATGAGAAGCAGATGACACCAAGACCCACAGCATGTGTAATGCAAAAAATGATGAAATAAGCTTAAAGTTCCCCACGTACATTGGTTGCAGAGTGTGAATTCTATTTGTAATAAACGTGTGATGTATGCACGTGTTGCTATTACTATTATCACTTAATAAAGCATAACTAAATGCAAGTGGTTAGTATCTTAATTCATATATTAATAATAAATCCCAATAAGATGCCCAACTTGTCTTCCTCTTGGCGGATCACCTGCCGCTACAGAACTACATTTTACTCACAATATATAGATAGACGTTTTACTGACACATAATTCTTTATTTTTTTGTATAAATAAAACCTTATTTTGCCATTTTTATCTCTTATATTTATTGATAATACCTTTGACATATTTCAATATATTTCATATTTCAATAGTTTCACCTGTGTATTCAAGTGTGGTTTTGAAGGTTGTATATATGCAATGTAGTGCACCTAATGCTGGTTTTAAAGCGTTGTCTGCCTAAAGCTGGAAGTAGGGTTATATATAAAATATCTATGGAACGAAAATTTAAAATAGTCATAATAAATAGTCAAAGTGTTTATTTGTCATGAACCCATTAAAATACAACAGAATAACAAAAACGACGTCATATTCAAATTATTGACATAACACCAACTTGTCTACTTGCAATAAATATAACTCATCAAAAGGATCATCAGCAATTACTACACAGTCTCAATGTGTCAAGTTATCTTGAAACTCTACATCAACAATTACTACACTGTCTCAATATGTGAAGTTATCTTGAAACTCTACATCAACAATTACTACACAGTCTCAATATGTCAAGTTATCTTGAAACTCTACATCAACAATTACTACACTGTCTCAATATGTCAAGTTATCTTGAACCTCTACATCAACAATTACTACACAGTCTCAATATGTCAAGTTATCTTGAAACTCTACATCAACAGTTACTACACTGTCTCAATATGTCAAGTTATCTTGAACCTCTACATCAACAATTACTACATAGTCTCAATATGTCAAGTTATCTTGAACCTCTACATCAACATTTACTACATAGTCTCAATATGTCAAGTTATCTTAAACCTCTACATCATACAAAATTTACTTCAATAAAAAACGTAAATTCAATAAAAGGCTACAAAGTTTTTACTGTCATCACAATTTCAACGCACAGTTAACTACTACTACAAACAAAGACTAAAATAAAATGACTGGTTAACGACAGTTTATGTCTGATCATGGCATGGAGTGACATACTTTATGTGTCCATTCTACGCATATAATTGTCAATCACGTTTTGTTTGCCTGGGATATATCTCACATAATTGGCTTCACGTTTTGTTTGCCTGGGATATATCTCACATAATTGGCAATCACGTTTTGTTTGCCTGGGATATATCTCACATAGTTGGCTTCACGTTTTGTTTGCCTGGGATATATCTCACATAATTGGCAATCACGTTTTGTTTGCCTGGGATATATCTGACATTTATCGAGCAATTTTGTAGAAACAAACTACCTAACAAATCTTATGCACGAGTGTTTGATTTGAGCCAAATATATGCTAGCGCCTAGTGTTTTGTCTTTAGGAACCTACTCACACAGAGATCCGTACCTATCGCACTATATCTCGCAATTGTCTTAATTGAAATATATGTGTTTTTGGTCCAACCGCTTCACAACCGTGTCAGACGTGAATCACAACATTTTTCTTAAGATTTTGAAATAATGCACACAGCTCCGTTCTACCTTAAAAGGCTTTTGTATTTGATGCCTACTTAAGATTTTGAAATAATACACACAGCTCCGCTCTACCTTAAAAGGCTTTTGTATTTGATGCCTACTTAAGATACTTAAGATTTTGATTATAATACACACAGCTCCGTTCTACCTTAAAAGGCTTTTGTATTTGATGCCTACTTAAGATTTTGAAATAATACACACAGCTCCGTTCTACCTTAAAAGGCTGTTGTATTTGATGCTTACTGCTCGAAGGCATATTCCAGCTAACTTGGTCTCGAATTGGTTCCAAAATTTCCATCTCAGAGTACTCGCACTCCGATAAAACATCACCCACATCCATACATCTCTTATCAAAATAATCATGAACAGTTACGCCCTCCCTTATTTTACGATTGCTCGTAGTGTTCCTACACAATATCATCATTTTTTGGCTTTTCCCAACTCCAGTCATTAGGTGTTTATAGTAAGTTTTTCTTCTATTAAGAGGCACGACGTCCATTTGTAGACTTGTCAAACTTCATGTCATTCTGATACATTTAAATGTGCTTCACAATCTCAAGTGTTACACCCTCTATAAACTTACTATGTGTTTCTAAAGTTCAGGGGATTGTAACACCTTATATAACTTCGCTTTTTGAGTAGCAAACAATCTCTCCCCTCTCTAATTTATCCATGCATCTTGCACTAACCTGGGGTCACCTTGAAACTGGTTTACATCATATTCTCTTTCTAGATCTATCACTTCACTAATCTTCTTTGGAAACTCAACCCTCTTAAGTATATCTGTCACTACATCATATTCGGCAACATTATCAATGTGCGTCCCTACTAGCATGAAATTTGTTGTGTTGTTGTCTTTCAATTTTACACCCCTGTCGATTTTAAACTTGAGTTTTATTTTGTGACAATGTTCAGTTTATCTCTCTAATTTCTCCACCCAATGTGTAACTAGAGTCAACTAACATGTCTGTTACTATTGTCTCTTGTATCTGAGTCAACTAACATGTCTGTTACTATTGTCTCTTGTATCTGGGTCAACTAACATGTCTGTTATTATTGTCTCCTGTATCTGGGTCTACTAACATGTCTGTTACTATTGTCTCCTGCATCTGAGTCAAATAACATGTCTGTTACTATTGTCTCCTGTATCTGGGTCAACTAACATGTCTGTTACTATTGCTTCCTGTATCTGCTGAGTCAATTCGTTATCCACAAAAATGTGCACCTCTCAATGGATAACTTCACTCATCTTTTCTGGTACCACTATCGTCTTAGTGATAAAGCTTGTTCTGATCTGTCTTTTCCGGTCTATCACTTAGTCCATAACTAAACTCTGCTAAGTCATCTGCTTGTGTCACCCTAACATCAAGTTCTGTCATTTACGTCTCTGTCTCCCCCGCAGATAGTTAGGAAATACACTGGCACACGTCAACCCTAGTCATTTCGTCACTGACTAAAATCAAGTGCTCTGTCATTTTACGTCTTCTCTGTCTCCCCCGCAAATAGCTAGGCAACACACTGGCACACATGTTAACCCTATCATTTCGTCACTGACTAAAATCAAGTGCTGTCATTTTACGTTTCTTTTCTCCCCCGCAGACAGCTAGGCACACACTGGCACACATTTCAACCCTAGTCATTTCGTCAATGACTATACTATGGAAACATTGTCTATCTTTCTGTCTAAGCATTCTCTACTCACTGTCACTCTATACTCAGGGTCGCTTGCACTTCCTTTCACTATTGACAAGTCAGGCTTTGGCGGTAACATTAAAAAGTTTTGTTTATGTGTATCAAACTGTGGGACTTTCGTTTTTATCGTGAGAATGTAATTATCCCCCTTCTATCGCTCAATCACACCATGCTACATGATATAGTAAATCAGTCTTGTCTGTCTGTCTTACTCGGCTGAGCTAACTCCTCCCTGTCAAACTGTCATGAGCTATGGTAGGAGTTTCCTTTCCCTCTCTTCCTGGGTAGAGTCAAAATGTCATTCTTACACCCGAAGCTCAATGCATCTTCTAATTCTGTCACTTACAATGCTTTTTCCTGTGGCAATTTTCTGTAACTGCTCTATCGTGTCGTCTTTACACTGTTCTGTGGCAATTTTCTGTAACTGCGTTAACGTGTTATCTTTACACTGTACTGTGGCAATTTTCTGTAACTGCGTTAACGTGTTATCTTTACACTGTACTGTGGCAATTTTCTGTAACTGCGTTAACGTGTTATCTTTACACTTTTCTGTGGCAATTTTCTGTAACTGCTCTAACGTGTTATCTTTACACTGTACTGTGGCAATTATTCTTGTCAGTTCTGACTTATCCTCTACCTGAACTGTGTTCATCACTGTCAAAGGTTTTCTATCTCCAATGTTTGTATCGTGCAATACCAAAACATCCTGACTTATGTTAGAGACATTTTTTCCTTCTTTACTTCTAATTGACCGTGCATGGTGTCAACAAACAAATCATTTTTCCTTTTGCACTTACGTATCATGCAAAGAGTCTGGTACATAACCCATCGACAGCTTATTGCAGTCGTGACAGTACACATAACTGTCTCGTTCACTAACCATCCTGGTGCAATCTCATGACGGACTACTATTCTAACAATCGTGTCAGTTGGAGTAGTCCCTGCATCATCCGTCTACTCTACATGCTACCAAGTCCATTAGGTGTGTTACATATAGACAACACACTGTTAGTAGCGCCCATTGCTACAACCTAGTGTGTGATTGTCCTATCAGCCTCAACAGCTGCTGTTTTGCCTATCATCATACCAACACTGTCAGGCAATAGTGGAGGGACCTCTTCACTCAGACCACTCCCATACCCTGTCCCCTCTGCAGGTGGTAGAGATGAATGTTTGCTCCAACACCACCAGACTCGATGTAGCATTGCTTTCGATCACCTTACTGTCACACGAATCTATTGGTATCGATGTTACATCACACATGTGCATGCCATCAAGTCCATTAGGTGCGTGACGTTCAGACAGTATCCTAGCAGTCACTGTCTCTTCCATGTGCTGGGGTGGAGTCACAATCGATTGTTCTGGTACCAGATTTGATACAGTGTCTGTCAACCCCCACATCGATACCTGACTCAAATGGTGTTTCACTCAATTGTGGCTTCATCTATACAAGGTTACATAAAAGCTTTGTTGCTTATCTCTGATTATTCCATTTCTTTTCTCTGACAAGAACTATCCTGCAATTTGTAATGATACTATTGTCAAATTGTATTTAGGATATATATTATGTAGACAAAATTATTTGAACGTGGTTTCATGAAAATAATTGATGTCAAGTAATCTTTTTCATATTATTATGTATATTTGATTGTTGATTTAATAAATTTATTGTTTAATGTATTGACCTTCTTACGCATATTGATAACCTTACGTTGGAGAAGAAAGTGGGTGGAAAGGGGCTCACTAAATATAGATAAAGACGGATTTGAATCTCCTTTAGTAAAAGGTTTTCCACCAACGGTAAATGCTGTCTTTAATGTGGTGGAAGAGAACGTTTACAGCGCCCGCATATCCGCCAAGGGAGAGAAACCAGTGGTGTCTGCAGGAGAATTATTAATAACATAAATTAAGATACCAATCACTTGTAATTAGTTATGAAAGATTAGTAAATAATAATAATCATAACCATTAACTAAGTAGGTTGGCATCACACACCAAAAATTCTTAGTCTGTTCCTGAGTGCCAATTTTCCACAAATCGTTTCCTACAGCAGCCTTTGATGCGTCATTATTTCAAGGCTATTGGTCTTTGTAAGAAAGTCTGTCAATTGTATTAGTGTATTGTATTACAATCGGCTTGTGATAGATAAAGGCTCTCACTATATACATTTATACACTAATCACTTTGATTTATTTGCACGTATTTCATTGTGTAGGGTCTGGTTATTTTCCTCAAACAAATATATTTTTTGGAAAAATCCATGTATACTCATTTCACTGTATTACAAGCTTACAGAGAGACTTCATTAAAATGCACACCTCATTCATGACTAATTAACAAGCCTGCAGATAGACTTCGCTAAAAAATATGGACTTCATTAAAATGCACACTTCATTCATGACTCGTCAGGCCTGCAGGTAGACTTCGCTAAAAAATATGGACTTCATTAAAATGCACACTTCATTCATGACTCGTCAGGCCTGCAGGTAGCGAGCGGCACATGTGAAAAGCGCGTGACGTAGACCTTAGTGTGTAAGAGCAAGACAAAATAAAAGTGAAGTCACTTTCACACCCTTCTTTTCTTTGGCGCATTCTAGCTTTACAGACATTGTGTTTGTCAGTCGGAGTTCAATAGTCGCTACCAAGCGTATGAACATGAGTCCACAGTAAGTAAACATTTCTGTTATAATTGTTTAAAATCTTTTAACACTGCATTTCAATAACTGTAAAAGTTATGTATGTACTTGTGGGGAGGGATGGGGGAGGAAACATATTGTAACTGATTGTCAGCAGAATGTTCTGCTTTAATAAGATACATTTTGTTACTGTTCTTTGCAGGTAGACTTACGTTTGATACTTTGACGTCATTTACCAAACATGTTTTTTAAATTTAATAAGATACATTTTGTTACTGTTCTTTGCAGGTAGACTTACGTTTGATACTTTGACGTCATTTACCAAACATGTTTTTTAAATTTCTTTCGTCCTAGTACTAGCTGATATGATAAAATTCAGTGTTCTCCTTAGTTTGTCAAGTCTGGGACATTGAAAGAATAAACAAAAGTAACCGAATGTAATTGTTTGTTAAGATTGTTAAATTGCAAGTCCGCTACCTGGCCAATGAGCTTGTAATTGTTTGGTAAGATTGTTAAATTGCAAGTCCGCTACCTGGCCAATGAGCTTGTAATTGTTTGGTAAGATTGTTAAATTGCAAGTCCGCTACCTGGCCAATGAGCTTGTAATTGTTTGGTAAGATTGTTAAATTGCAAGTCCGCTACCTGGCCAATGAGCTTGTAATTGTTTGGTAAGATTGTTAAATTGCAAGTCCGCTACCTGGCCAACGAGCTTGTAATTGTTTGATAAGATTGTTAAATTGCAAGTCCGCTACCTGGCCAATGAGCTTGTAATTGTCGTCGGCTGAAAGCGAAAGTAATTTCCTTGTTGACATTTGCGCAATTAGTTTGGCAATCTAGCACATGTCGTATTTCTAATTTAGTGAAACAGATTGAAAACACAAATGTGTGTAATAAACAACAAATAATAAAGCTTGCAAAGAAATATATAGTTAAAGTGAAAACACAAATGTGTGTAATAAACAACAAATAATAAAGCTTGCAAAGAAATATATAGTTAAAGTGAAAACACAAATGTGTGTAATAAACAACAAATAATAAAGCTTGCAAAGAAATATATAGTTAAAGTGAAAACACAAATGTGTGTAATAAACAACAAATATATAAAGAAGCAACCACAAAAATGCAAAAATAATTAATTTAGAGAAATGGATCCCAAATATGTGCAACAAATCAGTTATAATTTTGACCAGTCAATACTTTAGCGCTTGTATTATTCTATTCAAAGGACTGTATTGCTGTAGTCAATATGACTTTATTACTGCAGTTAATATGGCTGTATTATTTTAGATAGGGTAGTTTTATTACTAAAGTGTTTATGGCTTTATTACTATAGTCAACATGGCATCATTACTGAAGTGTTATTACAAGTCATTGTATCTATATTACTTGAATGCGTATGGATTTATTGCTATATTCAATATGGTTTTATTACTGTAGTGTTTGGGCTTTATTACTCTAGTCAGTATGTCTTTATTATTAAAGTGAAGGCTTTATTACTGTAGTAAATATGTCTTTAATAATGAAGGTTTATGGTTTATTACTTTAGTTAATATACCTTTATTTCCGGTGTTACGCTTTATTATTTTAGTTAGTGTCTTTATTATTGAAGTGTGTAGACTTTATTACAACAGTCAGTATGTCTTTATTATTGAAGTGTATAGGCTATAATACTATAGTCAATTGGGTTTTTTTTATTAATGAAGGGTGTAGGCTTTATTACTATAGTCAATATGGCATAGTTACTGCAGGGTCTAGGCTTTATGTGTGAATTGTTTGGTAAAATTGATTGCTTGCATTCAAAGTTTTATTTTTAATTTAAATATTGCTGATCATTATATTTATATCCATGTTAGGATGAATTCTGTTATTTGAAATCATTTTTTTTTATTGAATGCGGCCATTTTACTTTGTATATCGCAACATGAAACATAGGCCTATACATACGTAACTGTAACAAACTATACATACATGCAAAATAACAAACTCTTAAGAGAAAACCTCTTCACCCACCCTCCAGAAAGAAAAAGAAAAATAGTTTCTGACGTTGCAAAACAAAAATAAAATTCCTTTCTATCATTTAGAGCGCCAAAACAAGCACTAAACTTGAACATTTTTTCCATGTGTGTGTGTGTGTGTGTGTGTGTGTATCCATTATCTATGTATCGGTCACTCCTATTATGTTTCTTGTTGCAGTCTGACTGTGTGTTTTTTCTCTTTTTGTACTTACCTCTCTTTTCTCTGTTTATTTTTCAGCCCTCTCTTTATTCTTTTTCCAGCCCTCTCTTTATTCTCCTTTTTTCCAGCTTTCTCTTTATTCTTTTTCCAGCCCTCTCTTTATTCTCTTTTTTCCACCCTCTATTTTTTCCAGCCCTCTCTTTATTCTCTATTTTCCAGCCCTCTCTTTATTCTCTCTTTTTCAGCCCTCTCTTTATTCTCTCTTTTTCAGCCCTCTCTTTATTCTTTCTTTTTCAGCCCTCTCTTTATTCTTTTACCAGCCCTCTCTTTATTCTTTTCCCAGACCTCCCTTTATTCTTTTTCCAGCCCTCTATTCTTTTTCCAGCCCTCTATTCTTTTTACCAGCTTATCCCACGATACTCACCCATTTCTGTTTGTATTCATTGTCAAGCTAAAATTACAGTTTCCTAGATATTACAATATTTGAACATCACTTAAGACTGTCAGACTTAAAAGTTGTTATTGCTTATTCTTAAGCTAAAATTACTGCTTTCTATGTATTAATCATTTAAACATCAGTATACATTAAAAATCAATAATTTTGTCGTTGGTTATAAATGAACAATAAGTCAGAGTTTTTGTTATGTGACCTTGAAAGACACTCTATTTATCAAGCAGTGAAGTGCTTATCGAATTGGGTTTGTTAACAGTTTTCAGCCTGTTGTCTCAAAATGTGTTTGAATGCGGTTCCAAAATCTGCATTAAATTTATTTACTTGGTTTAAAATATTTCCAAATTTATGAATAAATAAACATATTTAAAAAAAAAAGACTCTGTCTTTCGATCAAATAAATTACACCGGCCATTTAGATTATATCAAATCTGCACACACACACACACACACACACACACACACACACACACACACACACACACACACACACACACACACACATGCACGCACACATGCACGCACACACGCGCGCGCACAAACACATACACGCGTGCACAAATACGCACACGCACACACGCCACGCACGCACACATACACGAAGGTTTATTTTGCTTTCTTCTAACATTGATTAGATTTGATTTTGCATTAAATGGATGGATGTAAAATTGTACTGAATGAGTAGAAATTAACATTGTACATAAATGAAGTCATAACATTTAATAATAGTATTCCTTAGAGTGAGACCTAGTTAATTCGCTAAACTGCGCCGTTGTTCAGATCTAGCCAGTAAACTTTTCTGTTTCGGTAGTTTCTGTCAGTCAACTTTCCCGTTTGGCTAATTCTAGTCAGTCCAAACAACTTTCATGTTTGGCTAGCTGTAGCCAGTCCATTCAATTTTCATATTTGACCAGATATAGCCAGTCTAGTCAATTTTCCCGATTGTCTAGCTTAATTCGATCCTTTCAACTTAATTGTTTACTAGTTCTAGTCAATCCATTTAATGTTATTCTTATCTACCCTAATCAGTCTATTCAACTTTGTTCTGGTATATTCTAGTCAAGCCATTTGTGAATTTGTGACACAACGCCACCCTAGTTAATGGTTATGATTATTATTAATCATCCATAGTTAATTACAAGTGATGAGAATCTTAATTTATCTTATTCATAATTCTCCAGAAGGCACCACTCGTCTCTCACTTGGCGGATTAGTGGGTGCTGTAAATGTTTTCACTCTTTCACAACATTCAAGACAAACATTCACCGTCACACAGTATTTCCACAGGTGGAAAACTTCTTACCAAAGGAGAAGATAAATCCGTCTTTAATCTAAATTTAGCGAGCCCCTTCCCAACTATCTCTGTAACATATGGTTATCAATATGTGTAAAAGGGTCAATAAAATTAACAATAAATGTATTAAATCAACACTCCTATATATATTATAACAAATAAAATGAAAAAATTACTTGACATCAATATTTCCATGAATCACATTCGAATAATTTCAATGCCTAAACAGTCTTAGATCTAACACAAAAAACAGTGTAGTGTCAATATAAATCATGGATAATTTCTTATCAGAGAATAGAAATTGAGTTATGGAGAGATAATCAATTTATAATCAGTTTATACATAAACTTGTCTAGATGATGCCACAATAATCTTTCATACGCTTTTGTAACAAAGTCAAAAGAATATTGTTCACAATAGAATTGTCAGTTTCACATGTCCTCTAACCCGCTGTTGAATGCTTCTGCAGCCACTGCTCTCTCAAAGACTAATGTGGGCACTCCTTCAAGTATCAGTTCCTCAAGCAGAACAACAATGTAGCAAGTGTGATTTCCCTGTAGCAAAAATTTCACAGTGTAGTCAGTATACTTTGGAGCTATACATCAACAGAGTGTAGTGATTCCTTACGCTTACACACTGTGCTAGAGACTTCTTGAATCTACCATGGTCGTAATGGTTTATAAATCGATAAACCGGGAGGTTCTAGTAAAAAAGGAAAGCTGTAAAATATAATAAGGGAACAAAGGCTAAGTTTTCCAGTTTATTCATTCCTAACTCCATTCCTTCATACATTCAAGTCTCAACTTACAGTTTCCTGCAACAGTATTTATTAGCCCGATACATGCATACAGTATAATAAATACAACATAACAATTTTATGAATGGCTTCTACTAGAAACAATGTCAAGCGTTTAGCACACTACATTAAATCATCATACTTCACAATCTGTAGAAATAATAGTATACTCACATAATACATCTCTAAATTAATTGCAAGTATAACTTATCAATAGCAAAATGCATGAAATATTTCTAAGACCATTCCCTCTCAATCAGTCAGTTAACTCATTATTACAGCCAATTTTCATGACTTGACTTCAACACCAAATTCAAAAGAAAATAAATTCTTTTCAACAGATAAACTCTTATCTCAGCCCCTCGTCCTTGTAAATCTTAACCTATTGCAAAATAAAAAAAACTACTCATCCACCTAAAACCGGTTTAGATGACATCAGGAAGTCTAGCACATTTCCCACCTGAGTTGTTTACTCCAACTCTTGGAACTTACAAACATATCATCATAAGCAGTGCCCAAGGTCGAATCACTTTGACATTTATCAATATATACAACAATTAAATTTATAAATAGGGATCAGCAAATTTACTCCTCCACACCATTAAACTTTGTGCTGGTATTTTATTTTCAAGCCATTAACGTTTGTGTGGTATGTTCTAGTCAAGCCATTAAACTTTGTACTGGTATATTCTAATCAAGCCATTAAATTTTGTTCTGGTATGTTCTAGTCAAGCCATTAAACTTTGTACTGGTATGTTCTAGTCAAGCCATTAAACTTTGTACTGGTATGTTCTAGTCAAGCCATTAAACTTTGTACTGGTATGTTTTAGTCAAGCCATTAAACTTTGTACTGGTATATTCTAGTCAAGCCATTAAACTTTGTACTGGTATATTCTAGTCAAGTCATTAAACATTTTTCTGGTATATTTTATTTAAGTCATTCTACTGTATTATTATCTAGGTGTAATTAATCCATTCAAATACATTAAAATATGTTACATTCTTCTAGTACATAAGTTCAACTTAAGAAAGGTCTATTAGTCTAGCTGCTACCTGTCATTTGAAATACTGAAGTCTACATGAAGTGTATTCAGTTAGTATAGTGTAGTTTCGTAGAAGCCATCTTTTTGAAACATTGTTTTCTATGTAGATGTAAACATCCATTATTATTTCATACATAGGTGTAAATATCAAAACAAACTAATTATTTTTATCTACCTAGTTGTAGATATCCTTCAAACTAATTTCTGCTATCCACCTATGTGTGTGTGCATCCATTTAAATTAATCGCTGTTATATACTGTCATGGTCATGAGGGAATATTAATTTTAAAAATTTTCTCTCCTTCTAAGTATTTTCTAACTCTAAACTATTAACGAAACAGCCAAATTAGTTTACACAAAGACAGGGGTGAAAAGGACCATTTTGTCAACAACGCGAAACCTAAGTGTAGGGACGCTAGCTGAGGAAAATAGGTTTCATGCCGGGGGAATAGAAAAAGTATAATTAACTTGAGGGAGAACGCTGCCGTGGTCAGGACACCACGCCCATAAATCTATGCCAGTGTACGGGAGTACACGGGAAGGCGCTGGGACACCAATTTTGTCCGTGAGAAGGCAGGCTTTTAGTTTTGAAATGTAAACAATTTTTAAGAATCACCACTATATAAATGTTTGGTAGTTTAAGTAGATATTGTTATTGTGAAATTACTTATGAAATAGAATTTGAGTTACTTGAAAGTTAATATTCAGTTAAATGTGTTGGTTTGTGTGTACAACCATTTCTTGCTATGATTAATGTACACTGGCCAGGTGGCCATGAGTCTCCATAGTAACTGTAGTTTTAAAATAAAATAAGAGTAGGATCATTGCTCTGAGATGTGCTCTGAGAGTTAGCTAGGTAGGGCAAATGGAGACGTAAATCACAGGTGCCAACTGGGAACTCGATAGTATGGTTGCTGGAAGCAGTCAGCGGTCATGCGTGTGGCATGGCGCCGAAAAACGGCAAGGTTGGCCGTTACTCAAGTACGTAAAGAGAAGAGAGGATAGACGTGAGAGAAGAGGAGAAACGAAGATAAGAGAAGAGGAGAAACGTAAGAGGAGAGAAGAGGAGAGAAGAGGAGAAACGTTGGTGAGAAGAGGGGAGAAGAGCGAACGTAACAAGAGTTGAGATATTAGGCCTAACGAAGAGCGAACGTAACAAGAGTTGAGATATTAGGCCTAACGAAGAGCGAACGTAACAAGAGTTGAGATATTAGGCCTAACGAAGAGCGCAGCGAGAGCGTGAAATTGTAGCAGCCGTCGTAGCAGCGAGGACGGCCGTTGGAGCGAACCATGACGTCGACGGTGTTTTTGTGTATTATCAACCCCCCCCCCCAGCACAAGAAGAAAGTGACGATAACTATGTGAGCCCAGCACAAGAAGAAAGTGACGATAACTATGTGAGCCCAGCACAAGAAGAAAGTGACGATAACTATGTGAGCCCAGCACAAGAAGAAAGTGACGATAACTATGTGAGCCCAGCACAAGAAGAAAGTGACGATAACTATGTGAGCCCAGCACAAGAAGAAAGTGACGATAACTATGTGAGCCCAGCACAAGAAGAAAGTGACGATAACTATGTGAGCCCAGCACAAGAAGAAAGTGACGATAACTATGTGAGCCCAGCACAAGAAGAAAGTGACGATAACTATGTGAGCCCAGCACAAGAAGAAAGTGACGATAACTATGCGAGCAAAGCACAAGGAGTAAGACAAGGAGTAAGTGGCAATAACTATGTGAGTAGACAAATAATAATTAGGGTAGGAATCTCAGAGCACCTAAACGTAAACCTAAACTAAAAAACTAAAGCTTAGAATCTTAATTAAGCATTAAACCTAAATTAAAAATAAACCTTAAGTTTAAATCTATGTTTATAAGTAAAGGATGGTTTTAAGATTGATGTAAGAAAATATTGATGGAACTGATTGAAGAGGACTTGCAAGTCAAATGACATTGTTTATAGTTGAATTATTGAATTTTGATATGGGAGCAGTGGCTCCAGAACTTTGAAACAGTGACGGTTATTTCTATGTTAAATAATGCTTAACGTATTTAGAACTAGTACTGCATGAAGAATCTTGAATTTTGTATTTCTTTTATTTTATTTCACCGTTCATCATTCTTTCTTTTCTTTCTTTCTTTCTCCCCCGTTACCCATGGGTGCAAGTGTAAATGGCTGACTGACTAACCAACGTGTGAGAGGAAACCCATAGACCAATAAATTTGAATTTATACTCTGACATTGAGATTTTCTCCTGTCTATGGTTTTGAAAGAGTGGTTGTTGTCGTTGTTATACATTGTGTCGTCTGTACCGTCTACACTTCACCCTTACCCGTATGCAAGCACACACGCAAACATGTCGGCAATACGTAACCTACACGCAGAATAAAATTCGAGCCAAACAACCATCTTGGTATTCTGTGTGCGGATTTGTAATAATCTTTTTGCAAGTCCTGAGTGAAGCCGACTAGCCACCACCCTCCCTTCGTAAGAGAGGAGATGGGGTGGCGACATATACCTAGTTGTAAATATCCCTTTAAATTAACTGCTTTTGTCCATCTAGCTGTAAATGTCCCTTTAAACTAATTTCTGCTCTCTACCTATTTCTAAAAATCCTTCTAAACCAATTTCTGCCATCGACCTATTTGCAAATATCCCATTAAACTATTTTCTGCTATCTACATATTTGTAAATACCCTTTTAAACTAATTTCTGCTATATACTATTTGTAAATATCCCTTTAAACTAATTTCTGCTATCTGCCCATTTATAAATATCCCATTAAACTAATTTCTGCTATCTTCATATTTATAAATATTCCTTTAAATTAATTTCTGCTATCTGCCTATTTGTAAATATCCCTTTTAACTAATTTCTGCTATCTACCTATTTTGTAAATATTTTGTTCAAATTAATTGCTCTTATGCACTGAGTTGTAAATACCAAATCAAACTATTTATTGTTATGTTCTAGGTGTAAATGTCCACTCATATTAATTACTGTTGTCTATCTAGTTGTAAATATCAGTTGATTACTGTTTATTACTGTTATTGGCTTAATTGTAAATATCCATTAATATTAATTAATTTTATTTATTTAAATAGTAATAAATATTCACTTAAAATAATTATTTTTATCTACCTAGTTGTAAATATCTTTTGAAAGTAATTACAGTTATCTGTTTATTTGTAAATATCCATTCAAACTAATTATTGTTTTGAAGTTAGCCATCCCTTCAAACTAATTATTGTATTGCAGTCAGTCATCCATTCAAACTAATTTTTGTATTGCAGTTAGTCATCCAATTAAACTAATTATTGTATTTGCAGTTAGCCATCCATCCAAACTAATTATTGTTTTGCAGTTAGCCATCCATTCAAACTAATTATTGTATTGCAGTTAGCCATCCATTCAACTAATAATTGTTTTGCAGTTAGCCATCCATTCAACTAATAATTGTTTTGCAGTTAGCCATCCATTCAACTAATTATTGTTTTGCAGTTAGCCATCCATTCAATAACTTGTTCTTTAGACGACAACAAACTTTCATCTCATGAGAATCTGTTGTTCAAACATCCAACGTATTAGGGTCTTGTAGGTTATCCATTAACTAGACGTATACACTATACAGGATTAATAAAAAATCTCAATACACAAGAAATTTTATTTATTTATTTTACTGCATTTACGTGCATATACCCCACGCGTGTGAACACGAGTGCACCATGAGTGGGAGAGACACATGTGTATGTGTGTGTGAAGGCGAGTTCGTCATGAGAGACACATTTGTGCGTGTGTGTGAAGGCGAGTTCGTCATGAGAGACACATTTGTGCGTGTGTGTGAAGGCGAGTTCGTCATGAGAGACACATCTGTACGTGTGTGTGAAGGCGAGTTCGTCATGAGAGACACATCTGTACGTGTGTGTGAAGGCGAGTTCATCATGAGAGACACATCTGTACGTGTGTGTTTTCAAAACAATAGAAACCATGTAGAGAATGTTTTGTGATAAAGTGAAAGTTTGTTGAAAAAATTCACCATTTTCACTATTTACGGATACATTGAATCAATCTGTACAAATTGGTTTCAATAATTTGTTTAGCATACTTATGTCAAAGTATTGTCATTAATGGAGTTCGCATGCAAATGAATTTATGAATATTTTAAATTTATAATTAACTCAACATATCCTTATCCAAGGCACTTTTGCCAGACAAATACTGATGTTTAGAGGTAAAAAATAATTTTGCCACTTGTGTTTATAAATCCGAAGATTTACAGCTGTCTTTACTTGTCGTTCAATCATTTGGTCAAGGTCACGGTACTTAGATAAGAATCTGAGCATAATAAAACATTGTTGAACAAGATTAGTCTATCAATTAATCTATCTATTAAATTTGTTTAACAAGATTAGTCTATCAATTGCATTTGATTAACAAGACTAATCTATCTATAAATTTGTTTAACAAGATTAGTCTATCAATTGCATTTGATTAACAAGACTAATCTATCTATAAATTTGTTTAACAACATTAGTCTATCAATTGCATTTGATTAACAAGACTAATCTATCCATTACATTTGCTTAACAAGATTAGCATATCAATTTGTCGTTACAGGAGTTGTTCATTCGAAGACGTGTATTGTAGAGCACAGAAATAGATTAAATTTGTTGTTACAGGAGGTAAATAATCAAAGTTTGGCTTTAGCCACTATGTCGGCTCAGGACAGTCTCCAGTGAATTTGATGCGTATTTGTTGTATTGTTTGTCTGCTTATTGTTTGTTGCATTGTTTGTCTGCTTACTGTATGTTGTATTGTTTGTCTGTTTACTGTTTGTTGTATTGTTTGTCTGTTTACTGTTTGTTGTACTGTTTGTTGTTTTACTTTTTG
This sequence comes from Sinotaia quadrata, assembly GCA_028829895.1. Lineage (NCBI taxonomy): Eukaryota > Metazoa > Mollusca > Gastropoda > Architaenioglossa > Viviparidae > Sinotaia > Sinotaia quadrata. Next base: position 97,008,774 of record CM054183.1, on the reverse strand, counting down.
TCTGCTGTTTTTTGTACTGTTTGTCTGTTGTACTGTTTGTTATATTGTTTGTCTGTTTACTGTTTGTTGTATTGTTTGTTTACTGTTTGTTGTTTTACTTTTTGTCTGCTGTTTTTTGTACTGTTTGTTGTATTGTTTGTCTGTTGTACTGTTTGTCTGCTGTACTGTTTTGTTGTATTGTTTGTCTGTTTTACTGTTTGGTGTATTGTTTTGTGTACTGTTTGTTGTACTGTTTTTGTACTTTTGTTGTACTGCTTGTCTGTTGTACTGTTTGTCTATTGTACTGTTTGTTGTATTGTTTGTCTGTTTTACTGTTTTTGTACTTTGTTTGTTGTACTGTTTGTCTGTTGTACTGTTTTACTTTTTGTCTGTTGTACTGTTTGTCTGCTGTACTTTTTGTCTGCTGTACTGTTTGTTTGTTGTACTGTTTGTCTGTTTGTTGTACTATTTGTCTGTTGTACTGTTTGTCTGTTTGTTGTACTATTTGTCTGTTGTATTGCTTGTCTGTTACACTGTTTGTTGTACTGTTTGTCTGTTACACTGTTTGTACTGTCTGTTATACTGTTTGTCTGTTTACTGTTTGTGTTTATTGAGCGCGGGAGTATGGTAAGTGGTGGCGGTTAGCATATTTCAAAATACAGAAGTAACAACCTTGCTTACACTAATTTAATTGTAAGCTTAAAGATACATTTTAATTTACTGGTGTAAAGAGTAAATCCTCCATTTTTTATTAATGGTATGCATACTTAATCCTATATTTTAAATAACTGTGTGTATATGTAATCCTACATTTTAAATTACTGGTGTGAAGAGGTAATCCTCCATTTTATTTTAATGGTGTGCATACTTAATCCTATATTTTAAATAAGTGTGTATATGTAATCCTACATTTTAAATTACTGGTGTGTACACGTAATTCTACATTTTCATTTACTGGTGTGAAGACGCAATCCTATATTTTTAAATACTGGTGTGTATACGTAATTCTACATTTGAAATAACTGTGTATATGTAATCCTACATTTTAAATTACTGGTGTGTAGACACAATTCTACATTTTAAATTACTTGCGCATATATGTAATGCTCTCTTTAATTAATATATTCCAATCTTTTTAAGTAGTATTGTTCGCATGTAACGCTCTCTTTAATTAATGTAATCCAATCTTTTAAAGTACTATTGTTCGCATGTAATGCTGCCTTTCAAATTTCATATGTTTATAATTAATCTTTGCATATTTTCGGTGTTCTCGTGCAATACAGTCTTGTAAACTGTTAATATTTAGATGTAATTGTACAATTAAAATTTTTAGTGTCGAGATAAGCCCCTTCATTTATAAAAGGATGCCTATTAGGTATACGGCCTTTAAATTACTAATGTCTAGATGTAATTCTTCATTATAAATTACTGGTGTTCAAATGCTGCCATTTCTGTAAACCGAATGACTCTAGATGTAAACCAATCGTTTTCAACACTAGTGTCAAGACGATATGCAACCACTATAATTCTGTTGTCGAGATGACATTAATTCATTAAGCTTTATTGCGTTAAGATGTAACACTTCTGTAAACATGTATCTTTATTGTGCTAAGATATAACACTATAAACATATTCTTTATTGTGTTAAGATGTAATACTGTAAACACATGTTTTATTGTGTTAAGATGTAACACTGTAAACATGTCTTTATTTAAACATATGTTTTTATGTGTTAAGATGTAATACTTCTACTGAAATGAAAGATTACTTGCAATCCTCTTTCAAAATGTGATGGTGTCTATATATAATGCAATGTCTTAAAAGTATTCTTATGTAATCCTACAGTAAAAAAATACTGGTGTCTAGATATAATGCAATGTCTTAAAAGTATTCTTATGTAACCCTACAGTAAAAATTACTGGTATCTAGATATAATGCAATGTCTTAAAAGTATTCTTAAGTAATCCTATAGTAAAAATTACTGGTGTCTAGATATAATGCAATGTCTTATGTAATCCTACAGTCAAAAATACTGGTGTCTAGATATAATGCAATGTGTTAAAAGTAACTTGTATTCTTATGTAATCCTACAGTCAAAAATACTGGTGTCTAGATATAATGTAATGTCTTAAAAGTAACTTGTATTTGTATGTAATCCTACTGTAAAAATTACTGGTGTGTGCTATTAACTTCTGTAGACATATGTCGACAAGAGATCTAAAATTTTAAATTACTATTGTCTCCTCGGGTATTCCCCAACTTTAAACTACAGGTATATAGTAAGAGTGTTATTTATTTTTTCAACTTTATAAGTTCTAGTGAACTCAGTGTTCTCTCAATGAATTTAATACATTTAACTTAGTGGTGTTTCAATCAATTTAACACATTTAACGTAGTGGTGTTTCAACCAATTTAACACATTTAACTTAGTGGTGTTTCAATCAATTTAATACATTTAACTTAGTGGTGTTTCAATCAATTTAATACATTTAATTTAGTGGTGTTTCAATCAATTTAACACATTTAGCTTAGTGGTGTTTCAATCAATTTAACACATTTAACTTAGTGGTGTTTCAATCAATTTAATACATTTAGTGGTGTTTCAATCAATTTAACACATTTAGCTTAGTGGTGTTTCAATCAATTTAACACATTTAACTTAGTGGTGTTTCAATCAATTTAATACATTTAGTGGTGTTTCAATCAATTTAATACATTTAACTTAGTGGTGTTTCAGTCAATTTAATACATTTAACTTATTCGTGTCTCGTTTTGTTTTAATATTTAGTAAAAGTTTTACAAATCTTGTATTCCAGTTTGAAAAATGTGAACTATGAGTTTGGGGTTTGTAGACGAATATAGACAATTATCATTGACTACTTCTGTTTTGACGGCAGTTGTTTGGGGTTTGTAGACGAATATAGATAATTATCATTGACTACTTCTGTTTTGACGGCAGTTGTTTGCAGAAATTGAAGATAAACGATGAATTATAATTTTACACGACAAAGCCTGAATTTTCTCAATACAAAAGCAATGTATACTTCTTTAAACATATTTTATTATTGCTTACTCACTTAGAAAATCAAGTAAATTTTGTATTTATTCTAAGCTATTAAAGATTTACAGAACATATGTAGACACAATACAATATTAAATTCATAAGAATGTACAATTATATACTGTTAAAGATATTTCACAAATTTAAAATACGTTACTTTTCATTAACTAATTGTATTTTCCCGGTTCTATTAACAATCTCGTTTAATTATTTGTGAAAACCAATAGAATTACAGAATACTTTAATATCCACGAAATTATTATTTAGTATTTTTACTGGAAGAAAATGTCCTTTAACCATAAGAAGATATATTATTTCATTTCTAAGACATTCATATTATAACGTTACCTTCCAAATCAATCACTGTACAGTCTTAACCTGTTAGAAGAATAATCACTCTGTATTTTCATTATTTTAAAAATACGGAGTTAAAAGGGTTAAGCCAAACTGTATGATAAACAATATACACTCATTAAATAATGGTTATTATAATTCATTGGTTGGTTTTCGTTTCCAGGAATCTAAAACTGTTAATGGCAATCTACTTGACAGCTGGTAAGTGATTAAATGATATTTTTAATATGTAGATTTTCACTTGATACACAATGCTATTCATTATTAAGAAACACATACTGTACACTGTACAGCATAGAACCAAAGTCAAGGTCATAACTTGCCATTTCGTTTCTCGCGTTGTCTTTGAAATCATTCGCTTTTAAGGGCAGAAAGGTAGCCAATGCACAATGGGTTCATGTTCTGGGTCTTTTCCAGATAAGCCCAGCCAAAAAGTTAACCCCTGCCACCCCTCCAAAAAAAAAAGATTATAAAAAGAGGATAGGGTTAGGGTTTAGGGTTTAGGGTTACGGTTACGGTTAGGTTTAGTGTTAGGGTTAGAGGCGGATAAGGAGTTGTTTTTATGGCGTGCGTTTAAATATTCAAATGTCTAGTCATCAGAAATAGGTCAAGGTTGCGTGCGTGTATTAAATTGGAGCTGGCAAAAAGTCAACTTTTCGCGCGGGCACTTTTTGCATTAGTGGCGGGGCTTATCTGGAAAAGATCCCATGTTCTTTTCATTACAACTAAAAGACCCCAAGACTCAAAGGCGTTAATTTAATACGTTGGTTTATTGACAAGCAAGCAAGCATGGCGGCCTTGGTGGGATACCTCTCAGTCTCGTCTCGTACACGTCATAATATCGCGATACTTGCAAGCACTGAAAGGAATATACCAGGCAACAGACACTTCGCGTCAAATCGCCGACGGAGATATTCAACCATCAGCCCTCGTTCTTGCTTTAGATCGGTCTACGACAAACCCACGCCCAGGAACAACAGTCGTCAGTCCATCCCACATAGTCACCGCAAAGCTGTCTATCTACGAAGCCACGCCCACAAACAGCAGCGCGATATCTTCATCGCCCATCACCAGAAATCGACACCGATGACATCGATTTTTTCTACCCAACCTCGAACATCTATATTCCTACAACAATGTACCAAACAACAGTGCGTCATCTGTGTCAGGATGAACGACACAAGTCACTCCACCCTTTACTACTATGACCTTGACACCTGCGTGTTCAACATTTTTAACTCTGCAAAAGGGACCAGGATTAACACGAAAATAGTGGAAATCTATGCAAACGCCGCAGCTCTCGACAGTACAGACGCCTCCAACTATCTAATGTTCTCTCATCTCCCAGTATACGACCTCCAAAATCTGAAGACACAGAATTACAAACAGAAGAACCACCAATTGCAACCACAACCACAACACAGACGGATCCTCCACAAAACACAACGACCAGCTCACAGTAGGATATAATCAATGACAAGCAGCAAAGAAACACAAATAACATGGAAAAAACCTAAAAAATCGGAGACGCAGACCACAAAAAAACGGAACCAAAATCCGACAGACAACACATAACGAAGACATTTCAATGGCACAAAATAACAGATCAAGGACTAAACAATCACAACAGCTACAACGATGGAAACAGACGGAGCAAGAAACACTGAGCATCTCAACTCAACCACTACCAATAGCCATGGAAACATAACAAACGAGACTCAAACCACAGAAAACGCAGCAAACAAGTCACAACACACCGTGATCAGCGTAAACAAATAACTTCAGACACCTGGGCAGAAACAAATAACTTCAACGCCATCAAAAATCCGACTCAAGATATCCACAAAGACTACCCCCAACAGACTTCCTGTGGTGGCCATACCAAGTCTATGAAACACACCACACGTCCACCTGCTCATGCGTGATTAAGGCTCACATCTGGTGACCTGTGAAAAGAATATGATCACACAATCGCCTAGATGTCACTAGTCTGGACCGTTAAACCTTTTATTAATGTTATTTTGTGCTCCAAGCAAGAGTAGTGAACATTTAATAAAATTCAAGAAATAAAATAAATTTAAGAAAAAATAGAATAATTAATTATCACTTATGTTATTTGTGTTTTGGGTGTTACACTGAGGACACTTGCAGCTCGGGTGAAAGTACTGCAAGAGTTTCAAACTCTGGGAAATCAACTGCAGTATAGCTAACGTCAGAAACGGTTCGACTCTACATGCCACTAATCTATGGGTGAAGGTCGGGCTGGTCTGAAACCACCGGCCATACGCCTATTAGCGAAAATAGGACTGCTAAACCAGTATTCCAAAAGCAGTAATTCCTCTCTACACTCCACTACTCCATTGGACATGCGCACTGTTTTTAAAAATATTAAAAAAATAAAATAAAAATATCAACAACAGTCGCACTATCGCTGAGCAAAGAGCAAAACTCCAACAACACCAGGGCCAGACATCCGCCACCAGCTCTGAACAAGCACCAACCAACTTCCAACTTCAACACCACTCTTCCCTGAATACTCGTGAGGGAGGCCGGTCCCACTGGAGCACTACAGATCAGAGAACGTCTTATGATAAAATGATCCATGAAAGCTCCAGTGGTGACGTTAAATTGCTATCGTAACCACCACCACCAGAATATACTAGGCCCATTCCTAAATACCACATGGTACCGATCTTTGCAGTGTATACTTCCTATGTAATTTTAGTTAAATACAATGGTACCGATCTTTGCAGTGTATACTTCCTATGTAATTTTAGTTAAATACAATGGTACCGATCTTTGCAGTGTATACTTCCTATGTAATTTTAGTTAAATACAATGGTACCGATCTTTGCAGTGTATACTTCCTATGTAATTTTAGTTAAATACAATGGTACCGATCTTTGCAGTGTATACTTCCTATGTAATTTTAGTTAAATACAATGGTACCGATCTTTGCAATAAATACTTCATATGTCAATTTAGTTAAAAGGGAAGATATGTTTATATGTTAGTTGTTTTAAAGGAATGATGTTGATGTAAACCTCTTCGACAAATATGATTAATATATAATTATAAAACCAGTTGCATACTTTCCCAAATTAAATACTGATAAAAATTAATTAAGAATCAGGTTATTAATAAAATACTGGCGAAAAACCTCTACAAGTCATGTCATACTTACGTTTGACATTTCCTATGTCTGCTTATTCTCTTCTATCAGTAGAATGCAAATAAGATTCACAAGTGAGATTTATAAACATTAGGAGTGCTAAATATCTGTTAACTAATATGCCAGCAAAATCAACACTATATCGTAAATGTGTAGATCAAACACGCAGAAATAGTTTCTGATGAGTAATATGCAATGCAATCATATATTATTATTTATTTGAATGTTCAACCTATTTCTACATTAACATAACACACTTAATCCATTGTAGTCTGCGTTAGAGTAGCTCACATCTAAGCATCTACAGTAATGTAACATACATTCCTTAACAGCATACATTAACATAACACACACACACACACACACACGCAGACACACACACACACAGACACACACACAGAGACACACATATACACAAGCACGTACACACACATACACACACACGCACGCACACACACACACACACACACATAGACAACACGCACGCACAAACACGAACACACACATACACACACACGCACACAAACATTCCTTGATGTTCTACATTATCATGGCATACATCTTAGCAATTTACGTACATTCCTTATAAGTTTACATTTTCATACCACATTCCTTATAAGTTTACATTATCATACCACATTCAATAGCAATATAATTACCATACCACATTCCTTATAAGTTTACATTATCATACCACATTCCTTATAAGTCTACATTATCGTACCACATTCCTTAGCAGTTTACATTACCATACAACATTCCTTAGCAGTTTACATTACCATACCACATTCCTTAATAGTTTACAATAACATACCACATTCCTTAGTAGTTTACAATAACATACCACATTCCTTAGCAGTTTACATTAACATACCACATTCCTTAGTAGTTTACAATAACATACCACATTCCTTAGCAGTTTACATTAATATACCACATACCTTAGCAGTTTATATTGTTTATATTGCCATACCACATTCCTTATTAGTCTACATACCATACCACATTGTCTAGCAGTTTTTGTAGTTTTTGTACATTCCTTATTAGTCTACATTTTCCTACCACATTCCTTAGCAGTTTATATTACCATCCACATTCATTAGCAGTTTATATTACCATCCCCATTCCTTAGCATTATACATTACCATACCACATTCATTAGTAGTTTATATTACCATACCATATTCCTTAACAGTTTATATCACTAGACCACATTCCTTAGCAGTTTACACACATTATAAGTCTACATTATCATACCTCATTCTTTAGCAGTCTACATTATCATACAACATTCCTTAGAAGTCTACATTACCATACCACATTCCTTGGCAGACTACATTTCTATACCACATTCATTAGCAGTTTACATTACCATACCACACTCCTTAGTAGTTTATATAACCATACCACATTCCTAACAGTTTACATTACCATACCACACTCCTTAGTAGTTTATATAACCATACCACATTCCTAACAGTCTACATTACCATACCACATTCCTTAGCAGTTTACATTACCATACCACATTCCTAACAGTCTACATTACCACACCACATTCCTTAGTAGTTTATATAACCACTCCTCATTCCTTAGCAGGTTACATTAACATACCACTTTCCGTACAGTTTATATTACCAAACCACATTCCGTTGTAGTTTATATTACCAAACCATATTTCTTAGCAGTTTATATTACCATATCGCATTTCATGGCAATTTATATTACATTAACACAAATATTCTTTAGCAGTCTAACATAACATACATTCCTTACCAGTCTACACTAAAGTAACACACACTATTAGCACGCACGCACACACACACACGCACGCACGCACGCACGCACGCACACACTTTCCTATCAGTCTACAGTAACAAACACGAATATTAATTACTATTACTTGGCTGTCTACAGTAGCAAACACGAATATTACTTGGTAGTCTACAGCAACAAACACGAATATTAATTACTATTACTTGGCTGTCTACAGTAACAAACACGAATATTAATTACTATTACTTGGCTGTCTACAGTAACAAACACGAATATTACTTGGCTCTCTACAGTAACAAACACGAATATTACTTGGCTCTCTAAACAAACACGAATATTAATTACTATTACTTGGCTGTCTACAGTAGCAAACACGAATATTACTTGGCTCTCTACAGTAACAAACACGAATATTAATTACTATTACTTGGCTCTCTACAGTAGCAAACACGAATATTACTTGGCTGTCTACAGTAGCAAACACGAATATTACTTGGCTGTCTACAGTAATAAACACGAATATTAATTACTATTACTTGGCTGTCTACAGTAACAAACACGAATATTACTTGGCTGTCTACAGTAGCAAACACGAATATTACTTGGCTGTCTACTACTACTACATTACTACTACACTACTACTATATTACTACATTACTACTACACTATTACTATATTGCTACCTCACTACTACATTACTACTACACTACTACTACACTACATTACTACTACATTACAACTACTACATTACTACACTACTACTACACTATTACTACATTACTACATTACTACTACACTACTACTACACTACTACTATATTACTACTACACTGCTACATTATTACTACATTACTACACTACTACTACACTACTACTACACTACTACTATATTACTACTACATTACTACACTACTACTACATTACTACTATATTACTACTACACTACTACTACATTACTACTATATTACTGCTACATTACTACACTACTACTACACTACTACTACATTACTACTATATTACTGCTACATTACTACACTACTACTACATTACTACTATATTACTACTACACTACTACTACATTACTACTATATTACTGCTACATTACTACACTACTACTACATTACTACTATATTACTACTACACTACTACTACATTACTACTATATTACTACTACACTACTACTACATTACTACATTACTACTACATTACTTGCTACTACTTCATTACTACATTACTACTACATTACTTGCTACTACTACATTACTACTACACTATTACTACTATTAGTAGTACTACTATTGGTATTATTATGTCTACTTCTACTGCTATTTATTACATTATATTTCTTGTATGCAGGTCTCCATGCGTCACCAGCAGATCGGAAAAGTAAGTATTTTATATTTAAAAGTGTAGAAAATAACTTTCAAGAAATAATTTTAAAATTAAAATTTAATTATACAATTAAAATATCACAAATTAATAATTATGATAAGCTATAATGCAGCATAAAGGGTATATCATGAACAAATATATATTTATTCTTATACAAGCGAAATATTCCAGATTGTGCAATTAACATGCGCGCACGCACGCACGCACACACACACACCCTCACATGTGGTAAAAGAGTATTGATTACACTATATAGCCTTTAGGGTAATGTATGAGCGTTTCAAAAATTTAATCCCTATTAATTTTTAATGCCTAATGTTAATTCTCTGATAGTGACTCACCACAAATATAAAATATAAATATAAAATATTTACATCATGCTTCCGACCCCCCCCATCCACTTTGTTTATCGTTTAAGTTATCTCATTTAGAACACTTTAAACAGGCAATTCTGCCCCCCCCCCAATCCACTTTGTTTATCGTTTAAGTTATCTCATTTAGAACACTTTAAGCAGGCAATTCGATTATCAATATTGGAAAATTGCCAAACAATTAATCATGAAGTTGACGTAAGGCTTGATCGCTACGAACCACACAAAAGATAATGAAATAATGATTATCGATGTTTGATATGATTAAGATAAAAAATAATTTAATTAATTAATTTAAATAAGGCATTGTTATAGTGCACGAGTGACTGTGTGTGTGTGTGTGTGTGTGTGTGTGTGTGTGTAGCTTATGACAGACCTGACGAGTGTCCGTATGTGAGTGTATAATACCGTGTATAAAACTCAATGAAGAAAACACAATCGAATGCACACGCAAAACACACGAGAATAAGATATTTGATCAGCAGTAACAAAATTCATATTAACAAACACAAGTATTAACAAGGGTGCCCAAATACAAATTAATAAATTCATTAACAATGGTGAAAAAAGAAAGGAAACCTGCAAAACAAACAAACAAACAATAATATCTAAACATTTTCACCCCAGGTATATAAAACTGCACCTACACAGCTGCTCTGAAAAAAAAATAAATAAAATGTTTAAAAGTCAATCTTTACACTAAAAAAAAAAACTGTGGCAAAGTAAATTTACCTCTCCCTATTTTAAAATTTAATTGTTATATAAGTTGTTGAATTGTCAAGTAACCCGACCTTGGGCACTCATTATGACGCTATTTTTGAGTGTCTGAGTTTGAAGTAATCACTCGAATATACTAAATTGCTGATGTCATGCAAATTAATGAGTAGTTTTATTATCCAATGGTTATGATTTACGAGAACGAGATCAGCCAATGGACTGAGATTAAAAAGTTTACCTGCTGTACTTAAATCTACTCTCTAACATTGATTTTGAAGTTGGAAAGAAGTCCACTTTGAAAGGCGGCTGTTAGCGTGATGGTCTGAATGATTGAGATAGAATGGAATATTGCACGTATTTTTGCTATTGATATGTTATACATGTGCAGAGATGTACTATGTGAGTTGACTTTTATTTCTACAAATGTTTGAACTAAGCTGCTCGCACTTAGTGTGTTGACACTTGACATTGTTTAATATGCTGTAATTATTATGATATGTGCGTGTTTCAGGTAATGAATACTGTTGCAGGAATTTGTAAGTTGAGACTGGACTGAACGATAGAATTGAGTTATAAAATGATAAACAGGAAACTTGTGTTTGCTCCTTAATCATATTTTGCAGTGAGCAAGTAGTCTTTCCAGTTATCTTTCACAAGCTGACTGATTATAACATGAATGACCGGGAAGATGTGGGAAACATCTGTTGCAGTGTGTATAAGCATAAGGGAGTACTCTACACACTTATGATTTATCATGGCAAATTATGCTAAGTAAATCGGGAAAATTCAAGTACATTGAAGTTACCAAATTACTGTAATTGTGTTTTGCTCCATGGAACTAACACAGCGAAGAGAGCGTTCAAGTTGGTTCAGAGGAAAATAGTGTGTCAGAGATTTCCATATATGTGGAGGGAGATACGTGTTGATGCAGACATTTTGTGATGTTGCAAAAACAAGTGAAAGACTGTTGAAGCAGCACTTAATCCAGGTTCTGCAAAATGACTATAATCACCTATCTTTTATAACTCTATTTCTGTTCTCTGATAGATCTTCTAACCTGTGATTTATATTGACAAATTGTTGAAATGTATTTATGACTGACTGTATAGTTGTAAAATTATCTGAACATGGATTCATGGAAATGTTGATGTCAAGTAATCTCTTTCATTGTATTTGTCATATACATATTTGATTGTTCAGTGAATAAATTTATTGAACTTCTTATGCATATTGATACTTTTATGTTGGAGAAGAAAGTGGGTGGATGGGACTCGCTAAATATAGATTAAAGTCTGATTTGTCTTCTCCTTTAGTAAGAAGTTTTCCACCTATGGAAAGATTATGTGACCGTGAATGTTGCGTATATTGTGGAAGATAAAAAGCGTTTACAGCGCCCGCATATCCGCCAAGTGAGAGACGAGTGGTGTCTGCTGGAGGATCATAAGTAAAAATAAATAAAGATTTCCATCACTTGTAATTAGTTATGAAAGATCAATTAATAATAATAATCATTTTCATTAACTGATGGCATTGCCGTCACAGAAACAATAAGTGCAAAATAAAAGACACAAAACAAGAACAATCACTCAATGTTGACCTAATTACCTAAAGCTATAATGTATGATTAATCAAACAATTAATCCAGCTAAATTAATATTAATGTAAATAAGTTAATCCAGCTAAATTAATGTTAATGTAAATAAGTTAATCCAGCTAAATTAATGTTAATGTAAATAAGTGGCACGTTCAGTAACTGTTTATCTTCATTATCCAAGTTGAAAAACTGTTTATGGGCAGTGGTGTGGAAAATGGGAGGATATATTTTTATAGAGGTTATATGTCAAGAGAAGGATGACCTACAATGATGACACAATTACAAAATAATGTCATGGCGACCAAAACACACTATGTAGGATGACCTACAATGATGACAAATTAGAAAATAATGTCATGGCCACCAAAACACACTATGTAGGATGACCTACAATGATGACACAATTACAAAATAATGTCATGGGACCAAACACACTAACTATGTAACAAATAAAGTAGAATATCACTTTTGGAGGTGCAATGTAACGACATTCAGCACAGAGTACAGTGTTCTTAACCACAGTGAAAAATACAAAGTATTTACATTATGATATTCTGATATGCTGTGTTCATTACAACAGTGATAAATACAAAGTATTTATATTACGATATTCTGATATGCTGTGCTCATTGCAACAGTGATAACTTATTGACATTACGATTTCTGACTGACATTGACTGTAGTATCTTTATGACAGTAATAAACGCTCTTAATTATATTACGACATTCTGACTTACAGTGATTGCACTGCTCCTTACGACTGTAATAAATACAAAGTATTTAAATTAAGTCATTGTGACTTACTGAGTTACATACCACAGTGATAAATTCAATTATTTATTTTACGACATTCTGATTTACAGTGATTGCAATGTTCTTTACCACAGTGTTAAATACATTTATTTACTTTACGAATTAATGATTTACAGTGACTGTTGTGTTCTTTGCCAAAGTGATAAATTAAATTATTTACATTACAAATTAATGATTTACAGAGACTGTTGTGTTCTTTAGCAAAGTGATAAATACACTTATTTACATTACGAATTATTGATTTACAGAGACTGTTGTGTTCTTTTACCAAAATAATAAATACACTTATTTACATTACTTCATTCTGACAAACAGTGACTGCTCTGTTCAAGAATGATAAATACACGTATTTATATTATGACATTCTGACTTACACTGACTAACACACACCAGCTCTTATTTAACGACCCTGTCCCAGTATCAGGATTTAAAGTTATTAATTTTGATATTCACACCTATACTGATGACAGACTGGTTGCCTATTTCACCCTTCAGTCCTTACGATTAGATCACCCTTGAGTTCTAGCACCTAATGCAATGACAGGTAAATTCGTGTGCATGCATTGGTTCGAAGTAGTTATCTTAATCTGACTGATTACAACATAGATTATTCATATCACTTCGGCTCCACCCCTCCAACCATCAGTCGCACTTATAATCGAGTCAATTTCGTTCTTAGGATGATAAGAATAAAATTTAATAATTTACAATAAAATGGAACAAGAAATCAGTTACAAAATTATATAAATGTGGGTCTTTCCAAGACCGCCTATTTTGTCTATGAAGGTTGTTCAGTTCAATCAAAGCCACTGGTTTGAGAGTAAATTTGGCAGAGTTCATGTCACTTATCTATTCTCTCCCCTGTTGGATGGATACACTGGCGAAGTCACACACACAACCTGTCTGCGATTGTCGCTTCGCGTTTGCATCTGAATAAGTGTTATGAAAATCATCCTGCAGTGTCTCCATGAATACTCGACCTCAGAAGGGAGGGACGCCCGCTGGAATAATGATTCTATAAGCAAGGTTTTTACACAATATTTATCACGTCCCTTTACAATTCGACCTCGATTGTTAATTTATAAATCAACAAGATTTACAAATGGGATACAATGTTTCAGTCCCTGCTCATGCAGGATACAGTAATTAACAAAATGTTTTTACATTAATGTAGACTAAACGAACACCTCTCTACATCCTATGTACACATTACAATGAAATGAAATAATCACCATAAATGCACAACACGTGTATGTTTAACATCACATATTTCTATCACCACTGAACATTCCTGAAAGGAATGGTGTTAGTTTACATGCAAAAATCAGTAAAAGAATACATGAATATCTACAATCATTCTTAATACAATACACATATAATAATTTTGAGAATTCGATATGCTTACCTCTCTGTCGTAACTTCGGGCTAAGGTCGTTCATTCACTCAAATCTACCCCTGGCGGTGGTTGTGGTGTATGTAAATAATCTTTTAGCACTATTTTGGCCCTATATATAGGCCTATGTACGCCCACGATTTCTAAGTAATTAACCTACGTCATTGACAGGAAAACATATCTCCATATATGGACATTGAGCATCCATCGACAAACTATCTCCCAGCTAGTCCACCGTTTCTCATTCACATTCCGACGCCCACTCATGGCAGTCATGTGACCTATATCCCTGAGTCGCAACGAAGGGTGGCTAGTGCATTGTTGTTTGCAAGACTGGCTTTGTAGTGCGGTACTTGTTACAGGAAAAATAAAATGAGAAAATGTAATTAGTACGAATCATTAATTAAATCTGGACATAATTTGCCGAGAACTCTCTGACAGTTACTGCAGTGTTCTTTACCACAGTGATGAATACAAATATTTACATTATGACATTCTGACTTATAGGGGCTGTAGTGTTCATTCAGTGATTATTACATTTATTTACATCACAACATTCTGACATAAATGATCTTTACCTCAATGATAAATACACTTTTTTTTATTTTACGACATTCTGACTTACATTACAGTGACTGAAGTGTTCAATACCATAGTGATAAATGCACGTAATACTTTATGATATTCTGACTTACTTAGTTGTGAGTTACTAATGTTCTATTGCTATTCTAAATTGAGAAATACAGGTGATACATTGAGACACTCTGATTTCAATTTTATTTACCACAGTGATGAATACACGTATTTACATTAAGACACTGACTGTAGTGTTCATTACCTGAGTAATAAATATGCGTATTTACATTACTACATCCTGAATTACAGTGACTGCAGTTTTCTGTACCACAGTGAAAAACACACAAAATACATTAAGACATTGTAACTTACAGTGACTGCAATTTTTTGTACCACAATTAAAATCACACAAAATACATTAGGTGATTAGGACATTGTAACTTACCGTTATTGCAGTGTTCTTTACCACAGTGAAAAACACACAAAATACATTAGGTGATTAGGACATTATAACTTACCGTTATTGCAGTGTTCTTTACCACAGTGATAAAAACATATATTTATACTTCGACATAGTGATTTCAAGAGACTGCAATGTTCTTTACCAAAGTAATAAATACACTTATTTACATTACGACAGGCTGACTTATAGTGGCTGCAGTGATCCTTTCCTCAGTGATAAATACGCTTACGTCATCTGACAGTTGTTGTAGTGTTCTGTACCACAATGATAAATACACTTAGCACATTACGTCATCTGACAGTTGTTGAAGTGTTCTGTACCACAGTATAAATACATTACGTCATCTGACAGTTGTTGTAGTGTTCTGTACCACAGTGATAAATACATTACGTCATCTGACAGTTGCTGTAGTGTTCTGTACCACAGTGATAAATACACGTAACACATTACGTCATCTGACAGTTGTAGTATTCTGTGAAACAGTGATAAATACATTACGTCATCTGACAATTGTTGTAGTGTTCTGTACCACAGTGATAAATACATTACGTCATCTGACAGGTATTGTAGTGTTCTGTACACGTAACACATTACGTCATCTGACATTTGTTGTAGTGTTCTGTACCACATTGATAAACACATTACGTCATCTGACAGTTGTTGTAGTGTTCTGTACCAAAGTGATAAATACATTACGTCATCTGACAGTTGCTGTAGTGTTCTGTACCACAGTGATAAATACATTACGTCATCTGACAGTTGCTGTAGTGTTCTGTACCACGGTGATAAATAAATTGTCATCTGACAGTTGCTGTAGTATTCTGTACCACAGTGATAAATACATTACGTCATCTGACGCTGTAGTAGTGTTCTGTATCACAGTGATAAATACACGTAACACATTACGTCATCTGACAGTTGTTGTAGTGTTCTGTACCATAGTGATAAATACATTACGTCATCTGACAGTTGTTGTAGTGTTCTGTACCACAGTGATAAATACACGTAACACATTACGTCATCTGACAGTTGTTGTAGTATTCTGTGAAACAGTGATAAATACATTACTTCATCTGACAGTTGTTGTAGTGTTCTGTACCACAGTGATAAATACATTACGTCATCTGACAGTTGCTGTAGTGTTCTGTACCACAGTGATAAATACACGTAACACATTACGTCATCTGACAGTTGTAGTATTCTGTGAAACAATGATAAATACATTACTTCATCTGACAGCTGTTGTAGTGTTCTGTACCACAGTGATAAATACATTATGTCATCTGACAGTTGTTGTAGTGTTCTGTACCACAGTGATAAATACATTACGTCATCTGACAGTTGCTGTAGTGTTCTGTACCACAGTGATAAATACACGTAACACATTACGTCATCTGACAGTTGTTGTAGTGTTCTGTACCACAGTGATAAATACATTACGTCATCTGACAGTTGATGTAGTGTTCTGTACCACAGTGATAAATACATTACGTCATCTGACAGTTGATGTAGTGTTCTGTACCACAGTGATAAATACCCTTAACACATTACGTCATCTGACAGTTGTTGTAGTATTCTGTACCACAGTGATAAATACATTACGTCATCTTACAGTTGTTGTAGTGTTCTGTACCACAGTGATAAATACACGTAATACATTTTATGTTTAGATCTATCTGTTCCACCTTGCTATAATTTTTATGTTTAAATCTCTCTGTCCCAACTTGCTATAATTTTTATGTTTAAATCTCTCTGTCCCAACTTGCTATAATTTTTATGTTTAAATCTCTCTATCCCAACTTACTATAATTTTTATGTTAAATATATCTGTCCCAACTTACTATAATTTTTATGTTAAATATCTCTGTCCCAACTTGCTATAATTTTTATATTTAAATCTCTGTCCCAAATTGCTATAATTTTTATGTTTAAATCTCTCTGTCCTAAGACTCTTTCTGTCTAACACACAATTGCACATTTCCTGAAAGAACGAATGATAATAGATAATAATTTTATAGTCTTTCTTTGGGGCTCTGAGATAACTCAACAAGGTTCAAGTCCCAGGCGTTTGTGGATTGACCCCGGAAGTGTTGCCAATCTCTTGTGAATGCAAAACTACCTCCTGGCTGTGAATAGCCTAAAATGGAGAGCCCTTTTTGAATGGAGGCATATCAGATTTAGGAGTATGCATTTTTTAGTGAAGCCCCACCACGTGGAAAAATATGATATAATTGACAAAATCTGTTATATTGTTTAGTCCGTTAAACGAGGCACTGTCAGCAAAGGGATGACTTCGACTCAACTAAGTACTAGAAACTGAAAAAAAAATTATCATACCACATTCCTTATAAGTTTACATTATCATACCACATTCCTTATAAGTTTACATTCTCATACCACATTCCTTATAAGTTTACATTATCATACCACATTCCTTATAAGTTTACATTATCATACCATATTCCTTATACCACATTCCTTATAAGTTTACATTATCATACCACATTCCTTAAAAGTTTACATTATCATACCACATTCCTTTATAAGTTTACATTATCATACCACATTCAATATAAGTTTACATTATCATACCACATTCAATAGCAATATACTTTAACATACCACATTCCAGTTTTAAAATAATTTTATTCACGTGAAATCCTTCCAGGGCGGAAGCGCTTCCCATACTTTAAAAGAAGATATTTTCTTTCAGATTAAATTTTATAAAGCACGTAGGCTTACAAAACTATAACAATTTTATAAGGCTTACAAAACTATAACAATATGTACATAAGACATTTTTATTAACTCCACCAGGCTCTTCAACACCGGGTACACCAATACCAGGCACAACAATTGCTCATGGAATTCCAGCACCAGTCACAACAGTTTCTCCTGGAACTCCAACACCAGGTACACCAGCTCCACCCGGCAGAACAGTTGCTCCAACCACAGCTAGAGGTTACCATACAGTTTGCCTTATCATGCCTGTTATCATCATTTACCTCGATATCATATCTTTTTATAGTTATACAATGTTTACAGTCGTTTGTTGTTCTGATTGTTATTCCACTCAACGTGACACTACTGTGTAGTCGTAGTTTTTTCCTGTGATGAATTGTTATTCCACTCAACGTGACACTACTGTGAAGTCGTAGTTTTTTCCTGTTCTGATTGTTATTCCACTCAACGTGACACTACTGTGAAGTCGTAGTTTTTTCATGTGATGAATTAGGAGGACAGTTATTTGATGCACCATAATTATTACTTCTGTTGTAAACATTGTGTGCGTCTCTATGGATGTGTGTGTGTGTGTGTGTGTGTGTGTGTGTATGTATGTGTATGTGTGTGTGTGTTTGGGTGTGTTTGTCTGTGTTTCTTTTGCATAAATTTAGATTTGTGAAATATGAAACTGACATATCCATTTGAATTTCTTCATGCATCTGTCTGATTTAATTCCTTTCCTTTCCTTTCCTGGCTTTTTAATTCCTTTCCTTTCCTGCTATTTAATTTCTTTCCATTCCTGGCTATTGATATTATATTCAAATACTTACTTTAAATCTCCTTTCGATACATTTTAGTATTGGATTTCAAATTTTAAATGTCTTGATTGAAATTTAAAAAATGTACGTGGGCATCTCATTTCTACTTATTGTTGTGGAATACATTGAAATAATAATTATTTACGATTTATTTAAATGAGCTGATAAATGACTTACTACTTGCTAATTATTATATAATATTACATTGAAATAATAATTATTTACGATTTATTTAAATGAGCTGATAAATGACTTACTACTTGCTAATTATTATATAATATTACATTGAAATAATAATTATTTACGATTTATTTAAATGAGCTGATAAATGACTTACTACTTGCTAATTATTATATAATATTACATTGAAATAATAATTATTTACGATTTATTTAAAATGAGCTGATAAATGACTTACTACTTGCTAATTCTTATATAATATTACATTGAAATGATACTGTAATTACTATTTAACACTTGTAACAGTTATAGAGTCTAGTGGAAGAGTAAATTTGCCTATCCCTAGTTCTAAATTTAAATGGTATATAAATTGTTAAATGTCAACGTGACCCGATCTTGGGTACTGCTTATAATGATATTTTAAATGTCAATGTTGGAAGTAAACAACTCAGGTGGAGAATAGCCTTGAAATTGCTGATTCAATCCAAGCCAGTTCCAACTGGATGAGTAGTTTTCTGACTAATAGTCTCTTACTGTTCTTTACAATTTCATCCAAAGGGGATGCACCGATAGTTGCTTTGTTGAAGAAAGTCTATATTCTAATCACATTGCTTTGAACATAACTCGAGTCCAGTCATAAAAGCGATCGTTAGATTATGGTAAGTTAATTGACTAATAAAAAAAGAATGGACAGAATAATTCGTACATGCTTGCTATTAATCTATTAATTGAATTGGAGAATAATGTTATAGAACCATTATTTATATATTCACTAATTTGATTCCGTTGTAGATTATTTTATTGAACTTTGATCCATGCTATATTTCTTATGCTGTTTCTGTATAAATCTAAGGAAATTGTTGCAGGACTTTTAAGTTGACAATATTTTAAGAGATAAAGGAGTTTTAGAGATGAAAGACGCTGAAATTTAGTGCTGCCCTAATTTGACTTTTGCAGAGAAAAGCAAGCTTTACTTGTCGCTGCAGGCCACAATGGCAACTGTACTCTAGCACATTATGATAGTGTGACGTCATCGTCAAACTTATCAATAAACGTTTGCTGTAAGTTGATACCTGTGACTTCCATTCAAGAGCCAATATGGTTGAAATTTGTGGCCTGTGTTTGGTCGCGAGAAATCACAACGGTTATTTTGAACATTCCTTGCAGTGTGATTGAGTAGAGCAAATGAAAATTAGGGAACATCCCTCCTGGTGAGGTTGATAGCATATGTGAAATTCTTCACGATGCAATTAGCGCATAAAAGATTCTAGAACAGGTGTGTAACGTGCCTAGAAAGGATACATTGGACCGTTATCTAAATTTTAAAAAACGTGACTGAGTGATTGAGAACAGTGCTAGTGAAAGTCATCATAATTGAAAAGCTTATGTACATAGACTTTTATTATTTCTCTAAAACTCCATATATGATCAATTCATAGATATCTTTTTATCATAGAAATTAGAGAGGAATTTTAAGAAAGATAATTATAGTAAACACTTTTCAATGACGTCATATGTTGCTAGCACGTCATTATACAAAACACTTTTCAATGACGTCATATGTTGCTAGCACGTCATTATACAAAACCTTTTCAATGACGTCATTTGTTGCTAGCACGTATTCACATTCACTCGATTTGCACAAGTCACTTTTCTCTTAGCAGACGATGGTCCAACATACCTTTCTAATGCACATTACACAACAGTTCCAGAATCTTTGATGAGCTCACAAGCACACCATGGAGAATCATCCAGACACCAGTACGGACTATGAAATAATCAGGAGGAGTGTTTCAAAATATACATGTGCTCTACCCAAGCACTCCAGGAGGAATGATATAAAATCTTCGTGAATTCTCAAGACCCAACTCAGACGTCAGTTTCTCTTGAATTGGCTCTCGAACGGAATTCACAGGAATTAATTTACAGCAACACATTTACTGACAAGTTGGTTGGCTCTCGAACGGAATTCACAGGAATTAATTTACAACAACACATTTACTGACAAGTTGGTTGGCTCTCGAACGGAATTCACAGGAATTAATTTACAACAACACATTTACTGACAAGTTGGTTGGCTCTCGAACGGAATTCACAGGAATTAATTTACAACAACACATTTACTGACAAGTTGGTTGGCTCTCGAACGGAATTCACAGGAATTAATTTACAACAACACATTTACTGACAAGTTGGACAACAACGCTGTATACACACTATCGTGATCCGATACAGTACAGTAATCACAGCAGTCTGAAGAAGATACTAGGTTACAAAACATTGAAAACTTCAAAAACATCAAAAGGCATGCTCTTTTCATAAGCTAATGATCTCCTTTCATGAGCGGACTTGAGTTAGGACAAAATCAAAGTGATTCGAATAGAGTACTTTCTTCAACAAAGTACGTTTCGATCCATCCCCATTGGATGAAATTGTTAGGAGCAAATATGAGATTAAAAGCAAGAAAACTACTCATCCACTTTGAAGTGGTTCGGATTGCATCAGCAAGTTCTAGCAGATTCTTTACCTGAGTTGTTATTTTAACTCTGGTACTTACTAAAATATCATCATGCGCAATACCCGAAGGTCATGTCACATTGACATTTAACAATTATATAACAATTAAATTTAGAAATAGGGACAGGCAGATTTACTCCACCACATATTGAATTATTATGCTTGTTCGAAATAAACACGTTAATATATTGGGATCTGTTCACATTTTGTCTGGTTATTCTAAAACTCTTGGAATATTAGTTATTTGTTAGTATATCGCATTTAAAACATTTTCAAGATGATAAAGAGTTACAGTAGAAATCAAAGGTAAAATATTATATTTTTGTGTCTTTTTCATGCAGGAATCTCAAGCACAACACAAAGTCAAGGTGAGCGTTTTATTTTAAAAGTTGGCATTCAAATTTTTGTCGTGCATATTAATTAAATACTTTGAATATTTAATTTCAAACTTTCACCTACGTATTGTCTCGAGTTCGTAATTTAATATGCAGTGAGTGTACCACAATGTACCACAATGTATCACAATAGAAGTATTTCTAACCACAATGTACCACAATAGAAGTATTTCTAACCACAATCACATTTACTCACTAAAACAAAATTGCATGGAAATATATTACCACCTGGTCGACACACCTACACATATACAGGTATGCGATTAATATAAGTTAACATTTAATTATTACACAATTGTGTTATAAACACATTTGAAGACATTCGTATTTCATTTGAAAGAGTTAAAATCTTGCAACAGTAGTTATTAATTGTTAATCACACTTATTTTCAAGGCAGAAAGAATTGTCATAAAGATCAAATTTTTTTAATGTTTTGATGTTGTTTGTCTTTTTCATGCAGAAATTTCCAGCACAGATCAAGGTCAAGGTGAGCGCTTTATTTTCAGTTTGGGCATTTAACTACCTGGCATGTATTTTGTTTACTACTTTTAATATTTAATTCTATTTTTCTCTTACATATTGTCTCAAATTCATAATTTATATGCTGTGAATGTATAATAATAGTGGTATTTGTAACTACAATCACACATTCACATATTAAAACACAATTACAAGTGAAAATATTTGGTGCCTTTAAAAGATGACTGACTCTCAATCTCAGGTATGGTAGTGTCCCTTTGATGCGCGTATTGTTATGTAACCTACGCATTCTCCTCGGTGCGTCTGCTTCGAGCACCTGGTTGTGCGGTTATTTCTGTCGCCTCGACCCTCTTTGAATCTCTAATCCTACGTCGAGATCAAAGTTCAATTGTCTAAAATTCTGAATACGATTTTCTACATGGCAAAATATAAGAATGGCTTTTGCAGTGGCTTACAATTCAAGTTAAAGCACCAAAGAATTTGTGTGTGGTTCAACTTTCATTAGGAAAAATTCTCAATGTTTCTGTTTGCATTTTCTGTCCCACAGTATTATTATAGTGTTAAGTATTCCTTATAGCTTCAGTAATAACTGTACTAGTATAGTGTTAAGTAGAACTAATAGACCTCCGAAAGATAACTGTATTAATATAGTATTAAGTAAGCCAAACAGTCGTCACTAAGATAATTGTGCTACTGTAGGATTAAGTAGGATTAATATCCGTCAGTAAGATAACTGTACTATTTTAGATATAAGAAGGCCGAACAGTTGTCAGTTAGATAAAAATACTATTATATTCTTAAATAAAAGCCGTCAGGTAGATAACTGTACTATTAAAGAGATCTATCTATCTATCTATCTATCTATCTATCTATCTATCTATCTATCTATCTATCTATCTATCTATCTATCTATCTATCTATCTATCTATCTGTCTGTCTGTCTGTCTGTCTGTCTATCTATCTATCCCTTAGTCTTGTCCACCGTTGGGGCACTACTGATGACCTGACAACCAGTTTCCTCCATTCCATTCTGTTCTCTGCTAATCTTACCGTATTGCTCAGTTTCAGTCCTGTGCACTCTGAGATGTTATCCTCCCATCTTTTCCTCTGTCTTCCTCTCCTTCGCCCTCCTTGCACAGTACCTTGCATGATTGTCTTGGCAAACTGAAATGAAATGCTTTAAAAGGTTGTTTGGCATTTCGTGTAGAGATCAAAGAAATCACGTCACGAATGAAGAAATGGGAAACAGAATTAGGCATGCCATTTGGGCCCTATGAAAAGCTATTGGCCATTGTGAAAAAACGCAAAATGAAATGGTATGGGCATGTCACACAGGGCTTGCTAACCGTCAGAAAGATGACTGTACTATTCTAGTGTTAAGTAATAACCGTCAGTAAGATAATCGTACTAATATAGCGTTAATAGCCGTCAGAATGATAACTGTACTACTATAGTGTTAAATAGGCCTATTAGTCTTCAGAATGATAACTGTACTACTATAGTGTTAAATAGGCCTATTAGTCTTCAGAATGATAACTGTACTACTATAGTGTTAAATAAGTCTATTAGTCTTCAGAATGATAATTGTACTACTATAGTGTTAAATAAGCCTATTAGTCTTCAGAATGTACTACTATAGTGTTAAATAGGCATATTAGTCTTCAGAATGATAATTGTACTACTATAGTGTTAAATAGGCATATTAGTCTTCAGAATGATAATTGTACTACTATAGTGTTAAATAAGCCTATTAGTCTTCAGAATGTACTACTATAGTGTTAAATAAGCCTATTAGTCTTCAGAATGATAACTGTACTACTATAGTGTTAAATAGGCCTATTAGTCTTCAGAATGATAACTGTACTACTATAGTGTTAAATAGGCCTATTAGTCTTCAGAATGATAACTGTACTACTATAGTGTTAAATAAGCCTATTAGTCTTCAGAATGATAATTGTACTACTATAGTGTTAAATAAGCCTATTAGTCTTCAGAATGATAACTGTACTACTATAGTGTTAAATAGGCATATTAGTCTTCAGAATGATAATTGTACTACTATAGTGTTAAATAAGCCTATTAGTCTTCAGAATGATAACTGTACTACTATAGTGTTAAATAAGCCTATTAGTCTTCAGAATGATAATTGTACTACTATAGTGTTAAATAGGCCTATTAGCCGTCAGTAAGATAATACAGTGTTATATAGTAAACGTGACTTCTAACCACTTACAACATATTATATTAATGAATAGTTTTATCTATAGTAACTTTAATTTTCTTCTGACCACTTACTACATATTATATTAATGAATAGTTTTATCTATAGTAACTTTAATTTTCTTCTGACCACTTACTACATATTATATTAATGAATAGTTTTATCTATAGTAACTTTAATTTTCTTCTAACCACTTACAACACATTATATTAATGAATAGTTTTATCTACAGTAATTTTAATTTTCTTCTAACCACTTACACACATTATATTAATGAATAGTTTTATCTATAGTAACTTTAATTTTCTTCTGACCACTTACTACATATTATATTAATGAATAGTTTTATCTACAGTAATTTTAATTTTCTTCTGACCACCTACTATATATTTTATTAATAAATAGTTGTATCTATAATAACAGTAATTTTCTTCTGACTATTCCATACATATTTTATTAAATGTAGCTTTATCTATAGCAAGGGAGAACAAATCAAACTTTTTTTTTACTTGAGGTGTAAATCTGTGATACAATGCAATATTTACTCTTGTGATTAGGAATAATTTGTCTGTCATTTTATGATCTCTAACTATCAGTTTGTGATTAGGAATAATTTTATCTATCATCCTGTGATCAGAAATAGCTTTAACAGTCAACTTGTGATCAGAAATAGCTTTAACAGTCAACTTGTGATCAGAAATAGCTTTAACAGTCATCTTGTGATCAGAAATAGCTTTAACAGTCAACTTGTGATCAGAAATAGCTTTAACAGTCATCTTGTGATCAGAAATAGCTTTAACAAACATCTTGTGATCAGAAATAGCTTTAACAGTCATCTTGTGATCAGAAATAGCTTTAACAAACATCTTGTGATCAGAAATAGCTTTAACAGTCATCTTGTGATCAGAAATAGCTTTAACAGTCATCTTGTGATCAGAAATAGCTTTAACAGTCATCTTGTGATCAGAAATAGCTTTAACAGTCAACTTGTGATCAGAAATAGCTTTAACAGTCATCTTGTGATCAGAAATAGCTTTAACAATTATCTTGTGATCAGAAATAGCTTTAACAGTCATCTTGTGATCAGAAATAGCTTTAACAGTCAACTTGTGATCAGAAATAGCTTTAACAATTATCTTGTGATCAGAAAAATTACTAAATTTCACATAAACGCCACCATAGATATTGGTTATGATGATTATTATTAATTAATCATCCATAACTAATTACAAGTGATGAGAATCTTAATTTATATTATTAATATTTCTCCAGAAGACACCACTCATCTCTCTCACTTGGCGTATATGTGGACACTGTAAATGTTTACTCTCTTCCACAACATTAAAGACAAATATTCACTGTTACACAATATTTCAATAGGAGGAAAACCTCTTACCAAAGAAGAAGATAAATCCATTTTTAATCTATATTTAGCGAATCCCCATCCACCCACTATCTCTCCAGTATAAGGTTATCAATATGTGTAGAGGGTCAATAAATGTAACAATAAATTTATTAAATCAACGCTCAAATACACATATAAGAAATACAATGAAAAGCTTATTTGACATGAAACTTTCCATACAACCATGTTCAAATAATTTCAAAGCTTATACAGTTTTATATATTAACACACAATTCAGCAGATTAGTGTTAATATAAATTATAGGGTAATTTCTTATCAGGGAGCAGAAGTGGAGTTACAGAGTTATTTGATTCTTTCACAACAAAGTCACAATTTTTTGTTCACAATAGAATTGTCAATTCTTCACGTTTCTCTTGCATGCTGTAGAACACTGATGAGCTGCTATTCTCTCAAGACTAATCTGAGTGCTCCTTTGCCATATTAGTTCCTTCAGGCAGAACAGCAATGCAGCAATTTCCAGTAACTTTCTTGTACCAGAAATTCCAGGATGTAGTTGAGCATACTTTGCCACCATACATCAACAGAGTGCTGTGTATCCTTACACTTACACACTGGGGGTAGAAACTTCTTGAATTTACCACAGTCATAGTGGTTATAAATCAGTAAACCAGGAGATTCTGGTAAAAAAAAAGCAAGAGGCTGCTTATTCCCTGTAAAATATAATCAAGGAACAAATGCTTCGTTTTCCAGTTTATCCTTCCCTAACTCCATTCTTTCTAACATTCAAGTCTCAACTTACAGTTTCCTGCAACAATATTTATTAGCCCGATACACGCATACAGATAATAGATAAAACATAATAATTATTATGAATAGATTCACTAGAAACAATGTGTGTGTTTAGCATACTACATACAAGCATCATAGTTCACAATTTGTAGAAATAATAGTCTACTCACATAATATATATCTTTCCCTGGGGGTTCCACTGCAAAGCCTGCCGGGTGATGTCCTGTGGGAGGTTTCCGCATGGTGTGTCCTATCCATCGTCATTTACGCCTGGCTATCTGCTGATTGATGGGATCTTGGTTTGTCCGCTGCCAAAAATAAGTGTTCTTTAGTTTGTCTGTCCACCTGATCTTCAGTATGTTGCGAAGCAGCTGTTGAGGAATACTGGAGTTTGTTGGTTAGGATGTTGGGGACTCTCCAGGTCTCTGAGCCATAGAGGAGGGCTTAATGTTGCTGTTGAAAATGTGTAGTTTGTTGTAGACAGACAGGGATGTTGACCTTCAGGCGGGTCTCAGGGTATCTAACTTTCCCGATTCTGGCTTTGATGTCCTCGTCACAATCACCTGTTGCTGATACAATGTTGCCCAGGTAGGTGAAAGAGGTGACTTCTTTCAGCACGCTGACTCCAAGGGTGATTGACTTCTCCTGCTTTTTAATAATAACTCTATCATCTTGTGATCAGAAATAACTTTAAAAATTCTCTTGTGATCAGAAATAACGTCAATCATCTTGTAATCAGAAATAACCTTGTCATCTTGTAATCAGAAATAACCTTGTCATCTTGTGATCAGGAGCAACTCTTTATATCATCATGGCTGGTGTTGTTGCATTGCTGGCATTGACGATTTTGGTATTTCTGAAGGTCAGATCCAGGAAGAAAGGTACGTTTTCTTAAATAGTTTGTTTGTTTGCTTTTGTGGTATGTTTTAGTGAGTAACACTTATTTTACTGAACTTTGAACTGTGCATTAATATAATTTTCAGTTTAATATTTTCTTTAAACTTTGCATTAAAATAATTTTCAGATTAATTTTTCTGTATGCTATGCATTAAATCATTTTCATTTTATTTTTTCTTTAAAATAGACATTAAATTTATTTTCTGTTTAATATTTTCTTTAAACTATGCATTAAAATCAATTTCAGTTTGATATTCTTTTAAACTATGATTAAATTTCATAGTAAAATACGTATGTCTGCTACATTTAAACCTCCCACGATTTCAGACTTACGAATTTATATTTAAGTGTTCTGTAAACGTCACAGATGTAATAACCATATGAAATGTGTCTATTTGAATAGCAGTACCTTCCTTTTAAGTTTTCTGTAAACGTCACGAGATGTAATAAACATATAAAATGTGTTTATTTGACTAGTAGTACCTTCCATTAAAGTGTTCTGTAAAAGTCACGAGATGTAAATACGAAATGTGTCTATTTGACTAATAATACGTTGTATTTAAGTGTTCGATAAACGTCACGAGATGACGATAGGAAATTAGTCTATTTGACTAATAGTACGTTGTATTTAAGTGTTCTGTAAACGTCACGAGTTGTAATAACTGTACGAAATGTCTGTTTGACTCATAATTAGTATTTAAGTGTTCTGTAAACATCACGAGTTGTAATAACTGTACGAAATGTCTGTTTGACTCATAATTAGTATTTAAGTGTTCTGTAAACGTCAATAGCTATAATAACCATACGAAATGTGTCTGTTTGACTAATAGTATGTTGTATTAAAGTATCCTACAAACGTCACAAGCTGTAATAACCATATTAAATATATCTGTTTGACTAATAATACGTTTCTGCATAATGGTTCCCTTTCCGCAATGCTTTCTTAATTTTGTGTATCGTTTAAGACAGTTAGAAACACATCTTTATAATGTTTGTGTGTCGTTTAAGTCAGTTAGAAACACATCTTTATAATGTTTGTGTGTCGTTTAAGTCAGTTAGAAACACATCTTTATAATGTTTGTGTGTCGTTTAAGTCAGTTAGAAACACATCTTTATAATGTTTGTGTGTCGTTTAAGTCAGTTAGAAACACATCTTTATAATGTAAAGCTTTAATTCAAACATTAAAAAACCCAGCAGTTTGAATATTCAGTGGAGTAGACTACTATTATGGTGATAGAATAATTTTTAGTTTGTATAGTCTAGGGGGGGGGGAAAGCATGCAAACAGGGAATACTATTCTAAAATTCAATTGAACATAAAACATTAGCCTAAGGTACGCATTGGCCTTAGGTCGCACTTAAATACATATTAATTTAGTATGATGACTTTGGAATATTTTGGCTGACAATATCAATTATTGTTTTTCAGTGGCTCCACGCGACAGTGATAGAGGTGAGATTTGTACGTGTGTACATTTGTAACATTTGTATTTTGTTACAACAGTGATAGAGGTGAGATTTGTACGTGTGTACATTTGTAACATTTGTATTTTGTTACAACAGTGATAGAGGTGAGATTTGTACGTGTGTACATTTGTAACATTTGTATTTTGTTACAACAGTGATAGAGGTGAGATTTGTACGTGTGTACATTTGTAACATTTGTATTTTGTTACAACAGTGAAAGAGGTGAGATTTGCACGTGTGTACATTTGTAACATTTGTATTTTGTTACAACAGTGATAGAGGTGAGATTTGTACGTGTGTACATTTGTAACATTTGTATTTTGTTACAACATCTCAGCTGTTATGAATTTCATTGGAAGTGATTGTAATGTAGTTGTTGAACAAGTAACGTTAGAACAGATATAAGTTTGATTAAAATAACAAAATGGCTGACAAATGAACAATGGTAATAGTTGAAAAATGAACACAAATACAACTAACGTTAGAACAGATTTAAGTTTGATTAAAATAACAAAATGGCTGACAAAAAGTGTAAAATCAAGATGATATGAGGGCGTACAGAACGCTTAATTTGTGTTCACACTGCTTAGAGAAAGATATTTTTGCGGCATATTTCTGTGAACTTTCCAAGCACGATGGGCTGATCAGGTTTCTGGTGTCATCTTGGTCAAGACTGGAAGCTTGGTTCTACTATCGAGTTTTGCGACTGAGAACAGACTTGAACGGCCGTGGCTTGTCCTTTCCTTTCAAATCGAACGTCATTCATACTTCAATAAAAAAGGAGGCAAGATAGTCTTGCATGAAAGAAAGAATAGATTACTCTAAATAAATATATACATATGGACATGGCTTTTGTCAAAAAATGTATGCCTATATCAAACCTAATTGACATTTCTTGGCCAGGAATTTTAACAGTTTCAGATCTAGGAGACTTTTCTCGGCGGTCCTTTACTGGAAGTAGGAATGAGTGAGAGATAACCTTTGGCACTTAGTGTGTGCGAGTGCAGATTGGTCCAGTCAGTCGACCAGTCAGATGGTCAGTCGGCTAAATATTCGGCGAACTATTACAGCTATCACATTGGCTAGCCAAGTTGCATAAAGTGCCGGAACTTTGCTCTGTCTATCTATTAAGGCCGGGACTTTGCTCTGTCTATGTATTAAGGCCTGGACTGTGCCCTGTCTATGGATTAAGGTCGGGACTTTGCTGTCTATGTATTAAGGCCTGGACTTTGCTCTGTCTATGCATTAAGGCTGGGACTTTTCTCTGTCTATGTATTAAGACCGGGACATGTTCTCTGTCTATGTATTAAGGCCTGGGCATGTTCTCTGTCTATGTATTAAGGCCTGGACTTTGCTCTGTCTATGCATTAAGGCCGGGACTTTTCTCTGTCTATGTATTAAGACCGGGACATGTTCTCTATGTATTAAGGCCTGGACATATTCTCTGTCTATATATTAAGGCCGGGACTGTGCTCTGTCTATGTATTAAGGTCTGGACTTTGCTCTATGCATTAAGGCCTGGACTGTGCTCTGTCTATGTACTAAGGCCGGGAATTTACTCTGTCTATGTATTAAGGACGGGATTTTGCTCTATGTTTTAAGGCCACTTGATAGCGGCGTTCCTGAAACATGGGGTCAACGCACGCAAACCTTTCTAGAAAAAATTACCTGACACGCTCTCCAGGATCCAAAAATAAATTAATCGTGCGGAAGCCTCCCTTTTACGCTCTTCACCATGTACCGCCGCACAGGCATAACTATCGATTCTGAATTTTCTTTAAATGTTTTTTGTCTTTTACCTGTAGCTCAGGCCAAATTTATCAGCAGCAGCATTTTTCTTAATTGTATTTAAAGTCACACTATATTCATCTAATATTACATGGCCGTATCATTTCATTACCCGTGTAATTTTATTTAAAGTCACACTATATTCATCTAATATTACGTGGCCGTATCATTTCATTACCCGTGTAATCTGCTACGTTTTCAAGCCAGGTTTCTGGTTATTATTTCTTTCATCATAATCATCATTAATTTGATAAAGACTTTCTTCTGGTCTTTTCACCCATTTCTGTTTGCCTAAAAGCCACACAATTTGGTGACCTTACTCTTTCAAAGTGTGCGACCTCTGTCCGCCAACAGGAATGTTTTACGTCTCCACCGGATGGCCCCACGTTTCCATTTTCCAGGTCATGCAGACAACTTTTCTGATTTTTAAGTGGTCGCAGTTTGTTTGACGCTTTGAATAAAGTACTTCCTTCTACTGTTGGATAAACTATAGATGTCTATTCCTTAGACAAGAGATAAACTATAGATGTCTATTCCTTAGACAAGAGATAAACTATAGATGTCTATTCCTTAGACAAGAGATAAACTATGGATGTCTATTCCTTAGACAAGAGATAAACTATAGATGTCTCTTTCTTAGACAAATGATAAACTGCGGATGTCTATTCCTTAGACAAGAGATAAACTATGGATGTCTATTCCTTAGACAAAAGTTAAATGCTTCTGACATTCTCCCTGTCTATGTGTCTAGACAATCACTCATAATTATACATTCACTATTAATGATAACTTCTGTTCCTTTCTTAACAATATATTCACTCATAAGAACACGAATTAGCCATGATAGTTATTTTTACACACACACACACACACACACACACACACACACACACACACACACACACACACACACACACACACACACACACACACACATACATATATATAAAACTAATTAACTAGTTATCGCTTTGTACCAAGTGCTCAATGCTGAACAAGCAGACTTCTTAGTTATTAAGTAAATTTAATATTTGTCTGCAGATGACAGGTCAAGTCACTCGTCTTCATAAAGTTCTGCCGGTCAAGAAACTACTTGTCACAAAGTTCTGCCCGGTTAACTCACTCCTCTTCACAAAACTCTGACCAGTCGATTCACTTCTCCTCACAAAACTCTGCCCGGTCAAGGTACTCCTCCTCACAAAACTCTGCCCGGTCAAGGTACTCCTCCTCACAAAACTCTGCCCGGTCAAGGTACTCCTCCTCACAAAACTCTGCCCGGTCAAGGTACTCCTCCTCACAAAACTCTGCCCGGTCAAGGTACTTCTCCTCACAAAACTCTGCCCAGCCAAGGTACTCCTCCTGACAAAACTCTGCCAGGTCGAGGTACTTCTCACAAAACTCTGCCCGGTCAAGGTACTCCTCCTCGCAAAACTCTGCCAGGTCGAGGTACTTCTCCTCACAAAACTCTGCCCGGTCAAGGTACTCCATACCGAGCCGTCAGCAAGACATGGCAAGTCTAGAAGTTGGTAATGAAAACATGAGAACAGTTGTTCAATAAAACAGGTAATCAGCACATTTATTAATGACAATTTTGTTTCTTTTTCTGGTTGCGCTTCAGATAGGGAGCATTCTACATGTCAAAAGTATCTCTCGTGACGACACGTCCACACGCATCTTAACATATTTCAGTCTTGAGACAGGGTTTAGGGCGTACGAAAAGTACCAGGGATATGCAATTATTTCTTTCGATTGCAACACTTGTACTGAACAAGCTGTAAGAAATCACAAGTAAGCCAGAGCCAATGGTCGTCAGATGGGTTAGTTAATGTTTTGATACTTGTTTAGCTTTACAAAAACTGACTGGGTCAGATAATAATATGGCATTGATATTATTTTGTTTACAAAAAGTGACTGGGTCAGATAATAATATGGCATTGATATTATTTTGTTTACAAAAACTGACTGGGTCAGATAATAATATGGCATTGATATTATTTTGTTTACAAAAACTGACTGGGTCAGATAATAATATGGCATTGATATTATTTTGTTTACAAAAAGTGACTGAGTCAGATAATAATATGGCATTGATATTATTTTGTTTACAAAAACTGACTGGGTCAGATAATAATATGGCATTGATATTATTTTGTTTACAAAAAGCGACTGAGTCAGATAATAAGGCTTCGATATTTCTTTAACTTTACGAGAAATTGACTGGGTTAGATCATAAGGCTTTAATATTTCTTTAACTTTACGAGAAATTGACTGGTTAGATCATACGGCTTTGATATTTCTTTAACTTTACGAGAAATTGACTGGTTAGATCATACGGCTTTGATATTTCTTTAACTTTACGAGAAATTGACTGGTTAGATCATACGGCTTTGATATTTCTTTAACTTTACGAGAAATTGACTGGTTAGATCATACGGCTTTGATATTTCTTTAACTTTACGAGAAATTGACTGGTTAGATCATACGGCTTTGATATTTCTTTAACTTTACGAGAAATTGACTGGTTAGATCATACGGCTTTGATATTTCTTTAACTTTACGAGAAATTGACTGGTTAGATCATACGGCTTTGATATTTCTTTAACTTTACGAGAAATTGACTGGGTTAGATCATACGGCTTTGATATTTCTTTAACTTTACGAGAAATTGACTGGGTTAGATAATAAGGCTTTAATATTTCTTTAACTTTACGAGAAATTGACTGGGTTAGATAATAAGGCTTTAATATTTCTTTAACTTTACGAGAAATTGACTGGGTTAGATAATAAGGCTTTAATATTTCTTTAACTTTACGAGAAATTGACTGGGTTAGATAATAAGGCTTTAATATTTCTTTAACTTTACGAGAAATTGACTGGTTAGATCATACGGCTTTGATATTTGTTTACTTTACGAGAAATTGACTGGTTAGATCATACAGCTTTGATATTTGTTTACTTTACAAAACTGACTTTTCAACGCATACAAATACTGTATATGGATTCAGTGCACTGCACACTATTACCATTACTCGGTAGTGCTACACACAAACTGTTTTATAACATATTATCATTTCCTCTGTAATGTATAGTACTACACACAAACTGTATTGTAACACATTACCATTTCCTCTGTAATGTATAGTACTACATACAGACATAATTTACTCATCATTAAACTAACGGCTGCCTTTCATGACCGGACCAAATTCAAAGTGATTAGAATATAGGACTTTCTTCAACAAAATAACTTTCGGTCCATCCCATTGGATGAAGTTGTTATGAACAAGTGTGAGAATATTTTCAGAAAAAAAACTACTCATCTGCTTAGAACTGGTTTTGGATTGTATCAGCAAATTCTAGTATATTCTGTACCTGAGTTGTTTACTCCAACTCCGGTGCTTTACAAAAATATCATCCTAAGCAGTGCCCAAGGTCGGGTCTCGTTAATATTGGCAACAAATATAAGTTTATAAAATAGGAATAGGCAAATTTACTTCGCCGCACTCCCTGTCTATAGTTGAATTTAAACTCAGGGTTCATTTATTGTTTTAAAATATACTTTTACTTGTACACTTGTTTTAGTTTGTACAATTTTGTAATGACATTGTTTGCTGTAATGTTAAATGTGACATTATCTTCGTCATGTTCTTTGGGATAAAGTATTTCTTTGTTATTTTATCAATGTTACTTTATAGTCTTAATGTTTAGTAAAATGTCTTTGCTGTTTATGTTATTGGTTGTTTCTATTTACTAATTTATGCTGATAAATTTACTGTAAGTAAACGTTTTGCATAAACTATTGGTTCCGTTTGCTTCGATATTTTTATTTATGAATTCATTCTCAGATCTTTTTCAAGGTAAACTGTTAAATTCTTAATCTTGTACGAGAATATGAGAGTTATCAAATTCCTCCCCCCCCCCTCTCTCACTTACACACACACACACACACACACACACACACACACACACACACACACACACACACACACACACACAGCCTTCAGCACGCACTGAAAAGTAATGCAAGTTACATCGTACAAGAATGTAATAATAACATACGTAGATATCAATATTACGATACACAAAGCAATGTTAAGAGATACTGCGTGCAAATAATCCTCACACAAAGGCAATGAACAGAATAAAGCATATATCAAATCTTGATAATTTTATTTAAAGATCAATATTAAGAGATACTGCGTGCAACATACATAACATTTTCTGCCATTCTTTACTTGGTGATGTTTATCGCGATTTTGTCGGCGCGCATTTGTCGGCGCGAATTTGTCGATTTCAAAGAACACCGATTTTGTCGGCGCGCTTTTGTCCATCGCGGTTTTGTCGGCGCGCATTTGTCGTTCGCGCATTTGACGGGCCACCGTCTAGAATTGGTATGACACATGTCTACCTTGTCATTTTAACTACTCACAGACACTGTCTAGAATTGGTATGACACTTCTCTAGCTTGTCATTCTAACTACTCACAGACACTGTCTAGAATTGGTATGACACTTGTCTAGCTTGTCATTCTAACTACTCACAGACACTGTCTAGAATTGGTATGACACTTGTCTAGCTTGTCATTCTAACTACTCACACTGTCTAGAATTGGTATGACACATGTCTAGCTTGTCATTCTAACTACTCACATTGTCTAGAACTGGTATGACACTTGTTTAGCTTGTCATTCTAACTATTCATAATTATATGCAGAAACATAGGGAATAATTAGAAAATGTCATACCTGGACCTGTGTATTGTTACATATAGTCATTCTCGGACCTGAGTATTGTTACATATAGTAATGTCTAGAACTACAATGGGTATTGTTACATAGAGTCATTCCTGGACCTGGGTCTTGCTACATAGAGTCATGCCAGGACTACTCTGGTATTGTTACATAGAGTCATGCCAGGACTACTCTGGTCTTGTTACATATGGTGATACCTATGATTCGTCACTATTTATAGTAACTAGAGTATTTGCTATGAACATAAATAAATTTGTTTACAGGAAAACTTGAATACAAGTCACATTGCAAGTGAAAATTCCAGCATCATTTAGCAAATGACCTTGACCGTTGGTAATTTTTATGAGTATTTTGATGTTGTCTCTGTTTTGTAAAGGCGACAATGCAACATGAAGATGGCCATGTGTAAACTTCCTTCCTTCCTTCCCTCACTTCCCCTCCCTCTTTTTATTCGTATTCCTATGAATGCGACATTGAGCATAAAGCTGGCTACGTGGCTAAAAAAACAAACAAGAACTCCCTCGTGTTTGATTATAAGTCACACTAGGAGTGAAAATTCAACAAATGACCTTGACCGTCGATTATTTTAAAAAATGAGTTGTTTGAACTCGACAATGCAACATAAGGCTGGCTATGTGAAAAAACTTCCTACTTGCTCGAAGGTCAAATGCTTTAGCGTCGCTCCAAAAACACCCACGTGTTTGAGGGTAAAACTGGCCATGTGAAAAATACCCACGTGTTCGAAGATCAAGGACCTTTTAGCGTTATACACAGATAGAGCTGGAAACTCTCTCTCTCTCTCTCTCTCTATATATATATATATATATATATACATATATATATATATATAGATAGATAGATATATAGATATAGATGACGAAGAGCCTTCTTGACTGACCGTTATCTTTATTTGGTGGGGGGGTATTTTGAGTGGCCTGCAATTGAAATGTCATTTTAACGGCCACACTCTGGGAACCGAACCTCTGACATGACGATACTAGTCTGTTACAAAAGTCACCTTCCCCCAATCATGTAACCGTTAAGCTACAGAATTTAAGTTTTCTTGTGTGTGGTAAAATCAAACATAAATTACCTTTGCTGATGATATATTCAAACATAAATGTTGATCTGCTTAAAGCATTTTAATTTCAGTTGATACAGTGGCTAGACATTTGCCACCAGCATGTTTATATAAACTATTGGCTCTTTAGCTTTGTTCTTTCGGTTTACTAATTCATACTTGGACATTTATTTTAAGTAAACTGTTTCTATAAACTATTGGCTCTTTAGCTTTGTTCTTTCGGTTTACTAATTCATACTTGGACATTTATTTTAAGTAAACTGTTTCTATAAACTATTGGCTCTTTAGCTGTGTTCTTTCGGTTTACTAATTCATACTTGGACATTTATTTTAAGTAAACTGTTTCTATAAACTATTGGCTCTTTAGCTGTGTTCTTTCGGTTTACTAATTTATACTTAGACATTTATTTTAAGTAAACTGTTTGTATAAACTATTTATTTTTTGCTGTGTTCTTTCGGTTTACTAATTTATACTTAGACATTTATTTTAAGTAAACTGTTTGTATAAACTATTTATTTTTTGCTGTGTTCTTTCGGGTTACTAATTCATACTTAGACATTTATTTTAAGTAAACTGTTTGTATAAATTATTTATTTTTTGCTTTGTTCTTTCGGGTTACTAATTCATACTTAGACATTTATTTTAAGTAAACTGTTTGTATAAACTATTTAATTTTTGCTTTGTTCTTTCGGGTTACTAATTCATACTTAGACATTTATTTTAAGTAAACTGTTTGTATAAATTATTTATTTTTTGCTTTGTTCTTTCGGTTTACTAATTCATACTTGGACATTTATTTTAAGTAAACTGTTTCTATAAACTATTGGCTCTTTAGCTTTGTTCTTTCGGTTTACTAATTCATACTTGGACATTTATTTTAAGTAAATTGTTTCTATAAACTATTGGCTCTTTAGCTGTGTTCTTTCGGTTTACTAATTCATACTTGGACATTTATTTTAAGTAAACTGTTTCTATAAACTATTGGCTCTTTAGCTGTGTTCTTTCGGTTTACTAATTTATACTTAGACATTTATTTTAAGTAAACTGTTTGTATAAACTATTTATTTTTTGCTGTGTTCTTTCGGTTTACTAATTTATACTTAGACATTTATTTTAAGTAAACTGTTTGTATAAACTATTTATTTTTTGCTGTGTTCTTTCGGGTTACTAATTCATACTTAGACATTTATTTTAAGTAAACTGTTTGTATAAATTATTTATTTTTTGCTTTGTTCTTTCGGGTTACTAATTCATACTTAGACATTTATTTTAAGTATACTGTTTGTATAAACTATTTATTTTTTGCTTTGTTCTTTCAGTTTACTAATTTATACTTAGACATTTATTTTAAGTAAACTTTTGTATAAACTAAATTTTTTGCTGTGTTCTTTCAGTTTACTAATTTACACTTAGACATTTATTTTAAGTAAACTTTTGTATAAATTAATTTTTTCTGTGTTCCTTCAATGTATTAATTATACTTAGACATTTATTTTAAGTAAACTTTAGTATAAATTAATTTTTTCTGTGTTCCTTCAATGTATTAATTATACTTAGACATTTATTTTAAGTAAACTTTAGTATAAATTAATTTTTTCTGTGTTCCTTCAATGTATTAATTGTACTTAGACATTTATTTTAAGTAAACTTTTGTATAAACTATTTTTTTTTGCTGTGTTCCTTCAATTTATCAATTATACTTAGACATTTATTATAAGTAAACTTTTGAATAAACTAAAGTATTTTGCTGTGTTCCTTCAGTTTACTAATTTATACTTATCATTTATTTAGTAAACTTTTGTATAAACTATTTTTGTGTGTGTTGTGTTCCTTCAGTTTACTAATTCATACTTAGACGTTTATTTTAAGTAAATTGTTTGTATAAACTATTTATTTTGTTCTGATCCTTCAGTTTACCAATTCATACTTAGACATTTATTTTAAGTAAACTTTTTGTATAAACTAATTTTTTTTGCTGTGTTCCTTCAATTTATCAATTATACTTAGACATTTATTTTAAGTAAACTTAAATTAATTTTTTCCGTGTTCCTTCAATGTATTAATTATACTTAGACATTTATTTTAAATAAACTTTTGTATAAACAAGATTTTTTTTGCTGTGTTCCTTCAGTTTACTAATTTATACTTAGACATTTATTTTAAGAAAACTTTTGTATAAACTATTTTTTTTGCTGTGTAATTCTCTCTATAAACCTTCCTTCCTCTACGAGTCGTAAGACAGCGCAACATAATTAGGGCTGAAATGTTCACTTCTCTCTCTCCCTTCCTATTTAACTAGTTGTAACCCAGGACAACATAATTAGGGCTGAAATGTTCACTTCTCTCTCTCCCTTCCTATTTAACTAGTTGTAACCCAGGACAACATAATTAGGGCTGAAATGTTCACTTCTCTCTCTCCCTTCCTATTTAACTAGTTGTAACCCAGGACAACATAATTAGGGCTGAAATGTTCACTTCTTTCTACATCCCTTTCTATTTAACTAGTTGTAACCCAGCGCTACAAAATTAAGGCTGAAATGTTCACTTTTCTCTCTGTCCCTTCCTATTTAACTAGTTGTAACCCAGGACAACATAATTAGGGCTGAAATGTCCAGTTCTTTATACCCTCCTTCTTACCTTAACAACTTGTAACACAATGCAACATAAATATAAGTGAAGAGTTTTAAGTAATGATTATATGTAAATAAATTATTTTGTTATCTCCCCTTTCTCAGTGAGAGGAAAATCATTCTTAGCTTTATTCAAATAAGCAGTCATTTATGTAATAGATTACTCAATACTGCATTCATACCCCTCACACTAATACTCTATTGTCATTCATTAATACTCCATAATCAGTCATTCTTTAATATACTCCATAATCAGTCATTCATTAATACTCTTTAATCAGTCATTCATTATACTCCATAATCAGTTATTCATTAATACTCCATAATCAGTCATTCACTAATACTCCATAATCAGTAATTCATTAATACTCTAATCAGTCATTCATTAATACTCCATAGTCAATCATTCATTAATACTCCATAATCAGTCATTCACTAATACTCCATAATCAGTCATTCATTAATACGCAATTAAACAAACAAACAAACCAACAATAAACTGAATTTATTTATCAATTAATCAGGTATGTTGCAGTGGTCAGCCAATCCGTAATTCGTAAAGTAGTCAGTCATCCAGACATCTTCATTTAATCATTCTTTCAAATAATCTATTAATAAGTCAATCTCTCATAAAGTTATAGTCAATTAAATCAGTCATTCATACTGTCAGTCAATCTCTTGGTTAATTAGTCAGTAGATCAACAGTTTAGTCAAGGTTTCCGTCAACGAATCAGTAAATAAAAGATTTGGTCAATGATTCAGTCAAAAATTCAGTAAATGAGTCATAGAGTCGAAAGTTCAGTAAATGAGTGATAGAGTCGAAAATTTAGTAAATGAGTGATAGAGTCGAAAGTTCAGTAAATGAGTGGTAGAGTCGAAAGTTCAGTAAATGAGTGATTGAGTCGAAAGTTCAGTAAATGAATGATAGAGTCGAAAGTTCAGTAAATGAATGATAGAGTCGAAAGTTCAGTAAACGAGTGATTGAGTCGAAAGTTCAGTAAATGAGTGATTGACTCAAAAGTTTAGTAAATGAATG
This sequence comes from Sinotaia quadrata, assembly GCA_028829895.1. Lineage (NCBI taxonomy): Eukaryota > Metazoa > Mollusca > Gastropoda > Architaenioglossa > Viviparidae > Sinotaia > Sinotaia quadrata. The sequence goes on along the minus strand of CM054183.1, from coordinate 96,967,974 downwards.
ATTGAGTCGAAAGTTCAGTCTATTAATCCGTCACTCAACAATAATTTAATTCAAATTATTTTTCTCTCCCTTTATCTTCCTCTGTCTATGTCTATGTTAGTCCGTTCATCTACCTGTACGCCTTAATTGTTTTTTCTGTTTGGGGTTTGCCTGTATTTATGTCAGTACGTACATTTATCAGTTTGTTCATGTGTAGGTCTCTCTATGTCTGAATGTTTTCTTGACTGCATATTTGTATGTATATCTGTTTGAAAGTCTGTCTTATGTCATTTGATCTTCATGTATAAGCATTGTTTTGTATGTAAATCTGTTTGAAAGTCGGTCTTATGTCATTTGATCTTCATGTATAAGCATTGTTTTGCTTCCAGTGCAACACCGAGTGCTAACGATTGTTTGCTGTTATTTTTACTTCAACCATTATTAGAAGTAATCTTCGTTAGTAACGCTATTCTCCCCCTAAACCTGTTAACAGTTGACTCATAATATTAAAGGTTTCTTTTTCTAAATAATAATGATACCACTCATAAGACAATGGGTTTATAAAGGAAACGTTTATATAAAATCTAAATAAACAAACAAACAAAAAAGCAGCAAACGAAGAAACAAAACAACAAAGATAGAAACAAATATAAAATAAAATTAAAAAATTTGGAGAGATTGAAACAAACTACAAAACCAAACCAAACAAAACAACAACAGAGAGAGAGAGAGTGAGGAAAAGGGGGAAAGAGAGACCTAAAGAACTAAGTACCTGTTCTTTACATATGGTCGGATATCCTGGCACAACTAAATGAACGAGTAATAGCGTTGTCAGGAAGAAAACCCTGAAGTTGTTTATTGTGGGGAACTGCGTACAAAGCTGTCAGATGTTGTTCCAGAGCGAATATTAACTGGCCACGCACACAAAAAAATGTATAATTTTTATATAGCCTACTTGTATCATTCCTTTCTTCTTTTAAGTGAATCAATTACTAGCTATTGAAACCAAGTCCTGAAGACACGAAATAAAAAGATCAATGTCAATGTCGTTTACATGCTATTAAGGAATTCACGGTGTCACGTGACGTTAAATTCCGAACTACAAAGACGTCGTCCTTGTGTTGTGAATTTGAAAACACATCATTAAAATAAACTGAACTGTTTGAACCACACAAATACTTCCTTGTTGGATTTAGTGAATAAAACTTTGCTTTAAAAATTTTTTAAAATGCTCGTGTACTAACGTAATCAGAAGCCTATTTGTAACCGTTTATTCATTTCGGGAGAAAAAAGTAGATGTCTACGTGAGGCCTTCGGTCGCCGTTTGTGTTCGAGCTACACACACACACACACACACACACACACACACACACACACACACACACACACACACACACACACACACACACACACACACGCACATACACACACACACACACACACACACACACACACACACACACACACACACACACTGTTAATTTGTTGGAAAGTGAGTATGAGGTGGCCAGATCCAGAAATGTTAGTAGGATTCAAGATTGGGGGAGGGGGAGTGAGAATGGAGGATTATGTAAAAAGAACAAGCTACAATATCATTCAATGAATCACTAAACTGAAATAGTACATTGAGTTGAGCATAATGTACTATTTCAGTTTAGTGATTCATTCTACCCGATTCGTAACGTGTCTAGGCAACATAGTCGTTCAGAAACTCTATCTGATCACTGCATGACGTCACGTCACGCTTTTTTTCTAATGTGCCCAGTGACTTAGTTGAGACAGAGCACATCCCTCCAAATCTTATAAAGGATTATGTAAAAAGAACAAGCTACAATATCATTCAATGAATCACTAAACTGAAATAGTACATTGAGTTGAGCATAATGTACTATTTCAGTTTAGTAATTCATTCTACCCGATTCGTAATGGGCAACATAATTATCTGATCACTGTATGACGTCACGTCACGCTTTAAATTACAGACTGTAGATTGTCGTAGTGGTCCCCAACCTTTTCCTCGCTGCGGACTGGTCAACGTTTGATAATTTTACCGCGGCCCGATGATGTGGGGGGGGGGGGACGTTGATTGTTTATAGTTTAGATTGTTTTGATTTAATAATTAATTTAATTGTATTTAAACGTGCCTTCAAATTAAAATACAGTTACATCAAAAATGAATATAAAGTGATTTAACATTTTAACTCACTAGAACGCTAAATCAATGAGAACCCTTCAGCTTGTTTCTTTGCAACGAGACGGTTCCATCTGGGGGTAATAGGAGACAATTACACCCAAAGTGTGTTGCTTATGTCCAGTTTATTCCGTTTTTTTGTTTTGGTTGCTGTCACTGCAGAAAACCCCGCTTCACACAGATAGGATGTCGGAAATGGCAATAGGGATTTAAGTACTGTGGAGGCCGTTGTTGTATTGGCGGGTGAGGGGGTTTACAGAACCCAGGCTAATACCACATCGTCTGTCCTTAGTGTGTAGGTGCACCCAGGATGTTCACCAGTGGTGTTGTTGTTGTTGTCATTGTCATTGGCACTGTTGTTGTTGATGTCCCCGGTATCCGTTGGGCTGTATGTAGGTGGGTGTTGGCGGCCAGTATAGGTGGTCAAGCATTAGTTGAATTAGATCCACAAATATCCCCACTGCATGTAATGTTGCTCCCTGTGCTGCCACCGTTATTGTTGTTGTCGCAGCGCTGCCGTTGTTGTTGTGGCTGTAGTAGATGAGACTGTTGTTGTCGTCTGATGTGTTGTGGCGGGCGCCTTCGTTTTGATTTGGGGCTCCGTTCTGTAGTTTTTCCTTGCGTGTCTGTTGTGGTTGTCTTTGTTGCAGTCCCTGGTGTTGACTCTGGCTGTGGATTGGTGGCAGTTGGTTTAGTCGTTGTTGTTGTTTCTTGTGGTGTAGTTGGAGCGTTGTCGACTTCTGTTTCGGTCTGTGCGTCAGTTGTCTTCACTTCTTTTTCTGTTTGTATTTTTCTTTCTTGCGTTTTGATATGTACCATTTGTGTGCTAGAGATTTTTTGGCGTTTCTTCTTATTTTCGGTGGTAGTTGTTTTAATTTCTTTTTCTTTGCTGATAGAGCTTGTAGTCTGAGTTGTGGGTTTTGGAGTTTGCGAGAATGCCTGTCTGATTTCTTGTTTTGCTGTTTGAGTTGAATTCACTTTGGCCGTATGTGGAATTTTCCAGATGATGTTGGTGTTTATTCCACTTTCTCTTGTAGTGGCTTGTAGAGTTTGGGTGGAAACAAGGCTTTTTCCTTCAAAGACTGAGTTGTGCCGTCTTCCTTTGTGGTTTTTCGCGTTTCCTCCTTTTCCGTTTGTGAAGAGCGTGTTTTTGTTGTCGGCGTTATTTTCCAGATGATGTCTGTCTGTGTTTCACAGTCTATTGATGTAGTTTTTTTTCGGTTGTCTTGTCAGGTGCTTGTTTAAAATCTTGTGGAGACCATTTGCGGTTAAGATGGCTTGTTGTCTAGTGTAAGTTCATCTTCCGTTTTTGTGTGGAAAAGGGTCAACAGCAAAGTAGTGAACGCATTTTTTAGTTCAACGTTTTTAGTTTCTAGTGTGAAGGTGAAGGGGGTAACTTTTCGTATGCCCCCATTTTCGGTTGGTTTGCTGATTTCACAGCAGTATTTTGTCCAGTCTTCTCCTTTGTACTTCTTAATGTTTGCACCTCTTCAAGCCTCTTTTGCCGTATCTGTCTCAGCTGGGCTATGCGCTCGTTTGTGAAACAGAAAGGGCGTCCGCATCTTTTGTGACTCAGAATCGCGTAAAATGTCACTTGGTGGAGTGAGCAGTAGTGGCATTTTTGCCAGCCCGGAAAAGGGCCGAGGCTTGGTGCTGGCTTGTCTGGTGTGGCGCTTTGACATGACTCTCCTCCCGGCGGTCCAATGGATGGAGTGCGTTCGTCGGTGGTCCGAAGCGAAGTGTGTTGGTGTGGTTGGGAAGTAGAGCTCGAATTCTTTAAAAGCAAAGACAGATGATCGTGCACCAACTGGGAGAATGAATGCTCAGACTCAATCTCGTCCATGGAAAGTCGCACAAACCCGAGAGAAATACACCACAGTAAATAAAATTGGGCGGCCCGGGGGTTGGGGACCACTAGTTTAAAGGTTCTTTTTCATTAAGCATTTATAGTTGTTTTATAGAACCTAACACGTTTATTGTCTGTCCCTTAAGAGGATTTTCTTTTTAATTGCCAGAAAATGCTTTCGTACATTGTTTAGTGACAGTGCCTTAGTTCTTTCACAAAATGTTCAAGCATTGTCGCTGTAAACAAGAGTGTGTGTAGTTTAGAGTCTATCCTGAAAAATATGACTATATACATGGAATCATATGCTACAGGTTCAAGAGGCTACCAAAAAACAACAACAAGCAGTAGAAATCTCTCCGATCAAAATTATACAGACAAATTTTACTCAAACACTCTCACGCCTCTCTCCCTTGAAGGCCAAGAAACGGGTATCGCAATCCGGACTTTTCAATTTAATTTACTTCCACTCTAATGTGCCCAGTGACTCAGTTGAGACAGAGCGACACCCCTCCAAATCTTCAATAACGGTTACCGTGATTTCTGTACGCCAAATGCTCTCGCGTGTCACTAAACGTTTTAAACGTTGTCACTAAATCACATTTTAAAGATGGACATTTTAATAAAACAATCCAGAATCTATGTGTTTCTACTGCCAGTTGCTTTCTGCTGATCTGCGTGTAAGATAGGAGATAAAGACGATTAAGTCATAATAGTAAATAGTTGAAACTTGTGAGTAAATAATACCCAGCGTAAGACTTCATACAAGGGAGACAATTGTATGAGCCATCATATTCTCACACTCATTAATGTCCCTTTTACGAGTTCTTTTGCGGATAGTTCGTGAAGTATGGTCTCAAAATCCTTCCAGGGTTTTGGAAGATCTAATGTTTTACGGATTACTGCTTTTGGAAGTAGGGTAGGTCTGTGATTCCTGGCAATTTATTCCAGTAGCTTTACACACACACACACACGCATCTTTCTAATCTGACATTATAGTAATCACCCCCCTCAGCTACACACACACACACGCACGCATCTTTCTACGACATTATAGTAATCATCCCCCTCGGCTACACACACACACACGCATCTTTCTAATCTGACATTATAGTAATCATCCACCTCAGCCTACACACACACATACACGCATCTTTCTAATATGACATATTAATCATCCCCCTCAGTCTACACACACATACACGCATCTTTTGAAAAATTGTCTGTCTAATTTTCGTTTGTTTGTACCTAAATAATGACCTGTCCGGCTGATATTCTCTAAACTTTGTGTATGGACTTAAATAATGATGACCTGTCCGGCTGACATTCTCTAAAAAAAAAAGTATAATAAAATTATATACAAAGTACAACAAAAAAACTGAATTAAATTCCGTAAACACACACAAAGCATACATCGTAAACACATAAAATATTTTAGTAGAAGAGAAGAAACTTGGCCAGAGACCAAAAAACAGACAACCAGTTAACAAGCTGGTACATTGGAGCAGGGGTTGGGGGACTGGCGTAGCCTATGTCTGCATAGGGTGGGACGTGGTGGAAGACTATTGAGCAGGGGTCGGGAACCTTTTTGTCTGAGAGAGCCATGGACACAACATATTTTGAAAAGTAATTCTATGAGAGCCATACATTATGTTTAAAACTAAAAATTCAAGTAAATGTGTAATTTTGTGTAATTTTCACACTAAAAGTACAATAATTATGTCTCTAATTCTTTTTAATAACATTATTATGCTGTTGCTAATCAATAATGAGAATTTCTTCCCATTAAGACTTCTGGTGCTGCATGGCTTTGCTGATGGCTTTGTAGTCTGGTTGATACGTGGTGAGGTTAAGCTTCATGCAGGCGTTGAGACTTCCATCCGTTAAACGTGATCGCAGGTTGGTCTTAATGTTCTTTAGATGTGAGAAAGACTGCTCGCATGTATACGTAGAGCCAAACATTGTCAGTACAGCAATACTCACACGCTGCAGTGTATGGTATGTGACGGGAAGCGCGTTCCAAGTTTTGACAGTCAGCTGGTCTGCGTGTTGAAGTTTTTTAATTTCTGCCCACTTGTGTTGGCTCGCCAACTCTGCTTGCTGTCGTGCAAGTCTTTCCAAATCTTCATTCAGTGACTTGAACTTATTCACCCACATGTCTGAGGCCTTCAGGTCAGCAGCTTGGAGCTCAAAATCTCTGACGGAGACACCGGGGATGCAACTCAGGTCAGTGCTGTCCACTGCACACTCGTGTGGATGGGTGATGAACTTAAAAAGACGGGTGTGCTCGCGAAATTCTCCAAAGCGCGCTTTAAATGACTGCAGGAGATTAGACGTGAAGCCTGCTAGCTGCTGAAGATTAAGATGTTGAGCAGGGTCACTTGATGTGCACATATCTTTGAACTCTCCCAGTTTTTCAAAGTGTAGTAAACGACCTGTTTCAATGTCGGTGATGAAGAGTTCTAGCTTGTTTTCAAATGCAAACACTGCTTGGTGCAGGGATAAGATTGTGTTTCCAACGCCTTGCATTTTCACATTGAGCTGATTTAGATGTTCAGTCATGTCTACGAGATAATAGAACTTCAGAAGCCACTCAGTGTCAGATAACTCGGGATGCTCGACATTCTTCATTTCAAGAAAAGTCCGGATTTCGCTCAGACAAGCCGCAAATCGGCTGAGCACCTTCCCCCTTGACAACCAACGCACGTTGCTGTGCAGAAGCAGACCAGGATAATTATTCCCAACCTCATCAAGCAGTGTTTTGAACTGGCGATCATTTAATGCTCGGGCAACAATAAAGTTGACTACCCGAACCACCAGTGACATCACCTCACCAAGCTGTTCGCCACACATCTGAGCACAAAGCGCCTCTTGATGGAGGATGCAATGAAAGCTTATGATGCGTCTGTTTTCATGCTCACAAAGAAGAGCGACAAATCCTCTGCTTTTCCCAACCATGCACGGAGCACCATCAGTGCACACCGAAACAAGTTTATTCATCGGTAGATTTTTTTCTTTAGCGAACTCAGTGAAGGACTCGAACAAATCCTGCCCTCTTGTTGTGCCTTTCATAGACAACACAGCAAGACTTTCCTCATGTAGTGTATCACCGACAACATACCTTGCAACCACGCTGAACTGGGATAAATTACTGACGTCTGTTGACTCATCCAAAGCGAGAGAAAAAAACGGTGCCGCATTTATGTCCTTGACTTGCATTGCCTCAATTTGATTTGACATCATGATGCTACGATCGTGAACAGTTCTTGCCGACAGAGGCATGTCTTTTATCCGTTTAATTATTTTGTCCTTATCCGAAAAGTCATCAAAAAGTTCATTGGCAACATCAAGCATGAATGCTTTGGCATACTCCCCATCTGTGAATGGCTTTCCGTTTCTCACAATAGCTAAAGCGCCAGCAAAGCTAGCCGAATTCAAGTCACCTTGTTGGGTCCAAACACGGATTTGATGCTGACTAGCTTGCACTCTTGATAGCAGTTCTTGACATGCTTTCTTCCTGCTGTCTCCCGCAGGATATTTCGATGCAAATGTAGAATGGCGTGTCTCGAAGTGTCGCTTTACATTTGACCGTTTCATAGATGCAATTTTATCACTGCATATTAGACACACTGCAGAACCCGTTCTCTCCACAAAGGCAAATTCCTCTGTCCATTCCTGCTGAAAAGTACGATACTCATCGTTTTTCTTTCTTTTAGCTATCTTGTCAAAAGGGTTTCTAAAATTAGTTAGCTGACCACGCGATTTAAACGAAACTTTCTGATCCGACGACAATCTGTTGTGCGGACCCTTTTGCACATACACACATCGGCCGCTATTTTCGAAAGCTATATATGGCAGCCCCAGTTGAACAATGTCAGATATAGACACAATGACATGTATTTTTGTCACTTTTCCATAGAAATCCACGCTTTTAGTAAGGTTGGACTTCCACCAAGGAACAGCTAGCAGTTGAAGTCTGAGTTATAAAGTGAACTCAGGAACCGGCTGCAATGCATAGTTAATCATGTTTCAGACTCGTGTGACAATAATGATTTATATGGGCCTAATAACAGCAGTGTTAATCATTCTTTACAATTTCCACTAACTTACAATTTACATTATGTGAAAATCCAAACATCTAAAATTCTAAATCTTTACAATATATTTCTCCATTAATCCAAAGTTGCTAGTAATACGATTTAACTAATGAATACGTGGCGGGTTTTGACTCTCCCGTGATAACAATTAATCAACGGTAGTTCAATTACATACACGTGGTGTCCTCACCACTACTATAAATGTAATATCGCTGTGCCACTTAGCTTTGTAGAAAATATATTATCAATCAGCAATAAAATGCACAAGAAAATTCTACATACATTCACAATACAAAATATATAGAATTAATTCAACTCAACACAGAGAAATCAAGATATTACCACTATGTTGTGTTCTGATATTTCTCCATTAATCCAAAGTTGCTAGTTATACAATTTAACTAATGAATACGTGGCGGGTTTTGACTCTCCCGTAATAACAATTAATCAACGGTAGTTCAATTGCATACACATGGTGTCTTTACCACTACTACAAATGTAATATCACTGTTACATGCCAGCATTTATTTAAAGACCCTGCTCCAGAATTAAGATTTAGATTAATTAAATTTCAGGATTTAGATTAATTAAATCTCCTCGCTTATTCTGAAACAGGCTGGCTGCCCAGATTTATCCTTCAGTCTGACTAAATTTAACCTCGTAGTTAGGACACGAAATTCAGTGACAGATAAACCTGTGTGACTTCACATTCAATAGTTTGAATATAATAATGAAAATACAATCAACATCACGCTCATGCGTGTTACAATTAAAATGCGACATTGCTTACGCAAGAGAATTTAAATCATTCAAAGAAAACATTTAGATTTTAGATTTTAGAAAGTGAATATGAATTAAAATCACGCACATACGCGTTACAAGTATAAACGCGATTATACACATTGTTTACAAACTTTACATCAAGGACTCTTTACATAAAAATAATCATATGAACGTGCACCGACGTTCTGTGGTTACAATTCCGTTAATTTAGCATTATAAACCATTGTCTCACAATTCGACAATTACTGTAAAGAATGTAATGTTTCTAGTTTAGCCATACTGTTACCAAGCCACGTGTCTATAGAAGGTTGCAGTAAAGATATAATTTCTACATTAACAATCTCGCACATTCACACAATGATAACTTAAATAAAATGCAAGTTATAATTTAAGAAATCGATGTGTTTACCTTGTTCAATACACGAAGGTTATCGACACAGCGGGTTAGGCTTATTGGCTGATTGACTCGCGGAATAATTTGTGCCGCCGGACAACGTTCCAAAGCGGTTGTTCCTCGCAGAGTACCGATTAACATTCAAACCTGGTTTATAAAGACTCGTGAATTCGGACAGAGAACCGTTATGTACGCACGTAGCGCTTGGGTGGTCCAGCTGTGCGTGCAATGTCCGTAGAAAGGGTCAGCCATGCCGCGCGCTGACACGGTCGTAAACCACGGACCCTAAAAGTGCCAGCTATCGGAGACTGGCAAGTCCGAGGAAGTAAGTATAATTTGCCCCGACCCTATTACAATCGCTGTGCCACTTAGCTTTGTAGAAAATATATTATCAATCAGCAATAAAATGCACAAGAAAATTCTACATACATTCACAATACAAAATATATAGAATTAATTCAACTCAACACAGAGAAATCAAGATATTACCACTATGTTGTGTTCTGATAGATCCGGTCCTAGTAATGAATGGACGCTCTAATTTTATCCATGTAAATCGAGTGCAATGCAGGTGTGCGTCTAACATGGCCTGTTCATTCAGGGGTCTATAATGAATGAAAGTAGAGGTCAATTCACAACTTAGCGCTACGTCACATTATCTGAAAACAAGTGACCGTACATGGATAGTTAGTATCCGACTTTTGATGCGACCTTCACCTCTGGTTTTAGCCTGTTTCTCTGAAGGAGTAAACAAGGTATTTCATCAGTCTCTAAGCCTAATCACTAACGGATGTCTCTTTATGGAGGCGTAAGACTGGGAAAACTCAGTTTTTTTTTTTATAATCGAACATTTGTCTGAGAGCCAGTTGCAGCCATCAATAGAGCCACATATGGCTCGCGAGCCATAGGTTCCCGACCTCTGCTATTGAGTATATACGTACGTACATTAAATGAAGAACGATTCGATGTGTGACTCTGGTGTTCTGTCTGTCTGGTGTGCTGCCTACTTGACAATGAATCTTGATGATGCCAACGCACACACAACACACACAAAACACACCACACACAACTCACATGCAACACGACACACACACAACTCACATGCAACACGACACACACACAACACACGCGCGCGCCACCTTCCTGCAGGTTAATAATCTCTTATCAAGGCCTGTTTCGAGCATAATTATACAAATGAATAAGAGAGAGCGGCGCTCTGTTTTTAGAACGCGTCAAGCAACGCTTAGGGAAAACACGCTTTAAGTATTGCTATTTTCAAGTTTTAAATAAAGTGTCTGTAACATTGCCATTTCAAGTTTAATTAAAATGTATCTGTAACATTGCCATTTCAAGTTTAATTAAAATGTATCTGTAACATTGCCATTTCAAGTTTAATTAAAATGTATCTGTAACATTGCCATTTCAAGTTTAATTAAAATGTATCTGTAACATTGCCATTTCAAGATTAACTAAAGTGTGTCTACAGTATTGCCATTTCAAGATTAACTAAAGTGTGTCTACAGTATTGCCATTTCAAGATTAACTAAAGTGTGTCTACAGTATTGCCATTTCAAGATTAACTAAAGTGTGTCTACAGTTTTGCCATTTTCAAGTTTGTCTATAATATCGCCATCTTCAGACTTAATTAAATACAAATATGAGAGATGGGTCATTCAATGGTTATGGTCACACATGCATACATATGTGCGCACACACACTCACATATTATATATATATATAATTCAGTTGTGTTTTGTGTGATTTGTATATATACAACACACACACAGAACTGTACACAAACATTTGCGTTAGCAGTTATTAGTGTATACAGGGTGGCCCAAAAGTAAGTTTACAGTTATCACGTAGACTATTTATTTGAAAATTCGACACTAGAATGAAGTGCTATGTGCATTTAACCAGGGTCCAAAGGATTTTTATCTCTACCCTGAAACATCAAACACACATGCAGGGACTGTTTTAAGAACGTAGGGGAAGGGCAGTTTTACGGACATAGGAGAAAGGATGTTTTGCGAACATGGGATGTTTTACGAACATAGGGGAAGGAATGTTTTACGAACATAGGGGGAGGAATGTTTTACGAACTTAGGGGAAGGGATATTTTAAGGATGAAATCCCTCTCTCCAAATCCCAAGCGTCCCACAAACAACTGGATAGTGCTGTTTAACCTTGTGAAATATTAATCACACACTTCAGTTTTGTAACACTCCACTTAATTCTTAATCGCAGGCAACAATCCCCTGCTCGTCTTAATCACAGTCTGCTTCTGGCCTTTATTATCATCCATTATTGGTCTTAAACATAGTCCACTGCTAGTCTTCTTTATAGCCCACTTCTAGCCTTAATCACAGTCCACTGCTAGTCTTCTTTATAGTCCACTTCTAAACTTAATCCAATCCACTGCTAGTCTTCTTTATAGTCCACTCTAACCTTAATCAAAGTCCACTGATAGTCTTTATAGTCCACTTCTAGCCTTAATTACAGTCCACTGCTAGTCTTCTTTATAGTCCTAGTCTTAATCACAATCCACTGCTAGTCTTCTTTATAGTCCACTTCTAATCTTAATCCAATCCACTGCTAGTATTTCTTTATAGTCCACTTCTAGCTTTAATCACAGTCCACTGCTAGTCTTCTTTATAGCCCACTTCTAACCTTAATCACAGTCCACTGCTAGTCTTCTTTATAGTCCACTCTAACCTTAATCACATTCCACTGCTAGTCTTCTTTATAGTCCACTTCTAGCATTAATTACAGTCCACTGCTAGTCTTTATAGTCCACTTCTAGTCTAAATCACAATCCACTGCGTCTTCTTTATAGTCCACTTATAACCTTAATCACAGTCCACTGCTAGTCTTCTTTATAGTCCACTTCTAGCCTTAATCACAGTCCACTTATAACCCTAAGCACAGTCCACTGCTAGTCTTCTTTATAGTCCACTTCTAGCCTTAATGACAGTCCACTGCTAGTCTTCTTTATAGTCCACTTCTAGCTTTAATCACAGTCCACTGCTGTTTTTAATTACTCCATACTGCAGTTCATTGTTGTTCTTAATCATAGTCCACTACTGTTTCCAGTTACAGTCCATTACTTTTCTTAATCACAGTCAACTGTTGGTCTTAATCAGCTGCTGGGTCAGACTAATAAAATTTAATAATAATTTCAAGTCATCTCCTGGATTTAATCTGGGTGCTGCTCCATCTTTCTCTTCAGGCTGAGAACATGTTACAAATAACATAATTGTTTGCATCAGACAATCTGAACTGGCTAATGAGTAACAAATCTTTCTACAAATTTGAGGCAATTCTACCAAACTTGCTTTAATATCAATTTATTGAGTTATTTACCTCCTATTTTTCCAATCCATCTTAGGGATTGGAATTAAAAATGTTAAAACGTATGAATGGGTCCAGTATGGTTTCTATTGTTGCGCAGTACAATTTGTCAGTAATGTCAATTGTTGTGCAGTAAAGTGTAAAAAATTTCTGCTGTTTTCAGACCTGGACAACTCGGGTATATTTAGCAATTTTGTTTGTTTGTTTAGGTTATTCTGCAATGAATCTATTTGTCTGTGCATTAAGACTTATTTTGTCATACTGCATGCTTGATGCAAGTGTGGAAAAAGGATACAAGGAAAGTAATATGTTCATAATGGAATGAGATTACTAACAGTGTGTGTGTGTTCTAATATTAAATCTTTAAGTTTTGAATGATGAGTAAAAAGTTACAAATGAATGATGATAAAACTGAAGTCAGGCTTGTTGGCCTTAAAGAGTTTCTAAATCCTTACCTCTGTGAATATCAGTCAATATTTGGGACACTCCCATTAAATGTACTCATTTACTTAGAAATATGGATATATGTGTACTTTCTAACACCTCATTTCCAAACAACAATATAGCTTCCATACTGGTATAGCACATATTTAGAGCTGAGACAATTCATCATTAAAGTCAAGTTCCCATTGTTGATGCTACTAAAATCTTTGTACATTCACTGGTACCCTCTTGATTTAATTATTGCCTGTCTTCTCTTGATCTACCATTGTGTCTTGTGAAGAAACTTCTAAAGGTTCAGAAAACTACAGCTGACATCCATGACCAGTCACGTCACTCCACTTCTATTGTCTTCATTGCTTAGAATGTAACACAAACCTTCTTCTCTTTGTTATACTTTACTCTTCAGTTCCAACCCTATATCTCATCTCACTCTCTCTCTCTCACACACACATGCATGCACACACACACACACACACACACACACACACACACACACACACACACACACACACACACACACACACACACACACAAGTTTAGCAAAGGATAGAACAGTGACTTTAATGCCATTGTTTACTCTAGCTGTACAGTTGTAAACTCATTTACATGTAGTTATGTTTCTCTTTTGTAAATACAGTTAATTTTATGAGTGTTATATTGCATATGGATTAATTTGATTTCATTATATTATTTTTTAGTTTTCTTATGTGTTTATGTAGTTTGTATATTTTATGTGCAATTATTGTAAAGTGTAAAGAGATTGTGTAAGTCATCTTTATTAACATATACACATGTATAATGCATACACAAACATAAACACAAAGATACAAGCATACGAACACACACACATTTGTACATAGACAATAAGACAACATTGTTTAACATTTTTCAAGCAGTTATTAATGACACAAACCATAATGCTTTACATTTTGCATACCATCAACAATACGACACAACTATAATGTGCTAGATTTTTCATGCACTCTTTGAGATTGACTACAATATCTTTGCTTCTTCATCTTGATTATCTAATATCTGTTGAAAAAATGAAAATAGTTAGTCAGTAATCAATTATATTTCTGCAATATCCAGTTTTCTTTTGTACTTAGAAAGAGAATGTGAAAGAAATTTCAGCATCAGTAAAATAATGGAGTAAGTAAACAGCATTAGAATACTTAGTGTTGATTTCTGCTTAATACATACTTGCTTTATTTACCCCTATTACAACATCACAGCAATTTTATGATATGTGTATTTGTTGTAAGACATGTCCACAACGTCCACTGATCTTTATAGTGGCCAAATGGTCAGCCCGAGTTTTCCCAATGTTCACAATGGCTATAGGTTTCTTTTGCTCACTAGCCTTTGTGATGAACCGATAACCTGAGTATACCTGGTTCAATAAAAAAAACCAACAAATTTATTACTGCAGACAATATACAAATTAACATTTTAGAAGAAACAGCCTTTTAAAATTAAATTCCTTGTAAAAATACTGGCAAAGTTTAGAGTAATCAAATTGTGACACCAACACTACTGTCACGAAAAATGAGGAAATATTAATAATTTTTTTTCTCTTCCTCTAAGTATTTTCCAACTCTGAACTATGAACGAAACCGCTAAGTTAATTAAAAGAGGGACAGGGGTGAAAATGACCATTTTGTCAACAACGCGAAAACTAAATCAGAAACACTAGCTTAATTAAGTTCGTGCCGAAGAATGGGAAATGTTTAATTAACTTGCTGGCTTGACCCTTCGTGGCCAAAACCCACGCCCATAAATCTGTGTCAGTGTAGAGAGAGAGAGAGAGAGAGCTAGGACGCTGATTATGTCCGTGAAAAGGCAAGCTCTGAGTTTTGAAATGTAAACATCTTTTTAAGAATCACCACTAATAAATGTTTGGTAGTAGGTTGATATTGTTATTGTGAAATTACTATTGTTTTACGAAAGTGCTATTGAATTAGAATTTTGAGATTATTGGAAAGTTAATAATTGTATTACTAAGTTAAAAAGGTTGGTTTGAGTGTACAACCATTTCTTGCTGTGAGTTAATGTATGGCTTGCCAGGTGGACATGAGTTGCCATAGTAACTGTAGTTTTAAAATAAAATATGAGAGGACTGTTGCTCTGAGATTTTAGTGTGCTCTGAGAGAATTAGTTAGATAGGTCAAATGGATACGTAAATCACAGTGTCAACTGGGAACTTGAGACTTGGCACTGGACAGCAGAGTGTAGCCAGGATGGTCAGAATTATTTGTCAGCACTTACAGTGCCGTGCTGGTTGTAAATGGGCAGTGCTGATGGGGGATAGCGTGTGCTGGAAGGGGGTGTGTTCCAGTCAGCTCAGAGAAGGGATGTGCAAGAACTTTGTGTATAAAAGAGGATACAGAGCCAGGGGCAGATGAGAAACGTGGAAAATGTAGCGTGTTGTAGAGAGAGCGGGACATGCTCTGTTTCTCCCTGCTTTTTTGTATTAAGAAGACTCTACAATTCTGCGAAGGCAAAACAGAAGGAGAATTCCTGAACGCTGTAACAGTGTGCAAGATGTCTACCCGGCTGTATATGGAGCGCGTCGTAAAGACCGCTGCAGTTGAAGATGGGCCAAATCAAACCGGATAGCCATCTCGGGTTTTCAAAGACTCTGCGCAAAGGCAGCGGGTAATCAATTATTTCCCAACAGAAGTGATGAGTTGGCAGTATAATGTTACGGTGCTGGGAGATGTTACAGAACGAGATGTTACATAATGGTAGTAACTATCGTTGGAAGCAGTAGCGGTCATGCATGAGGCATACCGCTGAGAACGGCAAAGGTTGGCCGTTATGAAGAAGAGAAGAGAAGAGATGAGAAACGAAGTTAAGAGAAGAGAAGAGATGAGAAACGTGAGAGAAGAGATGAGAAATGAAGTTAAGAGAAGAGAAGAAGAGAGAACGCAATGAGAGCTGAGAAATTAGGCCTAACGAGAGAAGCACACAGGAGCGTGAAGTTGTAGCAGCCGTCGTAGCAGTGAGGATGGCCAGTGTCGAGACGTCGACGATGTTTTTGTTGTTATCATCAAAACCCCCCAGCACAAGAAGAAAGTGTAACGATGTGAGCCCAGCACAAGAAGAAAGTAACGAATTATATGAGCAGAGAACAAGAGAACGTAACGAATTATGTGAGCAGAGAACAAGAGAGAGTAACGAACTATACTCCAAATTCAAAGCTATTAGAAAATAAATTCTTTTCAACAGATAAACTTTGACCTCAGCTCATTGGTTGGTCTTGTTCTTGTAAATCTTAACTATTGGATAATAAAAACTACTCATCCACCTAAAACTGGTTTAGATTACATCAGCAAGTCTAGCTCTTTCCTTACCTGAGCTGTTTACTTCCAACTTTGACACTTAAAAATATCAGCACAAGTAGTCCCTTAGGTAGGGTCACTTTTGGCATTTAACAATGTATATAACAATTAAGTTTAGAAATAGGGATAGGAAAATTTACTCTATCACACAAACTATATGGTAAAAGCAGTACAAATAATCAAGCCAATGTAAAATAACATTTTATGTAATAAAGCCTATAAATAATCAAGCCAATGTAAAATAACATTTAATGTGATAAAGCCTATAAATAATCAAACCAATGTAAAATAACATTTTATGTAATAAAGCCTATAAATAATCAAGCCAATGTAAAATAACATTTTATGTAATAAAGCCTATAAATAATCAAGCCAATGTAAAATAACATTTTATGTAATAAAGCCTATAAATAATCAAGCCAATGTAAAATAACATTTTATGTAATAAAGCCTATTCACCTCTAGAGATGAACCAAGTACCAATACTGCATCACTTTCATCTAGTCTTTTAAAAACAAAATCCACCGTTGCCTTGGGAACATTGTCTCCAAAGAAGATGATGTCTGGTTTTAGGATTCCACCACATTGTGGGCAAGATGGAACCTAAAAATAATTTAGAGTGTTTAAGTAGTACATTCTTTATGATGGTGAGCAATGGCCTTATGTCTAGAATGATAATGAAATGTTCACATTATGATGAGAGCACTGAAAAGAAAAGTACAGATAATGAAATGCATTTACGATATCAAGCATGAAAATAACATGCATCTAATATATAGGATAATTATAATACTGGCCCTCTGAAAAGATAATGAATGCATTCTTTGTAGTCAGCACTGACCCTTGTTTCTATAGAAAGATAGTGAAATGCATTTCTTGTCTACTGTTGAGTTAATGTATTTATGTGCTTAAGCATAAGTCAGGCCACAAATGATGTGGAAGGTCATACATCAGGCAGATGGCTCATTCCTATACTCAATCATGTCTAGATAGGTGGAGACAGACCAAAACAACAGTCTGATGAACAAATTGTTGATAAGTAACAAAGGCAAACTGAGATAACTAACAGTGACAGACAGTTAAGTATGACAGAAAGAAATGTCTACATTTGACACAATAAACATACAAGTCTTTGTGTATACAGTGTACACTCAATTAATGAGCAAAAAAGTATGTCCTACAGATTCATTCACTAAATGAACATCTTAGTAACTTAATTATTCAAAGGATATTGGGCAATTGGTTCCACTCACTAATATAATGTGTACTTGTTAATAGAATGGGATATGGGAGGTAACTCATTACCTGAGACTTCATTAACTCCTGACTGAGACTCAGTCAACTGTAACACTATACCTAATGTTATAGTCACAAAAAAGTCCTTGAGCTCTCAACCAAACACAGGCAGTACTACAGATAGTCTGTTTAAAAGTTTGTATTCTCCAAACTCATTATTTAATAATTTTCTTGATGGAGATTTCCAGACAAGCAGCTCTAGTTTTGTAGTAGACATCTGAAGACATTCATTGGCTGAGGATAGTAACAAACAGCTTAGTATATAATGAACAGAATGGTAGTCCACTTAGTAACTTGGTTCAGGTGATGGTGGTCTGTACCCTTGGACATATACCAGGCCTAGATTTAAATTCTTGTGCGTGACCAAACTCCTGCATTGGAACTGCTGTCCAACAAGTAAAATATGTCTTTGTGTACTTTGCCCTTTCTGTCTGCGAGTCTGTGAGTCTAATACAAGGTTTCATGAAAAGCTGCTATAAATATCATGAGAAATAGTGATTGAAAAAATGTATAGATAGAGTAATTTTTAAGGAGGGATTCCTGATACCTGAAAATTATTTCAAGGGTTCCTCTAGTGTAAAAAGGTGCTCTCACATATTATAAGAAAAGTGACTGGAGTTATAAATAAAACCAGACATATAACTACACATACTGTCATAAAACATTGGCTAAGAAGTGTGTGTTCAGTACTTGTGTATTATGATTTACTGACCAGCAAAAATGACAGTCACATATTGTCATAAAACATTGGCTAAGAAGTTTGAGTTCAGTACTTGTGTATTATGGTTTACTTACCAGGAAAAAGTCATATAAACAACTTTTTATAAGCAAAGACATACTGTCACATAAGTGTATAACTGAACTGCAAACAAATAATAAAATTTAGCAATTACATGTTTCTAAAAGACAAAGCTTACATAAATACTCTGTGATTTGTGACTGTAATTAATTTATGTAAGCTATTTTGTCTTTGTCTTTTAAATTAATTACAGTCACAAATCACAGAGTAATGTACAAAGTGCATCAGTGGTCCCAGAAAATTTATATCAAGTAAAATACGTAGAGAAAACAATATATTATTAAAATTTTCACATATTCATATCAATGAAAGAACAGAAAAAGAATGTTTCTTTACCTCAGCTAGCCTATCATGAAAGAATTGACAGTACAAACATAGCCCATTCTTTCTTTCCATCAATGTTAACAATAAATTACTGGGTCTTTCTCTTTGGGTACAGATTTTAGCTGGTTGCATTACACCACAGCTTTCTTTATAATAATGAACTATAACTAATCAAATGCATCCCTTATGATAATGAGTACTGGCTTATTGTTTAGAAATAAATTAAAAGTAGCCTTTATTAGTTTTTGATAACAAAGAATATATTTATCAGCCCAGTAGTAACTGCATTCTTTATAGTAAGATTATTTCTCTTCCCTCTATCTAGAATGATAATAAAATATGATAACAAAAATCTGAACCTTTTGTCTATAATAATAATAAAATTATTATTATTTTTTTTATTATGATCATGAAATGTTTACCATAATGTTACTATTGACATTGAGCTGTGTACACATTCTTTTTGATAAGCAGATAAGTGACCTGCTGTACAGTTAGAAATCAAGTGCATTTGTTTTATAATAATAAATATAGTATGCATGAAATTGTACTGTTGTATAAAGATAAAGAAAAGCATCAATAGTTTTCATAATTAGAAGATTGGGTTCAATTATAACTATAAGGTAATATTAACATTTCGCCTCATGTCTCCAAGGAATGTCAATATGCACTAGCAATAATATAGTAACCAGTCGTCTACAGCACCTTGAAACCTTTGACCTGTTCTTGTGTAAGGCTAACATCACCATCAGGTGCCATTTCTAAAGAGTGTGCCTGCCAGTGAGGATTCTGGGCCTTGATCATTTCTTGTAGTTCCGTGCGTAGAATTTTTTTGTGGCAAGATAAACATATAACCCAATAAGCACTCCCATGTAGTTCAGTGACTTGAATACTGTTTGCTTTGAAGTGCAGAGCATCCACATTTTGAGTTACTAACCTGCAACAGATGAAATTGCTTTGAAATGTAAAGCATCCACATTTTGAGTTACTAACCTGCAACAGATGAAATTGCTTTGAAATGTAAAGCATCCACATTTTGAGTTACTAACCTGCAACAGATGAAATTGCTTTGAAATGTAAAGCATCCACATTTTGAGTTACTAACCTGCAACAGATGGAATTGCTTTGAAATGTAAAACATCCACATTTTGAGTTACTAACCTGCAACAGATGAAATTCCAATGAAAAGCAGAGCATTCACATTTTGAGTGTCTAACCTCTGACAGGTGGAATTCCAAAGTGCACCAACAACAATCAAAGCTAGAAGTAGCCTTATAAAATAAGCTTCAGATACCGATTTTTAGCTCGGTTATAATCTTTCTATCATTTGTGAGCCCCTAAACACAACTAGATCTTTTTTGATATCATGAAGTGATGAACAGTTAAAGGAAAAAAAGTTCTATTAATTCTTTTTCAGTTGGATTTCTGTAGGTTTGTATTGATTAGTTAGACAATTTGGATGAATTTATTTCACTCAGCTTGAAACTACTGGAATAAAAGGTTAAAATTAAGTCAGATTAAATATTACTTATTAGTTCTTAACTCTTCTGACAATGATTTATGAAAATTATAAACTTTTTAATTCAGGCTATTTCTTGTTCAGCAAAAGCCAAATATGTTATAGGCCTATGTACCTATGTTCAGCTCACTTTTTTTAAAATGGTTCAATTAATTTCGCCATAATTTACACACACACACACACACATGTACAAGAGTTAGAAAAATATTAAATTATGTACTTGCATATTAATCTTAGCAAAATTATTTCTAAGTCAGTAAAATATTATAGATTACAGAGTGATCAACCAATAAGTGATATGAGAATATATAAACAAAACCATTTGCAAATTATGCTCGCATTAATTCAAGAATTAAGCCTATGATTATGAACAATTAAACAACGGATCTTGCTCACCAGTGAA
Source organism: Sinotaia quadrata (assembly GCA_028829895.1). Classification (NCBI taxonomy): domain Eukaryota; kingdom Metazoa; phylum Mollusca; class Gastropoda; order Architaenioglossa; family Viviparidae; genus Sinotaia; species Sinotaia quadrata. The sequence continues at coordinate 96,947,207 of CM054183.1, read as the reverse complement.
TTTTAGAAATGCGTTCCCACAGACTAAGCACTTTGTGCGCGGTATTTGGTTCAAAGGAAGAGAAGCGTGGCCAGCCAACATAATTTCTTGCCCAATATCTCTGGCGGATCTCAGCATTTTTAAGGAAGTCCATATACTGCACTGGTCGGTTCGAGCTTCTAGCGTACAGACCTACACTTTCGGATCTGTAGTCCGGAATTCCACTTTCGGTTGAAATACCAGCACCGGTAAGCACAAACATATTCTTGCTCGAGTGGACAAAAGTTTGGAGTGGAGCTATTTCACTTAATGAAACTTCCTTATAAGGAGGAACAAACGAAAGTCTTTCATTTTGTTCGCTCGCATGTGATACATTTCGCTGAGTGTTGAAGCAGACGAACTTTTGGATTCCATGATTTCGTAACCTTAACATACAGAGATTTCTTGTCATTTCTATTCTTCAAATGAACATTGCTATATTAGTATATAGACAGCATTAACATTGTATGAAACTTGCAGCCCACTATCGAATGATAACAGAACTGCTAAATAATTTATGATGAACTAAGAATGATTTTTGAACGACCCGAAATACTAATTATTGCTAAAGATAACTCTGTTACTTTATGCGAGTTATTTCCCATATTCGCAAAGTTGCTAAGGACGATAGAAACCGACAACCGGGCGTTCCCAATACTGAAAAGAGTATGAGAAACATCTGTTTATTATTTTTCAATTTTAGTCTAATCAATATATGAGTCAATATGAGGTTGCAAACCTAAATTAGTCTTAGCGAACGAAATTTTGTCACGCACAACTTTTAAACGCATCATTACTTTTCGATAAATTAAGATAAATAGAATTTAAAGCATCGCATTTCTCATTTTTCATTATTCTCACAATGATGAAAATTTTGGTGCACAAATATGGGGCTCTCCTTAAAGTGTCTCTTTTGGGGACATTTTTTCAACCTCCTTCCTTGCACACATTTCATAATACCGACCTGTATTGTAGCATTCAACACCTTCCACCCACCCACATACATATAAATGTATACACATTTGTGTATACTTAGAGCAAATAGAAACACTGATGTAAATACTGAAAGTATTTTATCATATTTTATCATATGTTCTGTATACAGAACATGAACTCATAGATATAACATTTCTTTTTGTAATTTTTAAAAAATGAACACATTAATATATTTTACAGAAAAATAATATTGTTGCAACTGAAGGCTTGAAATGTGTTAATTTCTAGCAGTGCAATATGCCATAAAAATATAGTCTGGAGCGATAAACAAATTTTGAGTAAATTACAATGTTAATAATGGTGGCTACATTGTGCACAATATATATATTTAAAAAGCAAAACAAACAAAAAAAATAAAGCTAAACAAAATAAAATGTGAAAATAATAATTGTGTCATGTTACATATTCTAACTCACGATAGGAACGACCAAATTGACATTAATCTACATAAAATTATATAGAGCAAGCATAAAAATATAAAATTCTACTGTAAAACATTTTTAAAAGCCAGCGACACTATTCTGGCAATAGACTACAACATGAAAAGACACCATGTATAACTCTCAACGTAACTACACGATTGTAATGACAAAATACGATGTGAGTGAAAGTCTGTGATTATTATCAGTTTGAATATATCAGTGAAAGTTTGTGATTGTTCTGAGTTTGATTATGTGAGTGAAAGTTTCTGATTGTTCTAGTTTGATTATGTGAGTGAAAGTTTCTGATTGTTCTGTTTGATTATGTGAGTGAAAGTTTCTGATTGTTCTGTTTGATTATGTGAGTGAAAGTTTCTGATTGTTCTCAGTTTGATTATGTGAGTGAAAGTTTCTGATTGTTCTGTTTGATTATGTGAGTGAAAGTTTCTGATTGTTCTGTTTGATTATGTGAGTGAACGTTTGTGATAGTTTCATTAGTGAAAGTTTCTGTTTGTTTTCAGTTTCAGTACATATTTTTTGTGCATTTTATTTCTTGTGAAGGTGGCACTTTAGAATTTAAAAATCGTATCTAATTTAATAGAATCGCTTCTAAGCTGCAGTAATATGCAATCTAACAAAATAATGATGTTTAATTCAAAATTGAGAAGGATATGAACTATTTATAGTGTGTCAGTATAAGTCCCGGAAATAGTAATGAATAAACTTATCATATCAACACTCCACTATTTGTCTTCATTCTGATGTGTAGAATACACAGATGACTCAGATTCAATATTAGGATCAATGAATGAATGTTTAGGATATATGTATAATTAAATAAATGTATAGGATAAAGTAAATTATAGAAAAAGTAGATGCACAAGAAAAATAAATGCACAGGCAAAAAAAAAAATGAATAAGTGCATAATATAAATAGCTGTATAGCTTAAATAAATAAAAGTAATAAAATAAATAAAATATAGATTAAATAAATGTAGAGGATCAATAATGCACAGGACAAATAAATAAAGTAATAAAATAATTAAAGTATAGAATAAATAAATAAATGTGATGGATAAATTTATTTACCAAGAAATTTTCAGTTTGTTCACCCGGTAGCGGGCCTGTTCAGCCCTTCTTTATGGTGACGGGTGTACTTTTTCAATAGAAACTTTTTACCGGTGTTTTGGTACTGTTTTGCTTCATGCTAATTAAAGGTTATCTGATAAGACGATATTATTGTTTTTGTTACTTCATTAATTACTTCATTTGCAATATTATTTTAATAAATTGTACGAAAAGGTGAACGTGAAATTCATGAGAGGGGAGGGGCATTTGGGAATGTCGAGGGGCCCAAAGAAGCTCAAAACATCGGGGCCTACCATGGGGCTAATAAGGCACTGAAGAGGTGCTGGAGCTCGATGGAGAGAAGGTATAAATGACGTAATTAAGGGGTGTGAAATATTGAAATAGTTAATCGAGTGATTTTATTTTCCCATATTTTGAACTGTATGCATTCTGTTGAAGGATAACTCTTGATAAATATATATATATCATTATATGTATACATTCTGTTGAAGGATAACTCTTCATATATATATATATATATATATAACCCTATTCCCAGACTTAAGCGGACCAAATAAGCTTAAAAACCAGACTTATGTCGACCTACAGCAATAGGCAGACCGCCTCTTGGTCTGCCTAAGTTTCAGATTGTTCATTCTTATAAATAAAGCTTAATTTTGCCATTTTTCTCTCATAGTTTTATCTTTGTTGTTATTATCTTTGACATAAACCACTAAATTTCATATTTTAATAGTTTTTCCTGTGAGTTTTCATCGAAATTCGGGTGCGATTTTGAAGGTTGTATACTTCGGGCATTATTGATATGCTTAAAATCCAGAGTTATGTAGACCGTTGAAAAAGTGGTTGTAACTATGTAGTTTGCGTGTATACTATATACTTCCTAAATGTCATCGTTTAGAAAAGAATATCTTTCATCGATATAACTGATTAATTTTACTAAATTCAGTTTATTTCTACATTTAATTAAGCGTGAGGTTAGAGTACCCTGTTGACAACGATTTTATGGTCACACTACGTACCTAATTAAACACAATATGGAAGTGAAAAGAATGCTCTGGAAAGGTAAAACTGAAACCGGCTGATATAATGTGTATATTAAAGTCATAATAATCAAATTAGAATCTCCATACACTTTAAAATAATTTTAAAACATATTTTTTGTAACTCGACTCGAACACGTTAAATTGGATTGCTTCCCTTTTCCTGTATCACTGTTTAAGGCCCCAAAATGTATATTTTTATTTTCTACAAACTGGCTTAAACTAACGATTCAAGTGGCCTTTCTCTAGGTCAAGAAATTACTTTTACATCTATTATAAACAAATAGAATGCCGCTTTTGTGGTTTAAAGATTAGAATATTGCTTAAACTCGCTCAATCGAAGAACTGATTTTTTTCAAAATGGCGGCTTACGATTGTCTAGTACTGTAAGTGTAAGTAGGTTGCACAGAAACTATAAACTAAAATAAAGGCTAAAGGCTTACTTAAATTTGATATTAATAATGATATTTAATTTCTCAAAGGAAAAAGCTACACAGTTTAAGAAGCATTATTTAAGTATTTTATTCTGAACTCGATCTCAATGTACAATGACAGCCTATATTAGTTATGCATGTAAACAACAAAGAGCAAATTAATTGTTTGGTTTAAATTTTAACAATTATTGTATTTCCAAAAACGAATAAACTGTTACATTAAAAAGTCTGCTTAGAAATCAGTAGAGGATTATTTGCATAATTTTCAGAGTTTATTTTCTTCAAATCACCATTAGCTATATAGATTTTGCAAAATTATTGATTAAATAAGTTGTGGAAATATATTAGATTTTATAAATCAACATCATATGAACAATAGAATTAAATGTAACATTAACTATTTATTTTTATTTTTTTATATGTCTATCTAATTATTACTCTTGTAATACAAGTTATTTCCATTTAAAGAATTGTGAAAGCACTAGAAGTAAAACTACTATTCAAAACAAAATTAAACCATGTGATACTTTGAAATATTTTTCAGATTTATACATAATATATTAATATTAGTATAATTGTAACACTGCAGATTTCATTAAGTCAGACCCATTTGGTACTCTGAAATCTTGTTTACAGCAGATGACATTTTTCCTAGTGGATATTACTTGCCTCTGAAATACACTCCCAACTGGTATTTATTTGGAAAAAATAATTAATTTCTATGCAACACTTTTATTAAATATTGACTTTTCCAAGAAGGATTGTGAGAGACTTGTGTAATATTCAAAATTCCTTTCAAGATAATATGTTCTTACCAACAAGAATAGCTATCCCACTTCTTTGTAATTAATTCTAATTTATACATGCATGTTTGTAAATCAATTTCTGCATCATAATAATACATTCCACCATTCATTTAACTGTGTACTGATGGATTTGACTTGTTATACATTGTCATAAATTTATAAATATCATTCAGCTTGTAAAATGCACTACTCAGTTGTTAAGCTCTCTAATTTATAGATGTATGTTGTAAATCCATTTCTGCACCATAATAATACATTCCATCATTCATTTTACTGTGAAATGATGGATTTGATTATTATACTAAATTATAGATATGTAAATATCATTCAGCTTGTAAGATGCACTACTCAGTTATTAAGCTCTTATATATTTCCAGGTCTTGAAAAAACACACTCTGCTATGTTTATAGCAGGAGTGCAATTATTACTGCTATGTAAATATAATAATTTCTAACAGTAGTAATAATACTGAAGTCCAAGAAACTGAAGAAAGATATGTCAATAGAAAAACTGAATATTTACTGTTTCCATTTAACAAAACTGTTTGAATAGTGATAGTGATAGTTAACATGTTCATAATGTATAACTGAAAGTTACAGGGCAATATTATATACAGTTAATACAGCTTATATAGCTACAAAATGATCATGGATTAGGAAAGTTGTTAAAAAATAATAGAACATACTACCAGACATATAATAGATAACCTGAAATAAGACAACTACCTTATATTCAGTTATTCAGTTAATAGTTAAATACACTAATAAAAAAAATAAAACATAAATAATAAGATTGTTGCATTGTATGAAGCAAATAAAGTAGCACTAAAGTGACAAATCCATTATGTTTTCAGCTTGTGTTGTATACAACACTTTAGACTCTCACTCACTGATCCACTATTAAAAATCACTAATCTTGTGAATACATATGAAATATTTTCTTAATAATAGAACTGACTCAGATTGGATTATGAGACTATTAAAAATATGTAATGTTGCAAATACATATGAAATATTTTCTTAATAGTAGAACTGACACATATTGGATTATGAGACTATTATTAGGCTAGTGACTTTAATGAGGGATGAGGTACAGATATAATGTATTTTAATGTAAAGGATATCCAGCAATATACAAATAAATAATAATTTAATTTGGAATATATTTTAGTGTTCCAGAATGTCAGTTCTAAGATATGAATTGATTATAAGAAATTGATAATAATAATAGTATATTACAAAATTTCACACTAAACAACAAAATTCACTAGCAAAAATGCCAAGTTCAGCATTTCAAATCTTACATATGCACATTGGATAAACTAAAAGATACATGAGAGCTATTAATAATATATGCCTACATGAGAAATTAAAACAATAATTATCATTTTAAAGTGGCTGTATCTCTACTGGTCACAAAGAAACTTTTTAAATCTTATATTTTTTAATTTGCTCTATGGATCACTATGCTATAATTGATTTATACATTTATGAAAACTAAATGTTTTCTTTATATTAGCTGCAAAAACTAGTACTGTATTAATATAACTTATGTATATACATATATATTTATTTCAAATGTAATTTAGAGTAAGGGTGTGCAGCAAGTATTATTTCATCCAAAAGTAAAAAGAAAAATTTCAATTCGGTTCAAGTTTAGGATGATTGGAAACACAACTGTGTACAGAGATGCAATGAATATTTCTTTACTTCTTCAAATCCTTTACAACTATGAACAATAACTGTATTAGTCTCAAGACTGTGTATTTACAGTAGCTGATGCAATAGAGTAACTTATGTGGAAACTATAGTTAGATTTAATTTCACTACAAAAAGAAATGACAATGTGTGCTATTTTTTGCAGTCCATAACGTTATTCAAAACTGTGTGGTAGTATTTAAAGTAATATTTATACTGGTAGTTTAAAAGTGAAATAGAAAAGATATAGAGCATTGTGAATGAAATGAAAATTGATTTATTTTTATAGATAAATAAAATACTTCTCCTTGTGGTTTTTGACTCGCACAAAAATGAAAGAAAAATAGAATACTCCTTTCTATCTTTTTTCTCTTAGCCAAATTATTTGACTATCAACTTTTAGCACTGTCATATAGGTGCTACGAACTTTCTTGTGTCAGTTTTGCACGAATAGTAATTAAAAGTTTTCAGTCGAATTGCACTGCCCCTTTTGTCACGTGGAGAGCTAATTCCCTCAACTCTGTCGTGGTGGAGATAATGGGCTTTCTTTTGTCAACTCAAAGAGACCATCCTATTGTTCGTATCTTAACGGTTTATAGTGGGTTTTCCAAACACCCTGACCCCTGTCGTCTTCCTAACAGCCAGGCGGCTTATATCAAAAGTTAATCCTTCCTCCTCGCCTACACTCGTACACGTGAGAACAACAGTACCTATCTTTACTACTGACTGGCGATTGTTGTGCAAACATTTTTTTCTTCTTAGCAGTGTTAGTGAATGGCTACGCATTCTTTCGTACTTCCATCAAATCAACACTGCACACATTTATGTACACAAAGGTGTGTACGGTAGACCCAACAGCTCCATACACAATTGTCGTGTTTAAAAACAAGGGGGTCATTATACGTAATATCGAAGGAGAGAAGTTATATGACATATATCTAGATGCAAAGTGTTACTCGATGCTATTTTTACTGCAATATTTAAGTTATTAAAACACAAAATTTAACAGAAACAAAATCTAAATCAGGAATAAAAGATATATTCTAAAATTTATATTCGTTTTTTTTATTTACAGCTAATCCTAACCCTAACATTTCTCTTAAAAAAAAACACCAAAACTATCTCTAAAATTCCCTAACCATATTTTTTCTCTAACCTAAAACAAGAGAGTTGTGTATTGAGTCGCTTCTAATCAACGGTGAGCAATGAGCGGGAAAATATCAGGAAAAAAGTCACAGGAAAAAAAAAAAGTCATAGGAAATAAAATCACAAGAAAAAAGTTACAGGAAATAAATTCACAATATAAAGTCAAAAGTGTCAGAGTGTATATGTTATAATACTTATTAACAGTAAGTGAAGCAGGAAAAGGCAAGGAGGTTAACAGCTCGCTCAAAATGTGTGTGATTCAAGTGTATTTTATATACCGTATAAAAGCTTTGTAATACATACATTTAGTTAATTAATTTTCAGTGTAAGTCGGTATGCTTGCTTATTATTGAGTGAATAACAGTAAATGGAAGTAAGCGATGGCTCATTAGGATCCTCGTTCGATTCTCGCTCGTTGAGGGTAAATGTGTGTGTGTGTGTGTGTGTGTGTGTGTGTGTGTGTGTGTGTACGTACTTGCGAAGTTTCAGTTCTGCGGTAAATTGCTTTATATGCAAGTTGCTGGAGTCCTTTCAAGTCTTCTATAAATGTTTCAAACTTGTTCTACCAAAATTGATCAGAGGCTCCCACTTTATACAGTTTATCAGCTATTAATTATTCACTGTGTTAAATTTGTAACCAGAAAACGTTAGTTTGCCTTCACTCGTGCGTATAATCCAGCTAATCAAACGTAGGCATGACATTTTAAGGAGTGTGGCATCTTGGAAGAGCAAAGAGCACTTACTTCGCGATCAATCGATTCACCGCACTCCCTCAAAGGACTATGTGCTCTGTGTACATAGAAGCCTACATAACTTTTTCTTGTTTTCAGTGTTTCAAGCCGTAAGTAAGAAGGAAATACGCAATGTAATAACCAAACTGAAACTGAAACAAGCAAACTGAAACTTACTTAAAATCATGTGAAATATTGAAACTCGATTTGACAGTTATTTCAAAACTTTAATTAAACTAGTTTATTTGATATTAGGAAAAATATTAAAAGTTTAAACTAGTTTCATATATCATCAAATAATAAGAAAGCTTCAATTGTTAAACATTTCTATATGTGCCTTTGTACTTAGTAAGAAGAAGTGGCAGGAGAATGACCTGCTGTTTATTAGTCATATGCTTGAATCATGAATCTATTTTTATTAATGCTATCATCCTTTTAGTTCATTCATATGTAATGCTTGTCTGTAAATGAGGTCGTGTGGTTTGCGTGGAATGTGTACACGTTAATAAAACAAACAGATAGAGAGAAACAGAGTAGTAATTTACTAGATTATATTGTAATAATTCAGTCAATACACAAATGCGTTCATTTTTAAAGACACAAATGACATATTATCTTGCTAATCAGTATTGGCATACAGCTTAATTTTCGCCAAACATTTTTATCTATCTCTCTATTGATTTGACGTTAAATTGCTCGTAACATTGAGTAAGCAGATGCATTTCGATACGTGAAGAAAAAAAAATTTAAATGTGTAGTTTGTTTGTTTCCATTCTATTGGTTATTTTTTCTTTTCTTAAGGAAGATTAAATCAGCAAACATTTTTTTGTTTATAAAGTGAGTATGGAATGTCGTCTTTGTATTTAATAAAAAATGGCAAGAGAATGACCTTACAATAACTTTAGTATAATATTTTAACTTTATGCGCCCAATTATGAAAAAAACTACATTGTCTTCTTCTGCTTTGGTTTACAGAGTGACCAATAATATTTTAAAGATATCAAACGTAATACTAATTTACACCATCTCTGTTATAGAAAAATAAATATGGAAATACAGAATCTGAAATCAGTGAAACACGACTATAAAGAATAGAGTAAGCGATATCTTTTATTCAAATAAAAGTGATCATTGCTTAGAGAAACCTCTTAAAGCGTTCTAAAAGGAAATAAGCATTATTTAAACTTTTATTATGTTAATTAAGTAATTGATTTAATTAAAGAATATTAAGGCACTCTGATAGGTTAATTGTCTTCTTTTGTTGATTCTGATTCTGACAAAATGGAGCAATATTACAAATACCTCTTTGAACAAATAAAATGTTTCTGCGTGTGCTGAACCCGAATCTGAAGTTAGTTTTATTAAATTCCTCGTACTATTCCGCATAATTAGAAAAATAAAATTTTCGCAAAAAAAATCATAATTCGAGAAATATGAAATATTATCATTTCAAAATAAGCCACGCGTATTTCTGCATAATCCTGCAAAGGCTGTCAAAATTTCAGCGACTTTAGTAGAAAACGCGATTTGGCGCCAAAATTTCTTTGTCTCAAAAAATCGACTTTACCTACTAATAATGCAAGGCGCTAACTGAAGTCGACATTTTGACAAAAGCTGAATTTCTACAAAACTAATTGTCAGAAAAGGACTAAAATTGGTAGGCATGAAACTAAATCCTTTGTGACTCGGAATGTAAAATAAAAAGTCTGATATTCCAAAGAACTCTAGAGAAAAACCCGTTCCTGCAACCCTCCTGCAAAAATTGAGTTTTCTTGATTTTTTGAAGCGTTTGACTTTTTATCTGACGAACGCTTTACTCTACATGCATTGAATTCAGGTACCTAATGCACAACCACGGGTCCTATGATCTGTATTTATTGAGTATTTTTAGAGTAATCCATGTCGGAAATAATTAGGTTCAAACTACTTAAAATGGCACATTTCCCGCTTTAGCTCGTTCGGATGGCCGTGGTCACCTGTAATTCTACTCCTCTAATTGTTAGAAAAGGACTAAAATTGGTAGGCATGAAGCAAAATAATTTGTGACTCTGAATATAAAATAAAAAGTCGGATATTCGCAATATCTCTTGAGATAATAAAATTCGTGCACCTGACCCCCAAATTTCTTTTTTTCAATTTTTTATTTGCTTGACTTTATATCTGTAAATAGAATTTTATGCATATTTTTAATATAAAAAGACACTATCAAACAACTGAAATAGTTACTCTGATTTAGAAAGCAATATTAATCAGTTCATGCATAAAGAATATTTATTGACCCTAATTAGAAAGTCGTTTTTATCAGTCAATGATCAATACTGCTATTTTTTTGTGTGTGAAATATATTTTAAACAACAAAATCCATCTTAATCCATCAAATTCAATATATGGTTGCAATAAAGTTATTGCATTGAGATAATTATAATGAATTTACAACCTCGTAATTTTACTCCTCAGCTCCGTTCTCAGGGATGATTTCGAAAGAGGAATCTACGGACTACGTCCAGAAGTTAAGTGTATAATTGTATGTCCATAACTGCGCGCGCAACAATACGGTAATCATGATGACCCAATTTCGCAAATCGGCCCAAAGTGCGTGTCAGGCGAAAACAAAACTTAGCCCGGCATCACTCCATAAACATTAAAAATTTAAAATAGTAAAATATAGATACACAAGGGGTATAGGAACAATAGCACAAAATACACATTCAAATCATTCAACCAAGACACAAATTACAAGACTGACCAACCACTCCAAGACATTAGCAGGATGTTAGAGTTATACAAGACTGACCACACATGGCTAGGGCACAGGAAATGGTTAGGGATCCAAGGGTCACTTGTAGCTAACTGATAGACTCACACTGAGCTATGGGCTAGGGTACAGGAAGCGGTCAGGGGATCAAAGGGCCACTCTTAGCTAACGGTAGAGGGAGGGGTTAGTTTTTAATTCATATTTAAATAACTGCAAATCAGAAAAAGGACACACCTGGTGGATCGCAGGAGAAATAATTCCTGAGTCATAAGGAAATGTGGAAATTCATATAACTTTAGAACTTCCCGACGGATCAACATCCTTGTACCCCACCCACCACAAAAAATTACAAACAAACACACACACACACACATACACACACTCACACACACGCGCGCACACACACACACACACACACACACACACACACACACACACACACACACACACACACACACACACAACAAAATAAAAACATCTTTTACTCCGAACGAGAATTACACCATGATACTCTTGGGGGAGAGGTTATTAATTTCTGCACAATCACTTACTTCCATTTCCTGTTATTCAGTCTATAATATACGTATTTATGGACACAATCATAACAACATATCTGAGTATGAATAAAATATATTATTAAATGTGTGAATTATAATATGAATTATTATATGTACACGATATACAAATCGCACGCACGCCTTTTTTCCCGTGACTTTTTTTCCTGTGACTTTTTCCGCTCACCCTTAGATTGGACTAGATCGTATGACGTTATTTTTATTACTGATTTTCTGTAAGTGACATTCTGGCATAGCGAACTCTAAATAATATTACTGCAGCTATTTGGTATAAATTTGCGACTTCATTATTAGTAGTATAGATATCTCGATTTGAGTAGCTCTTTTTAATAGACTATTTCATCATCACCATTTCATTGCTGAAAAAGAAATGTCCATGAAAAACTAATATACAAGCCTCGACTTTAATTCTAAAGATGCAGATATTAAGTTTATATGAGCATTTTAAGTGTGAGACCATCTTTTAAGAGACAATGACTTGATAAATAGAGAAGCGAAACGGTGTAGTTAATTTGAACTGTGGGAGCACGACCGTACCACTGTAGAACATTAATTTTATATGTGAGTTTTGTAAAAGAGAAATTTTTTAGCCATGGATATTATTGACAATAATAAGAGCGGTTCAAAATTTGTGTTTAGCCCGACAAGAAACTCTGAATATAGAGCCATACTTTCTTTGAGGAGTCGTTTGGAACATTCGCCTTAATCATGAATATTTTATCAGAAACAAAATATCAAACACTAAAATCATTCATAAATCATCCTAGCAAACGCATAATGGTAACCATAAGTAAATGAAAATTGTTTTAAATCTTAGAATCTTCAGGTGTTCAATAGCACATAATAACTTAATTATGCAGAAATAGAAACCTCATAAATTTACCAGGTATGTTTTGCTAATGTTGTTGAGTGTATTTGAAAATACTGTACTATTTTATTGTATGTTTTAAACAAGGCTCTCATTGCTTTACTTATTTTAAAGCAGGGTTTTTTTGTTTGATAACTATGATTGGTAACTGTGAGTATATTATGTCATGAAGTAAGCTCACTTCGAATGAACTATACTATTAAAAATATGAATGAATTATAATTTTATTTGACTGATGAAACTTGAAAATGAAGATGTATACGAATATAAGACTTAGTTTATAGTAAGGTGTCCGTGTTGTTTATGAACGGACGCGTAGTTCCTGTCAGTAAGTGAATGCAAAAGCATGCCTGGGGGGAATGACGATTGGGGATTATTCGCGTGGCGTGCTGTTCTTCAAGCTGCATTGCCTAACTGTACATCAAAGTTATACAAAGTACCGCCAGCGAGAAACCTCCCTCCAAGCTCACTAAGTCTCTTCTTTACTGAAAGTTGATTTCACTCACACCAAGGAAGGGTTGTTTAGCCAGCGTCTTTTGTCTAAGGATTTTAAGTGGTACACAAGGCGTGAAAGTGATGTTGGAAAAATACGACAACAGAATGAATCTCTGCATGAATGCATTCCAATTCTGAGAGCGAGTAGTCCACGCTATCTATCTATCTATCTAACTATCTATCTATCTATCTATCTATCTATCTATCTATCTATCTATCTATCTATCTATCTATCTATCTATCTATCTATCTATTCTTATCATTAACGTTATATATTTGTCTCCTATCAATGTCAAAATCCCCTCTCTATCTGCCTGCCCGTCCGTCCACCCGTCTATCTGTTTCTTTCCTTTTCTTTTCTATCCATCCATCCACCCGTCTGTCTGTCTGTTTGTCTATCTATCTATCTTTCTGCCTATTTGTCTGTCGATCTGTACGTGCATCTGTCTTTCGATGGAACTGTCTACTCTCACATCCAAATTCTATCCATCTATTTATCTTACTAGTTACCAATCTACCTATCCATATATACTCGTCTATCTGATTGTTTTTATATTATTCGTACTGGTTGTCGCTTTGTTTGAATGTAGGATCTCAGCGAGTCTAGCTAGTACGTTATACGCAATTCGCTAGCGTTGCTTTCTATAAAAGCAGGAGGATTTTAAAAATAATAATATTGTTAAGCAGAATCAACAAATCAAAATAATTAACCTATCAGAGTGCCTTTATTTTCTTTAATTAAATCAATTACTTAATTAACATAATAAAAATTTAAATAATGCTTATTTCCTTTTAGAATCCTTTAAGAGGTTTCTCTAAGCAATGATCACTTTTATTTGTATAAAAGATATCGCTTACTCTATTCTTTTTAGTCGTGTTTCACTGTATTCAGATTCTGTATTTCCATATTTATTTTTCTAAAACAGAGATGGTGTAAATTAGTATTACGTTTGATATCTTTAAAATATTATTGGTCACTCCGTAAACCAAAGCAGAAGAAGACAATGTTGTTTTTTCATAATTGGGCGCATAAAGTTAAAATGTTATCTAAAATTATTGTAAGGTCATTCTCTTGACTTTTTTTTATTAAAAAATTCCATACTCACTTTAGAAACAAAAAAATGTTTGCCGATTTAATCTTCCTTAAAAAAGAAAAAATAACCAATAGAATGGAAACAAACAAACTATACATTTTTTAAATGAATTTCTTCACGTATCGAAATGCATCTGCTTACTCACTGTTAGGAGCAATTTAACGTCAAATCAATAGAGAGATAGATAAAAATGTTTGGCGACAATTAAGCTGTATGCCAATACTGATTAGCAAGATAATATGGCATTTGTGTCATGATGAACGCATTTGTATATTCACTGAATTATTATTACAATATAATCTAGTAAATTACTACTCTCTTTCACTCTCTTTCATTTTTCTCTATCTGTTTGTTTTATTAACGTGTACACATTCCACGCAAACCACACGACCTCATTTACAGACAAGCATTACATATGAATGAACTAAAAGGATGACAGCATTAATAAAAATAGATTCATGATTCAAGCATATGACTAATAAACTGCAGGTCATTCTCTTGCCACTTCTTACTAAATACAAAGGCACATATAGAAATATGTATTAATTGAAGCTTTCTTATTATTTCAGGATATATGAAACAAGTTTAAACTTTTAATATTTTTCCTAAAATCAAATAAACTAGTTTAATTAAAGTTTTGAAATAACTGTCAAATCGAGTTTCAATATTTCACATGATTTTAAGAAGTTTCAGTTTGCTTATTTGTTTCAGTTTCAGTTTGGTTATTACATTGCGTATTTCCTTCTTACTTACGGCTTGAAACACTGAAAACAAGAATAAGTTATGTAGGCTTCTATGTACACAGAGCACATAGTCCTTTGAGGGAGTGCGGTGAATCGATTGATCGCGAAGTAAGTGCTCTTTGCTCTTCCAAGATGCCACACTCCTTAAAATGTCATGCCTGCGTTTGATTAGCTGGACTATACGCACGAGTGAAGGCAAACTAACAATGTTTTCTGGTTACAAATTTAACATAGTGAATAATTAATAGCTGATAAACTGTATAAAGTGGGATCCTCTGATCAATTTTGGTAGAACAAGTTTGAAACATTTATAGAAGACTTGAAAGGACTCCAGTAACTTTTACAGTCGTCAGAGCCAAACTTGCATATAAAGCAACGTACCGCAGAACCGAATCTTCGCAAGTACGTACACACACACACACACACACACACACACACACACACACACACACACACACACACACACACACACACACACACACACACACAATTTCAACACTTCCAGAGTGGTCATCGCTCTATCTGGAAAATTCAGACATATTCACATCCCTCCCTTAAGTTTTGATTCAAGTTGATTGAAGATCAGCACTCAGTCACTGAATACTCGCTAACAATTTCCCACCTGTGTTCAGTGGGTATTCCCAATCCTAAGCTGCATCCAGACAGATTAGCGCGTGCCACGCGTACACAACAATCACTGACAAATATCCGACGAGCAGCTCTCCCCCCTCCCAACCCTTCGTTATTTCTCCTTTACTACACTGACTTGGAGAAAACCATTTACTTCCCCAAAAGTTTTTATTGTCGTGGAGCGAACAATTATTTTGGACAAAAGATGCACTTGATGCACAGAAATATCTGAAAAATCTAAACACTCTTTGAATCAACATCACAAACCACTGTTCATCCACTAACTAATAAATAAATCGATAATTAATAAACAACGAATTATATTTAGAATTCGAAATTGACTCAATATGCACGGACATTCACATCGCCAAGTGTTGGATTTCGAGAGCCAGGGTGATAATGAAAATTTCGTTTCTAAATTGATACCTTATAGTCCAGTAGCATGAAGTTGGGGCATGTTGTGCACGGCTCCTTACACATAGTCTTTTGTATTAGGGGAACAACTTGAGCTCGATGATGTGTATATAGTTGGAAGTTAAAGTTCACCCTCAAGTTGCTTTCACCAAAAGCGAAAATCTATGAGTGATTTGCGAGGTATTTGTTTCGATATTCATCCATTAAAACCAATCACACACCCATACTCTGACTTTGAGCTAACAAATGAAAAGGTTAATTTAAACTAGGCTCTTTCCGGTCACTTGGATTATTGTAATACATTTAATAAGACCGAAACTAAAAACATGTTTTTGTTATGATAGATGTGTGGTAAGAAACATAAAATTACGTAATTAAAGAATGATTTATATAGGTATTTTCTTCATTAGAATTTATTTTTAATTTAATGTCTCTTTCTAATGTAAGCTGATTTTACAGAGAAGCGAATTGGTACATCACACGTCTCCATCAATCTTGCGATTGATACGCATAAGCAGAGTGGATATTTTATTGCACTCAGAAAGCAGCAAAAAGTAATAGAGAAAGACTGAGAAATTGCATATGAAAAGACAAATAGTTAAACATCGGGCATACCAATATACTGTCAAATATAAAAACAGACAGATGGATGGATGGATTGTTGGAGAGAGGGATGGATGGATGGATGGTTGGAGAGAAGGATGGATGCATGGATAGATAGATAGATAGATAGATAGATAGATAGATAGATAGATAGATAGTCCTTTCCACCTGCGATCAAGAGATCATGTTTGCCTGAGGAGAGGTTCTCCCAGTGAGCAAAGTGTATGACGGATGAACCAATTTTAGTCCTTTTCTGACAATTAGTTTTGTAGAAATTCAGCTTTTGGGATTCAAAATGTCAAGACTTCTGTCAATAGTCTAGTGCCTTGCATTAAAGTGGATTTTTCGAGACAACTCTTGGACATTACGCCTAATGGATTGCCTAAGATTGTAAAAACAACATTTGCTGATGAAGTCGGGTCCAAACAGCTAGAATTGCTCGTAACACGCCGTCTTCAAAGTTAGTCACGACGGCTTGCAGGTTAATAGTATAGTTCATGTTGTACACTTATCAACTATTGTTTGAAACAATTCTTCATAAGTGGAACATGTTTTGTTTGGAAGAAGAGCAGAGAGAGAAATAATACTTTTCTCATCAACTATTGCTTGAAATAATTCTTCATAAGTGGCACAGGTCTTGTTTGGAAAAAGAGCATACAGAGAAATAATACTTTTTTCATCAACTACTGCTTGAAATAATTCTTCATAGTGGTACGGGTCATACATAGAAGAGCATACAGCAAAGCAAAATAAAGTATATTCTCCTCAAAGGATATACGGATGACGTTGGTTGAAAATATTCGGAACCATAGCAAAGTTGCCATCCCTGAACACTGTTTCTGAATCAGAAAACATTTTTACGTTTTGACTGGAACCAAAAATTCTGTTGCTACACTTTAGCCCGTTATAAGTCTTCCACATTGACAACATGTTCTTTGTACATATTTCAACCACAGATTGGTTTTGCGAGCTGCGTGCTTGGTTTACATAAATTCATCGAAGCATAATTATGAACCGCTCTTATTACTGTCAATAATACCCACTGCTAAAGTTTAAGTCATATTTACTATGTAAGTTGTGTCGGAGAGATAAGAGGCACATTCTTTTAATTTACAGCCACACACATACACACACATACACACACACACACACACACACACACGCGCGCGCGCGCGCGAGAGAGAGAGAGAGAGAGAGAGAGAGAGAGAGAGAAAGAGAGAGAAAGCGAGAGAGAGAGAGCACACAAACATACATACACAAACACAAACAAAATAAAACATATTTTACTCCGAGCGAGAATCACAACCACGATCCTCTTGGGCGATAAGTTATTCAGTCAATAATATACGTGTTTATGGACTACAAGCATAAATCATGACTATGTTGAATAAATCATTTTATTAAAATTGTGAATTATAATATGGATTATAATATGTATACGACGGACAAATCACACACACACACACACACACACACACACACACACACACACACACACACACACACACACACACACACACACACACACACACACACATTTAATCCCGAGGAAGAATCGAACCGCAATCCAACTGAGCTGCCGCTTACATCATTTTACTGTTATTCAGTAAATAATGAGCATATATATGGACTTACAAATAAAATTAATACAAACAGAACTAAATATATGATTTAGAATGCATTTATACGGTATATAAAATACACGCTCCTGCACACCAAAGACAAAAGCATATATTATTAATGTTTTTCACCACGAACGGTATTTGAACCACGCACATCTTCAGCGAGCTGTTAATCTCCGTGACATTTCGTCCTTCACTTACAGTTAATAAACAGTATAACACATACATACTGACTTGCGACTTTATATTAAACATATATTGTGACTTTATTTCCTAAGACTTCATTCTGTGACTTTTCCCCACTACAAATGCAATAACACACTGGGCCTAGTTTTTTTCCTCTATATAAAACTTGATTTGATTGATTGAATGTAGGGGGGGGGGCGCTTCCGGCTTCCGCCGCTTTTGCTCTGGGTGGAGGGGTTGTGGGGGAAAGGGAGGGGTGGTTTACCCCCCTGGCTATGTCAACCTAGTTTTTATCTATTATTTCCAAATGGTCAGCTGTCCGCAAAGTTGTTTTTACTGTTTACTCATTACCTCATGTCTGGCCCGTCAAAATTTTCTAGGTCTCTGAGCTCTTGTTGTTCGGGTAATTATTATTATTAATTATTTTAAAAAACAAAAACAAACAATATATCCAACACCCTTCTTGTCTTTTCCTTACTTTCCCCCCTTTTGTCACGTGGAGAGTTAATTTTCCTCAACTCTGTCATAGAGGAGATAATGGGCTTTCTTTTGTCAACTCAAAGAGACCATCCCTATTGTTCTCATCTTAACGGTTTATAGTGGGTTTCCAAACACCCCGGACCCCTGTCTCCTTCCTAACAGCCAGGCGGCTTATATCAAAAGTTAATCCTTCCTCCTCGTCTACGCTCGTACACGTGAGAACAACAGTACCGATCTTTACTACTGACTGGCGATTGTTGTGCAATCAGTCGGAAGTCCTGCTATTTTTCTTAGCAATGTTACTCTTAGTGAATGGCTACGCATTCCTTCGTACTTCCACCAAATCAACACTGCAGGCATTTACGTACACAAAGGTGTGTACGGTAGACCCAACAGCTCCATACACAATTGTCGTGTTTGAAAAACAAAGGGGTCATTATACGTATATCGAAGGACAGAAGTTATATGACATACATTTAGATACAAAGTGTTACTCGATGCTATTTTTACTGCAATATTTAAGTCATTAAAACACAAAATTTAGCAGAAACAAAACCTAAATCAGGAATACAAGTAAAAAAGTTTTAGAATATACTTATATTTGTTTTTTTTTTATTTACAGCTAATCCTAACCCTAACATTTCTCTAAAAACAACAAAAACAAAACTGTCTCTAAAATTCCCTCATATTTTTTCTCTAACCTAAAACAAGAGAGTTGTGTATGGAGTCGCTTCTTATCAACGGTGAGCGGAAAAAATGTCACTGGAAAAAAGTCACAGGAAAAAAGTCATAGGAAATAAAATCACAAGGAAAAAGTTACAGGAAATAAATTCACAATATAAAGTCATAAGTGTCAGAGTGTATATCTTATAATACTTATTAACAGTGAGTGAAGCAGGAAAAGGCAAGGAGGTTAACTGCTCGCTCAATATGTGCGTGATTCAAGTGTATTTTATATACCGTATAAATGCTTTGTAATACATACATTTAGTTCTGTTTTAATTAATTTTCATTGTAAGTCGGTATGCATGCTTATTATTGAGTGAATAATAGTAAATGGAATTAAGCGACGGCTCATTAGGATCGTGGTTCGATTCTCGCTCTGGGGTAAATGTGTGTGTGTGTGTGTGTGTGTGTGTGTGTGTGTGTGTGTGTGTGTGTGTGTGTGTGACTTGTATATCGGAACATATTATAATTCACGCATTTAATTATATGATTTTTTCATACTTAGTTATATTGTTATGCTTGAAGTCCATAAACAAGTAAATTATAGATAGAATAACAGTGAATGGAAATAAGTGATTGTGCAGAAACTAACCTCTCGCCCAAGAAGATCGTGGTGTGATTCTCTCTCTGAATTAAAGATGTTTTGTTTGTGTGTGTGTGTGTGTGTGTGTGTGTGTGTGTGTGTGTGTGTGTGTGTGAGAGAGAGAGAGAGAGAGAGAGAGACTGTGTGTATGTGTGTGTGTGATTGTAATTTAAAAGAATCTGCCTCTAATCTCTCCGACACAACTCACATAGTAAATAAGATTTAAACTATAGCTCTATGTGTAACCCAATACTACAAGTGTAATTCCAAGAAACGCCAAAGAACTACGCTAAAACAAAATAAGACACCAATGCAATCATATGGTTATAGCATTCAATGCAATATAAACATGTTAGATAGTTGTATGGTAGGTGAGTTTTATTAATATTGCATGTCACCGTTCAAATTTATAGTTACTATATCTTACAGATATGCCGACCGTTTTGATCAATTAGTACTATATATTTCAACTTTATAATCGCCCACTAGTACAAGAACAATAGAACACTATCAATAATACGGCTAACACAGTTCAATTTTCTTTTATCTCGATCGAGAAATAATTTCCAGAAGTGAAAAGAATCTGACGTATTGACATAAAATGAAACTAAATAAAAATGTATCAATGAAATCATGTTTCAAGCAGTCATATCACACTAAACATCTGTTGGTAATGTTTGTTAGGTGATATTTTAAAGAACATTTTATTCACAGTTACCAGCCGTATGTATTAAACAAGTAAAGAGTTGTCGAACAATGCACGTCAGATTGAAGTTTCTAAAAAAAAAAAAAGGAATACATTGGTTTTGCGAGCTGCATGCTTGGTATACATAAATTCATCGAAGCACAATTATGAACCGCTCTTATTACTGTCAGTAATATCCACTGCTAAAGTTTAAGTCATATTTACTATGTAAGTTGTGTCGGAGAGATAAGAGGCACATTCTTTTAATTTACAGTCACACACATACACACACACACACACACACTCGCGCGCGCGAGCACACTCAAACATACGTACACAAACAAAAACAAAATAAAACATATTTTACTCTGAGCGAGAATCACAACCACGATCCTCTTGGGCGATATGTTAATCTGCGCAATCGCTAACTGTCATTTATTGTTATTCAGTCAATAATATACGTGTTTATGGACTATAAGCATAAAACATGACTATGTATGAATAAATCATTTTATTAAAATTGTGAATTATAATATGGATTATAATATGTATACGACGGACAAATCACACACACATACACACACACACACACACACACACACACACACACACACACACACACACACACACACACACACATTTAATCCCGAGGGAGAATCGAACCGCGATCCGACAGAGCCGCCGCTTACTTCCTTTTACTGTTATTCAGTAAATAATGAACATATATATGGACTTACAAATAAAATTAATACAAACAGAACTAAATGTATGATTTAGAATGCATTTATACGGTATATAAAATACACGCACGTGCACACCAAAGACAATAGCGGACATACACGCATACATTATAATTATTAACGTTTTTTCACCCCGAACTGTATTTGAACCACGCACATCTTCAGCGAGCTGTTAACCTCCGTGACATTTCGTCCTTCACTTACAGTTAATAAACAGTATAACACAATCACACTAACTTACGACTTTATATTAAACATATATTGTGACTTTACTTCCGGTGACATTTTTCCTTGTGACTTTATTTCCTAAGACTTCATTCTGTGAAAACGTGAATATGTTTCAAATGGGCAAGTTATGGTGTGTGTGTGTGTGTGTGTGTGTGTGTGTGTGTGTGTGTGTGTGTGTGTGTGTGTAAGAGAGAGAGAGAGAGAGAGAGAGAGAACAAAAAGACAGAGACAGAAAAGAAATTAACAAGAGAAGAGAGAATCTAATCTCTTTGATTATCTAAGTTTCTGTGTCAACAATCACCTAAGGTAGCAAGTCTAGCTGGCGGTACTTTGTATAACTTTGATGTAGAGTTAGGCACACTCAGGCCTACGCTCGCGAAAGTGGCGGAAGCCGGAAGCGCCCCCCCCCTACACTCAATCAATCAATCAATCAGTCCTACTCTCTGCTTTGTCCGAGTACCTTCTGTTCACGCTTCACAGCGTCTTGAACAGCACGCCAACGCGAAAGACCAATAATCTTAATCCCTAATCCCTAAAGGCATGCATAACAGTTCACATCCTTATGCGTTCACTTGCTAACAGGAACTACGCGTCCGTTCATAAACAACACAGACAACTTAATATAACTAAGTCTATATTCGTATATATCTGCATTTTCAAGTTTCATCAGTCAAATAAAATTATAATTCATTCATATTTTTAATAGTATTATAATTCAATAAAAACAATAAACTGTTTCCCGAGTGGTACCACTCACGCTGATGATCCCTTGATAGTTAAAAATCGGAAAGAGAAAACGATATACCAGAGTTTGGGCTTAAACTCAACAATTAAACTCCATGCTATTATTTCTCTTCCTTTCAAACTATACATCTTTTTGTTATCCAGTCCGCAGTACCAAGCAATACCTACCAATAAAGTTCAGGCGTTTTCAGTCCTAGGGATTTGGCATTGATTGATTGATGGTTGAATGCACAGTGAACCTTTGTTCCATCCAAACCACACCTTTCTTTTTAATTGTTACCACGATCTATCTGTTCTCTCTCTAAAAGTATATTATATATATCATCTGAGTCTGTGGGAAAGGGTGAGATAAAGGAGTTTAAATTAGTCATCATGTTTCGCTCTGAATAGGGAGGGCATTAAATGAATGTAAAAAAAAGGGAAAGTGACTGAGTAGACCCGAACTTATCAGACTTTATTTCCAGTCTTTCGAAATCAGCGGTTTTCATCATTCAGTTCTCACACTTAAAAAAAAAAAAAAAGATAAAGGATCTGTGACTGTACTTATTTCCGAAACAGAAAGCATGTACACTGCAGATCGATGTTTTTCAGCTAATCTCTGCAGTACTGTCTACAAAATAAGGTAAGAGATCATTTATTTTGATTACTTTATCATTAGCTTTCTTAATAGAGAGAAATATTCGGTGGCACTGATTCATGGCAAGAGCAAATACTTCTATTCTTTTCTTCATCTTTTACGAGGCGGAGGGGTATCAATTTTATGTGCAATTATGTCAGGCAGTGAGTAACCAACGGAGACATTCTTCGCTCTTTAATTGCCAGGCTTGCACGAGCTTTAGTAAACGTAACTGTTTTAGTAAACTAACCATTTTGTTTGTCCTATTTGATGGACTAGATACAAAGCCTAGAACCTTATCTGGGGATGGGGTAAGAATCACACTATCCATCATGGCACGAATCGAACTCAGCCCCTGAATTAAGCAAGAATTGCTGTGCCTTTGCGGTTGTTCTTCAGTTCAATAATATTGCTTCAGACACTAATTAAGTCCTTCAATTTATGACAATTATTTCTTAAATAGAAATTTTAATTCAAAATCCACTTCATTTTATAAGTTTTAACAGAATGGATCTTGAGGAGTCCATTCTACATTACTCAATTTTTATTTTAGACTTGCGACTTTACTGTTTTATGGTGCAAGAGCACTGAACAGTTTCTATCTATGGACAGTATAATTTACGTGTTCATTCGGCCTTCACCCATAAACAAGTGTCGCCCCAAGCCTTATCGTTCTAAATTATAATCGTACTTAAAGACAGCTCTTTATAGTTATAATTTAATTCATCACCGCTGTTACATAAATAAATCTAAGTACAGTGAAATATCGCTATAAGGCGATAATTGGGGTCCATAAAATCGGATTGCATTAATAGTGGGCTTTTTACAATATTTGACTTTTTTCTGTGAACATATACGTCTATTCATGTCTAATGTAAAAGGTTGGGTTATTATGGGACGCATATTAAATGGAATGCTTTATTAAGATATATTCAAAATAATGGACGGATATAATATCTATAGGTTTTTACTTTGCGTTAAATAGTTTTACTAATTTTTATTTGTTTGTACGATAATACACATTGTCCCATAATACCCCGAGTGACGTAATATCACGAATTAGGTTACACTGTATTACAACACCGCCAAGCCCAGCCAACATGTTTGCGGCTTTAGTTCTTTGATGTTTATTAAATTGTGAAAATATTTTATCAACCACCGCATTGTCTGCTGTTTGGTTTGTGCAACAATTGTATAATAATTAATTAAATATAATCACTAAACTACTTACTGGCCTTACTCATGGATCAGTAATAAGTAACATATCCGATAATGTTTATTTTGGAATAACACTTCAAGAACCTGGTGAAATCCTTACATTTCGGATCGTTTTATATTAAACGTAATATTCGAACTCTTCCCCAAAATGATAATACACTTTTTACACACTATGTTTCTTTAGTTTATTGAAAATAATTTTAAATAAAGAAACATGTACATTATTTATTAGAGTATAATATATGCTTATCTGCATAGCACTGGTTTTAAGCAAATATTGTCCACGTACCTCTAGTTGCATTAAACATTAATTTTCCAAACTCATCACTAAATTACATTTACTGATTTAGTGTCTCGTATAACATGAATTTGAATCTAAATCTTGTATTAAATAGTGATAAATTAAAGAAGCATTACTTTATTTATTTGAGTGACATGTATGCGGTCTGCATGTTGCTGGTTTTTAAGCACTTAATGTCCACCAAAGGATGGTTTTAAAGCATAAACCTTTTACTTTCCAATTTTAATACCAAATTAAATTTGGGACTTTTCAACATACTTTAAAATTTGAACAATTTATTAAATAGTGATACAATAATGTTAAATAAAGAAACTTAGCTTTATTTATTAGAATGACATATACATGTCTGCGTATTGCTGGTTTTTAAGCAAATAATGTCTGCGTATTGCTGGTTTTTAAGCAAATAATGTCTACGTAAGGCTGATTTTTAAGCATACACTTATTTTTCACAAATTCAACACTAAATAGAAACTGTGGTCCTTTAAAATGATTTTGCATTTGAATCCTGCATTAAATAGAAATAAATTTAAGAAACGTTGCTTTATTTATTACAATAATGTTTAAGTTGCCTGCATATTGCTGCATTGCTGGTTTCAAAGTTTGCATTGTACAAGTAAGGGTGTTTTATAAGCATAACACTTTTACTTTCCAACTTTAATACCAAATTAAATTTGGGGTCCTTAAACATGATTCTGAGTTTGAATCTTTTTTTAAATGGTGAGAAATTAATAGTAAATATAGAAAAAATATAGAAAAATCAAGTTATTTCCAAAATTAACTTACAGGTATGATTACTTTTTTAATTTTTTAATAGCAAATTATGCTCACATAAGGTTGTTTTTAAAAGAAAAAAGCTTTTATTTTTGTAAGTCAACACTATATTGATTTTGTGGTCCTTTAATTTAATTTTGACTTTAAACCTGTATGAAATAGTGATAAATTAAGGAAACCTTGCTTTCCTTTATTTATTTGAGTAACATATATGTTGTCTGCATATTGCTGGTATGTAAGCACATAATGTCCACCTAAGGCTGTTTTTAAAACATTTACTTTCCAATTTTAATACCAAATTAAATTTTGGACCTTTTAACATGATTTTAAATTTGAACAATTTATTAAATAATGAGACAATGGCATTAAATAATGAAATATAGCTTCATTTATTAGAATGACATATATGTCCACATATTGCTGGTTTTTAAGCAAATGATGTCTGCTTAAGGCTGGTTTTTAAGCAAATGATGTCTGCTTAAGGCTGGTTTTTAAGCAAATGATGTCTACTTAAGGCTGGTTTTTAAGCAAATGATGTCTACTTAAGGCTGGTTTTTAAGTATAAACATATATTTTTCCAAACTCAAGATTTAATTGAGTTTGGAGTCCTTTAACATGATTCTAAATGTATATCCTGATTTAAATAGTAATAAATCAATATAAAAACTCAACAATATATTTTTATTCATACCAAATTGTGGACTTTTAGATTATAAAATGAGATACATCTATACAAATATCTATTAAAGCAAATGTATTCTTCTACTTTTGATTTATATTTATAACCTATACATTTATTTATGCAGAGTCATGGTTTTTAAAAAGATTCATTTGTTTACAACTATAAAATTGACCATTTTAACTAAGTGTCCACATAATGCTGGTTTTTAAGTACGAGTCCCATAATGCTGGTTTTTAAGTGTATGTGTTTGTCTACATAATGCTGGTTTTAGGGTTATAGGAATTAGGCAGACCACAAAACATGTATATTTTTTGTTATTTGATATTTTTTCTTCAAATTAAGTACGTTTGCTATTAGTGATGTCTAAAAGCAGAATGTGAAAAAAAAATGTTAATTTTATTATTATTATGGGATATACACTGTGTCCACCTAATGCTGGTTTTTAAGCATGGTCTACCTAACGCTGGAAATAGGGTTATATATATATATATATATATATATAACGCACTAGCTATTAATAAAAGTCTGAAAATGTATATTTTTCTGTGCCCGCCCCTTGAGTGATGGTAAAGAGAGAGAGAGAGAGAGAGAGAGAGAGAGAGAGAGAGAGAGAGAGAGAGAGAGAGAGAGAATAAAAAATAAAAAGAAAGTAGGCCTATTCAATTTGTTTTAACCAAACCAAAGCTTCCCACTGCACTAACAAATATGCAAAGCTTGGCCTATCAACATTTTTTCCCCTTTCACAGACAGCATCAAATATATTTAAATAAGAAAACTAAACTACACTCTGATCTGCACTTACATCTATAAATAACTTTCAATCATACGCAGTTGTCTATAAATAGATTTGCTCGTTAAGTAATAGCTGCTGGCGCGAAAATCGGTGTCGGCTGGAAACGCTCCCAGAAATAAGCAGGCAAGCAGTATTTACATATTTTCTGCACAAATGACCGCATTTGCACGACTCAGCGTCAACTGTTATCTTGGATGGAAAATAAATTATAACGGTTTATTTTTGTGTGAAAAATAAACTATACTCGATGCTCCTTGGAACATTTTTTTAATCATGGCCGCTAAGCTAAAATTTATCTTCCTCATTTTAAATACGTACTTTTTTTTGGCCAAATCTTTGGAGTTGTTAAAAAATATTTTTCTCCTTTCTTTTACACATAATTTTATTGGATTCAAGAGAAACTAAACAATATAAATATTTTTATTTAAAAAGCGTTAATTCTTACGGCCCTTACCTCACGGCGTTCATTTTAGTGTTTAGTTCGTCTAACAAAACATGATGGTGGGTAAGTGGGTAGTAGTTTCTGTTAAAATCGAAAATATTTTTAAAAATTACATGTGCCATCATCGGTTGCCTTCGCAGTATTGTCTGAAAAGTTCCATCTATAAGTTTTCACATTTGATTCTCACATATCTCTCCTTTCCATTGGACACCATAAAAAACAACGTTGACTATGGTGAATCAATATAATAATTAAAAGACCATATACTATACATTCTAGCAGTTCATAAGAGCAAATGTTAATCTACTTCTAGATTGTTCGTGATGATGAAGGATACAGCATCCCGGTAATCGCGTCTAGCCTATTTTCCCACAAAGCAATTCGCCAGCTTTTAGTGATATAAACATATACAAGCTCATCTTATTTTTTAAGGCTTACTTGTACGCAACAATGCCTTGCAAATCTGTGGCCATTTTGACACTTGATTGACTGAAACCATCGTTATGCTGTGTCTTGTGTGCGTCTGTTTTTGGTCGAAACGACTCATCCATCTTACGGGAGAACGTAATTGTTCAATGGAATATTTGAGTTGTTGTGATTGGCCAAACTGGCAGAAATGGGGCTTGATAGACTAACCAGGCGCAAACGATCTATTAATTTAAATAGCAAGCTCTTAAGGTCAAAAGACGATCTATTAATTTAAATAGCAAGCTCTTAAGGTCAAAAGACGATCTATTAATTTAAATAGCAAGCTCTTAAGGTCAAAAGACGATCTATTAATTTAAATAGCAAGCTCTTAAGGTCAAAAGACGATTTATTAATTTAAATAGCAAGCTCTTAAGGTCAAAAGACGATCTATTAATTTAAATAGCAAGCTCCTAAGGTCAAAAGACGATCTATTAATTTAAATAGCAAGTTCTTACTGTCAAATAACGATCTATTAATTTAAATAGCAAGCTCTTACTGTCAAATAACGATCTATTAGTTTAAATAGCAAGCTCTTACTGTCAAATAACGATCTATTAATTTAAATAGCAAGCTCTTACTGTCAAATAACGATCTATTAGTTTAAATAGCAAGCTCTTACTGTCAAATAACGATCTATTAGTTTAAATAGCAAGCTCTTACTGTCAAATAACGATCTATTAGTTTAAATAGCAAGCTCTTACTGTCAAATAACGATCTATTAATTTAAATACGCAAGCTCATAAGCTCATACTTCATTTGAGTATTTTTTGATCAAGTTTTTCTTTTAAACACTCAAATGAAGTATAACTATCTTGAACACGATAAACTCAGATGAAGTATAAACTATCTTGAACACGATAAACTCAGATGAAGTATAACTATCTTGAACACGATAAACTCAGATGAAGTATAAACTATCTTGAACACGATAAACTCAGATGAAGTATAACTATCTTGAACACGATAAACTCAGATGAAGTATAACTATCTTGAACACGATAAACTCAGATGAAGTATAACTATCTTGAACACGATAAACTCAGATGAAGTATAACTATCTTGAACACGATAAACTCAGATGAAGTATAACTATCTTGAACACGATAAACTCAGATGAAGTATAACTATCTTGAACACGATAAACTCAGATGAAGTATAACTATCTTGAACACGATAAACTCAGATGAAGTATAACTATCTTGAACACGATAAACTCAGATGAAGTATAACTATCTTGAACACGATAAACTCAGATGAAGTATAAATATCTTGAACACGATAAACTCAGATGAAGTATAACTATCTTGAACACGATAAACTCAGATGAAGTATAACTATCTTGAACACGATAAACTCAGATGAAGTATAACTATCTTGAACACGATAAACTCAGATGAAGTATAACTATCTTGAACACGATAAACTCAGATGAAGTATAACTATCTTGAACACGATAAACTCAGATGAAGTATAACTATCTTGAACACGATAAACTCAGATGAAGTATAACTATCTTGAACACGATAAACTCAGATGAAATATAACTATCTTGAACACGATAAACTCAGATGAAGTATAAATATCTTGAACACGATAAACTCAGATGAAGTATAACTATCTTGAACACGATAAACTCAGATGAAGTATAACTATCTTGAACACGATAAACTCAGATGAAGTATAACTATCTTGAACACGATAAACTCAGATGAAGTATAACTATCTTGAACACGATAAACTCAGATGAAGTATAACTATCTTGAACACGATAAACTCAGATGAAGTATAACTATCTTGAACACGATAAACTCAGATGAAGTATAACTATCTTGAACACGATAAACTCAGATGAAGTATAAATATCTTGAACACGACGTTCACTCACGGGTTCACTGACTTTTCAGGCAGATGTCAAACTGAACATGGTAATTAATCCGACACTAACATGACATTGGTAATATGTGATTTATATTTTATAAATATTATAATAAATAGGATTGGATACCTAACGCTGTGACAATTTAGAGTGAGTGCTTAAAAACAGTAATTATTTTGGCTGTGTGACGACAACGCCAGTTATGGTTAGGATTATTACATTGCGTCACAAAAAAACCCAACAAAATTTGAAAGATCTCTAAGATTTTTCACTGATTTAGAACAATATTGCACTGCTAAATTTGAAAATGAAATCAGGTCAGGTTTTTGATCTAATTCGAAATTTTAAATCCGATCTTAAAGCTAAATCAATTACGTTTTTGTAACATTATTAGGCAATTTTTGTTAATATTTCTCTTCCAAAATAGTTTTTAATGAAAAAATATTTTCTAACACAATTAATTTATTAAATGTTACAAAAGTTGATTAGTGTACATTGAATAGTAGACATTGATAACTGTAAGTACATATAAATTCAATATTATGTCATCATTATTCAAAATTCAGGGCATGAACCGTCTCATCGAACCTCTAGAATGCTCAGCAGTAGGAATGACTCTCTTTAGAGTCCAACAGTAATCAGCCATCATGACTGCATCCCAGCGTCCCTGATACCTGGTTTCCATCTCTTTCATATCCTGATGAAATCTCTACCCTTGCTCGCCGCTCTTTGATCCCAGATTTTCAGGAAACCGATCCATATGTGAGAATAAGTAATAGCATTTTGATGCTCATGTTGCATCCAAGGTTTCTGAAAGCAGTCAGCATATTGGCAACAAGCTCTGCATAGTTCTTGGCCTTATTTTTGCCAAGAAAGTTTTTCACGACCAGAACACAAAAGCCTTCAACGCTTCCAGTTCCATGTCATTCATTGAGTTTTCAAACTCTTGATCTCTGATTAGCTTACGGAGTTGTGGACCATCAAAGATGCCAGCTTTCAACTTCTCAATGGTCAACCCTGGAAAAGCATGGCACAAGTAAGCGAAACAGCCACCATCCTTGTCCAGAGCTTTGGTGAACTGTTTGATTAAGCCAAGCTTAATGTGCAGCGGTGGAAAAAATATCTTGTCTCTGTCCACCAGAGGGTTGTTTATGAGGTTCTTTGCTTTGCAAGGTACCAATTCCTCCCGTACAGGCCAGTCCTGCTTCGTGTAATTCTGTGCTTTGTCCCTTTTATCCCATATGCACAGAAAGCACGGGTACTTGGTGAATCCAGACTGTTGTCCCAACAAAAAGTTTACCATCTTCAGGTCAACACAAAGTAACCATCCATGCTGATCATAACGAATTTTCTCCAGCACGTACTTCACCGCTTCTCCAATCTTTAGGTTTATACTGGGGCACTCCAAGCTTGTGCAGAAGCTGCGCAATATCTGAACAGTACACCAAGTCCTTCTCTGTAGAGAAAAAACTGAGATACTCTTGATGTCTGTTGCGGTAGAAGGTGATGCGAACACTCTCAGAAAGACGTGTTTCCCTCAATCTGGATGCT
This sequence comes from Sinotaia quadrata, assembly GCA_028829895.1. NCBI lineage: Eukaryota > Metazoa > Mollusca > Gastropoda > Architaenioglossa > Viviparidae > Sinotaia > Sinotaia quadrata. The sequence continues at coordinate 96,915,942 of CM054183.1, read as the reverse complement.
AACAGTTCAGCAGATGACTTTGACAAGCTAAGATCACGAACCAGATCATTTAGCTCCTTTTGCAAAAAAGGATTTGGAACATCATCATAAAGAACCACTAATTCTTCTTCTTCATATTCTTCAACACTAGAGAAATCTTCTTCACTAATGTCAGTAAATTCTCCAGGGACAGGTACTGGAATTTCATTACAAATAGCTACTGGACGACGTGCTGATTCAAGATCAGGATACTTAAGGCTGCTCAGGTTTTTTCTGTTAATGCCAGTCACATCAATAGCGCAGAAGTAGAAGTCAGTGATATGGTTTGTCGGTTCCCTCAAAACCATAGGATTTCCAAACTTCAGACAACTCTTCTTAACCTTGGTCCAACGATGAAGATTCTCGGTGCATGTCTTGCATACCATGTTTGGCGCCCAAACTTTATCCTGATCACCAAGTTTTATACCAAAATAAGCATGGTATGCACGCTTTATAAAACCTGTTGCCGTGTTCCTGTTAGGAACAATGGTGTATTCGCCGCAGATGTCGCAAAATACAACGGGTTTATTTTTGCAATGTCTTCCGCTGATTCCATTTTATTACCTAAAGAAGTAAAATATCATTTATATTTTATTCAAAAATTAGCTTATGTAACCTCTTCATAATTATGTAAAACAAATTATAATTTGTTTATTTAAAGAAATAAGAAATAATTTTACATCATATAAATAGAAAATACCCTTATATGTAAAAAAACAAAACAAAAATAATGTCGCAATAGATAAAAAATAGCTCAAAAAGTTTACCTGATTGAACAAAACCCATGTCATTTTTGGATCCAGCACAATAAAACTGTCATAAATCGGTCAAAAATCTTAGACAGCAAATTTGTTGTTGCCCAGTGTTATTAATTAATTAATCGTCCATAACTAATTACAAGTGATGATAATATTAATTTATATTATTAATAATTCTCCAGAAGACACCACTCGTCTCTCTCACTTGGAGGATATGCAGGCGCTGTAAACGTTTTCTCTCTTTCACAACATTAAAGACAATCATTTACCATCACAATTTTTCCATAGGTGGAAAACATCTTACTAAAGGAGAAGACAAACCTGTCTTTAATCTATATTTAGTGAGCCTCCATCCAACCACTTTCTTCACAACATAACGTTATCAATATGTGGTTTTTTCCATATCAAAGTCACAAGTTTATTGTCTAAGTCAATTTCAACGTGTTTTCTCTCCTCAAGTGGAAACCGCCACTATTCCCTCAAATAGGCATTATTTTCCACTGTACCAGCTTCCTCAAGCAAAATAACAAACATAACAATTTCTATTATCTTCCTTCACTAGAATTACTCAATATAGTCAGCATACATCGCCAAAGCATATCAACGAAATGTACTGTATCCTTGACATTTATAAACTGCACTGCTTCCTGCATCTACCACAGTCGTAAAATCAGTGAACCAAAAGTTTCATATCACACAATGAAGAAAGGCTGCTTTTTTGTCCCTGTAAATATATAATCAGGAAACAAACGCTAAGTTTCCAGTGTTATAACTCCATTTTTTACATTCACGTCTCAACTTAAAGTTTTCTGCAACAGTATTTGTTAGCCTGACACACACACACACACACACACACACACACACACACACACACACACACACAGCACAATAAATACACAATAAAAACAGGTTCATTAAAAACAATGTCAAGTGTTATGTATGCTGCATATGAGCAGCTTAGTTCAAACATTTGTAGAAATAATAATCTACTCACATAATACATATCTACTTAAAGCACAAGTATAACACATCAATAGCAAAAATGCATGAAATATTTCTAAGTTCATTCTCTCTCAACCAGTCAGTTCATTCAACATTCAGCTAATGGCCACCTTTCAAGACTGAACTTTTTGCCATAAATTCAAGTGATCAGACAAGAGAATTCTCTAACACAGGTAAACTTTTAAATCTCAACCCATTGGTTATTCTCGTTCTTGTAAATCACAACCTTATAGATAATAAAACTACCCACCCAGTTGACATTAGTATGCATGACATCATCAATTTCTAGCATATTCTCAACTCGAGTGTTTACTCCAACTTTGACACTTACAAAAATGCCGTCATAAGGAGAGCCCAAATGCCGTCATAAGGAGAGCGCAAATGCCGTCATAAGGAGAGCCCAAATGCCGTCATAAGGAGAGCGCAAATGCCGTCATAAGGAGTACCCAAATGCCGTCATAAGGAGTGCCCAAATGCCGTCATAAGGAGTGCCCAAATGCCGTCATAAGGAGTGCCCAAATGCCGTCATAAGGAGTACCCAAATGCCGTTATAAGGAGAGCGCAAGGTCGGGTCACTTTGACAATTTAACACTTTATATAACAATTAAGTTTAAAAATAGAGATAGGCAAATTTACTTCACCACAGGCAATGGCATCACAAATGGATTGCCTATTCAGTGCACTGGCAGTTTTTTTTGGGGGTGGGTGGGTGGGTGGATTATTACTGTATCTCTGGCACCCTAGTACACAGTATCTCTTGACCTGCTTGAAGTATACCTTCCAAGTCAGCAGTTGTCCTCTACTGAAAAACGAATTCTAAGGTACCTGTCATGAAAATCCAATTATGGGGTCAACCTTCTTTCTCATATCAGAATCCTTCCACCTTTGAACTCTAACATAACCACAGCTTAACATCTTTCAAAGAGTTCTTAAAGTATATATTTTCATCTACAAAGCGAGGCAACAGCCTCGTGTCCTGTTTGTTTTCTTGAAGTCGTTCATTTTTCTGGATTTTGTAAATATGTTCTAAGCTTATTAGTAAAGGTGAACCTTGTATGATTTAGTAATAAATATTTATGGAGCATTATTTATGTTTCAGTAATAAATATGTAAGCAGTATTCATATATATTTTAGTAATATATATTTATTGAAAATTGTTTTGTATTTAATAATTAATATTTATTAAGCATTGTTTCTGTTTAGTAATTAATTCTTTTTAGCACTTTTTGCTTTGGTTTTGGTAATATATATATTTATTTAACATTGCTTTAGTTATAAATATTTAGTCACCATTGATTTTGTTATGATAATAAATATATATTTAGAACTATGTTTGTTTAGTAATAAATATTTATTTCACACGATTTTAGTTTTGTAATAAATATTGAGTTAGCACTGCTTTGTTATACTAATACATATTTATTTAGAATTGCTTTTGTTTAGTAATAAATATATGTATTTAACACTATTTTAGTTTTACTAATAAATATTGAGTTAGCACTGTTTTGTTATACTAATACATATTTATTTAGAATTGCTTTTGTTTAGTAATAAATATATGTATTTAACACTATTTTAGTTTTACTAATAAATATTGAGTTAGCACTGTTTTGTTATACTAATACATATTTATTTAGAATTGTTTTGTTCAGAATTAATTATAAAGTATTTAACATTACTTTAGTTTTACTAATAAATATTGAGTTATCATTGTTTTGTTATAATATTACATATTTATTTAGAACTGTTATCGTTTTAGTAATACATATCTAGTTAGCATTGCTATTATATATATATGTGTGTGTGTGTGTGTGTGTGTGTGTGTGTGTGTGTGTGTGTGTGTGTGTGTGTGTGTGTGTGGTGTGTGTGTAGATATATATATATATGTATTTTTCTTTGCTTAGTAAGAAATATGTGTTTATTATTTTTTTGATTATTTTTTGTTGTTTTGCTTTATTAATAAATATTTATTTAGATTTGCTTTAGTTTATTTTAACAAATAGTTAGTTGTCTTTGCTTTTAGTAATACATTTGTATTTAGTATTGTTTTTGTTTCAGTAATAAATATTTATCTAGCACTGTTTTTATTTCAGCAATAAATATTTATTTAGCACTGTTTTTGTTTCATCAATAAATATTTATTTAGCTGTAAATTTGTTTCAGTAATAAATATTTATTTAGCAATCTGCATTGCTGAAGAGTCATGATTTCGCACTAAATAACACTTAGACTTTTCAGGTAAAGACTAGGGGTTCTTACCACTCACTTTTAGTATTGTTTAATTGCTGCTAAAGATCAAAAAATGTTTCTTAATTGACTTAATAAACGGAACTACCATTGGAAAATGTAAGATAGACTGAACCATATGAATAAATGTGATAAGCTAGATTGCCTTGATGCCGGGCACTAACAACTAGATTATCTTTTTTATCTACTTGATGCACAATATTGGTTTGCGTACAAGAAATGATAAACTAAATTGCCGTGTGTACATGATAACATTGATTATTTCTGTAAAGGATAGACATATATTTCTTTCTGTCTAAATAATTTAATGAAGTGGATAATTTGTGCAATTGTGTTAAAGTGCATTTTGTGTATAAATATGTGATAAACTGGATAATATACTTAAATGATTTGCCAAAATGAACTGTGTATTTAAATGATTTGCCAAAATGAACTGTGTATTTAAATGATATGGTAATCAGAATTGTTGGTTTAAATACGATAAATTAGATTTTGATTTTGATGATTAGTTATAATAATGATCATTATCTGTGTTAATGCGATTATCTTGTTCTTCTCCTTCTTTGTTCATTTAAACTGTTCAATCATAAATGCTTGTATTTATGTTTGCAAATATGTAATCATTACTTCCCTTTATGTCAAAGATAGTTGAAATAAAGATTTTGTTGTGCATTTTATGGATAAAATAGAGTCAGGCGCTTTTATAGGATTGCCATCTTTATTAGGAGAAAGAAAGAAAGAAAGAAAGGAAGGTAGGAAAGAAAGAAAGAAAGAAAGAAAGAAAGAAAGGAAGGAAGGAAGGAAGGAAGGAAGGAAGGTAGGAAAGAAAGAAAGAAAGGAAGAAAGGAAGGTAAGAAAGAAAGAAAGAAAGAAAGAAGGGAAGGGAAGGATGGAAAGAAAGAAAGAAAGAAAGAAAGAAAGAAAGAAAGAAAGAAAGAAAGAAAGAAAGAAAGAAAGAAAGAAAGAAAGAAAGAAAGAAAGAAAGAAAATACTGAAACATTTCAAGATCTTGTCAGAATTCCAGAAAGTATGGAATGTAAGAGCAGAAGTAACAGTAACACTGGCGAACATAACGTCTGAAGTTGAAAGTTACCTGAATAAACTAGCAAGGAACCTTGGACTCTAAATCCTAACTGGATTTGGATTGTGGGAGATCCCATCAGGATTTTACGGAGGATGTGAGTGTTTCTGAGGAGTGGTACTTTTGATAGTGATGTAGATCTGTGGTTTCCTGGCAATTTATTCCGACAACCTTTCAGCTCAAGCGTCATTTTTTCCAGTGCCTTGTTACTTTTAGTATTGTTGGTGCTTTTACATTCGAAAGTTTTGAATTTCGAATTTAAGATCCTGGTATTTCTCAATCTATATCGTTGTTTTTGTTTATTGTCAGTTGCTACAACAGCCTCGATGACTCCTGCTATCTTTTTGGACTACAACTACAATGTCGGATTTTCGTGCAAGGATTATGCAATCTGTTCTTATTTCCAAATTTCAGTATTTTAAAAAATTCTTTCATTTCAGTGACTGCCTGTCTGATACATTTATGCTCTTGTTTGCTGTTGTTTTAATTCCATAGTTCTCACATACATATAAAAAAAGGACTTTTGCGATTTTATTTTGCCTACATGTTTCAAAGTAGGATTTTTGCCAATTCATTGTGCCTACAGATTTCAAAGAAGTATTTTTGTCAATTCATTGTGCTGTAAGATTTCAAAGTAGTATTTTGGCAATTCATTGAGCCTACAGATTTCAAAATACTATTTTTGCCAATTCGTTGTGCCTAAAGATTTCAATGTAGGATTTTTGCCAATTCATTCTTTCAATGTAGGACTTTGCTAATTCATTGTTTCTACGCCAATTCATTGTGCCTCCATATTTCATTGTAGGATTTTGCCAATTCATTGTGCCTACATATTTCATTGTAGGATTTTGCCACTTCATTGTACCTACAGATTTCATTGTAAGATTTTGCCAATTCATTTTGCCTACAGATTTCAAAATAGGATTTTTTGCCAATTTATTTTGTCTACATGTTTTAAAGTAGGACTTTTGCCAACTCATTGTGCCTACAGATTTCAAAGTAGAATTTTTGCAAATTCATTTTGCCTACAATTTTCAAAGTAGGATTGTTGCCAATTCATTTTGCCATCAGATTTCAAAGTAGGACTGTGCCAATTTATTTTGCCTACCAATGTATCTTGATCCAGCAAGAGACAGACTTCCAGATGTATTTCTTCTGTTGTCAGCCGTGCTCTTTAAAAGTCAACATTTAGGATCCTTTATGAACGTCACTCTTTAAAAGTCAACATTTAGGATCCTTTATGAACGTCACTCTTTAAAAGTCAACATTTAGAATCCTTTATGAACGTCACTCTTTAAAAGTCAACATTTAGGATCCTTTATGAACGTCACTCTTTAAAAGTCAAAATTTGGGATCCTTTATGAAAGTCACTCTTGAAAAGTCAAAATTTAGGATCCTTTAATGAACGTCACTCAACATTTGGGATCCATTATGAACGTCACTCAACAATGGGGATCCTTTATGAACTTCACTCTAGCGCCTGTTCTTGCACAGACATTTGTATGTCGATTGTTTTACTGCTCTTTGATCGGCTTATCACTTTGTTGGTAATGCTGGGGTTCGGGATTCCTTCGATCTAGTTAACTATTTTGTTAGCTACTGATATATTGTTGCTTATCTCTGTTTGTGGCACTTGGTACAACGCACTAATGTTTGCTAGTTCTATTAGTAGCTTATCAAAGACATTTGTCCACACATTTGGCAATGTCTGTGACCTCTCTTTTTTAGTCTTCTGTATATAATCTGCTTGAAGACTTTTATACTGTCAACGTTGTTCTTGCTGTCTTATCTAGTTCACTGATCACATTCTTTGAGTGCTAATGATGTGATTGCATTGTTGATATGATTGTGTACATAATATGATAAACTGGGTTATTTGTATGAACTCTTCAGTATTTGATTGCGTCAATACGGCAAACTGTCTTTAGATGATATGAGTAAGTGGCTATAAAATGTCATGAGTTATTGCCTACGTAAATATGGTAAACTGGAATGTCTGTAAATGACGTGAGTGATTGTTTATGTAAATGTGATATAAATGACATTAATTATTTGATTTTCTAGTGTAAATATAATAAAGTAGAATGTCTATAAATGACGTGAGTGATTGTTTATGTAAATGTGATATAAATGACATTAATTATTTGATTTTCTGGTGTACATATAATAAAGTAGTGAGTGATTGTTTATGTAAATGTGATATAAATGACATTAATTATTTGATTTTCTGGTGTAAATATAATAAAGTAGTGAGTGATTGTTTATGTAAATGTGATATAAATGACATTATTTGATTTTCTGGTGTAAATATAATAAAGTAGAATGTCTATAAATGACGTGAGTGATTGTTTATGTAAATGTGATATAAATGATATTAATTATTTGATTTTCTGGTGTAAATATAATAAAGTAGAATGTCTATAGATGACGTGAGTGATTGTTTATGTAAATGTGATATAAATGACATTAATTATTTTCTGTGTAAATATAAATAACTGGATTGTCTATAGATATGTAATCTTTTAATAAATATGATATACTCGACTGTCTGTAAAGGATATGATAGGAGCAAGAAAATGTCGGTCGAAAAAACCACAAAGTTTCGTGAATACGTCACATTTGAACAGAAATACGTCACGTTGCAATAGTAAAGCGTTCGTGCTTAAACACAGTACACATTAGAAACTGGTGAATATGTGCTTAAACACAGTACACAACACTTGTGTAAACATCAGAGACGGGTGAATGTGTGCTTAAACACAGTACACAACACTTGTGCAAACATCAGAGACTGGTGAATATGTGTTTAAACACAGTACACAACACGTGTGCAAACATCAGAGATTGGTGAATATGTTTTTTCTCACTCATGACAAAATCACTTACACTTCATGTGGCGGAGTAAATTTGCCTATCCCTATTGCTTAAATTTCTTTAATTGTTATATAAATTGCTAAATGTCAAAGTAACCCGACTTTGGGCAATATGCTGATACATTTAAGTTGGAAGAAAACAGCTAGAGTTGAGAATCTGCTAGAAAATTGCTGACGCAAACCAAACCAGTTCCATATGGATGAGTAGTTTTTCTGACTAGTAGTCTCACATTTGTTTATAACAAAATCATCCAATGGGGATGGGCAGGAAGTTTCTTTGCTGAAGAAGTACCCTGTTCTAATTTGAATGTGAACATAACTCGAGTCCGGTCATAAAGGCGATCGATAGCTTATGACTGATAAAGGAAGAAAAGGGCTTTGAATGTTTCCTATTGATCTGTGATTTGAATTAGTGAAGGCTTTATGTAACTGAACCATTATTTCTATGTTCACAAATTTGATTCTGAACGATGCTATACTTCTTATGCTGTTTGTGTATCTGGCTAATGAAATTTTTGCAGGATTTGTAAGTTAATAATGTATGTAAGAGAAAAAATTCAAAAATGAAATATTCTTGAAATTTAGTGCTGCCTTAATTTAACTTTTGCAGAGGAAGCTTTTTTTGTTTTACTTTTGTCATGTCGTGTTACAGTGCTACTTTGCTCTAATAGATCCCCTTGGTGTGTGAATCCGACCTTATCAATTTATCAGTAAAACGTGTTGCTGTAAGTTGATTCCTGTGAATTCCATCATTACAATGGAAATTGTGGCTTGAGTTTGGTCTCGAGAATTCAAGAAGGTTATTTTGAATGTTCCTTGTAATGTGTTGAGGGGACACATGGGACATTCCTAAATAAGAAAGACTTGTTGCAACCGTGTAAACATGTGCCGGTGATAGCCGCCATCTTTGGGCACTAACTTTAATTATTTCTCTAAAACTCTATTCTCATTTCTGTGATATCCATGAACTTGATTATGTATTTATGATTAATTGACTGCTTACGTTTATGCTAAGATAAACTGAATGATTATCCAGTGTTAACGGAACATTGTTGAGAAGTGATGTAAATGTAAACAATTTTGATTTTTTCATATGTCATATATTTGATTGTTGATTTAATAAATTTGTTGTTAAATATAATGACCTTATTACACATATTGATAACCTTATGTTGTAGAAGAAAGTGGGTGGAGGGGGGACTCACTAAATATAGATTAAAGACGGATTTATCTTCTTCTTTAGTAAGACTTTTCCACCTAACGGAAATATTGTGTGATGGTAAATGTTTGTCTTTCACAAGAGGAAGAGAGAAAACATTTACACCACTCGCATATCCGCCAAGTTAGAGAGACGAGTCGTGTCTTCTGGAGAAATATTAATAACATTAATTAAAATTTTCTTCACTTGTAATTAGTTATGGATGATTAAATAATTATTATTATTAAAACAATAACTAGTGTGGCATAGGCTCACACTTCAAATGAATGAAAGTAAAACATCTTGTTTATTCTCCAATAAAAACCCACGTGACAAATATCCCGAAGTGTAAATACATTGTTAGAATACCAATTCAAAACCAGAAAACACATTTTAAAATGGCAGTGTGGCGATCTCAAATCTATACATTCTGAAAGCAAATCATCACAATATGTACAACAACTACTACTAGACTCCAGTAGAAAATTTGCAGGCGATCGTTTTCATAAATTCAGAACTAAGACATATTATCTCTCAAAAAAGCCAGATCTATAATAACTCATCTCATTCTAGTCAGACCTAGTTATCGCTCAGGAAAGTCGGATTACCAGTTGTCTTTCAAAAATGTCAGATCTACAAAGTTTTTCTCATGAAAGTCAGATCCATTACCAATAATGAAAGTTTGATCTTGTACTTTGTCTCTCGTGCATACCTTTCTATAACAGTTTATGGCTAATGATAGTAAGATCTATATGGTTTATCTCTAATGATAGTAAGATCTATATGGTTTATCTCTAATGATAGTAAGATCTATATGGTTTATCTCTAATGATAGTAAGATCTATATAGTTTATCTCTAATGATAGTAAGATCTATATGGTTTATCTCTAATGATACTAAGATCTATATGGTTTGTCTGTAGTGATAGTAAGATCTATATGGTTTGTCAGTAGTGATAATAAGATCTATATGGTTTGTCTTTAGTGATAATAAGATCTATATGGTTTGTCTTTAGTGATAGTAAGATCCATATGGTTTGTCAATCATGATAAACAAATGTTCCGTTTGTTAATCATGACAGTAGATTTATTCAATTTGTCTGTCAAAGGAACACTGACCTGTAACAGTTTATCTACCCAGTCAAATGTATTCAATTAGTCTCTAAAGAAAGCTTGACCTGTTGCCAGTCATAATAGTTAGATCTATTCAGACTTATCTATAACAGTTTTTCTCTAAGGTCAGATCTGTTATTAAGGTTATATATATCTCAGTTCGTTTTTTCTATTAATGACAACAAAAACAAAACATACATCTGTAATTTAAAATACATGTCTATTTTCCAAACACAAGAGCACGTGGTAAAAAACCATGAAAAATAAACGTGCAAATACAAGCCCAAACTACACACACTTCCGTGATGTATATTGTTTAGGAAACCACTCAAACATGCATATAGAACAAACAGTATATTATATACTGCATATTACGAGATGCAATTTATATACACCACTAGGAAATATACTTTACACGTTACGAGATGCAATCTACATACACCACCAGGAAATATACTTTATACGTTACGAGAGACCAGTATAGTTGACAGTTACTTTCAGAAACGCAACAGTTTGACTGTTTTACGCGATGAAAACATTACATTATGTACTTTACATCTCTACAATTTAAATGATTTGATGCAGTTTGAATTTCCACCTAAAGGGATTTCGTTTCTTTTCCGGCCTTGGAGATTATCGATCCGTTTCCAGCCAAACAGATAATTCTACTTCCTGTGGTGACAGACATTTCCATCCTTTGTGAACCAAAGTAATTTGCGTGAATTTTCATGTTCAGCCATAGAACTTTTTCCTGGGTCCAGCCCATAGAACAGTTAGGACAATAGTGCGTGTTCTTTATAAATCTTGTCTCGAGGTAAAAATATCTCCGTTTTTCATTTTGTTTTTAAATCTGATTTGTGTCTGTATGACATTTTCAATCAACTGCACAACTGAGACATTTCCTACCGATAGCTTGCCCGCACTGTGGTAAAATCTCATTTAACATTCCACACCATTTTGAGAAATTTTTCCTGAAAATAAAGACAAATAAAAAAAATGACATTAAAGGTAAATCAAAGACTTTCAGTAAATGTAACATCACCAATTTATTCGAACAAAAGACTGAGTTTTAAAAAATTGATGAATTAAAATGAACAATTACTTTAAAAATCTCTCTGTATGCCACTAGCCACACTTTTATTCTGTCAGTTAGCAAAGCATTTTCCTGAATCTAATGAAGAGAACTTCAAAAAATGAATAATTAAGACTCATGCTTTCCAAATAGAAGTAATTAGATAAGCTGACCTTACATGGAATTAGTAGAATTCTGCATGTCTAGGTAACTATGAAAGAAATATTTTATATTTGAGAAACTGAGTAGGTATTAAATATTTCAAATTACAGGAAATTAAATATAACATTAAGTATTCATATTCATAGTCAATTAAATAGTTATGTATGTTTTAAGTACTCTAAATCATACACAATTAAATATGTAAGTTTTGTATATTGTGAAACACAGACAATATCTACGGTAAATCACAGACAATGAAACATGTGAATATATCTTATGTATTGTGAATCGTAATGTGCGACAGGCACCTCTTTATTACTGGTTATTATTATTATTATTATTATTATTAACAACAATAATAATAATTATTATTATTATATACCACTAATTACAAGTGATGGAGAAAACTTAATTTATGCGTGTTAATAATTATCCCAGGGGACACCACTTGGTGGATTATATAGGTGTAGTAAAATGGTTTTTCCCTTCAACAATAAGACAGACGTTTCACTGTCACACAATACTACCCGAAGGTGGAAACTTCTGTAGTTTAAGGGAGTAATAAAAATCCCTCTTTTATTTAAATTTAACGAGCGCCCATCCACCCACGATTACTCCAACATAAAGTTTTAATACATGTGCAAGAAAGTTAATAAATTAACAGTAAATTTATTAAATTATAAATATTAATCAAATATACAACATATAAATATAAAGAGTGTTGACATTATATATATATATAGTTTCATCATAGGAATAAGAGTGGAGTTTTAGAGAGATATATATAGTCAATGTATATAACTTTTTTCAATGATGACAGCTGCCACTAGCGCATGTTCACAATCACGTGGTTTGCAGCAAGTCACTTCCTTCCTTATTAGATGACAATCCAACATACCCTTATACAACCAGAATCTTTGATGCGCTCACAAACACAGTGTAGAGAATCATCCAGAACATTGTATGCATTATCAGCACACAACAAGAAATGTTCCTGAATCTTTGTGAATACTTGAGACCAAACTTCAAGCCTCAACTTCCGTAGTGAGTGGCTCTTGAACGGAATTCACAGGAATCAACTTACAGCAACACTTTCACTGATAAGTTTGACAACATCGCTGAATACACACATCATCATAATCCAGTATAAAACAATGGTCACTGTAGTCTGAGGTGGATGCAAGGTTACAAAACCTCAAAAGCATCAAAGCAACAACAACAACAAAAAAGTCGCGCTCATTTCTGCAAAAGTCAAAATAAGGGCAGCGCTAAGTTTCAGGCATATTTCATCTCTAAATTCAATTCTCTCTTACACACAATCTCGACTTACAAATCCTGCAACAATATTCATTAGCCTGATACACAAGCAGCATAAGAAATATAGCATCAATCAAAATTCACAAGTATGATGTACATTGTACAACATAATCAAATTAGTAAACATAGAAATAATGGTTCAATTACATAAGCATTCTCCAATTCAAATCATAGATCAATAGCAACCATGCATTTCTAAATCCATTCTTTCTTTATCAGTGAGTTAACTTACCATAAGCTAACATTGCCTTTTGACCGACTTGAGTTACATCAAAATCAAAGTGATCAGAATATAGAATTTTCTTCAACAAAGTAACTTTTGGTCATCCCGATTGGATGAAATTGTTACTAATAAATATGAGACTATTAGTCAATAAAACTGATAATCTGCTTGGAACTGGATTGGATTGCATCAGCTAGTTCTAGCATATTCTTTGCCTGAGTAGTTATATTAACTCTGGTTCTTACATAAATATCGTCATGAGCAGTACACAAAGGTAACATCACATTGACATTTAACAATTTATATAATAAAGTTTAGAAATAGAGGTAGGCAAATTTACTCCGCCACACAATGAAATATTAAATATGTAAGTCGTGTGTATTCTCAATCACAGACAATTAAATAGTATATTTTTTATCTCTGCAGACAATCTGCATTTGTTAACAATCACTGAAATAAATATTATTACAGGTGTTGATAAGGTATAGTTGATTATGCAATTATTCTGAAAATGAAAACTATGATTGAAATATTAAATATTTTACTCACGTGTGTCTGTGTCTATCTATGGGTGTATGTCTGAGTTTATGCCTATGGGTGTGTTTGCATATGTCTATGTTTTTCTGTGTGCATTTGTGTGTACATGTGTATGTATATGTGTATTTATGTGTGAGTATGTGTATGTATATGCATGTTATATCGGTGTGCATATATATATGTAAATGTATGTGTAAATGTGTATGTATGTGTGAATGTACATGTGTATGTATCTGTGTATCTGTTGTGTCTGTTTCTGTGTATGTGCACACAGTGTGTATGTGTGTACATTTTTGTGTTATGTCTGTGTGTATGTGTGTGTGTGCATATACATGCCACTATGTATCTGTGTGTGTCTTTGTGTATATGTGTCTGTGTGTGTCTTTGTGTATATGTCTGTGTGTGTCTTTGTGTATATGTGTCTGTGTGTGTCTTTGTGTATATGTACCTGTGTGTGTCTTTGTGTATATGTGTCTGTGTGTGTCTTTGTGTATATGTGTCTGTGTGTGTGTCCTTAATGCTTATGTAATAGCCATTCAGCAGTGGGAGACAAGTAACTATCAAAAATATTTTAAAATCGTAGAGATAACTGTGTCAGACATTCTGCAAATAAATTAGTTAATTATTTTTTAAAAATCTAGTTAAAATAAGAATGAAATAATTTGTATGTGAGAAACTTAAGGTACACACACACACCTCACATGCATACGTGTGTGTGTGTGTGTGTGTGAGTGTGTGTGTGTGTGTGAGAGAGAGAGAATATGGTATGTACTCATTCTCTCATGAGCGTAATACATAACTCACTCTCAGAATTTTCGTCACACCTCACCACCACAAGACTCTAGTAAACTAACTCAGAACTTTACTGCATAACTCATTCACAGACTTAAAGTATGCTTGTGTACCTCAGAATTACAGTACTTAATCACTTTCACAGGACTCTAGTACTTAATCACTTTCACAGGACTCTAGTTTATTACCAGAACTCTAGTACTTAATCACTTTCACAGGACTCTAGTGTATTACCAGAACTCTAGTGCTTAATCACTTTCACAGGACTCTAGTGTATTACCAGAACTCTACAACATAATTCATTGAGAGATTTCTACTTTGTTAATTTATCCCAGAAGTCTAGAACATAACTTACCATCTCAGAACTCTAGTACATAACTTAAGAGACTATAATATACACATGTAGCTTAGAACTCCAGTGAATAACTCAGTATCTCAGAATTGTAGTATATAACTCACTATTTCATAAACTCTAGTACATAACTTATTAAGAGGCTATGGTGTATGTATGTAGCTCAGAACTCTAGTAAATAACTTAAGAGACTATAGTATCCACATGTAGCTTAGAACTCTAGTGAATAACTCAGTATCTCAGAATTGTAGTATATAACTATTTCATAACTGTAGTACATAACTCACTATTTCATAACTCTAGTATATAACTCACTATTTCATAATTCTATTTCAATAACTCTAGTACATAACTCACTATTTCATAACTCTAGTACATCATAACTCACTATCTCAGAACTTAGTACATAACTCACTATTTCATAACTCTAGTATATATCTGATTTACAGACTTTTAGTATATTTATTCATCTTAGAATTCTAATACATAACTCACTATTTCATAACTCTAGTACATCATAACTCACTATCTCAGAACTGTAGTACATAACTCACTATTTCATAACTCTAGTATATATCTGATTTACAGACTTCTAGTATATTTATTCATCTTAGAATTCTAATACATAGCTCACTATCGCTAACACGTAGCTCATATATGAGTACTTTGGTATATTTCAGTACTTAAAATATTAGTACAAAACTCTCTCAGAATTCTAATACATAGCTCAATCAGTATCGCATAAGTCTGGCACGTGTACTTGTCCCCAGGTCAGTATTTCAGAACTGTAACTCAGAACTCTGTCACTGAAGTCATTACTTCCCAGTAAGACTAGTTAAATGTTTGACACTCACTCAGTTAATCCTAGCATAGACATTTTCTTTCATAATCAAGTTCACATATATGTAACTATGTCACTGAAGTCAACATTACAAAACGCGTAAAATCTAATTCAATTTCATTAAACTAGAATTAAAACCATTTAATTCAATAAGGAAAGTGGACACGCGGAAACTTATTTCACAGATTCAGAATCTTAACACATAAACCTAATTCCTGATATAAAATCTTAACATAAACCTAATTCACTGATATAAAATCTTAACACAAATACCTCATTCCTGATATAAAATCTTAACACATAAACCTAATTCATTGATATAAAATCTTAACATAGACCTAGTTCACTGATATAAAATCTTAACATAAACTTAATTCCTGATATAAAATCTTAACACATAAACCTAATTCCTGATATAAAATCTTAACATAAACCTAATTCCTGATATAAAATCTTAACATAAACCTAATTCCTGATATAAAATCTTAACATAAACCTAATTCCTGATATAAAATCTTAAAATAAACCTAATTCACTGATATAAAATCTTAACATAAAACTAATTCACTGATATAAAATCTTAACATAAACCTAATTCACTGATATAAAATCTTAACATAAACTTAATTCACTGATATAAAATCTATGCAGAGAACCTAATCCATTGATTTATAATCTTAATATAAAACCCTAATCCATTGATTTATAATCTTAATATGAAATCTAATCCATTGATTTATAATCTTAATATAAAAACTAATCCATTGATTTATAATCTTAATATAAAAACTAATCCATTGATTTATAATCTTAATATAAAAAAACTAATCCATTGATTTATAATCTTAATATAAAAACATAATCCATTGATTTATAATCTTAATATAAAAAACTAATCCATTGATTTATAATCTTAATATAAAAAAACTAATCCATTGATTTATAATCTTAATATAAAACCCTAATCCATTGATTTATAATCTTAATATAAAATCTAATCCATTGATTTATAATCTTAATATAAAAACTAATCCATTGATTTATAATCTTAATATAAAAACTAATCCATTGATTTATAATCTTAATATAAAAGCATAATCCATTGATTTATAATCTTAATATAAAAACATAATCCATTGATTTATAATCTTAATATAAAAAAACTAATCCATTGATTTATACTCTTAATATTAAACCCTAATCCATTGATTTATAATCTTAATATAAAAAAACTAATCCATTGATTTATAATCTTTATATAAAAACATAATCCATTGATTTATAATCTTAATATAAAAAAACTAATTCAACGACACCAAATAAGAGGCGTACAAACTTCAAAGCCGCAAACTTTTGCATACAAATCTAATTCCTTAAAGCAAAAGCAAATACACGAATCAATGACATATTAATAATTTGAACTCGTAAATTTCTAGCACTCAACCTAGTTGACACACAGTATCCAGCATACGAACCTACTTTTATGCAACAATTTTAGAATTTGAACCTAACTCAGTGACGTTCTAATCTCTAGCAGAATAACCCAATTCGTAAGTAAAAATGTCTAACATACTAACCTAACTCAGTGACGTTCTAATCTCTAGCAGAATAACCCAATTCGTAAGTAAAAATGTCTAACATACTAACCTAATTCAATGACGTTCTAATCTCTAGCAGAATAACCCAATTCGTAAGTAAAAATATCTACCATACTAACCTAATTCAATGACACTTATAGTGTTAGGATCACGGTCAATAAATCCGGCGCTGGGAGGATTTTCTTCAGGTGGCGAGATGTCGTTTCTGATGCAGCAACTGAAATCGAGGCAATTGCGGATGTAGGGCACACTCGCTTCGGGAGACTTTATAAATAGATTCTCTCGCCCCAAAACGTCCCGGATGAATGCTTTCCTCTTTCGCCGCTGTCCGTATGACGTCAGGTTCTCGTAGTATGTGGAGAAGTTAGTAGCGATGATGGCGATGGGCATAGCCAAAAGAAGGAGTCCAGTGATCGCGCAGGCTGAGCCGACGAAACACCCGCACACTGATTTCGGGTAGTAGTCGCCGTAGCCGACCGTCGTCATGGTGATGATGGCCCACCAAATAGCCATGGGGACGTTCTCGAAGACATGAGTCTCTGCAATGAACTCGGAGATGTAAACGAGGTTGGCATAGATGAGGACAGCCATAAAAAGGACGGTCATCAAAAGCCCCAACTCCTGCCCACTGGCTTTCATCGACAGCATCATCACTTTCATCGAGTCGAACCGTTTCGTTAGGTGCAGCACGCGAAGCACTCTGAGGGCCAGGACTGCACGCATGGTCAGAATCAGGTATACATGACCTTGGGAGGCCTCCCGGATAGTGGGTACGATGAAATCCTCTACAGCCAGCCCCACCCACATGCTGACGACGAGAACGAGGTCGATGATGTTGAGAGGTGTGGTGAGGTAAATGCGTTTGTTGGGACACGTGGCGAGGCGGACCAGTGGTTCCAGAGTGAAAAACAGGTTGCACGTGATGTCCAAATAGTGGAGTACTTTCAAGGGCTGTGAGAACAACTTCCACTCTTTGGCAGTAAGGGAGGAAGTGGAGTTTTGCCACTGAGGGCGGGATGTGCCCCTAAACGCATCCACTGTCTCCAGCGCGAAGATGATGAGGGACAGTAGCATGAAGAGAACGTAAGTAAGGTTCCAAATCTGAACAAGAAGCAGAAGACAGACAGTAATACACAAAGATGTAAATAAGGTTCCAAATCTGAACAAGAAGCAGAAGACAGACAGTAATACACAAAGATGTAAATAAGGTTCCAAATCTGAACAAGAAGCAGAAGACAGACAGTAATACACAAAGATGTAAATAAGGTTCCAAATCTGAACAAGAAGCAGAAGACAGACAGTAATACACAAAGATGTAAATAAGGTTCCAAATCTGAACAAGAAGCAGAAGACAGACAGTAATACACAAAGATGTAAATAAGGTTCCAAATCTGAACAAGAAGCAGAAGACAGACAGTAATACACAAAGATGTAAATAAGGTTCCAAATCTGAACAAGAAACAGAAGACAGACAGTAATACACAAAGATGTAAATAAGGTTCCAAATCTGAACAAGAAGCAGAAGACAGACAGTAATACACAAAGATGTAAATAAGGTTCCAAATCTGAACAAGAAGCAGAAGACAGACAGTAATACACAAAGATGTAAATAAGGTTCCAAATCTGAACAAGAAGCAGAAGACAGACAGTAATACACAAAGATGTAAATAAGGTTCCAAATCTGAACAAGAAGCAGAAGACAGACGGCAATACACAAAGATGTAAATAAGGTTCCAAATCTGAACAAGAAACAGAAGACAGAGAGCAATACACAAAGATGTAAGTAAAAGTTCCAAATCTGAACAAGAAACAGAAGACAGAGAGTAATACACAAAGATGTAAGTAAAAGTTCCAAATCTGAACAAGAAACTGAAGACAGAGAGCAATACACAAAGATGTAAGTAAAAGTTCCAAATCTGATCAAGAAACAGAAGACAGAGAGCAATACACAAAATTTAAATAAAGTTCCTGTAACAGAGTAAATTTGTCTCTATCCTTATTTCGAGACTTAATTGTTATATAAATTGTTAAATTGTCGAAGTGACCCAAATTTGGGCACTCCTTATGATGGTATTTTTGTAAGTGTCAGATTTGGAGCAAACAAAAACTCGAATTGAGAATATGTTAGAAATTGATGAGGCAATCCAAAGCAGTTCCAACTGGATGAGTAATTATATTATCCAATGGTTATGATTTATGAGAATGAGACCAGCTAATGGACTGAGATAAAAAGTTTACCTGCTGTAGAAAATTCTATTGTCTAATCATTTGATTTTGTAGTGGTAGAAGTCTGGTCATGAAAGGTAGCCATTAACTTAATGGTGAATTAACTGACTGATTGAGAGAGAATGGACTTAGAAATATTTCATGCATTCTCGTATTGATATATTATACTTTGGTTTACGTAGAGAAGTATTATGTAAGACAATTTTTTAATTAAGATGTTCGTACATAGTATGCTAAACACTTGACAATATTTCTAAGGAATGCGCTTGTACAACTGATATGCTGTTTTTATTATAATGTGTGCGTGTATCGGGATAATAATTACTGTTGCAGGAAACTGTAAGGTGAGACTTGAATGTAAGAAAGAATGGAGTTAAAGGTAAACAAACTGGAAACTTAGCATTTGTTCCCTGATTATATTTTACAGGAAATAAGTGGCTTATTTTACCTGAATCTCATGTTTACTGTTTATAAATTGCTAGGAACATGATAGACACAAGAAGTATCTACTGCAATGTTTAAATGTAAGAAATACACTGCACTCCACTAATATATGGTGGCAAAGTATGCTGACTACATCATGCAATTTCTGGTACAAGGAAGTTGCTGGAAATTGCTACAAGTGTTGTTCTGATTGAAGAAGCTAATATGGGAGGAGCACCTAGTTAGCCTCGAGAGAAGAGCAGCTAATCTACGCGCCACAACATTAAAGACAAACATTTACCACCACACAATTTTTCCATGGTCAAAAACTTCTTAATAAAGGAGAAGACAAAACTGTATTTAGCTAGCCCCCATCCTCCAAATTTCTTTTCCAACATAAGGTTGTTAATATGTGTAAGAAGGTAAATAAATTTAACTATTTATTTATTTATTAAATCAGCAATTAAATATGCATATAACAAATACAATGAAAAAGATTAATTGACATCAATATTTCCATGAAACTCATTCAAATAATTTTAAGACCTATACCGACATATCCTAAAATATAATTCAACAGATTAGTGTCAATACTAATCACAGGATAGTTCTTATTAGAGAAAAGAAATGAGTTATTATAGATAAGTGATAATAATGTCAATACTAATCACAGGATAGTTCTTATTAGAGAAAAGAAATGAGTTATTAGAGATAAGTGATAGTAATGTCAATACAAATCACAGGATAGTTCTTATTAGAGAAAAGAAATGAGTTATTATAGATAAGTGATAATAATGTCAATACTAATCACAGGATAGTTCTTATTAGAGAAAAGAAATGAGTTATTAGAGATAAGTGATAGTAATGTCAATACAAATCACAGGATAGTTCTTATTAGAGAAAAGAAATGAGTTATTAGAGAAAAGAAATGAGTTATTAGAGATAAGTGATAGTAATCTGTATGTTACCTTGTTTAAGCAAAGACACAACAATCTTTTTGCAAGCTTTCATAACAAAGCCCCAAGTTTATTGTTATTGTCGATTCCATTTGTTTCCCTCTGACATTGTATAATAGCATAATAAATGCAACATAGTAGTTTATGAATAGATTCACTAGAAACAATATCAAGTGTTTAGCATACTACATATAAGCACCATAGTTCACAATCTGTAGAAATAATAGTCTAATCACATAATACATCTCTTTGTAAAATGCAAGTATAACATGTCAATAGCAAAAATGCACGAAATATTTCTAAGTATATTCTCTCTCAATCAGTCAGTTAACTCACCATTAAACTAACAGCCGTCTTTCATGACTGGACTTCAAGTGATTAGACAATAGATTTCTTTACAGCATGTAAACTTTTGATTTCAGCCCATTGGCTGGTCTCATTCTTGTAAATCTTAATAACTGTATAATAAAATCTACTCATCCAGTTGGAACTGGTTTGGATTTCATCAGCAATTTCTAGCACATTATCAACTCGAGTTCTTTACTCCAACTCTGGCACTTGTTATAAAAAGCATGCAAAAAGACTGTTGCAGCATTGCTTAAACAAAGTTACATAGTAACAATTATTGATTATATTATCTAAAATATCTCCATTTCTGATCTCTGATAAGAACTATCATGTGATTTGTATCGACACTCATCTGTTGAATTGTGTGTTAGGATATAAGACTGTATAGATATTAAAATTATTTCAACTTGGTTTCATGGAAATATTGATGTCAAGTAATCTTTTTCATTGTATTTGTTATGTGCATATTTGATTGTTGATTTAATAAATTTATTTTTAAAATTATTTACCTTCTTACACATATTGTTAACCTTAAATTGGAGAAGAAACAAGATGGATTGGGGCTTGCTAAATATTGATTAAAATACAGATTTATCTTCTCCTTTAGTAAGAAGTTTTCCATCTACGGAAATATTGCGTGATGGTAAATGCTTGTCTTTAATGTTGTAGAAAAGAGAAAACGTTTACAGCGCCCGCATATCCGCCAAGTGAGCGGTGTCTTCTGGAGAATTATTAATTACATAAATTATGATGCCCATTGCTTGTAACTAGTTATGGGTGATTAATTAACAATAATAATCATAACCTTAGACTAGGTGGCTTTGGCGTCACAGTCCCAAATCTGAACAAGAAAGACAGCAAAACAGAGTAGAGTAAGTAGAGTCCCAAATCTGAACAAGAAAGACAGCAAAACAGAGTAGAGTAAGTAGAGTCCCAAATCTGAACAAGAAAGACAGCAAAACAGAGTAGAGTAAGTAGAGTCCCAAATCTGAACAAGAAAGACAGCAAAACAGAATAGAGTAAGTAGAGTTCCAAATCTGAACAAGAAAGACAGCAAAATAGAGTAGAGTAAGTAGAGTCCCAAATCTGAACAAGAAAGACAGCAAAACAGAGTAGAGTAAGTAGAGTCCCAAATCTGAACAAGAAAGACAGCAAAACAGAGTAGAGTAAGTAGAGTCCCAAATCTGAACAAGAAAGACAGCAAAACAGAGTAGAGTAAGTAGAGTTCCAAATCTGAACAAGAAAGACAGCAAAACAGAGTAGAGTAAGTAGAGTCCCAAATCTGAACAAGAAAGACAGCAAAACAGAGTAGAGTAAGTAGAGTTCCAAATCTGAACAAGAAAGACAGCAAAACAGAGTAGAGTAAGTAGAGTCCCAAATCTGAACAAGAAAGACAGCAAAACAGAGTAGAGTAAGTAGAGTTCCAAATCTGAACAAGAAAGACAGCAAAACAAAAAGATGTAAGTAGAGTCCCAAATCTGAACAAGAAAGGCAGCAAAACAAAAAGATGTAAGTAGAGTTCCAAATATGAACACGATAAATTTGACACATACAAGGATGCAAAGAGGGCTCCAAGTCTAGAAAAAATACAGATAAGACAGATTAACCAATACAGCATATGTATGTGAAGATGTTACGTCTATATGGTTCCATTTGTTATCTTAAACACGACAGTCTTGTGTGGAGATGTTACGTCTATAAGATTCCATTTGTTATCTTAAACACGACAGTCGTGTGTGGAGATGTTACGTATATACGATTCTATTTGTTATTTTAAACACGACAGTCGTGTGTGGAGATGTTACGTATATACGATTCTATTTGTTATTTTAAACACGACAGTCGTGTGTGGAGATGTTACGTATATACGATTCTATTTGTTATTTTAAACACGACAGTCGTGTGTGGAGATGTTACGTATATACGATTCTATTTGTTATTTTAAACACGACAGTCTTGTGTGGAGATGTTACGTATATACGATTCTATTTGTTATTTTAAACACGACGGTCGTGTGTGGAGACGATAGGACTTCAAATTGTGTACATAATGCTTGCCGACACAAAATGGCCAGTTTAACAATGCATAACCATGACTTTTGTTACAATATCTTCCAGCATGTACTGTAGTCAATTGAGATCATTACAACCTGCAATAATTTATAACACTGTAGCTTTTGTTATAATCTATTTTGTAGTATGCTGACGACTGTTACAATCTGTCTTTAAGTCTACTAACTTTCTAACAATATGTCTTGCTGCAATCTATTGACTTTGTTATACATTATTCTTGCGCGACATAAATTTTGTTATTGTTGTAAATCCCTTAAATCTTTCTTGAAGAAGAACTGTTTCTCTCTCTCTCTTTCTCATAAAAACATTACTATGCAATGTTGCAAATAAATAAATGGACTTCTCAAATTTGACATCTTATCACTAGTATTAACTTCCCTTTCCTGAGAAGGGAGAGCACTGTAATGAAGTCAGGTGACCGACATACGACAGGAGTATAAAACGTTTTAACATAATTAGTGGCAGCGCGTTCGTTTAGATCGATCATAAATCAGAATGGCTACCTCCTCAAAAACATCGTTCTGTATCTTGAAACTGTCCAGACTACCAAGCAATGGATATTGGAAGGCATTTTGATTGGGCGTTCATGCCGATCCCCTTGTTATTTATTTATTTATTTTAACTCGAATTTATACAACGTCAAACTGTAGTTCTCTATTCAATTGCACAGATAGCATAAACGTTTATTGTAATTTATTCGTAAACTTTAATTGTCGCAATTTACAGGCATCTGTCTCTTCAAGCTTCCAGCTTAGTTTCCAACAACACTATCTCTACAACGTTTGTTTCATCGGGCAATGATAATGTCAAAATTAATACATACAATATTAATAGCAAGAGCATTAAAGTAAATATTTCTCATTGGTTGATGACACCACCACCAACACTACCACTGAAATTGTTCTTCTACAGGCAGTTGAAAGCGAATTTTAATGCACAGCATTGATTATATGTATCACTAAAACTGCTACAAACCTGGTGGTAAGACAAACCTTGTACAAATAACAACAGTATCACCCAGACTGTTACATTCATGGTGATTTACAACTTTTACAATATGTAAAAGTATTAGAGACATACAATAGTGATTTTAAACTGTTACAGTCATAGTGACATACAACTTTTACAGTATTTTTAAACTGTTACAGTCATAGAGACATAGAACTTTTACAGTACCTTTAAACTGTTACAGTCATAGAGACATACAACTTTTACAGTATTTTTAAACTGTTACAGTCATAGTGACATACAACTTTTACAGTATTTTTAAACTGTTACAGTCATAGAGACATACAACTTTTACAGTATTTTTAAACTGTTACAGTCATAGTGACATACAACTTTTACAGTATTTTTAAACTGTTACAGTCATAGAGACATACAACTTTTACAGTATTTTTAAACTGTTACAGTCATAGTGACATACAACTTTTACAGTATTTTTAAACTGTTAAAGTCATAGTGACATACAACATTTACAGTATTTTTAACTGTTACAGTCCTAATGATTTACAAAATTAAGAACAGTATCTTACAACAGTTACATTGTGCTGATTTACAACAGTATTTTAAAACAACACGATGCTGTACAACATTAACAACAGAATCACTAAATTGTTACAGTCGTGGTGAGGAGACAAACTTGATACAAACATTAACAAAAGCATCACTAAAAACTGTTACAAACACGTTGGGAAGACGAACTTCATACATACAACATTAACAAAAGCATCACTAAAAACTGTTATAAACATGTTGTGAAGACGAACTTGATACATACACCATTAACAAAAGCATCACTAAAAACTGTTACAAACGTTGGGAAGACGAACTTTGTAAAGCAATGTTAACAACAGTATCACTAAAAAATGTTACTATCAGTCTGATATAGAACGTTAACAACAGTATTACTAGAATCGTTTCTTTAGTAATGTGGGCAGAAAATAATATTACTATTAATATTATTTATATGCTTGTTTCTTGGAGAATGGCAACATTGACGATAATATTAATAAAATGTTATTTTTATTGTGTGGGGAGAATGGCAACATTGACGATAATATTAATAAAATGTTATTTTTATTGTGTGGGGAGAATGGCAACATTGACGATAATATTAATAAAATGTTATTTTTATTGTGTGGGGCAAACGCAGCATCATTATAACACTCAATTGTAGCAGCCACGATGTAGTCAACAACAACAACAGTATAACAACTTAATGCTGTAGTCACGATGTAGTTAACACCAGCAACAGTATAACAATTCAATGTTGTATTCACGATGTAGTCAACACAACAACAGTATAACAATTCAATGTTGTATTCACGATGTAGTCACAACCAGCAACTGTATAACATCTCAATGTTGTAGTCACGATATAATAAACAACAACAATAGTATAACAACCCACAAGTTGCAATCTTGATCTAGTCAACAACAACAGTATAATAAAACTAAAACGTAGCAGACATGATGTAGTCAACACCAACAACAGTATAACAACACTAAAGTGTAGCAATCTCGAAAATGTCAAACAAATGGGCGCTTCATTAGCATTGTATAAGACGCTATTCATTCTCTACATATATTAGTACTTCATATGGGTGTTGTGTAAATAATGTATAAAGCACTATTCATTCTCTACATATACTAGTACTTCATAGGGCGCTATTCAATCTCTACATATATTAATACTTCATAGAGTGCTGTATTAGTACTGCACGAACATATTAGTAGCTCACAAAGTGCTGTATAAATAATGTATATGGCGCTGTGGCGTTATATTGGTTACACGTAGATAGTTATATAAATATTGTACTGTATTAAAGGGCGTTACAATAGTACATCACAAGGCATCATGTTAGCACCCCATAGGGAGCTAAATTAAAATTGCACAGAGTACCAGTGTAGTTCTGCATGGGGAGCTATACTATAACTCAGATAGCAATATGTCAATGGCGTTATATCAGTACCTCGCTTAACGTCAAGATGTCAATGGCGTTATATCAGTACCTCGCTTAACGTCAAGATGTCAATGGCGTTATATCAGTACCTCGCTTAACGCCAAGATGTCAATGGCGTTATATCAGTAACTCGCTTAACGTCAGGATGTCAATGGCGTTATATCATTATCTCGCTTAACGTCAGGATGTCAATGGCGTTATATCAGTACCTCGCTTAACGTCAATATGTCAATGGCGTTATATCAGTAACTCGCTTAACGTCAGGATGTCAATGGCGTTATATCAGTAACTCGCTTAACGTCAGGATGTCAATGGCGTTATATCAGTACCTCGCTTAACGTCAAGATGTCAATGGCGTTATATCAGTAACTCGCTTAACGTCAGGATGTCAATGGCGTTATATCAGTAACTCGCTTAACGTCAGGATGTCAATGGCGTTATATCAGTACCTCGCTTAACGTCAGGATGTCAATGGCGTCTTATTAGTGACTTAAAGGGCATTACTTTGTAAGGAACTAGGCGCTATTAGTACGCCAGAGGGCATAATTTATACGGCGCGGGGGTGGGGAATATCAATATCTCACATATCATTATAGTAGTGTCAGGGCGCCTTATAAATAATACACGGAGCGCTATGTGGCTTTATTAATACTAAAGGGTATTAAATTAGTAACTCATAGGGTGCTATAGTAATATTTTTTAAAATGTTACATTAGTTCTTTACAGAATGCTATATTAATACTAAAGAATGTTACATTAGTTCTTTACAGAATGCTATATTAATACTAAAGAATTATGTTGATACTAAAGTTATATCAATACTAAAGAGTGTTTTATCAGTATCTCATCGAGTACTATATTAATACTAAAATGTATTATATCAGTACCTCACTGAGTGCTACATTAATGTCAAATAGTGTTGTATAAGTAACTCACAAAGTGTTATATTAGTACTGAAGAGTGTTATTTCAGTACCTCTCTGAGTGCTGTATTAATACTTAAGACTATTATATATACCTTACAAAATGCTATATTACTACTAAAGACTAGTGTTATATCAATACCATAAAGAGTGCTATATTACTGCTAAAGAGTATTCATCAGTACTTCACAGTGTGCTGTTAGCAATCCTCAGGGCACATCAATTTTTATTAATACTGCAGAGGGCATTATACTGTAGTCAGAGGGCTTTACATTAATACGACTAAGGGCATTATATTCTATTAAGTGGGCGTTATATTGTATTCAGAGGGCATTACATTAATACTACTAAGGGCATTATATTCTATTAAGTGGGCGTTATATTGTATTCAGAGGGCATTATATTCTATTAAGTGGGCGTTATATTGTATTCAGAGGGCATTACATTAATACTACTAAGGGCGTTATATATTGTATTAAGTGGGATTTCTACTAATACTACTAAGGGCATTATATTGTATTAAGTGAGCATTACATTAATACTACTAAAGGCATTATATTGTATTCAGAGGGCATTACATTAATACTACTAAGGGCATTATATTGTATTAAGTGAGCACTGTTTTAATACTACTAAGGGTGTTATATTGTATTCAGATGGCAGCATATTAATACTGCACATTATATTATTTAACTTCAAGGCTACTTATATATTAATACATGCGTAATAATTACTTTCAGGAACGTGCAAAATTTAGAAGCATGGTTTATTTACATGTGCAAAATCCACAAGCATAAACTATATTACTTGAATAAAAACATGCTAAGTTAAATTGCATAAACTATAATTACTTGAATTGAAGCTGCCACACCCACAAGCAGAAACTGTAATCATTTGTGTAGCCAAGCGCTCAAGCAGAAACTAAAATTTTTTGAGTAGAAACATGAAAAACCCTTATACAAAACCCACAATTATTTGAGTAGAAACATGCCAAGCTCACAAGTATAAACCCTAATTATTTGAGTAGAAACATGCCAAGCCCACAAGCATAAACCATAATTATTTGAGCAGAAATATGCCAAGCCCTCATACAAAACCCAAAATTATTTGAGTAGAAAAATGCCAAGCCCACAAGCATAATCCATATTTATTTGAGTAGAAATATGCCAAGCCCACAATCATAAACCCTAATAAGTAGTAATTATTTGAGTAGAAATATGCCAAGCCCACAAGCATAAACCCTAATTATTTGAGTAGAAACATGCCAAGCCCTCACACAAAACCCAAAATTATCTGAGCAGAAACATGAAAAACCCTTATACAAAACCCACAATTATTTGAGTAGAAACATGCCAAGCCCACAATTATAAACCCTAATTATTTGAGTAGAAACATGCCAAGCCGACAAACATAAACCTTAATTACCTGTGTGCGAACATGACAGATCTACAAGCATTAGCTTATATTATCTGAACATGACAGATCTGCAAGCATTAGCTAATATTATCTGAACATGACAGATCTGCAAGCATTAGCTAATATTATCTGAACATGACAGATCTGCACGCATTAGCTAATATTATCTGAACATGACAGATCTGCAAGTATTAGCTAATATTATCTGAACATGACAGATCTGCAAGCATTAGCTAATATTATCTGAACATGCAGATATTATCTAAACGTAAGCATATTCCACAATTCCTATATAGGAATATGCCAAGATCACAAGGTCACAATTATCTGTAAAAAGAAACTATGACATGTACACAAATCATAAATATCTGGGCAAAGAAATGTTTGAAGTTCTCAAGCAGGAGACTATTCTAATTGCTCTGAAAAACAAGAAAAGAAAATCACATTAAATGGAAACAGATAATTGCACTAGACGCGTGGCAAAAGCGTCACTGGAACGGTAGAAAGATCACTGTACTAAATGTAGTGTAACAAGAAAACTTTAAGTAAACTACACATTGGAAAGAAATGGATAACTGCATTTTAGTTGCATTTCAAAATAAAATTAGAACCAGAAAAGGGTTAAACTGTAGTGATATCACGAACAAGGAAAAGACAACCAGAGAAGGGTTGTACTGTAGTGATATCACGAACAAAAAAGACAACCAGAGAAGGGTTGTACTGTAGTGATATCACGAACAAAAAAGACAACCAAGGAATATTTGCACTACAGTATTATCAAGGAAAAGGAAAAGACAACCATGAAATGTTTGTAGTATTACAGTGGTGTCAAGAACAAGGAAGATACCACCAGAACCAGAGAATGAAAGGAAGACCGTTGCCCTAATTTTAATGTAAGAAGAAAACAAAACTGTGAAGAAAGGGAAATAAATGTACTAAATGCAATTGAAAAACTGTAAGGTAATTGCAAGATGGAAAACACATAATACGCAAAAGGTTAGCTGCACAATGGTGGTACCATCGGGTTAAAGGAATAAACAAAACAGAACAAAAAGGAAACCTGTACTAATTATTACTGCAAAATGAAAAGACCTCGCGACAGAAAATAGAATAACTGCACTAATAGTACATTGCAAAATGACATCTAGCGAAAGAAAGAGATTAATTGTATTAATTATTCAAACAAATACTCCAAAATGAAAGTACAGTCAATGAATGGTAGTCCGAGAAGATTTATTTATTGTACAAGTTGAACAGAATTAATAAATGGTGGCAAAAAAAATATCAGTCTTACGGATTGTAGTAAGTGATAAAGCAAAAGACAATACGGACGACTAAAAGATAACTTCACTGATTGTACTGCAAAAGTAAGCACATGAACGGTAGAAAGTGAACTGATTCTAATGCAAAAGTAAGACATGAACAGTAGAAAGTGAACCGAACTGATTGTACTGCAAAGTAAAAGACGGTGAAAAGTGAGCTGATTGTATTACAAAAGCAAAATACTACCTGTGAACAGTGAAAAAGATAAGTGAACTGATGGTTTTGCCAAAACTAAAATGCTGCCTGTGAATTATAAAAAGAGAAATGAACTTATTGTATTACAACAGTAGGCTAGAGAGCTACTTATGAACATAGAAAAAAAAATAAATGCATTGAGTGTATTATAAAGGCCAAAGACTACCTGTGAACGATAAGAAAATAAAATCGCTAATTTAAAAAAGTAAAAGATTACTTGTGAGCGGTAAGAATGTTTGGGATGTTCCATGGCCATCCAAATTTTGGTTGCTAGGCGATAGTGTTGAGGATCCTGGCGAGACAGGCCGTACGGGTCGCTGAGACTGTTGTCAATGTTGTCAATGATTCGCTTGGACGCCTTGCTAGTCTGGTATGTTTTCCAGCAACATTCTGAAATGAGGTCTTCCGGTATTTCCCAGAATTCCAATTCCTATTATAGATTTGGATAAATTACATATATACTGAACAAATAAAGATGTGTTAAATAAAACAAACACGAAGAAGGACACAAAATGAAAAATAATTCCCATTCATCTTGTTCGAATAACTAAACAATAGTGGAAATCAATATCATATAATAATGTTAATATTTCTATGTATAACTATATTAATGAATTTCATGAATCAGTGTATTGATGCTTTCTAAAATTAGTTTTTTGCCTGGTGATTAATGTAAATGTTGAATCTTATGTCTGATGATAATGAATTCTTTGTCTATGATAATTACGAATACTATGATAATTACGAATATTAAGTCTAATGATAAGTATGAATATAATATATTACTGTCACTGAGTCCCAACCCGGACTTAGGACTGCATGGTGACGTAGGCCTAAGATTCATGGGAGCAAAATCTAAAATAGGCGATAGACCTAAATATCACAAGATAATATTATATTCCATACATCTGGATTTTAACACGTTCTTCTAGAAGTGTTCATTTCTGAGCAATGCTGAGCACACATATTCTAATGCTTATTCACGCACACGCGCGCGCGCATATTTACATATAAGTGGGTTTTTTGTTTATAATCTATGTGCACACACGATTGTATACAAAACTACCGCACTCAGGGTTGTGTAGAAAACTACCGCACTCACGATTGTATAGAAAACTACCGCACTCACGATTGTATAGAAAACAACCGCACTCACGATTGTATAGAAAACAACCGCACTCACGATTGTATAGAAAACTACCGCACTCACGTCTGTGTAGAAAACTACCGCACTCACGTCTGTGTAGAAAACTACCGCACTCACGATTGTATACAAAACTACCGCACTCACGTCTGTGTAGAAAACTACCGCACTCACGTCTGTGTAGAAAACTACCGCACTCACGATTGTATAGAAAACTACCACACACAGGGTTGTGTAGAAAACTACCACACACAGGGTTGTGTAGAAAACTACCACACACAGGGTTGTGTAGAAAACTACCAAACACAGGAGCTATCGTCACTAGAGGACATTTTATAAATTCCAATTAAGTTGCTTCCAATACTGTTAAAAATAGGGAGTAACAAATGCCCATTTAAAAAATATTCAATCCTTTAAATTCAGTTTTAAATTACAAACTTGTAATACCTTTACTTCTCTATGGAAAGCTATACAAGATTTAGCATATAGCTCAAGTAAAGTATACGGGTTCTCTATGGAAAGCCATACAAGGCGTAACATATAGTTCATGTAGTATACAGGTTCTTTATGGAAAATCATACAAGACGTAACATATAGTTTGTGAAGGGCACGCCACTTAGTTAATGAAAATTATTAGTATTATTAATTAATATTTCAAAGCAATTTACAAGTGATGAGATTTTTATTTTATTTTTCATCATGATTCTCCAACAGAAACCACTCGTCTATCACTTACTGGATAATGAGGCACTGTAGACGTTTTCACTCTTCCACAATATAAACATTTACAGTCAATCTTTCTGTAGGTGGAAAACGTCTTACTGAAGGAAAAGACAAATCTGACTTTATATTTACGAGCCCCCATCCGCCCAATTTCTTCTCCAACATAAGATTATCAATATGCATAAGAAGGTCAATAAATTTAACAATAAATTTATAAAATGAACAATCAAATATACATATGAAAATTACAAAGAAATAGATTACTTGACATCAATATTCCACAGACTTTTGTTTAAATAATTTCTATGTTTCACAGTCTTATATATAAAAAATATAATTACAATTCAACAATAGTATCAATACAAATCACAGATTAGTCCTATCAGAGAATAGAAATGAGTTATTAAAGGTAGGTTATTAAAATCTATTACATGACCTGGATTAAGCACTGCTTCAACAGTCAGCTGGCTTTTGCAACAATGTCCATTAATACATGTCTCCTGCCATATGTATGGATACCACTGAAGTGTTTTTATATTCTCAAACGAACTTGAGTGCTCTTCTTACCATGTCAGTTCTTTCAAGCAGAACATGATTACAGTAATTCTGGTAACTTCAGTGTATTAGAATTCTCCCAATGTGGCCAGCTTATACATCAAGGGTGTATAGCATACTTCCTCATATTTTCACACTTCACAACAGATGTTCCTGCACCTTCCTGGTAATACAGGAACACATGAAGGGTAACTGGGAACTTGAAAGTTGAAACTCAAAGGTCAAGTGAAAGTGAAAGGCTACTTGTTCACTGCAAATTATAAATAAAGAACAAACATAAATTTCCCATTTATCACAATATAACTCCATTCTATCTTACATCCCATTATCAGCTTACAATTTCCTGCAACAGTATTTATTAGTCCGATACACACACATGGAGAAATAAATACAGCATATCAAACAATATCAAGTTTTAGAACACTACATGTGTGCAGCTTAGTTCAAACATGTGATGAAATAAATGTCAACTCACATAGTACATCTCTACATAGACACAAGTATAACAAATCAATAGTAAAATGCATGAAATGTTTCTAAGTCCATTTTCACTCAACCAGTCAGTTTAACTCACCATCAAGTTAATGGCAGCCTTTCAAAACTGGACTTTCTTTTAGCAACTTCAAACTCAAAAAAGATTAGGGAGTTAGAGTTTTCTACAGCAAGTGAACTCCTTAATCTCAGCCCATTGGTTGGTCTTGTTCTCACAAATCACAATCTCACTCAGCTTGCATTATGTCAGCAATAAAATATTCTTGCCTCGAGCTGTTTATTTCAACTCACTTTCAAGAATACTGGCATAAGAAGTGCCCAAGGTCAGATTACTCTGACAATTTGGCAATTTATATAACATTTCAATTTTAAAATAGGGAGAGGCAAATTTTCTGTCACACAGTTCATGCAAACACTTCTCTATGGAAAGCCATACAAGACGTAACATATAGTTCATGTAAAGTATATAGTTTCTCTATGGAAAGCCATACAAGACATAATATATAGTTCGTGTAAAGCAGGGGTCTCAAACTCACAGCATGCAGGCCAATTGCAGCCCATGTGACAATATTTTGTGCCCCCTCCCCCCTGATATCAAAGTTTAGTGATAGTGCGGCCCACACGTTTTTTTCACACCCCCTGGGAGTTTTATAGTTTTTGTCACCTGTGTGCTACCATACCTCAGGATCGTGACGGCAACGCAAAACAACCAGCGTATTGTGTAGATGTTTGGCAGAAGTCAGCCTGATCCGCCAGGAAATGACTTTGGTGACTTTTGCCAAGCCTGTTACGTATTGCCACCATTTAGCAAAGCTCAAAAGCATCCAGCTCTAGAAGCTGATTCTATATAGAGTTATAGACCATACATGCCTACACACAGATGAGTGGTTTGGAAAAGACAGAATTTTCATGATGAAAACGCAGATGAATGATTTAGTGAAAAAGAAAAATATCTATCAGCAGGTCCTTTGCAGCAAATGCCTGGAGTTTGACAATGTGATGTCTGACGTTGTGAAATGCATCAACCATATCAGACCCAGGGGCTTAAATCACGAGCAATTCCATGCCTTTTTAAGAGAAAATAGAGTCAGCACATGAGGATGTGCTCCACTACACCGAGGTACGTTGGCTTAGCAGGGGACAAGTCCTGAAGAGGTTTATGAGTTGATAGCAGAAGTGAAAACCTTCATAGAAAAGGATGGGATGGCTGTTCCTGTACTAAGTGATCCCAAATGGCTCATAGACTTAGCTTTTCTTGTTGACATCATACAAGAGCTGAATGTACTGAACAAGAAATGTCAGCGCAATATATGACAATGTCAGAGCATTTTCCACAAAACTTGTTTTATGGAAAGCCCAGCTTTATCAGACAAACCTCTGCCATTTCCCAGCATGTAAGGCACTCATGGATTCTGGCACACCATTCAGTGATGAGAAGTATGTTGAGGCCATTGTAAAGCTGCAGGAAGAATTTGATCACAGGTTTGCAGATTTCAAGAAACACAGAACCACCTTTCAAATATTTGCTGACCCGTTCTCTTTTTGATGTTGAAGGTGCCCTTCCTGTGCTTCAAATGGAGCTAATTGACAAACAGTGCAATTCTCAACTCAAAGCCAAGTTCAGGGAGGTGAGTGGAAATGGAGCTAATTGACAAACAGTGCAATTCTCAACTCAAAGCCAAGTTCAGGGAGGTGAGTGGAGATGGAGCTAATTGACAAACAGTGCAATTCTCAACTCAAAGCCAAGTTCAGGGAGGTGAGTGGAAAAGCAGACAAGCTTGGACAATTTTTGAGAGAATTGCCCCTTACCTTCCCTGAACTTTCCAGGATGTTCAAGCGGACCATGTGCCTTTTGGGGAGCACCTATCTGTGTGAAAAGCTCTTCTCCTCCCTGAACTTTAATAAGTCAAAATTCAGGTCCAAAAACTTACTGATGAGCATCTTCAAGCCATACTGAGGGTCTCAGTGGCTTCCTCCCTGAAGCCAAATTTGTCTCAGCTGTATAAGAGGAAGCGTTGCCAGGTCTCTGGCGGCAGGGAGTAATGATGCGGCCCAGTTTCACCCAGACTCTACTTCCAGCGGTTCCCAGGTAAAATGAGTTTGAGATTCCTGGTGTAAAGTATACAGCTTCTCTATGGAAAGCCATACAAGACGTAATATATAGTTCATGTAAAGTATACAGCTTCTCCATGGAAAGCCATACAAGACGTAAAGTGAATCGCCAATCAACGGCATAAATCAGTCAAGATCTTGATATACTTATGAAAGATTAAACAAAATGAAGATCTTTAATAGATATTATTATTATAATTATTATTTTCGCAAGCTTTATTCACAATTTTAATATTTTTAATTCAGAGTACGCATTTGCTAGTCAATGTTTTACCAGTGCAGTTTGACCAAAGTCGCAACGATTCTGAAACAAGATTTGCAATTTACATGACCTAACATTTCAAACTGGCTAAAGATTAACCTTTTCAAGAATCCCCAACCACCCAACCACCCAACCAGACACAGACACAGACACACACACACACACACACACACACACACACACACACACACACACACACACACACACACACACACACACACACACACACTAAATTCTTAAATCTGCGTTTCAAGTTTCACAAGAATGAGTTCTTTTTGAATACCCCATCTCAATACTTAATTTTTAAAGAATTGTGATAGCGTTTCAATATTTTTCAAATATTTTTCAAATATTTATGAATATTCCCTCTCAATATTAAATCCTAATTGAATTATATGGCATTTATTTCAAACTGCATGAAAACAGCCTTTTCGACATCTCTCTGAAAGTTAAATCGCAGGTGCCCTCATCTGAGCTCAATCGCATTATAAATGTGGTATATGCAATATTTAAAGTAAGGCACCGTCCCATTTCGCATTCTAAGTTCATGTTGCATGCAATATATAAAGTAAGACACCGTCCCATTTCGCATTCTATATATGCCGTCCTAAAGTATGTTGTCTGCAATATGTAAAGTCAGATAGCATAATAATTCGCATTCTAAGTGCATGTTGTATGCAATATATAAAGTTAGATACATACTAATTCGCATTCTAAGTGCATGTTGTATGCAATATATAAAGTCAGATAGCATACTAATTCGCATTCTAAGTGCATGTTGTATGCAATATATAAAGTAAGATACGGTCCTAATTTGCATTTTAAGTGCCTGTTGTATGCAATATATAAAGTAAGAATTGAGAAAAGTTACACAAAACTTACCTTCCTAATAAGCGTGCTACAGAGATTGCTCGGCAAATGAAGCTCTCCAGTGCGGTAAAGGTCGAGAATTCCATGCATTACTTTCGGGTTTCGGTCGAAGAAGAGTTCTCTTGTGGGAGGCAACATTCCACATGTGGACATCCTGCCAAGTTTCGTTTCAGGTAGATGGTTGAGACTTTCTACAGAAGTGCAAAATACTTTCCCGCCTACATTCAAAACTATTTTGTCTTCGGGTGACTCCATAGTTTTTAAGTGTGAAGAAAACTTAATCCAATGAGAAACTAATTTAATTATATACTTTTTTGGTCGTCGGTTTGGGGCAAGAAAAAATAAACGTTCGTCAATCATGTACTGCAAGTAAGATGTTGAAAACAATACTTTGTATGTACAATTAATTACCTCATTTATCATAGCTTTTCTCATTCATCTTGAAATTTATATCAGTCAAAATATTTAACTGCGCCAGTATTTTTATGTTAATTGTTATTCGCAGTGAAAATTTTGACTGATGTGTTAAATAAATATAGTTATCGTGCTTCCGGTGTGGTTGTATGGTATTCAGTTTGTTGTTGTGGTTGTTTAGAGTTTATTTTCAGTCAGAAATTATATTTCGGTTAACAGCCAGATGCAAATTTGCTGAAAGTAGAATGAATAAGATCAGCTAACAATCATTGAACAAGAGTTTAATTTCAATATTTTATCTGCTCTTTGGTACAAAATATCATATTAGTTTGAGGTTATTTTGCTTAATTTTGTCAGTGAAATCAAGTATATTTTAAATTTTACTTACGACAATGCCTTTTTCTTTTAAAAAGTGCCTCACTAACTAATGATATATGTTTGAGACAAACAACTCCTAGTTGATGATATCTTTTTGAGGACACACAACTCCTAACTTTTTATATCTTTTTAAGGACACACAACTGCTAGCTGATGATATCTTTTTAAGGACACAACTCCTAACTTTTAAAAAATCTTTTTAAGGACACACAACTCCTATCTGATGAAATCGTTTTAAGGACACACAACTCCTAACTTTTTATATCTTTTTAAGGACACGCAACTCCTAGCTGATGAAATCTTTTTAAGGACACACAACTCCTAACTTTTTATATCTTTTTAAGGACACGCAACTCCTAGCTGATGAAATCGTTTTAAGGACACACAACTCCTAACTTTTTATATCTTTTTAAGGACACACAACTCCTATCTGATGAAATCGTTTTAAGGACACACAACTCCTAACTTTTTATATCTTTTTAAGGACACACAACTCCTAGCTGAATATATCTTTTTGAGGACACACAACTCCTAACTTTTAAAAAATCTTTTTAAGGACACACAACTCCTAACTTTTTATATCTTTTTAAGGACACACAACTCCTAGCTGAATATATCTTTTTGAGGACAAACAACTCCCAGCTGATGATATTTCTTTTAAGGACACAACTCCTACCTGTATTGCACTGAGTGAAAGTTACACATCTCTCAGAAACTTTAAACTAAGTACACATTTCTTACTTGTCTATTGTTTTCAGGGTGATCACCTCTCGGCAGTTCTAAATGAACTCTTTAATGCGTCTGTAGGAGTGTTTCCAGGGTACACAGTAGCCAACAGTCCTAAATTAGCTCTTCGCTACATCTGTAGGAGTGTATTCGGGTGTCCAACTTTATGCTGAGTGGATTTTTTTCATTTTAATGTCTATAGGCCTAAATGTTTTCAGGGTACACAATTCTGAGCATCACTAAACTGAGTGCTTTACTTTTAATTTATAGTGTTTTAAAGGTAAAGATATATAATTCTCAACAACAATAAACTGAGTGTTTTAAGGGTATATAACTCCTGACATCACTAACCTGTAGTCTTCTAAGGGCACAAAACTCTCAGGAACATTAAAGTGAGTGTTTTGATGGTATATAATTCTCAGTATCACGGAGTCTTGTCGTTTAATTTGTAGCGTTTTAAAGGTACATAACTCTCAACAGCACTAAAGTGGATGTTTTAAGGGCACAGAACTTTCAATATATCCAAATTATAGCGTTTTCAGGGTATATAACTCTCAACATCAATAAATTGAGTGGTTGTTCTTTTGTTTTTAGCGGTATACGACTGCGTATCACATTCTGAATGCTTTTTCTTTCACTAGTGTTTTAAGGGTACATAACTTTCAGTGCCAATAAAAGAATAAATCAGCATTTGAATGCTTGTGCTTTTTATTTTAATTTTATATGTTTTTAGGGTACTTAATTATCATCGTCACTAAAGTGAACACTTGCCTGTCTATTGTATTTTAAAAGTTCACAGATCCCAGCATGTCGAAATTAAGAACTATCATTTTGTCTGTAATATTTCAAGGGAACACAACTCTCAAAAACACTTATCGGAGCGCTTCTCTTTACCTCAACAATGACGTCAGCGCACACAATTGTGAACAAAGATCTACTAAGAGATTTTCTTTATGTCTTTACTGTTTTCAGGGCCTATAAGTCACAATAATACCCTTCAAGTAGTGACGTTCGTGCTACATTTCCCAGACGATAGCTTTCCTTGCAGCCTGCATCAGCGTGTGAATGGAACGCGCCCTCCAAATACGTCACTACATGAAATCTTTAGTAAGAAAAATACAAAATGTCTCTGATATTATTTGACCTGCACTGAGTATGTGAATTCAGAGTCCCGGTTAGGTATGCAACGTCTTGATATCTTAGTTGCAATGTAAGACACAAATGTTTCGTAATGTGGCTTTGACTGGAGAAGATCACACACTTCATAAAAACTGGCAGTGCGATGTTTCAAGCGTTGGTGCACAGATAGCTTTTTATAGATAGCCGACAGTCAGAGAGTTATGTTAAGTAGTCTTGGGGTTCCAGGAATCGACAGTAAGAACGATGGCTGGACTGGCACAGGAACAGCGGTCACATCTGATTTTTTCTTAAAAGAGGACAAGCTAGTGACGTCACTGAGCTGCATACTTTGGCCTGTGAAAGAGGTCACTGCGTCAATGATGCTTCGAGCAAAACTTTAGCATTTAATACAGAATGGAACATGTTAAAATGTAAAACTAAAATTATTTCTATATATTCTTTATTAATATTTATGAAGTGCTTTTAAAATAATCTCTCCATATTTTATTTTGATTTTTCTAAAGGAATTAAACATTATTGACAGTAAACTGATATAAAACAACGCCTACAGAATGGATAATACTGAGACATAAAACTACGCCTACAGTATGGATAATACTGAGACATAAAACATCGCCTACAGTATGGATAATACTGAGACATACAACTACGCCTACAGTATGAATAATACTGAGACATAAAATAACGCCTACAGTATGGATAATACTGAGACATAAAACTACGCCTACAGTATGGATAATACTGAGACATAAAACTACGCCTACAATATGGATAATACCGAGACATAAAACTAAACTGATATAAAAGATCGCATGCAGTCTGGTTATCTCTGATAATTATGGTTCAAGACTGACTTAACATACAATATGATCAGCATTGAGACATGACCGTTGAAAACGACATAAACCATAGCATGCAATCTGCTCAGCATTCAGATATGACGTACAACTTAATAAAAAAATAAAAAGAATGCATGTCATTAAATTAGAGTCTTTATAACAGACATATATATGCTTATTTTGCTCTGCTATACGACACCACATACGTCTATTTAGTACTGATACTGGACACACATACGTCTATTTAGTACTGATACTGGACACACATACGTCTATTTAGCACTGATGTAGAACAAACATACGTCTATTTAGTACTGATACTGGATACACATACGTCTATTTAGTACTGATACTGGACACACATTCGTCTATTTAGCACTGATGTAGAACAAACATACGTCTATTTAGTACTGATACTGGACACACATACGTCTATTTAGTACTGATACTGGACACACATACGTCTATTTAGTACTGATACTGGACACACATACGTCTATTTAGTACTGATACTGGACACACATACGTCTATTTAGTACGGATACTGGACACACATACGTCTATTTAGTACTGATACCTGACACACATTCGTCTATTTAACACTGATATAGGACAAACATGCATCTATTTAGTACTGATATGGGACAAACATTCGTCTATTTAGACTGATAT
The DNA here is from genome assembly GCA_028829895.1 of Sinotaia quadrata. Lineage (NCBI taxonomy): Eukaryota > Metazoa > Mollusca > Gastropoda > Architaenioglossa > Viviparidae > Sinotaia > Sinotaia quadrata. The sequence goes on along the minus strand of CM054183.1, from coordinate 96,875,584 downwards.
GGGACAAACATACGTCTATTTAGTACTGATATGGGACAAACATTCGTCTATTTAGTACTGATATGGGACAAACATTCGTCTATTTAGTACTGATATGGGACAAACATACGTCTATTTAGTACTGATATGGGACAAACATTCGTCTATTTAGTACTGATATGGGACAAACATACGTCTATTTAGTACTGATATGGGACAAACATACGTCTATTTAGTACTGATATGGGACAAACATACGTCTATTTAGTACTGATATGGGACAAACATACGTCTATTTAGTACTGATATGGGACAAACATACGTCTATTTAGACTGATATGGGACTAACATACCTCTATTAAACATACCTCTATTTAGTACTTATATGGGACAAACATACGTCTATTAAACATACGTCTATTTAGTACTGATACGGGACAAACATACGTTTATTTAGCACTGATATAGGACAAACATACGTTTATTTAGCACTGATATAGGACAAGCATACGTTTATTTAGCACTATGCTGGACAAACATATATCTATCTAACTAATATTGGACATACGCTTGACTATTTATGTTAAGAATGTAATATTGTAAGCGTGTGTTTATATGGCGTTTTACAGTTCAAACATGCGTCTAACATTGATATACACGTGTACTCATTTGCGGTTTTATAATAGGACAAACATTTATTCATTTGGTATTAATACAGACCAAATGTGTGTCTATTTGGATTTAACAAACGTATTTATATAGTGAATTTTAGACACACACACCTGATTCCAGTACCAATTCTACAATTCTGATGACACTAATGAATGCTGACTTGTACAGGCCTCAGCATGCTTTTTGTGTTCCATTCGACGTCTTAATTATTGAGCCGCCGGCTGTGTGCTACAAACCCATTCATGCCTGATACTTGTTCATGCCAGTCATGCGTGACAACAAAAGACCACACAGGCAGTACAAGAACAAATGTTGTCTATCTTAAATTAAGTCTGCACTCAATTCCCTCAGCACACTTACAAGCAAAATACATGTAATACAAAACATGGTTTAAAGTTTAAAAAAAAATAAAATTACAAAATGTTATATTGATCATTATAAATGTTGACAATGTTAACTTAATAATTCTATTAGAAAAATATAGAAGGGGGGAATAATTTAGTCACAGCAAGTTTGTACTCATCATATCGGAGCTCTCAAGATTTTCCAACCAACAAATTGCAGTAATAATCCTGCAAGCATGCTCTTTCTCAACTGTCATAGCGTTATCTCTATGGTGTTTTATTCTGTCTCTTTTGAGTCACAGTACCCCTTTCTATATATCTAGCTCTTCTCTTCATGTCATATTCTGTTGCTATTGTGCCATAAGCACTGTCACATTCTGTATCTTCTGTAACGTAACACTATCTGTTGTGTGTCACATTCTATCTCTTCTGTAACGTAACACTATCTGTTGTGTGTCACATTCTATCTCTTCTGTAACACAACACTATCTGTTGTGTGTCACATTCTATCTCTTCTGTAACACAGCACTATTTCTTTTGTGTCACATTCTATCTCCTGCATCACATTGTATCTCTTCCGTAACATAGCTCTGTCTCTTGTGTGTCACATTCTCTCTTCCATAACATAGCTCTGTCTCTTGTGTGTCACATTATTGTATCTCTTCCATAACATAGCTCTGTCTCTTGTGTGTCACATTATTGTATCTCTTCCGTAACATAGCTCTGTCTCTTGTGTGTCACATTCTCTCTTCCATAACATAGCTCTGTCTCTTGTGTGTCACATTCTCTCTTCCATAACATAGCTCTGTCTCTTGTGTGTCACATTATTGTATCTCTTCCATAACATAGCTCTGTCTCTTGTGTGTCACATTATTGTATCTCTTCCGTAACATAGCGTTGTCTCTTGTGTGTCACATTATTGTATCTCTTCCATAACATAGCTCTGTCTCTTGTGTGTCACATTATTGTATCTCTTCCATAACATAGCTCTGTCTCTTGTGTGTCACATTCGATCTCTTCTGACTCATTGCTTATTTAAACTGCATTTGTAAATCCATTTAATTTGCACGTCGTTTCCTAAATCCATTTTATTTATGTTTCTTTTTGTAAATAATCTTATTTGTTTATTTTGTCATTATGCATGTGGATTCATAATTTAGTTTTGCTATATCATTGTTACTTTTCTCGTTTGTATCAAATAGCACGAATGTTATTTAGTGGACTGAATAGACATAACGGTTTGGGTTTTACTGAAAAACACTCATGATATAAGTTGTATTAAACAGAACAAATAATATCATTGATTTACAAAATAACACTAATGATTTCTGCTTTACCAAATAGTTCAAACTGTATCGATTTCTAAATTATTTATTAATATTTCTTATACTTTTGATGTTACGAGTTCTTCCGGCCTCAATCAGTACGGTCGCACTGAGTAGAATTTTCCCCTACCCACTTCCTCCTTGACTGTCTCTTGGCCATGGATTTCTCCATTTTCCCTCTCGCTCTGGGTGTCTCTGACCAGTCCTATTAATTGTTTTCAAATCATACTTCCGGAAAACTCTTCTGACCAGTGAATACTTTTATTAAATCAGTTCTCACCTAGATCCAAAATTGTTGGGGTTAGGCGATTATCTGTAATCGACAAAGGTAAATTCATGACAACTCGCTACGCTCCTAGGAAGTAGCCGTTACACCTCATTGGTGAACACCATATGCCCCGAAACATCGTCTGTTTAAATAGCTGTTTTTAGCCTGGCCTACCTTCACTCCTAGCATATCCCAACGACATGACGCTAGATCAGCATGCCTGACTTCACGCCAGCTAATTTTCATTTCCCTCATGTGTGGACTCTGTTCAAATTCTGCCACTCTCTTTGTATGGTGAGTGATTCCCTTGCAAATAAACATTCAAATTCTGCCAGACTCTCTTTGTATGGTGAGTGATTCCCTTGCAAACAAACATTCAAATTCTGCCAGACTCTCTTTGTATGGTGAGTGATTCCCTTGCAAACAAACATTCAAATTCTGCCAGACTCTCTTTGTATGGTGAGTGATTCCCTTGCAAACAAACATTCAAATTCTGCCAGACTCTCTTTGTATGGTGAGTGATTCCCTTGCAAACAAACATTCAAATTCTGCCAGACTCTCTTTGTATGGTGAGTGATTCCCTTGCATCAAACATTCAAATTCTGCCAGACTCTCTTTGTATGGTGAGTGATTCCCTTGCAACAAACATTCAAATTCTGCCAGACTCTTTGTATGGTGACTGATTCCCTTCCGAACAAGAGTGGTTTCCACTTCACTCGAGTGGTCCGATGTACTTCATACAACCTGTTACATACGACCTGCCTATAAGTTGGCTAGTTATTGAATACGTTGTTGTATTATTGTACACTTAGAGCGCAGAAATTTGTAAGATGCAGCAAACTGTCTAGATAATGTGTGGGTTTTTTGGTTTTCTTTTTTGTTGTTGTTGTTGTTGTGTAGAATAGCATTCATGGAATAACAGTTTATTGCAAGAAAGCAGTTCTTGTTTTCTCACACTCCAAGAAGACAGGGGAAATAATATACTGTGGTAACATAATTAAGTCTGTTCAATATAATCATCATAAAGAAATTCTGTCCAGTCAATATTATTTAGTTTAATGGCTGATGTAGGTATAAGTCTGATTTTTTTTTTTATCAGTGTGAGGATGTAAAATATGTGTAAAGTCCTGATTCGTGTTTTGAGCAGTTAACTTGTAGATGTGTAATGTCTTGATTTGTTTTTCGGGCTAATTTAAGATGTTTTGTGTTCATATTGTTAAAATCTAAATCTAAGTAAACGTCAGAGTGCTGTTGAATGAAGCCTTCTTGTCGTTTGTACATCATGTGACGCATGCACATTTAAGGAATTTATGACAAAATCTGTATATAGAATTAATGATTTGTTTGCTGCAATTTTTAATCTACAGTAATAAACCAGGGTATGTCTAGCGTTTGATTGTCTCATATACTGTTGAGCTCTTGCCAGACTTTACCAGCCACCGTAAGTTTCAAGTGACATTATTTTAATTTAATTGTACGTCTAGATGAATAACTAAAATAATGTCACTTGATTATAATCGTTCAAACTTGCATTTTATAAATTCAGCGGTCACCCCATCCGACAACCTTAGTGTTCACATACTGAATAGCCTTGATGATATCGATTGTCCAGATTGAACTAGTGATACTGATTGTAGCCTACTGAATAGCAATAATCATATCGATTTATACTATCTAGCACAAATTATATCGGTTTTACCAAATAACACTAATTATATTGGTTATACTGAATAGCACCAATGATATAGATTGTATTCAACAGTAATAATGATATCGATTTATAACTAGCATAAATTATATCAGTGTTACCCACAACACTAATAATAGGACAGCAGTACTCAGTAGTAGAACTTAATGATATCAGTTTATTAAATATGATGTCGGTTGTTTGCACAGAAACACACTAACATTATGGGTTATTTGTACTGTATAATATGAATAATATCAAATGTTTGTATTTTTGAACACCACTGATATCAGTTGTATTAGATAAAGGTAATGAAATCGGTTATACCAACTAAGTAATCAGTCGATTAACACCATTGATATAGGTTGTACCGAATAAGACTAATTATCGCTTGTATTGATTAACGCTAATAATACAGAGTGTGCTGGTTAACATTAATGATATAGGTCGTGCTGATTAACACTAATTATATTTGTTGTAGGCTCTACTAAATGACACTAATTACAACGGTTTAAGGGACCGTAACTCTTCTTCGTTCAACATCTTAGTTGTTATTCTTCAACTTCCGGTTCAAGATATCGTAGCAGACGAAAGTGTGACTGAAATGATATCTGTTTGTTGTGTTTTAGGTTTCTTGTATCGATGGAGAGGAGTGTAAGGAAGTGAAATATTTTTTCATCGATTATAAATGTTTCTACACAATTTTTTTTTGTTTTCTTGTTAATTAATTTTTCAACAACACCAAAGGCATATGCCTGCAGTTAGTTACGCTCGTTCGATATGACCTATATATTCATGTACAACTTTGCCTCATACTTGCGTTTATTATGTTTAAATATTAAAAGTAATAACTTACACAATTAAAAATATATTTGCACATAATATTTTTTCATGTATACATTTTATAATTCAGATCTACAGTATTGCCAAGACAAAGGAGCTACAGCAAAATCTACACAAAAACTGGAGATAAGGGTAAAAAAATAATTGAGTGCATTAAGAAAATAAAGTATTAAAAATAGAAAACCGATGATAAATAGGAAAGTGACATAACTTTAAAATAACTACTAAATTCCTCTATAAATTCCTAAATTTCACATTTTAAATAATTTCCTGTTTTAATTTAAATATACATTTTTATACTCTATAACAGTATAACTTTAAGCAAGTTGTCTGTTTAATTATTGATATGATGGAATGATAACAGTTAAAAAATACTCTCTGTTAATTTATGTGGCGTACTTACTTTTAATTCATTGGGTATTTTCTATTAATTTAAGGTGTGCTATTTAGTATTTTACATTTAACTGAGGTCTATTATTTAAATAATGTTGATAATGTGAATTTGTAGTTGTATTGACAAATGAGATTTATATGTTAAACTTTACTTACTTATAGGGAGCGCTTCCAATTTATCCTGATTTTGCACTATGTTAAACTTAAACATGTAAAATTTTCTCCAATTATCAATATGTATCATAATAAAACGTGGTAATGTTTTGCAGTTTCTCTGTGACTATCTCAGTAATTACTAATTTACTACAATACAATGTTTAATTGTCTTAGGAACATCAATGATTTTCACAGGGGTGCGGAAACCCAAAGATGATGCAATATTTGATGCCCTAGGAACTACAGATGAACTGTCATGTGCTATTGGGTGAATATATTATTTAGATATAATGAGAGAATAGGTGGTTTGTCTGTGTTAATGAGTTGCTTAGACACAAGTATGTCACAGTATAAAAATAATGGGAAGTTGTTTTTCTGCATTAATGTTTTTGTTCATACACTATAGAGTCTGTATAATAATAGAGTGAGAGCATATATCTTTTTAATAATATGTTGTTCATGTACTAATGACTCTTTATAAAGAAAGAGAGTGAGGTATTTCTTTGTTAGTGTGATGTGCAGTCACTTGAGTGAGTCACTATAATAATAATATGGTGATAGGTGTAGTGTTTCTGAATTAATGTATTTTTTATTACAATACACAAGAGTGATCATTTTCAATTAATGAGAGGCAGCTTAGTGTTTCTGAGTTGCCTAGACACATGATTGAGACATTTAAATGAGAGTTTGGCACTTCTGTACCAATATGTTAAACATTCACATGAATTGAGCTAGTATAATGTAATCAGAGAGTGAGATGTTACTAGTGTTGATAGTTCTACATTCATATGAATGAGTCGCTATAATATAATGAGTTTTAGCAGCCAGCTTCTGAATCATTGTAAGGGAGTCACAATAATAATATAATATGCAGCATGTATACATACAGTTGAATCTGTGCAATTAATTAAAAAAGGTTGTGTTTATGAGATGCACATCAATCGATATAATGAAAGAGTATGATTTATGTCATACTTCTACACATGAGTGGGACAATATTTATTAATTAATGAGAAAGTGGGGTGTTTCTCTGTCAGTGTATTTTGCATACATGTGAGTGAGTCAATATACTACTTTTTTTTTTTACACGTTTTTGTATAATATTTGTTTTTTTTTCTATCTTATTCTTATTTATGGCAAATCCATCTTAATAAAGATAAGGCAGTTAATTTTAAATTTGACCCTCAAGCAATAGAGAAGTGACTTCTACACATTTACCTTTTGCAAACTTTAAATTAAAAAATAATTCTAAGATAGTTTATATTTTTCTGATTTCCACAGTGTTGCTGCAGAATACTGCAGAGAAGCAAGACTCAGTTTAGACGACAAACTTTTAATGGTAAGTATGCTTAAGAAAATCTATCTGAATGAATGAATACTTTTAAAATTTTAAGTAAGTTAAAAGAAACTATTGAAATGAAAAACTATTTGATGGTAAGTATATTTAAGAGTACTATTTGGATAATTTTAATGATAAATTTAAGAAAATATTTAGATGAACTATTTTTAATGGTAAATTAATAAAACAAACTGAATGAAAAGTTATTAATGAGAAATACATTGAAGAAAATCATTGGTATGAAATATTTAAGAAAACTAATCGGATGAAAAATTATTAATGAGGGAAGTAAATTTAAAATAACTCTTTCAATCAAAAGGCTATTAATGGTTAAGCACATTTAAGAAGACTATTGGGAAAAAAAAATTAATGGTAAGTTTAAAATACTATATGAATGAAAGCTTTTAAAGGTAAGTGCATTTAAGACAACTTTTTGAAAGAACTGTTTTTAATGGTAAGTAAGTTTAAGGTAATTGTATAATATTTTTTATGGTATGCAAGTTTAAGAAAATTATTTGGATGAAATACTTTTAACAATAAATAAATTTAAGATAACTATTTAAATAAAAGAGTTTAATTGTATGGACATTTTAAAAATCGTTAAATATTTTTAATGGTGAGTCCAAGAAAACTGTTCGGCTGAACTATTTTAATGGTATTTTTAACTGACTGTAACTTTTAAAGAGGAGGCAAACAAAGTAGTATAACAGCTTTAAAGTCTTGTTTCTGTACTGAACTATTTTGTTAAAATTCACATGTGAATTCATTTACAGATTCAGATAATGGATACTTTTTCTAAATCACTTCCAGTTTCAAATAATAGTCACATTTGAATTAATTTCCACATTCAAATATTGTCACATTTGAATTAATTTCCACATTCAAATATTGTCACATTTTAATTCGTTTCCACATTCAAATATTGTCACATTTGAATTCATTTCCAGATTCAGTCAGTTTTGCAAGACATTGGATCAAATGTTGCAACACCCATAAGTTCTGCTCGGGAAGCTCATCTTAGTGAGAAATAATTATTTATTGCACCTAGACAATTAAAAATCAGCTCATATGTCTGTCTGTCTGTTTTTCTGGCATGAGGATATCATCTTAGTGAGAAGTAATTATTTATTGTATCTTGGCTATTAAATATCAGCTCATATGTCAGTTTGTATCAGTCTATTTATCTAACATGAGAAGCTCATCTTAGAAAGAAATCTTGATTAAATATCAACCCCTGTCTGTAACTCTATATCTTTCTTTCTATCTGTCAGTCTATTGATATAACATGAGAAGCTTACCATAGTGATAACTAATTATTTATTGTATCATGATGATTAAATATAACCCCATCTTTCTGTATTTCTGTTTATGTTTCAGTCTGTATAATTATTAATATAACTCTAAAAGCTCATCTTAATAAGAGTTATTTATTGTATCATTATGTTTAAGTGTCGGCCCATCTGTCTCTCTCTCTGTTTGTCTTATTGTCTGTCTCTTTGTCTGTCTGCCTGTCCACCCATCACTTCATCCAGTTTGTTTGTGTTTACAGTTGCCACTTAAAATATAAACTAACTATCTCTTAAAATCTTTGAGAATCATTTAGCTAGTCAGTTTTTATTAACTTTATTTAAACATTTTCATTTATAACTACCAATGCTCTAATATATGACAACAACCCAGTATCATGCTTACAGTAGTCATTTAAATGCTATTGTATTCATTCTCTTATCTTTCTGTATTGGTATTAATACATTGTTGTTATAATCTGAAAAGCTTTGATCACTAATAGTATTATTTATTAATTTATTCATTTTTTAAAATCTGAAATTTTTCTTTATATTGCTCCATAGTCTAAAAGATGTTTCTTGATTCCAGAAAGAGTGGAATTTAACAAGGAATATGTTGACCAACTTGAACAGTGGATTGACGAAATGACTGCCCAGTTGCCTCCCCTCAAGAATTTTATTTTGCCTGTAAGTACAAAGTGCATGTATGATGCTTTCACATTATGTGCTTTAACAATACACTTAATAAATTATGATGTTTTATTTTCTGAAAAGGAGAGGATAGATAGTAGCTTCAACATGTAGATTTTAAACAAAATGTAAAAATTAAGGATTTACAACCCCACCATCTCCCCAGCAAAATGTATTGGAAATATTGTTTGTAATGCTCTCTTTTAGCCATTAGTGTGTGTGTGTGGGTAGGGTAGCAAAATGTAAATGTGTTCTCTGTTTATTCACTGATTGATGGGTAGTTCTTTGTAAACATGCTGTCTCTTCTACCACTCATGGGTGGGTAGCTATGTGTAAACATGCTTCTACCACTCATGGGTGGGTAGCTATATGTAAACATGCTGTCTGTTCTACCACTCATGGGTGGGTAGCTATATGTAAGCATGCTGTCTGTTCTACCACTCATGGGTGGGTAGCTATATGTAAACATGCTATCTGTTCTACCACTCATGGGTGGGTAGATATGTGTAAACATGCTGTCTGTTCTACCACTCATGGGTGGGTAGCTATGTGTAAACATGCTGTCTGACCTACTGCTCAGCGATGGGATAGCTCTGTTTAAATATCCTGTCTGCATTGCCATTCAGTGATGGGATAGCTCTGTTTAAATATCCTGTCTGCATTGCCATAACTTGAAACAAATACTCAGCTGTAGAGATTTGACTCTTCACATTGACCTCAGCATCTGTTAATCTGTGAACTAATCTTACAGACATAAAGTAAAAATTGTATATTTTGAAAAGTATCAGCTTTAAAGTTAGATTTTTCATGTTGATTACAGCAACTGCTTTAAAGATTAGACTTTTCATGTTAATTACAGCATTTGATAACCTTTGAAGCAGTTTTGGGCACCATTCTCTATGTGGTCAATGCCTAATTACTAAACATTACATAAAAGTGCTTGCTGTACAGTACAAATAAATTGGGTAAATAATTTTTGTCTACCCTTGCAAGTTTCCAATTCAGTGGCCTTCTTATTATTTTATGTTCATATGTATATGTTTTATCAGATAGCCTAAAAATCTTCAAACAGTTAATCCTGAATTAATTTCCACATTTATAATTAATAAGTTCAAGTAATCTATGTTATGTTTGCAAGTTTTGTGGTTTACTCTCATTTAAGAATTATGTCGATCATTTAAAATAGTAATTTGAAAAACATATAGTGAATCATTTTGTCAGATGACACATTAATTTAAAAGACTAATGCATTGCAGAAACTGAATGCCAGTGTTTGTAACACATGTAGCCATTTCGAACTATGTGTCTACACTGTAATAAGAAGGATGAGTGCAAAGGAAATGAAACTCATTTAATATAATAAAATGTGAGGTTTCTTACAATGCTTTGTGCATTATAGTAAAAGTGCTGATAAATCTTGTATTTAATATAACAAGAAGCAGTTTATATGAGCATATCAGTGCTAAAATAATCAATCATGTTGTTCTCAACAATCAGCTCATTTAAAATGTGTTTCTGTCTGATTTTACTTGCCCTTGAACATTGTTAAATGAAGCTATAGCTTCACTTAGTGATAAATTAGAAGCCCAATGTTATTATTATTTTTATTATTATTGTTATTATTATTATTGATAATTACAGTCTGGAGGAAAATCTGCAACACATCTTCATTTAGCTCGTGCTGTTTGTCGGAGAGCAGAACGAGAGTGAGTTCGTTCCTTTGCTATACTAATGAAAGAAAATGTACTTAAATGTTTATTATGTTGTCATTTATTGTACTGTCACATTTACAGATGTATCTTATGTGTTTGTTATCTTAACTAAAGTTTTAATATTTACTGTACTATCACATTTACTGTATGTTTCTTACAAGTTTGTCATCTTACCGACACTGTTAACATTTACTGTACTGTCACATTTACAGTATGTTTCTTATGTGTTTGTTATCTTAACTAAAGTTTTAATATTTACTGTACTGTCACATTTACTGTATGTTTCTTATGTGTTTGTTATCTTAACTAAAGTTTTAATATTTGCTGTACTGTCACATTTACTGTATGTTTCTTACAAGTTTGTCATCTTACCGACACTGTTAACATTTACTGTCACATTTACAGTATGTTTCTTATGTGTTTGTTACCTTAACTACACTTTTAATATTTACTGTGCTGTCTGATTTACTGTTGTTCTTACATGTTTGCTATCTTAACAACTCTGTTAATATTTACTGTGCTGTCATATTTACTGTATGTTCTTACAAGTTTGTCATCTTACATACTCTGTTAATATTTACTGTGCTCTCATATTTACTGTATGTTCTTACGTGTTTGCTATCTTAACTACTCTGTTAATATTTACTGTGCTCTAAGATTTACTGTTGTTCTTTCATGTTTGCTAGCTTAACTCTCTGTTAATATTTACTGTGCTGTCAGATTTAATGTTGTTCTTAATACACTTTTAACATTTATTGTATTTTATATGTTAACAAGTACAGTATTTTTTTTGTATGCTCATTCTGTGAGCATTAGATTTATTATTCATTAGCCTTCTATTTTAGATTACATTCCTTTTGTGCATGAGCAGAAAAATGTATTAATAAGTGAAATATAAAATATGTTTTACTCACAAGAAGTAACCTTTTAATACCTGTATAATGCATTGGTTTATTTGTTGCATCACATATTTTCACTGTAGATATTGCAAATTATAACTGTCCATTTATGCTTCTTTTCCTTAATTTTTAATTATATACTTTGTTCACATACACATATGTGAATGCAAAAGTGTGTGTGTGATGGTGAGGAAAATATCTGTTGTGCATGTGTGTGTTTGTATGTGTGTGTGTATGTAAAGAAAGAAACTTTAATGCATATTACACAGAATAAATGCAATATTAAATTTGATGTAGTGTGAAACAAGCACAGCAGTTGATGTTATACTGAATAGTCATAATCATGACAACAGTGATTATGTAACCTGACAATGACATTTTAAAAAATTGTAAATTGTGCAGTTGCAAGGGTTTATTTTGTTAATGTTTTAAAAATTAAAAAGGGAATAAACCAACCAGCATTGAATAGTTTAATTGGTGCTTCCAGTAATATTTCTCCATTGTTAAATACTTTAAAATCTTCGTATGAATTTGATAGCAAAATAGTCTGGTTTTGTGATTTAAAGACTAAATGAAATAAAATCTAGGTCGGCTACAAATAAAAATAAATCCTTATTAAATGAGTAATCCACATTCTTAGAATCAAGACTGCAAAATTTAAACTTTCAGAGATTTATATAAATGCATTTATTTCAGTTTTGAAAATCAATATTTTTGAAAGAAATCAGAGCTCTTGTTCATTTGCGAGACTGACTTCTCACCATAGTAACATAACATGTGATGTCACAATGTGGATCTACAATCTCACCATAGTAACATAACATGTGATGTCACAATGTGGATCTAAAATCTCATATGTTGTCCCACATATTGTCCTGTGGTAAACATGAGGTTTGAAAAATAAAACATGGTTAAACATTACACATGGCTGCACAAACGATGGATGAACTAAAAATATTCATTTTTAACATTTCCCAAAGATCACAGATTATGAAAAAAGTTGATTACAAAATTGAAATGAGAAAACTTTCATTCGAAAGCACATATAGTACTGTGTAGTGAGCATTTCCAAGAAGACTAAGAAATGCAAAGCAGACAGTCTTTTCAGGACAGTTTAGCACTGCGAGTTACTTAAATATGCATATTGGGGTTACATAAATATATTATATATATATTCATCAAACCCTTATCGTCATCTTTTAATCTGAATTTGTATGAATGCATTTTATTACATCAGCAGTTGCTTGTGTGTTAATTGCATCACAATATTTTACTTTATATAGTGTAGCATTACTTTTAACACTATTTATAATATTGTACTTTATATACTGTAGTATTACTTTTAACACTATTCATAACATAAATGTATATGACAAATTTTCTTGAATAGATAATCTTACTACTGTAGCCACTAGCAAGAAAATAAAAAGTTTGGTTATCTGATAGAACATAACTATTTACAAGTTTGGTTATCTGATAGAACATAACCATATACAAATTTGATTATCTGATAGAACATAACTATTTACAAGTTTGGTTATCTGATAGAACATAACCATTCACAAGTTTGGTTATCTGATATAACATAACCATTTACAAGTTTAGTTATCTGATAGAACATAACCATTTACAGGTTTGGTTATCTGATAGAACATAACCATTTACAAGTTTGGTTAAATTAAATTTTTTGAAAATGTTGACATAGAATAAATATGCTAGTTATGGGTTCAAATATTATTGTCTTGTCTCACTGTTCAGAGACTGTCTAAATCATACACTATATAACTTATAAATTAACCTAGTTCATACACTGTCTAACTCATACACTATTCTAGTTCACACAGTACCAATCTCACACATGACTCATACAATATCTAACTCACACACTATTGTAGTTCATACAATATTTAACTCATACACTATTCTAGTTCATACACTATTATACACTACCTAACTCATATACTATTCTAGTTCATACACTGTCTGAGTCATACACTAACTCATACAATGTTCTAGTTCATACACTAACTCATACTATCCTAGTTCATACACTATCTTAACTCATACTAACCTAGTTCATATCACTATCTAACTCATACCATCCTAATTCATACACTATTCTATCCTAGTTCATACACTAGCTCATACACTATCTAACTCATACACTAATCTAGTTCAAACACTGTCTAACTCACATTATCTAACTCAAACACTATCTAACTCACAAACTATCTAGCTCAAACACTATCTAACTCAAACACTAACTTACAAACTAACTCAAACACTATCTAACTCATACATATTAGCTTAGTGGCCATGATTGTAAATGCTTAAAGCTCTTTGTAAAATTAGTACAAATAAATACCTATAGTCATTATTCTTATCATATTAAATAATATTTGATGTAGTACTGCTTTATATGTAGTTAATTTAATAATATGAAAGTAAACAATATAATTTGGGTTAACTGATAAACGATGTAGTGCTGTTTTATTGTTTGATGTGTTAGTCCTTTGGAAGGATTAATTTTATTGTTTCCTTTAATTTTTGTTACTTGTTCTGTACTTCACTAAATTTTTATTCCATTTCTGCAGGCTAACACCACATCTTAGAGAGAAAGAAATAGATGAAGAAACTTACCGATTTCTTAATAGGTAATGTGAGTTTACTGTCAACTAACACCCCATTTTAGAGAGAAAGGAATAAATGAAGAAACTTACCGATTTCTTAATAGGTAATATGAATTTTCTGCAGACTAATGCCATGTATTAGAGGTTGGATTAAAAGAAACTTACCAGTTTTTTAATAGGTAATTTGAGTTTTCTTTCATCATTATCAGTTTCTTAATAGGTAATTTGAAATTTGCTTCCAACCACTCTCTTAGAAACGTACTGATTTCTTGACATTATAATTCAAGTTTATTTTTAGACACCATCCAAGAATCACACCACTTTCTTAACAGGTAATTTGAATTTGATTTTTAGACCCAAATTTTTTAAAATATTTTATTTTTTCAGCAAGCACTCCAAACATGACTGTCATATTTGGAAGACCCAACATCTCTATACCCATGTTTAAAATAACAAGGGAGTCTGTATGCTTCATATCAAAGGACAAAAGTTATATGTACATCTAAAGTGTTAAACTGATGCTATTTTAACTCATTTATTAATTACACACAAAAATTAGCAGAAGCAAAAACTAAACGAGGAAAGAAGAGTTAGGGGAAAGTAAATAAAAACAGATTTAGTGTATGGAGTTATTTTCGTTTTCTACTTGCAGCAAATCATATCTACTCTAACCTTTCTCTTAAAAAATCAACAACGACAACCTAACCCTAATAATCCAGCTCAGCAAACCCTATCCCTAACCTTTCTCTTAAAAAAATCAACAATGACAACCTAACCCTAATAATCCATTCAGCAAACCCTATCTCTAACCTTTCTCTAAAAAGGCCACAACAGTTGTATTCGGAGACACTCCATATTTTCTTATTTGGTGATTGTTGCTTAGAAAATGTTAAAAAAATCAATAGGGATTCTTCATAAAGAATAAAATTAAAATTCATTTTGGTGATTTTTGCTTAATTGCTTGATTTATATCTAAATTTTTGTTTTTCTCTTTCCCCCCTCCAGGCTGAGTGACTTCCTTTTCACAGCTGCAAGATATGCTGCCATGATTGAGGGAAGAGAAGAAAAGATCTACATGAAATTTTCTGATAAACATTTCAAAAATGACAGTTAGAAGTACTCATAACAACTCAGCTTTTACTTTGATGATTAAGGGAAGAGAAGAAAAAATTACCTAAAATTAGCTTTTACTTTGATGATTAAGGGAAGAGAAGAAAAAATTACCTAAAATTTTCTCTTCAGTATTTAAATAAAGATGATTAAAAGTGCAGCGTAATATGTGCCTTGGTGATTGAGGGAAGAGAAAAAAAGATTTTTAAAAAATTTATATACATGTAAAAAATGACTGTTAGAAGTATTGAAGAGAGAAATAAGTGCTTGCATAAATTTAATTTTCACAAAATTATTTCTCAAATAGCTTAGGAATCTGACTAGCACTACAGTAGCAGTAATATGCTGCTGCAAGATGAGGGAATGGAAGAAGAGTTATACAGATGTGTGTGTGTGTTTATGTATGTGTGTAAAAAAAATAAAAATGCATACTTAGCCTGTTAAATGATGTTATGAGGCAAGAGATGAAAGAATAGATTTACATACAAAAGATTACATCTTTCTGTACTCAGATATATATATATATGCTGCCATAGTGGACCAAAAGAAAAGATTGACATATTTCTGAAAAAATATTATCACAATAATTGTCGATTACTAGCTAAGAGTTAACTGCTGCCATAATCATGGAAGAAGAAAAAGTATATATATATATATATTGAGAGAGTGATTTTCCTATCCAGTCTGTGATTGGAAAAGAAAAAATTTGGAAGGTTTGTAGCAATTGCTTGTCATTTTTGTTTCTTATAGGTTGAATTTTGTCATAAGTTTAAAGTACTTGTACAGTGTAAGACTACAAAGCTTTCGCTAACACAATACAACACATACTTTCGCTTTATCATTGTGAGACTTATCTATGGTAATAAGCACGTGTACAGTCCTTTAGGTGTATTGTCCTTCCGTTTAAATTTTAAAATGTATTGCTAACACAGATATCAATTCATCAGTCTTTGTACTCTAGCATTGATCAGGATTACACTAATGATTTATTTCATTCTTGTGTAGCTAAAATGATGTAAAATGAGTGCACAATATGCATCCAGAGATTAGAATAAATGAACTGTAATAATACAGTGTTCAAGTAATTTATCATGAAATAATTAATGTTGAACTCAGTTAAATGTCTAAAGTAATATTTATTATCCTTTGTTTATAGTTTCTACACTTTGTATAATCATTAATAAGCAATAATGACAGTTTTCAAATGATTAAACAGAAATGTATTTGACATATCCGAGCTTATAACTCTGTGGTGAGGAGTTTCTCCTTAAACTTTTACTCTTCATTAACTTCCCTGTGCCGATGTAACAATTTTAATCTTGTGTCATCATTGTGCCGTTACTTGTTTCCTTCTCCTTTAGTCGGAGTTATCTTTTCTTGGGAAAGTTGAGCGTTCTCTCCCCTCCATTCCATCTGATGACGTACTCACCATTCACAATAACTCTTTTAATATTCTATCAACTTAAATATATTTTGGTTTCTTATCTTTCCTTGCTACAGTCATAAAGGATACGAATTACAGTTATGATTAAAGAAATATAGTGGACATTAATAAAGTTAATATATTAATGTACTTTATTTCGTTTGGTAGTATTTCTCGACAAAGGCTTTCATGACTGTCATCAAAACACATATAATGGTAAGAAAATAATTTCATGAAATTCAAAGGATGCCGCCCCTTAACATTTGGCTAATTGTTGTGCACACCGGTAAGTTAATTGGTGCGTGGGTGGTATTAAAGAGACCATTACTACGCAGACTTCATTTACTTTGATTTCCTAATGCATGTTGTGGAAGATTTAGTCGATATTTGGTTGCTACATTGTCAGTGGTTGGCTTGTGCCCGTCACTGCCAATTCTTGCCTGCTATGATTCCTTAACGTTCGCTGACTTCGCGCCACAGACTACACGAGGGAGGGGGGCGGTGAAGAATGTGGGTGGAAAAACCTTGACGGTGAATAGAGATAACAAATGTATGCCTCACCAGGTTTCAGTTTGAGACCGACACTAAGTATGTCTGTACTCTGTGTCCAATTTGGATCGCTTGCTACGAGATTTGCTCTTTTGACGATAGCTCATTATATTATTGAGGTTCCATTGGACCTTGTGGACGTCACGTTTACTGTGGTCTCTACAACAGGAAGTCAGTTGGAAGACAGCTTGTGTCTGCGCTAAATAGAGCTATTTCCTGTGTTGTTCATATCGGTTGGTTTGTGTCGCCTTTCGTGCGTTTGATGTCGTAAAAGTGCAGATAATGTAGACAATAAGCAGAAATCTGGCACTCATGTTTTTGTCTATCCCTGATGAATTTAGATATGCGATGTTTTTGCTCTTTCAGCTATTGTTTTACTTGTTCATATCGCTGTTGTTGGTGGTGCAGCTGCTGTTGACTTGAATCATTCACGCATAGCGGTACAGTTATTGTTTATTATTTACTGTTTTTATTTTGGGGTGTACGAATAATTGATTGTCAGTGTTGGTTCAGTATTTGTGAACCTCCTGCTGTTGTATTTGGGTATAGGTGAGTTTCCCCTTTTTCCAGTTGTACTCTCTTTGTGTCTGTACCTTTGCGTCTGTTTACTGCTGTGTGTTAACTATTTAGGAACGCTGTTTACTGCTGTGCGTTAACTATTTAGGAACGCTGTTTACTGCTGTGCGTTAACTATTTAGGAACGCTGTTTACTGCTGTGCGTTAACTATTTAGGAACGCTGTTTACTGCTGTGCGTTAACTATTTAGGAACGCTGTTTACTGCTGTGCGTTAACTATTTAGGAACGCTGTTTACTGCTGTGCGTTAACTATTTAGGAACGCTGTTTACTGCTGTGTTTGACAGTGTATCTTTCTTTGCACTTTATTACTCTCACTCTCTCTCATACACTTTCTCTCATACACTTTCTCTCACCAACTCTCTCTCTCTCTCTCTCTCTCTCTCTCTCTCTCTCTCTCATTTCACATGCATAAGACTGACGGTTTCCCTCCACACATCTCCGTTTCACTCAAGTCTGACTTACATGTGGTTTCTTTTTTAATTTTTTTTTTTTTACTCTTTACCGGTACTAACCGCATCTATCTTCATAAAGTGTGTTTTCTGTACCTTTGCGTCTGTAACTGTGTCAGTGTTGTGTGATCTTTTCCTGTTGACTGTGTTGAGTGATCATGCCCTGTTGACTGTCAGTGTTGTGTGATCTTGCCCTGTTGTCTGTCAGTGTTGTGTGATCTTGCCCTGTTGACTGTTTTGTGCGATCTTTTCCTGTTGACTGAGTGTGTTGCATGATCTCGCCCTGTTGACTGTGTTGCATGATCTTGCCATGTTGATTTTGCTGTGTAATCTTGCCCTGTTGATTGAGTTGTGTGATCTTGCCCTGTTGACTGTGTTGTGTGATCTTGCCCTGTTGCCTCTCTGTGTTGTGTGATCTTGCCTTGTTGACTGTGTTGCGTGATCTTGCCCTGTTGACTGTGTTGCGTGATCTTGCCCTGTTGACTGTGTTGTGTGATCTTGCCCTGTTGACTGTGTTGTGTGATCTTGCCCTGTTGACTGTTGTGTGATCTTGCCCTGTTGACTGTTGTGTGATCTTGCCCTGTTGACTGTGCTGTGTGATCTTGCCCTGTTGACAATCTGTAACATATCGGATGGATATGGAACGAAGAGGAATTCATTTATAAGTATTTGTGAAGGCCACCAATAATATTAAGTAAAATTAAGGCCAGATACATATTGGTCTCAGACAGCATTTCGGTTTATATGATACGAATATAAATATTCTTTTCAAGTGTCTTGTGGAGACCACCAATAATATTAAGCAGGATTAAGATGAGCTGAATAAAATAAGAATTATTTACTCCAGCTCTGTGTCCACTAAATGTTGGGTCGACGTATTTCATTTCGTATGCTTCAATTTTTTTTTTTTTACAAGCAAACATCTGCCTGCATGTAATAAAATTGCTCTCAAAGTATTATGCTGTTAAAATCCGCAATATTTATTCCTTCTTCATTCTGAAATCTAAGTGCATCTATTTTAAAATCCAGTCATGATTTTTACTCTTTCTGAATTCTGGGACCCTAGCAGTATCCTAGTTTGAATATAGCTGTGACAACCCTTAGAGGGCACTGTACTGCTAGTCGTGAAGTCGATGCTTGATGACCAGATGAATTCTTTTCGTGAAAGAATCGTGACAGGGCCTTTCACACTAAGAAGATACAAGAAAGCTCGCTATATTATCCTAGAAACGCTGACAACCAAGCCTGGTTTTCTAATTATTATAATTAAGTAATAAGTACTTCTTAAAAGCAGACTATTTTACTCTCTTTTGCTATTCTCTAGCAGATACTATCCTTTCAGTTAAGCCAACCTTGAACCCAAAATTCATTTTAATTTAAATGAATTTTAAATTCAGCAGAATGGCTTGTTATATCTGCGATATCTGTGTGTTTGTTACAGTGCGTGTCTCTACGTGCTTTCTTGGAAAATTTGAGTTTAGAATTTGCCATTCATCTTTATTCTGGTCAGTGGTCAATGTGTCCATTTGCTCGCGAATAGTAAGTAATAATTTTCTGTTCTGTTTCACCTTTTAGGACTCCACTCTACTTGACATTGTATTTAATATACACATTACACCTAAATAGGTATGATTAAATTGTCTCTCCTTTCTGCTGTTTGTGACTTTTTGTCAATTTTACTGATGTGTGTTAACTATTTAGGAACGCTGTTTACTGCTGTGTGTTAACTATTTAGGAACGCTGTTTACTGATGTGTTTGACAGTGTATGTTTCTTTGCACTTTATTACTCTCTCTCTCTCTCTCATACACTTTCTATTACCCTCTCTCTCTCTCTCTTTCCCTCCATACACCTCCATTTCACTCAAGTCTGACTTACATGTGGTTTTAAAATTTTATTTTTTTAACTCTTTACTGGTACTAACCGCACCTATCTACCGAAAGCGTGTTTTCCTATATTTATGTCTATCCTACAGTCCGCCGCTGTTATGCGCTACTATGTGTGTGCATATCATCATCTTTATTTGTATGACAGTGCATGTTCTGTGCATATGTGTTTGAAGAGAGACAAAACGCCAACTTGACAACAACTCTCAACACACAGAGACTATTTATAGACCCGTTACATATGTGTTTGAAGAGAGACAAAACGCCAACTTGACAACAACTCTCAACACTCAGAGACTATTTATAGACCCGTTACATATGTGTTTGAAGAGAGACAAAACGCCAACTTGACAACTACTCTCAACACACAGAGACTATTTATAGACCCGTTACATATGTGTTTGAAGAGAGACAAAACGCCAACTTGACAACAACTCTCAACACACAGAGACTATTTATAGACCCGTTACATATGCACTTGCGGTCCGCAATTTCTTACATTCTTTAGCGTTCCCAATCCAGATAATTGCAGTAACAACTTCCACTAATAATACGTGACGATTTCAGTCCTGTGAATATCCTAGAGCACAGGTCCTGACTACTACCGGAACTTTTCTGTTGACCTTCATGACCCGGACTCGACCGGTGAGTGGTCGAACTGACCGAGCGTTGCCGAGCGCTAATTGGATTAAAACCTGTCCAAAGGTCGTGACTTATTAATTAACGGTGACGAGATACGCAAAGCGCGACGTCACGGTCGAAGTTTATTATTTATCCAGTCGTCAGAGAGAGAGAGTGCGTATGTGAATCCCAATGCGCCATTTGCCCATTTTAAGATCTTAACAATATTGCAAAGGGCGTTGGACACGTGTCATGGGACATTCAGGACCGGCCGTAGTATCGTCTTTCAGCGATTGATTTGCATTTCGAGTAACAAAGGAGTTTCAAAAGCTATAATTTACGGCAATTAATGGGTTTTAAAAGTTAGAATTTACAGGATACTATGATTTATTTAAAGATAGAATTTACGTTAATTAATGGGCATTAACAGTTAGAATTTGCGGGAGTTGATGGGCTTTAGTGGTGGAAAAAACCTAAATCAGCATTTTATGGGTGTTAAAGGTTATAATGCTTTTTAGTAGATTAATTAATAGATTTTAAATGTTGAATTTATATTAATTAATGGATTTCAATGGGTGAATTTATAGATTTTAATTTAATGGGGTTTTGGAATTCAAATGGTGAATTTACAGTAATTTATAATTTTTAATTAATGGGGTTTAGATTTGTAATTTTCAATTAAATAATGGATTTTAAATGTTAGAAATTGCAGTAATGCGTGTTCTAAAGGTTGAATTTATAACAATTTTAAACCTCGTATTTTTAATACAGAAGAGGTTTTGTACATTCATGTAATTTCAGTTAACACATTTACAAAGCTTGTATTTGAGACAATTAAAGAACAGTTAAATCTTGACAACAATTAAGGACTTAAAACTAAATTGGACATTAGTAATTCACAGTAAAAAGGCGTGTATTTGAGAAAATTAAGGAGCAGTTAAATCTTGACAACAATTAAAGTCTTAAAACTAAATTAGACATTAGTAATTCACAGTAAAAAAAAAAAAAAAGCGTATATTTACGGTAGTAAAGAACTTTTTAACCTAAAGTCATTTTTAGTAATTAACAAATTTAAAGGCTTTTGTTAGCAGTTTTGAAAGCACTACAGAGATTACAGAAACTGTATTGTTTTTTGTTCATTTGCATTTGGGGGAGGGTCTCTGAGTAAAGTAGGTCACGCTCAAAGTAAGGGAGAGGGGTGAGGAAAGCGTGAGGGGAATGAAGGGGGGACTGAGATTGTGACGTCTCACTTTTTCACTATTTGATATGTTGTTTTGCTTTGCTCTGTGACCAACTAATCAACATAGGAATTCTTTTGACAGAATTGGACTGCACATAGTACTACGGCCTCGCAAGGTAGCAATCAAAATAGGAACTTTTTTAAAATAATTCTTGTCATATTCAAAATATTTTGACGAAGAGTATTTATAAATAGAATTCACTATTGCAAAGTGTTTGTTTGAATAATCAAGTTTCCAAACTGAACGTGTAGTCATTTATCGACAACTTACAAAAATATAACCGACCATGTGCTGTTATTATTTTGTTTGTTAACTGCAAACATTCATTTATCAGAAATCAGTTAGTCATCTGCACTTAGAAATGAATATAATTGAATTAGAAATGAATATAATCGCTTGCAATAGATACTTGTATTCTGTGACACGTAATTAACGTTCATATCAGTGCTAAGAGTAATGTTAACTCGACCCGCTCAAGTTCTCTATGAATCTATTCAACGCGGGTGGGTGGGGGTGGGGGTGATGTAAGCATATATATGTTGTATTTTTTAAAATTTACACCAAGGGAGGGAAGTTTGCCAGCATATGACGTACACATATACTTCTTTGTAGAGGGATCGGGGTAAAGGACATTAAATTTTTGACAGTTTGTGATAAAGAGAGAGGGGAAGGGTTAAAAATGCCCCCCCCCCCCCCGCAAGAGTGACATGACTTTTTTATTGGACATATTTTTTTTAAAAAAGAAATTGAAAAGTTATTAAATTTATTTGTATTTAAAATTAAATAGTTTTCAATATTTGTACATATATTTACTTTATCATTCACTTGTTCGTATATCAATTCATTTTTAAATGTTTGGCATTTACAATAACTAAGGAGTGTTATATCAATTCATTTTTAAATGTTTGGCATTTACAATAACTAAGGAGTGTTATAAAGTATTCATTTTTAAATGTTTGGCATTTACAATAACTAAGGAGTGTTATAAAGTATTCATTTTTAAATGTTTTGCATTTACAATAACTAAGGAGTGTTAAAAAATATTCATTTTTAAATGTTTTGCATTTACAATAACTAAGGAGTGTTATGAAGTATTCATTTTTAAACGTTTTGCATTTACAATAACTAAGGAGTGTTATAAAGTATTCATTTTTAAATGTTTGGCATTTACAATAACTAAGGAGTGTTATATCAATTCATTTTTAAATGTTTGGCATTTACAATAACTAAGGAGTGTTATAAAGTATTCATTTTTAAATGTTTGGCATTTACAATAACTAAGGAGTGTTATAAAGTATTCATTTTTAAATGTTTGGCATTTACAATAACTAAGGAGTGTTAAAAAATATTCATCTTTAAATGTTTTGCATTTACAATAACTAAGGAGTGTTATGAAGTATTCATTTTTAAACGTTTTGCATTTACAATAACTAAGGAGTGTTATAAAGTATTCATTTTTAAATGTATGGCATTTACAATAACTAAGGAGTGTTATATCAATTCATTTTTAAATGTTTGGCATTTACAATAACTAAGGAGTGTTATATCAATTTATTTTTAAATGTTTGGCATTTACAATAACTAAGGAGTGTTATATCAATTCATTTTTAAATGTTTGGCATTTACAATAACTAAGGAGTGTTATAAAGTATTCATTTTTAAATGTTTTGCATTTACAATAACTAAGGAGTGTTATAAAGTATTCATTTTTAAATGTTTTGCATTTACAATAACTAAGGAGTGTTAAAAAATATTCATTTTTAAATGTTTTGCATTTACAATAACTAAGGAGTGTTATGAAGTATTCATTTTTAAACGTTTTGCATTTACAATAACTAAGGAGTGTTATAAAGTATTCATTTTTAAATGTTTGGCATTTACAATAACTAAGGAGTGTTATATCAATTCATTTTTAAATGTTTGGCATTTACAATAACTAAGGAGTGTTATAAAGTATTCATTTTTAAATGTTTTGCATTTACAATAACTAAGGAGTGTTATAAAGTATTCATTTTTAAACGTTTTGCATTTACAATAACTAAGGAGTGTTAAAAAATATTCATTTTTAAATGTTTTGCATTTACAATAACTGAGGAGTGTTATAAAATATTCATTTTTAAATGTTTGGCATTTACAATAACTAAGGAGTGTTATATCAATTCATTTTTAAATGTTTGGCATTTACAATAACTAAGGAGTGTTATATCAATTCATTTTTAAATGTTTGGCATTTACAATAACTAAGGAGTGTTATAAAATATTCATTTTTAAAAGTTAAATAAATGTAAATGTTTATAAAGAAATGGCATTTATGTACTTTGCTTTTACAGCAAATAAGAATTGTTAAGGGTTTGGAGTGTAGTATTTAAGAGTTTGCATAATTTGTGAAAATATCAATTTAAAAAACCTTTCAATAATAAACACTTGTTAAAGATTTGTAATTACGATAATCAGGTACTTCTGCCGATCTCTATTTATAGTAATTAAGAAACGTTACAAGTTTGACACCAAGACGTTTGTACGTAGAACACCGTTATTATTCCAGACAATCGGCATTCATTAAAGGTTAGACTATCAGCGAGACTAGACATCGAAGAGAAGGAAAAACATGTTTGAGCACTACCACAATCCGGCTTCGATTCCATCAATTATTGAAAGGCATGCGGAGTTAATAAGCCGTCACGCCTCAGTGACCTTGGAGGAAGGTATCAAGTCGATTACAACAAGTTATTTGGTCTCCTTACGTTCAGTAACACCCGGCCGCGCTTCTCCGGAGATTGGTAGTCAAGCCGGTGGCATGGAGGAAATGAACGCAGTGACAGAGTTATGTGAACGGTGGGTTTGGATTTCATGTTCAGTAAATTTGGATTTAATGTTAGAGAACCGATATTAATTTGCTCTTACTGATAGTATTTCTCGTTTAATTGGGAACTAAACTCTCCATAGATTACATCAATACTTCGAAATTTAAAATCTTTCTTAATTTGGACTTTATGTTAAAAACTTTCTCAGTGAATCTAGACTTAGTTTATTACATCAATCTTTATATGGACTTAATATTCCATAACATTTTTTAATTTGTTTAATAAATTTCAATATAATTTGAATGTAATGTTCAGTAAATCTTTATAACTTGGACTGAATGCTCACCTAATCCCTCGATTAATTTTTAAATAATAGACAAAAAATTTCAATACTGATTTGATCTTGTAATGTTAGTAAATCTTGTTATTGTTAGTATTGCTATTTGGACTAGTTATCTAATAAATCTATTCCAATTCTGACTAGTTATCTAATAAATCTATTCCAATTCTGACTAGTTATGCTAATAAATCTATTCCAATTCTGACTAGTTATGCTAATAAATCTATTCCAATTCTGACTAGTTATGCTAATAAATCTATTCCAATTCTGACTAGTTATGCTAATAAATCTATTCCAATTCTGACTAGTTATGCTAATAAATCTATTCCAATTCTGACTAGTTATGCTAATAAATCTATTCCAATTCTGACTAGTAATGCTAATAAATCTATTCCAATTCTGACTAGTTATGCTAATAAATCTATTCCAATTCTGACTAGTTATGCTAATAAATCTATTCCAATTCTGACTAGTAATGCTAATAAATCTATTCCAATTCTGACTAGTTATCTAATAAATCTATTCCAATTCTGACTAGTTATGCTAATAAATCTATTCCAATTCTGACTAGTTATGCTAATAAATCTATTCCAATTCTGACTAGTAATGCTAATAAATCTATTCCAATTCTGACTAGTTATGCTAATAAATCTATTCCAATTCTGACTAGTTATCTAATAAATCTATTCCAATTCTGACTAGTTATGCTAATAAATCTATTCCAATTCTGACTAGTAATGCTAATAAATCTATTCCAATTCTGACTAGTTATCTAATAAATCTATTCCAATTCTGACTAGTAATGCTAATAAATCTATTCCAATTCTGACTAGTAATGCTAATAAATCTATTCCAATTCTGACTAGTAATGCTAATAAATCTATTCCAATTCTGACTAGTAATGCTAATAAATCTTTTTCACTCTTAACTAGTAATACTAGTTGTGGCGGAGAATATTTGCCTATCCCTATTTTAAAACTTAATTTTTATATAAATTGTTAACTGTCAAACTACCCGATCTTGGGTTTATGGTGATATTATTGTCAAAGTTGGAGGTAAACAACTCAGTTGACAATATACTAGAAAAATGTTGATGCAATCCAGACCAGTTCCAAATGGATGAGTAGTTTTTCTTACTAATAGTCTCATACTTGTTCATAACAAATTCATTCAATGGGAAGGACCGGAAATTTCTTTGTTATAGAAGTACTCTATTCTAGTCACTTTGAATTTGAACATAACTCGAGTCTGGTCATAAAGGCGATCGTTAACTTATGGTAAAGTTAACTGACTGATAAGGAAAAAATAGATTTTGATTATATCGTACGTTTGCTATTGATCTCTAACTTTATGTAATTGAACCATTATTTCTATGTTCACTAATTTGATTACGTTGTATATTTTGCTTGTGAATTTTGATCGATGCTATATTTCTTATGCTCTATGTGTATTGAGCTAACAAAATTGTGGCAGGATTTGTAAGTTGATTTATAAGAGAGAAAGGAGTTTAGAGATGAAATAAGCCTGAGATTTAGGGCTGCCATAATTTGACTTTTGCAGAGGAGCAGGCCTTTTGGTCTTACTTTGTGTGTGAATCCGGCATTGTCCTCAACTTAGCAGTAAAATGTGCTGCTATAAGTTGGTTCCTGTTAATTCCATTCGAGAACCGCAGAAATGTGTGGCTTGAGTTTGGGTGTATTGAGTAAACACACATGGAAATTCAAAAACACTCCTCCTGATGTACTTGATAGTGCATGTGAAATTCAGGACAGTTCTTTATGGTGTGCTTGGAGAGCACATCAGAGATTCTGGAACAGTTATGTAATGTGCCTCTAGATATTAAAGGCAGTGACTTGTTGCAAACTGCATGATTGTGAAACACATGCCAGTGACAGCCACCATCCTTGAATAGGTTATGTGCTTTGACTTTAATTATTTCTCTGAAACTCTATTCTCATTTCCATGGTGATATCTGTGAACTTGATTATATATTGTGTTAACTGACTGCTTATGACTATGCTAAGATAAGCTGAATGGGATTGTCCAGCGTTAATTGAACATTGTTGAAGTGATGTAAATGTCAATGCTCTTTTGATTTTATTCATATGTTGAATATTTGATTGTTGGTTTAATAAGTTTATTGCTAAATTTATCGAACTTCTTCCACATGTTGGCAGAATACTTCCTCTAACCGTATGTTGGTGTAGAAAGTGGGTGGATGGGGTCTTGCTAAATTTAGATTAAAAGACGGATTTATTTTTCTTTTTCACCAAGAGATTTTTCACCTAAGGAAATATTGTGTGACGGTAAATGTTTTTAATGTTGTGGAAGAGAGAAACATTTACAGCGCCCGCATATCTGCCAAGTGAGAGAGACGATTGGTGTCTTATGGAGAATTATTAATAAAATAAATTAAGATTCTCATCACTTATAATTAGTTATTGGTGATTAATTAGCAATAATAATAACCAGACTACTGTGGCCATAGTAATATTAATAAATCTCTTACAATTCTGACTAGTAATGCTAATAAATCCCTTACAATTCTGACTAGTAATGCTAATAAATATCTTACAATTCTGACTAGTAATGCTAATAAAAGTCTTACAATTCTGACTAGTAATGCTAATAAATATCTTACAATTCTGACTAGTAATGCTAATAAAAGTCTTACAATTCTGACTAGTAATGCTTATAAAAGTCTTACAATTCTGACTAGTAATGCTAATAAAAGTCTTACATTTCTGCCTAGTAATGCTAATAAATCTCTTACAATTCAGACTAGTAATGCTAGTAAATCTCTTTAATAAGGTTGATAATGTTTGTAAATCTCTTTCACTGCTCGCTTTTGTAATATGTTTATTCAATCTCTCAAATTGATTGTCTTAGTTGAACTAGTCCCGTATTTGAAATATTAAGTAGTTTTAATTTTTGCCTGGCAAAAATGACATTTTCATGATGTCATTCGTCATTGCTTTCATTTCCTTGGGGCGGAGTGGTATTTTTTTTCTTTTGAGGGGATATATAGAACTAGCTCAATGTAATAGTTTATGACAAGTGGAAGTTAAGAAAGGGAGACTCAATTGGCAGCTTTTATCAAGATAATATCTTTTTCACCTAGAACTAACCAATTTAACCCATTCATAAACAGAGTTCCCCCATCCATCTCGCCGGTAATAATGCGACTCTTGCTGATAAGACACTCGTTCGCACCTCAAATGCATGTGTACATTATGCAATTTTATATTCTCCTCCTCCAAATCCCACAGAAAAAACAAAAGCAAACCAAGAACAAAAGAGAACACACACGCGCACACACACACACACACACACACACACACACACACACACACACACACACACACAAACCAACAGATCAACTATCGGGACAATGCAGTCAGTAAAAATAAACAAATGAAAACCATGTAAGATGAATATGTAGGAAGAATTTATCTGAATCTTCTCTCCTGTTTTGCTCCAATGATTAATTAGTGCAACTCTTGTAACTGTTACTTCCACCCCGTGTACTTGACAGCGTTTTGTACAAGCGATTATTGATGCAACGACAACTTAGTATTTTATTCCTTGATCCATAAAATGACATAAACAATTATATAGACAGACTTCAGTGATTGTAAACTCACACTTTTTCATTTGACGCGCGTTTGGTGACGTAATTACACGCGACGCGGCATTCGTGATGCAATTAGATTTGGGTTCTTAATACGCACAGCCAAAAGATACACGTAATATTAGTATGTCTGTGATTTCAATATGTGAGAACCTGAGTCTGGCATCCCGACCGGAATCCATCGCTAGTTCAAGGGCCAGTTCTGGTGCCGGAAATCTGCTGCAGGATCGGTACGCGGGTGTATCGACAGTCGGCACCACCCGGAAGACGAAGAAGACTCCTCTGGCCATCTTGGATTCCAAGTCCTCTTTCGTGTCTTCTTCCACTGCAAGCATGTCCATCAAACCTGGCGAGAAGCCAAAGACGGCTGAGAACCCGGGAGTTTGCGCCGCGTTATCTGGATTTTATCCTTTCAGGTCACCAGTCGTAATGAATTTCCTTACAGTCATACATGTCATGTATTAAAACACCAGTTCAATTTATCGGTCATCAGTCGTAATGAATTGCCGTACAGAAATTCATTTTAGGTGTTAACGGTCACCAGTCGTAATGAATTGCCCTACAGTCATTCATTTCAGGTGTTAAACACCAGTCCTATTTATCGGTCACCAGTCGTAATGAATTGCCGTACAGTCATTCATTTCAGGTGCTAAACACCAGTCCTATTTATCGGTCACCAGTCGTAATGAATTGCCGTACAGTCATTCATTTCAGGTGTTCCACCAGTCGTATTTAATTGCCGCATTTATATTGGATCAGCTTATCCTTTCAGTAGGTCAGTCACTAGTCGTATTTAAATTGCATTAAAATTGGGTTTATCCTTTCAGTAGGTCAGTCACCAGTCGTATTTAAACTGCATTAAAATTGGGTTTATCCTTTCAGTAGGTCAGTCACCAGTTGTATTTAAACTGCATTAAAATTGGGTTTATCCTTTCAGTAGGTCAGTCACCAGTTGTATTTAAACTGCATTAAAATTGGGTTTATCCTTTCAGTAAGTCAGTCACTAGTCATATTTATCATGTCACTAGCTTTATTTAATTACCGTGCATTGGGTCAATCCTTTCAGCAGATCAGTCACTAGTCGTCACAATATTAGTCGTTTATGCGCTGTATTCTTTCAGCTTGTCTTTCACAAAATAGCCATTTATATGTGCTCTGATGTTTCAGGTAGTCGTTCAAAATATATAATCATATATACATTTTATTCTTTC
The DNA here is from genome assembly GCA_028829895.1 of Sinotaia quadrata. Taxonomy (NCBI): domain Eukaryota; kingdom Metazoa; phylum Mollusca; class Gastropoda; order Architaenioglossa; family Viviparidae; genus Sinotaia; species Sinotaia quadrata. The sequence goes on along the minus strand of CM054183.1, from coordinate 96,845,519 downwards.
TTCTTTTTATTGACTAGATTTAGCTATATATTTGTTTGATTTAGCAGCTCAGTCACCTGATTTAATTTCTTAATTCTTTCAAACTTGTCAGTTACCATATTTACAATCTCACATTGACTATATCTTTTGAACCGATTAGTGACTAAATTGTATTGCCACACTATATTCTGTCAGTATGTTTATCTTTTGAACCGATTTGTGACTAAATTGTATTGCCACACTATATTCTGTCAGTATGTTTATCTTTTGAACCGATTAGTGACTAAATTGTATTGCCACACTATATTCTGTCAGTATATTAGTCGCTAGATCCGTTGTATATTATTTTATTACTTCAGACGGTCAATGACTATATTAACCACTTATTTGTTTTGTTCTTTCACGACATTAATCTGTAAATCAGTTGTCAAAGATGTTTTGTAATCTCAGAGCAAGTCAGTCACCAGATCGGCCATGTATTAGTTTTATTTATTCAGACACTCTACTAACCTTGTTTTATTTCTTCTTTCAGTAGTTTATCAGACTTTATCTGACAAAAGGCTTGTAATATTCTCTTACCGTTAGTCACCAGGTCAGCCATGTATTAGTTTTATTTCTTCTGTCAGTAGTTTATCTGACAAAAGGCTTGTAATAGTCTCTTACCGTTAGTCACCAGGTCAGCCATGTATTAGTTTTATTTCTTCTGTCAGTAATGTATCTGACAAAAGGCTTGTAATAGTCTCTTACCGTTACTCACCAGGTCAGCCATGTATTAGTTTTATTTCTTCTGTCAGTAGTTTATCTGACAAAAGGCTTGGTATAGTCTCTTACCGTTAGTCATCAGGTCAACCATGAAGTAGTTATATTCTTTAGAAGATCAGTTACCATACTAACTATTGACTTATTTTATTCAGTCAGTGAGTAGATTAGTTATAAAATGTTTTTAATATTCTCTCAGTCGACCAGTCACCAGATCAGCCATATACTGACTTTTCGTCGTATCCAGGTTTTACTGAAACATAAGACAATATAATTTGATATTTGAAGATATGTAGTTAGGCGGTTAAAAATAGACTACACAATAATTCTTATCTGTTTAGGGACTTTTAACTAGTTTTGTCCCCGAGTCTCCTTAACACGTTGTTAGCCGGCTAAAAATAGACTACACAATAATTCTTATCTGTTTAGGGACTTTTAACTAGTTTTGTCCCCGAGTCTCCTTAACACGTTGTTAGGCGGCTTAAAATAGACTACACAATAATTCTTATATGTTTAGGGACTTTTAACTAGTTTTGTCTCCGGGTTTCCTTAACACGTGACGATATCTCTGTACAAAATAATTTTAGGATAAAGTATCACAAAAAAAGTATATATTTTAAATGCCATATATGAGAATTTTATTTCGTATTGTTTCCCTTTTCATAAAGTGCTTGACTTTCTTAAAAAAATATGAAACACATTTTAATACATTTTTGAGACAGTTTAATAAATTTTAAGCTATGTATGTGTTGTACGTCAATAGCCATTTTACACTTGCACAAAATCTGCCCCTGGCTTTTCCATTTTACTGAAGTCAATGTATTTCCCAGCAAAATTACTTTATTTGCTAAACCAGCATGACTTTGTTAGTGTAGCTTTTTAATCCTTTACTTGCTTATTTATAGTCTTTAATGATTTATTCTCTTTTGTTTAGAAATCTTTTAACTGTTACTTTGCAATTTAGAAATTGTTCCGCTCCGCCGTCTTGCTGAGAATCACTTCACGGTAGACTCGCTGTTCAAAACGCAAACTTGATGTGCTTGAGTTACCAAGCTCATTCCTTCAGCAGTAACTTGTATTAATTCAACCTTTGGAGGAGTATTAACTTAAGCAGTAACTTTTATAAATTTAACCTTTGGAGAAGTAGTAACTTAAGCAGTAACTTTTATGAATTCAACCTTTGGAGGAGTAGTCATCTGAGCAGTAAATTTTATGAATTCAACCTTTTGGAGGAGGAGTCATTTAAGTAGTAAATTTTATTAATTCAATTTTGGGGGTCGTGGTCATTTGAGCAGTAACTTTCATGAATTCAACCTTTTGGAGGAGAAGTCATTTGAGTAGTAACTTTCATGAATTCAACCTTTTGGAGGAGTAGTCATTTGAGCAGTAACTTTCATGAATTCAACCTTTTGGAGGAGTAGTCATTTGAGCAGTAACTTTCATGAATTCAACCTTTTGGAGGAGTAGTCATTTGAGCAGTAACTTTCATGAATTCAACCTTTTGGAGGAGAAGTCATTTGAGTAGTAACTTTTTCTATTATCTTCTTTTATCTTTTCAGGATTCGGCCACGATTCATTCTAACTGGTGGCCATTAATTCGTTGAGTCTTTACACAGTTTAATTATTATTTTGGTTATATTAGCCATTTCATATGTTTTCTCATCTATTTTAAAGAAATAATAATTATTATTAATTAATCTTTCATAACTAATTTCAAGTGATGATAATATTAATCTTATTGTATTAATGATCCTCCAACAGACACCACTCATCTCTACCTTGGCGGATATTTTGGCTTTGTAAACGTTTTCTCTATTGAACAACATCAACCAACATTTACAGTCACATAAGGTTTCCGTGAGTGGAAAACATCTTACTAAAGGAGAAAACAAATCCGACTTTTAATTTTTATATTTAAGCGAGCCCCCCCCCCCCCCTTCACTTACTTTCTTCTCCAACATAAGATTATCAATATCAATATGCATAAGAAGGTAAATAAATTTAACAATAAATTTGTTAAAGAAAATAATCAAATGTACATATGACAATTACAATGAAAAAGATAACTTGACATCAATATTCCATGAACCCACATTCTGATAATTATAGTTTATATAGTCTCTCACTACACACACACACACACACACACACACACACACACACACACATATATATATAAATATAATATAATATAACATAATATAATAAAATAATAATACAATTATAGTTCAACAACAGAGTCAATACAAATTGCAGGTTAATCCTATCAGAGAATGCAAATGGAGTTATTAGAGTTAAAAGTATAAATTTATGTGACCTGGATTAGCACTGCTTGACAGTCTTTGATTTGTTTTTGCAATGCCACAGTGTCATCTCCCACAGTCTTTCATTTCCTTTGCAACAATGCTACAATATCAAATGTCCCCTGCTCAGCAGGTCTTCCCGCCATTGGAAACTCTAACACACCGCTATTTTCTTGAATGGTTCCTCTTGTGTCACTCCTTCATGTGGGACATGATTTCAGCAATTCTGGTAACTTCACCGCACCAGAATTCTCCAGAATGTACCAGCTTATTTTGCTCTGATACAACAATAGTGCACAGCATACTCCCTTATGCTTACACAACTGCAACACACTCTGCAAGTTTCCCATGCTTCCCTGGTCACTCAAGTTTTGACTCGTGAAATCAAGGGTAGCTGGAAACTTGAAAGTTAAACCACTCAAGGTTGAACTCACACTCACAGTGTGAGACTCAAACCAAAATAAAAAAGGCACTTGATCACTGCAACATATAATTAGGGAGCAAACCTAAGTTTCTCATTTATCACAAAATAACTCCATTCTATCTGACACTCCATTTTCAAACTTACAATTCCTGCAACATTATTCATTATCCCCATGCACGCACATGGTAAAATAAACAGTGTATCAAACAATGTCATATATTATGTAATATACCACATGGGTTCACCTTAGTTCAAACATTTTGTAGTAATAAAATCACCTCCCACAAAAGTAAAGTACATCTCTACATAAACACAACATATCTTAGTAAAATGCATGAAATTTTTCTAAGTCCATTCTCTCTCAATCAGTCATTTAAACTCACCACTCAAGCTGCCTTCAAGCTGGACTTTTCTCTTTGCCACTCAGATTCAAAGTGATAAGAGGATAGAATTCTCTACAGCAATGAAATCCTTAAACTAAGCCCATTGGCTAGTCTCGTTCTCATATTATTGGATAATAGGAAAATGCTCACTCAGTTTCTATTATTATCAGCGAATCTAGAATATTCTTGCCTTAGGCTCTTTACTTCAAACTCAGACACTTTCAAACTAACACCATAAGAAGCGCCCAAGGTCGGGTCACTTTGACAATTTATTAACTTATATAACAATAAAATTAAAAAAAATATGGAGGGCAAATTCACTCTGTCCTAATCTGGAAATTTGTTTTATGGATTACTTTGATAACTTTGAGTACAGAAAAAATAAACTGTCACAAATGTTACTTTTGTGATTCTCTTTTCTCGTAAATACTTTAGTAAATGAAAGTAGAATCCGTATACAACATTATCATCAATATACTGCTTTCTAAACCGTTACAAATGTAAGCAACACCTATTAATTTCTGCTAATTTCTATCTTTTATTTGATACTCTGCATCATCCTAAACTACTCACCATAACTCGTTAGTCACAATAACCTTTAACTAATAAAATCCATCAACTTAACCATCACTTACCCAACACGATCCATCAAGAGCCATCATCTATTCACCATAATTTTATCAGCTACTCACTATAATTTCATCAACTACTCACCATAATTTCATCAGCTAATCACCATAATTTTATCAGTTACTCACCATAATTTTATCAGCCACTCACCATAATTTTATCAGCCACTCACCATAATGTTATCAGCTACTCACCATAATTTTATATGCTAACCGAAATCATCTATCCATTATATCATGAATCCACAAACATCCATTAGTTAATACCAAAATCTGTCAGACCCCCATCATCTTCCATAAATAGCTAGTAACTGACAATCTTTAGTTTATCATTATCATCAATTAATTAGTCTGCATTTTCATTATGTAAAAAGCTATATTCCATTGTTGAAAGAGTACATTAAAAGTTATTATTATTTTTAAAAATATATTTGCAATCAGGAAACACTGTCAGTCTCGTATAGCCTCCCCTGTGTCGTCAGTGATGGATGACAGATATCGGGGTGCCTTGCAACGTCATTACAAGCTTTTAATGATACACCTCACCATTACCGATGACATCATAACACAGATGGCTTCCATGAAAATTCTCAGTGAGACTATGATCAAAGATATTAAGGTTAGTAATCAGAGAGCATTGAAGTTTTACCTGTAAATGAGCTTAACAGCAAAGATATTAAGGTTTGTAATCAGAGAGCATTAAAATTTTACCTGTAAATGAGCTTAACAGAAAAGATATTAAGGTTTGTAATTAGAGAGCATTAAAGTTTTACCTGTAAATGAGCTTAACAGAAAAGATATTAAGGTTTGTAATTAGAGAACATTAAAATTTTACCTGTAAATGAGCTTAACAGAAAAGATATTAAGGTTTGTAATTAGAGAGCATTAAAGTTTTACCTGTAAATGAGCTTAACAGAAAAGATATTAAGGTTTGTAATTAGAGAGCATTAAAGTTTTTTCTATAAAGAGCTTAACAGCAAAGATGGTATAATGTTCTGGATGAAATTAGGGGCAAAGGTAATCAAGGTTTACTGATATAGTGGAGGTTAATAACAAACGTCATTTTTAATAAAGACTGGTGATACAGATGAGGATAGCAATGAAGATGGTAAAGTATAATAGTATAACATTTGAGGATTTGGAAGCAACTCACTTTTTAAAAATTGCAAGCTTTGGATGAAGCCAGCAAACTAGGTCATTACACGTGCGTGCCTAAGAAGCATAGCCATAAATGCAATACACTTAGATGGTTAGATAAATCTAGAAAGAAGCATACAAATTAATATGGCTTGCGAGTGCATAGCAACAAAGATAAAGTTTATTGGTACAGATACACCCAGTAACAAAGATAAAGTTTATTGGTACAGATACACCCATTAACAAAGATGAAGTTTGATGGTATTTCTGAGCCTAACAACAAAGTCAGTGCAGTTTGTTATTTCTGAGCCTGGCAACAAAGCCAATACAGTATGATCTTATTTCAGAGCCTAAACAAAGTCAGTGCAGTTTGTTATTTCTGAGCCTAAAGAAAGTCAGTGCAGTTTGTTATTTCTGAGCCTAAACAAAGTCAGTGCAGTTTGTTATTGCTGAGCATAGCAACAAAGTCAGTGCTGTTTGTTATTTCTGAGCCTAAACAAAGCCAGTGCAGTTTGTTATTTCTGAGCCTGAATAAAGTCAGTGCAGTTTGTTATTGCTGAGCAAATCAACAAAGCCAGTGCAGTTTGTTATTGCTGAGCCTAAACAAAGTCAGTGCAGTTTTATATTTGAGCCTGGCAACAAAGCCAGTGCAGTTTGTTATTTCAGAGCCTAAACAAAGTCAGTGCAGTTTTATATTTGAGCCTGGCAACAAAGCCAGTGCTGTTTGTTATTCCTGAGCCTAAACATAGTCAGTACAGTGTTATTGCTGAGCCTAAACAAAGTCAGTACAGTTTATTATTACTGAGCATAGCAACAAAGTCAATGGAGTTTGAAATTTTTGAGCCTAGCAACAAAGTCAATGGAGTTTGAAATTTTTGAGCCTAGCAACAAAGTCAATGGAGTTTGAAATTTTTGAGCCTAGCAACAAAGTCAATGCGGTTCCATGGTATGGATTCACCCAGTATCAAAGATGAAGTTTGATGATATTATTAAGCCTAGCAACAAAGTACATATATGAATGCATCTAGCAATAAAAGCAAAAATAAAATGTAAGGGCTTCGACGCATCGAACAACAGAGGTAATAAAGTTCAAAGGTTAGGATACATCAAGTAACACAGATAAACATTAATGGTTTGAATCTGTTTAGCCACGAAAAAAAACACATGTATAGTTTGGATATGCCTGGCAAGAACGTTAAAAGAGTTTATTGATATGAATGTGCCTGGCATGTCATAACACAATTTATTAACAAGTATGAGTCTAGTAACAAAAGTGTTAAAGTTAAGTGGCAGGAATTAGACCAGGTATGAATTGGGAGCTAGTGTCGGATTATAGGCCAATGCTTTTTTACCCTGGACAGAATCAATGTGTCATAACCTTTATTTTATGTGTGTGTGTGTGTGTGTCCAGTATTATGAATCTAAGCGGAATGTGAACTGTCGTGATGTATATAAATAGTTTTTCTTCCTTACTCCCAGGAACCCAGGAAGTCTGTTCGTTTTACACTCCATCTGTGCTCCCCAGTGATTCCCCTACCACCCCACCACACTCAGGGCTTCTCCAAATCCTAGAACTTTCCACTTAAATAATGTTGGGAGGACCACTTATACACCGAAACTAATTAAAATAGAATAACACAGCATATTCACAAGAAATATAATTGTAAACCTAAACATTTTAAAGCTATGACTATTAGAAATAAAATAAATACCAAATGGTCCAGTGGAAATAACGGAGAAAAAAAGGGGAGAGAATAGGCTCCAATATCTACCACCAGGCCTGGAAAACATAAACACTCACTTTATGGGGCAAGGCGCAAAAATAAAATAACAAGCAGCCAGAGTTGACTTACCTCCACTCTCATCAACCATCATCAACGTTTTAACTTATCAATCAAGCTCCACTCACTCTGTCCATCCACATCAGAAACCTCCCTACAGTTTAGTACCTTGCATCAGGCAACGAAATCCGCACAGGAAGGAAGCTACCATTTTAGACTAGCAACTGATAGGGATTAGTCTAGACTGCCCTAGAGCAAGGCTAAAGTTTAATGATAGGGTCTATACAAAACTAAAGTTTAATTATAGGGATTAGTCTATACAAAACTAAAGTTTAATGATAGGGATTAGTCTATACAAAACTAAAGTTTAATTATAGGGATTAGTCTATACAAAACTAAAGTTTAATTATAGGGATTAGTCTATACAAAACTAAAGTTTAATTATAGGGATTAGTCTACAACGAAAGAAATCACGCTGAGTGACATTATAATGAACTTAAGAGATGAACGATAAACAATACTGCAAAAATTCAAGAAGGCTGTCTTTAAATTGACTTAGATAATCTGGGTATTAGTGATACATTTTACATGATATTGACAGAGCATTATAACAAAGTCTGGATTTGCATACTGAATGCATCTGTCTGAAATCAGATGCAAAACAATTTATGATGTTAATGAGATAATATTGAACTTCAGAAGTTACTCATTGAACCCTTCTTTGAGATCGGATAATTTGTAGAACAATATAACATATGAGATAACATGAAAAAGTAAAATCAAAATAAGCTTTCTGACATCTGTAAATGAAATAATATGATTATTATGAGATCGAAGAATGTGTCATGCTGCTGAAATAATGGTAATATTAAAACCTTCTATAATGTATGATTGCAAATCACGTGTTTTTAATATATATTTCAGTGGACAACACAACACTTATTACTAGAATCATTAACTAAGTTTTGTTGGTGGTTTTATAGGCAGGAGAATGAGATTAAAATTTGAGTTTTATAGGCAGAATAAATGAGAGATTAACAGGATTAGTATTGATTTTATGGAGATAAAATCTTAATAGACTCTAGACCAAGTCGTGCTATTTAACAGAGAGAAAAAATGAAAGACTTTTATGATTCATGCTATCTACCAGGCAAGAGAAATGACAGAGTTGTGCTATCATACAGGAAGAAGAAATGACCGATTTGTACTATTTTACAGGCAGAAACAATGACAGAGTTGTGCTATCATACAGGTAGAAGAAATGACTGATTTGTGCTATCTTACAGGCAGAAACAATGACAGAGTTGTGCTATCATATAGACAGAAGAAATGACTGATTTGTGCTATCTTACAGGCAAGAGAAATTACTGATTTGTTCTATCTTATAGGCAAGAGAAATGACATAGTTGTGCTATCTTACAGGCAGAAGAAATGACTGATTTGAGCTCTCATACAGGCAGAAGAAATGACAAAGTAGTGCTATAATACAGGCAGAAGAAATGGCCGATTTTTTTGTGCTATCTTATAGGCAGAAGAAATGACTGATTTATGCTCTCATACAGGCAGAAGAAATGACAGAGTGGTGCTATCATACAGGCTGAAGAAATGACTGATTTTTTTTTTGGTGCTATCTTACAGGCAGAAGAAATGGCAGTTGTGGTCTCTTACAGTCTGGAGAAGTGACACTTAGAAATCTGATGCCTTCTAAGATAGGAGAAATCAGAGACTTGCATGAGTTACTATTTCGCAGGGTAGATTAGCCAGTAAAATAAATCATTCTGTTTTGCAGGCTGGAGAAACTAAAGAAGAAAGAAACGAAACGCTGCTTAATGCACTGCGATTACGAGGGAATAACAGTTATAAACGCTTCCGAGAGCTAATGTACCGCACAGGGAACTTTTTTGTTGCCGACCTTCTGTGGGAAGATGGTAATCATAAATGCTTCTTTGTTATAGTCATATCTCAATAGGCGATAATGTTATTAATACTAAACCTGACTGACAGTTATCATTACTGGACCATTTGTATTACTCATACTTAATCCCATTGACATTTATCATTACTGGACCATTTATGTTGACTAATACCGAACCTTGGTGATAGTTATCAATACTGGACTATTTATGTTTCCAATTCTGAACCTTACTGATAGTTATCAATATTGGACTATTTATGTTTCCAATTCTGAACCTTACTGATAGTTATCATTGTGAACCTTACTGATAATCACTACAGGACCATTTATATTACTAATATTGAACATTACTGATAGTTATCAATACTGGGCCATTTATGTTGAATAATACTGAGCATTAATGATAGTTATCATTATATATAATTTATGTTACTAATACCGAACATACTGATAGTTATCATTGCGGACCATTTATGTTACCAATACCGAACCTTACTAATAGTTATCAATCCAGCACCATTTTGTTGACTAATACTGAACATTACTAAATCATTGCATTAAGTGACATTTAACATTACTGACCTGAGCGGAACAGATGCTGTTGCTTCTCATTCTAGAGGACAGAAATATTCCAGAAGCAGAAACTATATGGCTAGTGGCCTGACGGCCGATACAAGTATGAAGAGGAATAATAACCTACTTCTTCAAGGGGTAGAGCCCAGCTTTAAGACAAACGTTCGTGAATGTGTTTTCATCATGTACTAGTATGTTCTTCAAGGGGTAGAGCCCAGCTTTAAGACAAACGTTCATGAATGTGTTTTCATCATGTACTAGTATGTTCTTCAAGGGGTAGAGCCCAGCTTTAAGACAAACGTTCATGAATGTGTTAGCTTTATATGGCTAGTAAAAGGTAACGGTCATTCTTATCCCGAACGTCCATGATTATTTTCATCATGTACTAGTGTGGTCCTAAAGGGGTGGGGTCCAGCCTTATCCCAAATGTCCATGACTGTGTGCCTCACGAACTAGTGAGTGTGCTGGTTTGTGAATTGCTTATCGCTCCATGCCTCACAAACAGGTGAGTGTCTGTGCTTGATTGTGAATTGCTTATCGCTCCATGCCTCACGAACTAGTGTCTGTGCTTGTTTGTGTATTGCTTATCGCTCCATGCAGAAGCACAGTGAGCATTAAAATCACAAAAATGGATTCCTCAGGTCATCCAATCAGGCCTTTCTATTTCCTTTGCACCTCTTCCCCTCACTTAAAGGGAAACCAAAGCCCACGATCAGATCTGATCAAGGCCACTGCATTGTCTCAGGAAATAATCTCTCTCGAAGTAAAACAGAGTGCTCTAAGAGATGAAAGTTTAAATCTCTCCAGGCTTGTATTCCTTTTCATACATATTACCGGTATACCGAGAGATTGCAGTGCAGGTCGTAAAGATGCTTTCCTACACATTTCTTTTATAGGAAATTATGAAAATGTTTCTGGCTTACATGCCCTACTGTTAATTTATTGGTATTTACTCTTATTGTGGATATAACAGATGATGTGAATGGCACTTTTGCGTAACTTTTACCACTTAAAGAAACCCTCTCATTCTGACGTCAGCCTTTTGAGTAGATCTTTGACCACTTAAAGAAACCCTCTCATTCTGACGTCAGCCTTTTGAGTAGATCTTTGACCACTTAAAGAAACCTTCTCATTCTGACGTCAGCCTTTTGAGTAGATCTTTGACCATTTAAAGAAACCCTCTCATTCTGACGTCAGCCTTTTGAGTAGATCTTTGACCACTTAAAGAAACCCTCTCATTCTGACGTCAGCCTTTTGAGTAGATCTTTGACCACTTAAAGAAACCCTCTCATTCTGACGTCAGCCTTTTGAGTAGATCTTTTACCACTTAAAGAAACCCTTTCATTCTGATGTCAGCCTTTTGCGTAGATCTTTTACCACTTAAAGAAAGTTCGTGAGTTCTTTTTTAGCAAGGACTATTGTAAAGATGAATATAACAACAAAAAATGGATGGCTCCCAGATTTCAATTCATCTAGGCACACTCTTCAAAACTTTGAGAAACAAAGTTCAAGGAACGATTGCCCAGAAAAATATTTCAGACCTTAGACCGTGATGAATATGGTGTAGAGACAATGACAACTCCAGTATTGCTGACCATTAAAGTTCTTCTAACTCTGTGTGACAGACAGTTGCAGCTTTAGTAGTACTGGTCTAAACTCTGTAACAGACAATGGTAGCTTTAGTGTTACTGACCATTATAGGTCTTCTAATTGCTGTGTTACAGACAGTTGCAGCTTTAGTAGTACTGGTCTAAACTCTGTAACAGACAATGGTAGCTTTAGTGTTACTGACCATTATTGGTCTTCTAATCTCTGTAACATTAAGTGACAGCCTTGACAATGCTGACCATTATAGTTTTTTCTAAACTCTGTGACAAGCGCTACACTCTTAGGAGACTACATCAAAGATTTTACATTGTTTATTATGTCTTAATGGATACAAAATCACAGGTTGTGAGAGAAGAGTTTTGAGAGTTATCCCTCTTCTCAGACAAGCCCTCAATGAGGTTAGAACGGGTAGAAGTAAGAATGCACCACCACACCCCTCTTTCAGTAGGCAGATATACAAGCCTGTCTGGGTAGGAGGTATTATTGTCTTTCGATTCTTGGTCATCAAGGCATTTATCAGAAAATCTTTAAGTAACTATTTGCAAAACTTACATTCTTTAAACTCCCAAGACTGGGGACTGATAATATTTATTAGAATGGGTCTTACATCATTGAGAATGGACCTTAAAAGTGCCTTTATATCAAAAGTTGTCTTTGTACAGGACAGACTGCATACAGATGTATTGGTCAAAATATGGAATGTCTCTTGTGTATATTCGTGTTGTCCTACCCGGACTGGACCACTTTGTAGACACGTGGACAGTACAAGCTCTTCACATTTCTATATTATCAGGTCAGCACTGAACTGAAGGGAAGTCGTTTATATATCAGGCAATATTAGCTTTACACTCTCATATACAAGCGAGTAATCATTGTGAGGAATGTCATTTATTTATCAGGCAATATTAGCTTTACACTCTCATATACAAGCGAGTAATCATTGTGAGGAATGTCGTTTATTTATCAGGTGATATTAGCTTTACACTCTCATATACAAGCGAGTAATCATTGTGAGGAATGTCGTTTATTTATCAGGTGATATTAGCTTTACACTCTCATATACAAGCGAGTAATCATTGTGAGGAATGTCATTTATTTATCAAGTAATATTAGCTTTGCACTCTCATATACAAGCGAGTAATCATTGTGAGGAATGTCGTTTATATATCAGGCAATATTGACTTTGAACTTATAAAACATCAAATAAGAATTGTGAGGAGAGTCATTTAACGATGGGGCAGTAGCACTTTGGAGACACAGCAATTTGGTGGTATCTCTAGAAGAATGGAATATTTTAGTATTGTTATTTTTACGATATCATTAATTTCCTTAATGTGTCAATAACAGCTTCCATTGAATTTTTCATGTTGCTGTTTTTAAGCCAAGAGGGCTCTGACAGTTTCCTTAATGAAGGGTTATAGGTTTCTGCTTTCTCTTGGCATACGTTAGACTAGCCATTTCCCTAGACACAAACCTGTTGTATTTACAGAGAGAAAGACTCGAGTGAGTGACTCGGTTTTCTTTGCCTGGAATTTGGTGATGGTAATGAAATGTTTAAATTCTAGTTATTCTGATCATCTTGAATTAAAAAAAACCCTTTCTTAGTCGGCTTGTGCATCTTTAAACAGCATCAGTGAAATGCATGCTTTGTCGAGACATCCAAATATATTACTATACATAGCAATAGCTCATTTAAATTAGCAACAACCCAATTTTTGGCAAAGAAACGCTTTCTAAACAGGTTAATTAATTACTATTAATATCCCTTTTGCATTCATGAAATTGATAATACCTCTATTAGTTATTACACAACTTTTTTTAAAATTCAAGATGATCAGAATAACTAGAATTTAAACATTTCATTACCATCACCAAATTCCGGGCAAAGAAACTGCTTTATTTTGTCTTTTTATTTTTTAACATAAGGTCATAGGTTATTATTATTGTCGAAAGTGTCGTTAATCAAACTGCTTCATTTTGTCTTGTTATTTGCTTTTAACATAAGGTCATAGGTTGTTATTGTCGAAAATGTCATTAATCATTTATTTCTACAACAACAATGGATTTTGTCTTGTTATTTGCTTTTAATATAAGGTCATTGTTTATTATTATTGTCGAAAGTGTAGTTAATCATTTCATTTCTATACCAACAAATGATTTCCCGCCATTCTCTTTGGAAGGTTTGTAAAGTTCAACGAATCTGTCTATAACCTTTGTCTATAACTCTTCGTAAGGTTTGTAAACAAATCTGTCTATAACTCTTTGTAAGGTTTGTAAACTTCAACAAACCTGTCTATAACTCTTTGGAAGGTTTGTAAACAAATCTGTCTATAACTCTTTGTAAGGTTTGTAAAGTTCAACAAATCTGACTATAAGTAATGGTTAACAGTAAAGGACCATTTTATTTACATATATTGAACATTACTTGATTATATATTGCATTTGACCGATACAAACAGTACTAAACAAGTACCTTTAATTATACCAAACTACAAATCCTGACACTACTTTAACATGACTGGATCATTGCATATATTAACACTTCACTTCCTTGGGATCATTAGTGATGCCGAACATAATTGGCCTTGACCTACTAATAGTTAACGTTACTGCGTAATTATATTTACACTTGCGAAACATTATTCAAATGTCATGTTATTTAATGTTATTAATTTGTAGACAATTATGTTTACTGATAATAATAAAGTAAAATACATTATATTAACTGATATATATATGTTAAAATTTGCTGAACTATTGAACATAGAATACTAAAATATAACTTTTGGGAATTATATACTGATAGCATTTACTAATATAAACATTACTGTTTCATTACGTTTTATAATTTATAAAACCTGAACCATTATGTTCACTGATTCTAAACATTTATGGACCACAGCATTGATGTTTAACATTAATGGACCATTACACTGATATTTAAAATTAATGGAGCATTAACATTTCTGAATCATTGCATTGATATTTAACATTTCTGGACCACTGTATTGATATTTAACATTTTTAGAGCATTGTATTGATATTTAACATTTCTAGACCATTGTATTGATATTTAACATTTCCAGACCATTAATATTTTAAGTGGTTGAACTTTCTGATGTAAATGTAATAATGTAGAATGGATTAATATTTTAAGTGGCTGAACATACTGTTCAAACTGTAATAATACAGAATGGATGTATATTTTTAACTGGCTGAACATACTGTTGAAAATGTAATAATACAGAATGGATTTATATTTTTAACTAGCTGAAAATACTGTTGAAAATGTAATAATACAGAATGGATGTATATTTTTAACTGGCTGAACATACTGTTGAAAATGTAATAATACAGAATGGATGTATATTTTTAACTAGCTGAAAATACTGTTGTAAATTTGGTAATACTGAATGGCTTCATCGTTTTAAGTGGCTGAACATACTGTTGTAAATGTTGTAATACATAATGAATCTTTATGGATGAATAGATGACAACACCAGTCCCATGGTGGAGGACGACATCTCATCCACCATCCCTGGCTTCCTGGTCTGTGTGAAGGAAGAACACAGAAAAAAACTGGTCCAGTACCTGGAGGCTAAGGTAAGAATAGATAACTCCTTTTATTACATATGTAATTCTATTAGTCTTTATGTGCATACATGTATTAAGCTGATTTTATTCGTCTCTTTATCTTTTCCACTATTATCTCTTCCCTCTTTTTCTCATCTCTCCTCCATCTTTAAGTGTTTACATGTCCAAAATGTCACCATTAAAATGGTAGTAGGAGTTCAATATCAATGCTGTAATATAGAAATTAGAAGAGAAAATTTAACTTATTTTAAAATACCCTATAATCATTAGACAGATTTCAGGAAATTGATCAAGCACTTTGTCACTTTCTTGTTGGAGAGATTGTTGTAATTCTCATTCTTAATGAGCTTCAGGGCAAAGCAAAGCCTTCATATCAAAGCAAAGCCTTCATATCATAGGAAAGCCTTCAATATCATATCAAAGCCTTTATATCATAGCAAAGCCTTCATTGCTATAAGCCTTCAATATCATATCAAAGCCTTCATAGCATAGCAAAGCCTTCATATCATAGGAAAATCTTCATATCATAGGAAAATCTTCATATCATAGGAAAGCCTTCATTTCATAGCAAAGTTTCCATAGGAAAGCCTTCATATCATAGCAAAGTTTTCATATCACAGGAAAGCCTTCATATCATAGCAAAGTTTTCATATCACAGGAAAGCCTTCATATCATAGCAAAGCCTTCATTATCATATCAAAGCCTTCATAGCATAGCAAAGCCTTCATATCATAGCAAAGTTTTCATATCACAGGAAAGCCTTCATATCATAGCAAAGCCTTCAGTATCATATCAAAGCCTTCATAGCATATCAAAGCCTTCATATCATAGGAAAGCCTTCATTTCATAGCAAAGTTTCCATAGGAAAGCATTCATATCATAGCAAAGCCTTCAATATCATATCAAGGCCTTTATATCATAGCAGAGCCTTCACAGGATAGCCTTCATATCATAGCCTTGCCTTCATATCATAGCCTTGCCTTCATATCATAGCAAAGCTTTCATATTTTAGCCAGACCTTCATTTCATCGGAAAGCATTAATTTCATAGCAAAGCCTTCATTTCATAACAAAATAAGCAATTTCAATGTGTATGTGTTAGCTATTCATTGGGATTGTGTATGTGTTAGCTATTCATTGGGATTTGTATGTGTTAGCTATTTATTGGGATTGTGTATGTGTTAGCTATTTATTGGGATTGTGTATGTGTTAGCTATTTATTGGGATTGTGTATGTGTTAGCTATTTATTGGGATTGTGTATGTGTTAGCTATTTATTGGGATTGTGTATGTGTTAGCTATTCATTGGGATTTGTATGTGTTAGCTATTTATTGGGATTGTGTATGTGTTAGCTATTTATTGGGATTGTGTATGTGTTAGCTATGTATTGGGATTGTGTATGTGTTAGCTATTTATTGGGATTTTGCTGGTGCTGACTGTTCTTTCTTAAAATGTCTCTCTTAACTGAGATTGTGTTTTGTCATTTGGGATTGTATAAGTTTTAATTATTCATTGTCTATGTGTACCCTTTCAATTGGAGTTGTATAAGTGTTGATTATTCATTGTCTAGGTGTACCCTTTCATTTGGGGTTGTATAAGTGTTGATTATTCATTGCTTGTGTAGGTGCATTCAATGGGATTGTGTAGATGTATTCACTGGGATTTATTTTAATTGTATTCACTTAGATTATATATATATGTATTCACTTGGATTGTGTAGATGTATTCACTGGGATTGTGTGAATAAACAATCACTGGGATTGTGTATGCCTATTCAAGGGATTATGTAGATGCATGGTGTAGGCATACTCTAAGATAGTCCCGGTGTATTCACTAGAATTATGCAGTTTTAGCCACTATAAATGTGTTTGCATACTCTAGGATAGTCCCGGTGTATTCACTAGAATTATGCAGTTTTAGTCACTATAAATGTGTTTGCACACTCTAGGATAGTCCCGGTGTATTCACTAGAATTATGCAGTTTTAGCCACTATAAATGTGTTTGCATACTCTAGGATAGTCCCAGTGTATTTACTGGAATTATGCAGTTTTAGCCACTATAAATGTGTAGGCATACTCTTGGATAGTCCCGGTGTATTTACTGGAATTATGCAGTTTTAGTCACTATAAATGTGTAGGAGTATTTAATTAGATTATTTAGTGTTTCCACTGGGATTATGTAGTGTTTTCACTGGGATTGAGTAGTGTTTCCTCTGGGATTGTATACATGTATTCTTTCAGTGGAGGTTGTGTAAGTTTTGACTAATCATTGGATTGTGCACGCTTAGTCTCTTCATTTAATTGCTTATTAAATTAAATCGCATTATAGTCGTTTTAGGTGTGTAATATTAGCATATTTTGTAGATTGATTTTTTGTCTAGGTATTTGTAGAGTTTACCTGCTGTGCGTATCTGTATATAAGTTTGTGTAATGTTAGCGTGTTGTAAATGTTGATTTGTGTTTGTAATATTTGAGTCTTATGTCTAAATGTTTCTTGTGTATAATATTAGCATGTTGAGTGATGCCAGCGTGTTGTGTACAAACGTGTCTTGGTGTGTGTAATGTTAGCGAGTTGTGTACAATGAGTCTAGGTGTGTGTAATGTTAACGTGTTGTGTACAAATGTGTCTTGGTGTGTGTAATGTTAGTGTGTTGTGTACAAATGTGTCTTGGTGTTTGTAATGTTAGCGTGTTGTGTACAAATGTATCTTGGTGTGTGTAATGTTAGTGTGTTGTGTACAAATGTGTCATGGTGTGTGTAATGATAGCGTGTTGTGTACAAATGTGTCTTGGTGTGTGTAATGTTAACGTGTTGTGTACAAACGTGTTTATGTGTGAGAAATGTTAGCGTGTTGTGTACAAACGTGCCTTGGTGTGTGTAATGTTAGCGAGTTGTGTACAATGTGTCTAGTTGTGTGTAATGTTAACGTGTTGTATACAAACGTGCCTTGGTGTGTGTAATGTTAGCGAGTTGTGTACAATGAGTCTGGGTGTGTGTAATGTTAATGTGTTGTGTACAAACGTGCCTTGGTGTGTGTAATGTTAGCGAGTTGTGTACAATGTGTCTAGGTGTGTGTAATGTTAACTTGTTATAAACCAACGTGCCTTGGTGTGTGTAATGTTAGCGAGTTGTATACAAATGTGTCTTGGTGTGTGTAATGATAGCGTGTTGTGTACAAATGTGTCTTGGTGTGTGTAATGTTAACGTGTTGTGTACAAACGTGTTTATGTGTGAGAAATGTTAGCGTGTTGTGTACAAACGTGCCTTGGTGTGTGTAATGTTAGCGAGTTGTGTACAATGTGTCTAGGTGTGTGTAATGTTAACTTGTTATAAACCAACGTGCCTTGGTGTGTGTAATGTTAGCGAGTTGTATACAAATGTGTCTTGGTGTGTGTAATGTTAACGTGTTGTGTACAAACGTGTTTATGTGTGAGAAATGTTAGCGTGTTGTGTACAAACGTGCCTTGGTGTGTGTAATGTTAGCGAGTTGTGTACAATGTGTCTAGGTGTGTGTAATGTTAACTTGTTATAAACCAACGTGCCTTGGTGTGTGTAATGTTAGCGAGTTGTATACAAATGTGTCTTGGTGTGTGTAATGTTAGCGTGTTGTGTACAAATGTGTCTTGGAGTGTGTAATGTTAGCGTGTTGTGTACAAATGTGTCTTGGTGTTTGTAATGTTAGTGTGTTGTGTACAAATGTGTCATGGTGTGTGTAATGTTAGCGAGTTGTGTACAATGTGTCTAGTTGTGTGTAATGTTAACGTGTTGTATACAAACGTGCCTTGGTGTGTGTAATGTTAGCGAGTTGTGTACAATGAGTCTGGGTGTGTGTAATGTTAATGTGTTGTGTACAAACGTGCCTTGGTGTGTGTAATGTTAACGTGTTATGTACAAACGTGTCTAAGTGTGAGAAATGTTAGCGTGTTGTGTACAAACGTGCCTTGGCGTGTGTAATGTTAGCGAGTTGTGTACAATGTGTCTAGTTGTGTGTAATGTTAACGTGTTGTATACAAACGTGCCTTGGTGTGTGTAATGTTAGCGAGTTGTGTACAATGAGTCTGGGTGTGTGTAATGTTAATGTGTTGTGTACAAACGTGCCTTGGTGTGTGTAATGTTAGCGAGTTGTGTACAATGTGTCTAGGTGTGTGTAATGTTAACTTGTTATAAACCAACGTGCCTTGGTGTGTGTAATGTTAGCGAGTTGTATACAAATGTGTCTTGGTGTGTGTAATGATAGCGTGTTGTGTACAAATGTGTCTTGGTGTGTGTAATGTTAACGTGTTGTGTACAAACGTGTTTATGTGTGAGAAATGTTAGCGTGTTGTGTACAAACGTGCCTTGGTGTGTGTAATGTTAGCGAGTTGTGTACGATGTGTCTAGGTGTGTGTAATGTTAACTTGTTATAAACCAACGTGCCTTGGTGTGTGTAATGTTAGCGAGTTGTATACAAATGTGTCTTGGTGTGTGTAATGATAGCGTGTTGTGTACAAATGTGTCTTGGTGTGTGTAATGTTAACGTGTTGTGTACAAACGTGTTTATGTGTGAGAAATGTTAGCGTGTTGTGTACAAACGTGCCTTGGTGTGTGTAATGTTAGCGAGTTGTGTACAATGTGTCTAGGTGTGTGTAATGTTAACTTGTTATAAACCAACGTGCCTTGGTGTGTGTAATGTTAGCGAGTTGTATACAAATGTGTCTTGATGTGTGTAATGTTAGCGTGTTGTGTACAAATGTGTCTTGGAGTGTGTAATGTTAACGTGTTGTGTACAAACGTGTCTTGGTGTGTGTAATGTTAGTGTGTTGTGTACAAATGTGTCTTGGTGTTTGTAATGTTAGTGTGTTGTGTACAAATGTGTCATGGTGTGTGTAATGATAGCGTGTTGTGTACAGATGTGTCTTGGTGTGTGTAATGTTAACGTGTTGTGTACAAACGTGTCTAAGTGTGAGAAATGTTAGCGTGTTGTGTACAAACGTGCCTTGGTGTGTGTAATGTTAGCGAGTTGTGTACAATGTGTCTAGTTGTGTGTAATGTTAACATGTTGTATACAAACGTGCCTTGGTGTGTGTAATGTTAGCGAGTTGTGTACAATGAGTCTGGGTGTGTGTAATGTTAATGTGTTGTGTACAAACGTGCCTTGGTGTGTGTAATGTTAGCGAGTTGTGTACAATGTGTCTAGTTGTGTGTAATGTTAACGTGTTGTATACAAACGTGCCTTGGTGTGTGTAATGTTAGTGTGTTGTGTACAAATGTGTCTTGGAGTGTGTAATGTTAGCGTGTTGTGTACAAATGTGTCATGGTGTGTGTAATGTTAGCGTGTTGTGTACAAATGTGGTCTTGGTGTGTGTAATGTAAGCATGTTGTGTACAAATGTGCCTTGGGGTGTGTAATGTTAGCGAGTTGTGTACAATGTGTCTAGGTGTGTGTAATGTTAACGTGTTGTATACAAATGTGTCTTGGTGTGTGTAATGTTAGTGTGTTGTGTACAAATGTGTCTTGGTGTGTATAATGTTAACGTGTTGTGTACTAACGTGTCTATGTGTGAGAAATGTTAGCGAGTTGTGTACAATGAGTCTGGGTGTGTGTAATGTTAATGTGTTGTGTACAAACGTGCCTTGGTGTGTGTAATGTTAGCGAGTTGTGTACAATGTGTCTAGTTGTGTGTAATGTTAACGTGTTGTATACAAACGTGCCTTGGTGTGTGTAATGTTAGTGTGTTGTGTACAAATGTGTCTTGGAGTGTGTAATGTTAGCGTGTTGTGTACAAATGTGTCATGGTGTGTGTAATGTGGTCTTGGTGTGTGTAATGTAAGCATGTTGTGTACAAATGTGCCTTGGGGTGTGTAATGTTAGCGAGTTGTGTACAATGTGTCTAGGTGTGTGTAATGTTAACGTGTTGTATACAAATGTGTCTTGGTGTGTGTAATGTTAGTGTGTTGTGTACAAATGTGTCTTGGAGTGTGTAATGTTAGCGTGTTGTGTACGAATGTGTCATGGTGTGTGTAATGTTAGCGTGTTGTGTACAAATGTGGTCTTGGTGTGTGTAATGTTAGCGTGTTGTGTACAAATGTGCCTTGGGGTGTGTAATGTTAGCGAGTTGTGTACAATGTGTCTAGGTGTGTGTAATGTTAACGTGTTGTATACAAATGAGTCTTGGTGTGTGTAATGTTAGCGTGTTGTGTACAAATGTGGTCATGGTGTGTGTAATGTTAGCGTGTTGTGTACAAATGTGTCTTGGTGTGTGTAATGTTTGTTTATTGTGTACAAATGTGTCTTGGTGTGTGTAATGTTTGTTTATTGTGTACATATGTGTCTAGGTGAGGGAAAAAGCTATGCTGCTTGCATGGCAGGAAGCGCCCAGAGAACGTATGGACGCTCTTCACAAGAAAGCTGCAGAGTATAATCAGGAGAGAGTCTGTCGAGACATTATCATGAAACAAGAAGAAAAGGTAGGACCAATTTTCCTTGTTGTTGTCATTGATAATATGGACATCGATTGATACAACCAATTTTGTTGACAGTGCCTGACGACATGGACATTGATTGATACAACCAATCTTATTGTCAGTGTCTGGCTACTTGTACACTGAAAACATTTGCATATTAGACGCACTTTAAATGCGTGGATGCGACCTTTAGGGCAAATGAACATATTGATTAATGGTTAGTTTGTAGCCAAGTGACTCAAATGAATATGGATTGATGATTTTCATAAAGAGTGACATTATAAAGGATTAGTTTAGTGACAAGAAGGTGAAATTCTCTTAAATTGATAATATTAAAAATAATGCAAAAATGTATGGTCGATTTATGACCATGTTGTACACATTATATCTATCTGTCTCTCAATATCTATCTAACTGCCTGCCTGCCTGTCTGTTTGTCTGTCTGTCTGTTATCTATCTATCTATCTACCAAATTCTGCTTACAAGTTTCATTTGTGTGGCTAAATACTCCTCTTAGCTCACGTTCCAAGACACAGAATATTACGAAGCCTGGAACAAGTTCGAAAATAATAATATTAACATGCTCTACATGTATTCACGATTGTAGATGTATTCAATAACTTTGTAGATGTATTCAATAACTTTGTAGATGTATTCAATAACTTTGTAGATGGATTCACTGTGTAGATGTATTCAATAACTTTGTAGATGTATTCAATAACTTTGTA
This sequence comes from Sinotaia quadrata, assembly GCA_028829895.1. Classification (NCBI taxonomy): domain Eukaryota; kingdom Metazoa; phylum Mollusca; class Gastropoda; order Architaenioglossa; family Viviparidae; genus Sinotaia; species Sinotaia quadrata. The sequence continues at coordinate 96,823,264 of CM054183.1, read as the reverse complement.
GATGTATTCAATAACTTTGTAGATGGATTCACTGTGTAGATGTATTCAATAACTTTGTAGATGTATTCAATAACTTTGTAGATGTATTCACTGTGTAGATGGATTCACTGTGTAGATGTATTCAATAACTTTGTAGATGGATTCACTGTGTAGATGTATTCAATAAATTTGTAGATGGATTCACTGTGTAGATGTATTCAATAACTTTGTAGATGGATTCACTGTGTAGATGTATTCAATAACTTTGTAGATGGATTCACTGTGTAGATGTATTCAATAACTTTGTAGATGTATTCACTGTGTAGATGGATTCACTGTGTAGATGTATTCAATAACTTTGTAGATGTATTCACTGTGTAGATGGATTCACTGTGTAGATGTATTCAATAACTTTGTAGATGTATTCAATAACTTTGTAGATGTATTCAATAATTTTGTAGATGGATTCACTGTGTAGATGTATTCACTGGGAAAGATAAGGTGTTTTCACTGGGATTGGGTAGATGTATTCACTGGGATAGTTAGGTGTTTTCACTGGACTGTGTAGATGTATTCACTGGGATAGTTAGGTGTTTTCACTGGACTGTATAGATGTATTCACTGGGATAGTTAGGTGTTTTCACTGGACTGTGTAGATGTATTCACTGGGATAGTTAGGTGTTTTTCACTAGGATAGTATAGATGTATCCACTGGGATAATTAGGTGTTTTTCACTAGGATAGTATAGATGTATTCACTGGGATAGTTAGGTGTTTTTCACTAGGATAGTATAGATGTATTCACTGGGATAGTTAGGTGTTTTTCACTAGGATAGTATAGATGTATTCACTGGGATAGTTAGGTGTTTTTCACTAGGATAGTATAGATGTATCCACTAGGATTGTGTAGAAGGGAAGTTGTCTTGTTTCTTTTTTGGTGCGTTTACCAATTAACAGGTATTGTTTTTATTTGAAAGCGGTGTACTTGTTGTATGATTATAATTCAAACATTTATTACTAAATAATTTTGTTGCTATGTACAAGAATTTCCTATATAAAATGTTTCTGAATGCATTTATTACTAAATAATTTTGTTGCTATGTACAAGAATTTCCTATATAAAATGTTTCTGAATGCATACTAGATGCGCTTATAATAGAAGCCACTATGGAAGTCAAATGCGCGTACAATACAAGTCAATAATGGAAGTCAAATGCATACAAGCCAGAGCCAAGAGCCCTACCTCTGTCGACATAAAACTTACCCAGCAGAGTGTTCCATGGGTAATGTCCCCTAGTCGACGGGTGGTAAAAACTGAAAGCAAGCGGGGGGATGGGGAGAGGCTTGGAGGGTCCTGAGTATGCTCATTTGATCAGTATTCATATAAAACATTTTACTTAAACAAATTCCCTTTTCCTTCGTACAACCAGGTAAACTGGCTATATAAGAAATACTAATAATACAATAGTAAGGTATAACCAGGTAAACTAATATAAGAAATACTAATAATACAATAGTAAGGTATAACCAGGTAAACTGGCTATATAAGAAATACTAATAATACAATAGTAAGGTATAACCAGGTAAACTGGCTATATAAGAAATACTAATAATACAATAGTAAGGTATAACCAGATAAACTAATATAAGAAATACTAATAATACAATAGTAAGGTTTAACCAGGTAAACTAATATAAGAAATACTAATAATACAATAGTAAGGTATAACCAGGTAAACTAATATAAGAAATACTAATAATACAATAGTAAGGTATAACCAGGTAAACTGGCTATATAAGAAATACTAATAATACAATAGTAAGGTATAACCAGGTAAACTGGTTATATAAGAAATACTAATAATACAATAGTAAGGTATAACCAGGTAAACTGGTTATATAAGAAATACTAATAATACAATAGTAAGGTATAACCAGGTAAACTAATATAAGAAATACTAATAATACAATAGTAAGGTATAACCAGGTAAACTGGTTATATAAGAAATACTAATAATACAATAGTAAGGTATAACCAGGTAAAGTAATATAAGAAATACTAATAATACAATAGTAAGGTATAACCAGGTAAACAGGTTATATAAGAAATACTAATATTGCAATAGTAAAGTATGAATATTCATCGAGCATTAGAAAGAGTTGTGTATTATAGTGGAAATACATACATCGAGCATTAGAAAGAGTCGTGTATTATAATGAAAGTACATACATCGAGCATTAGAAAGAGTCGTGTATTATAATGAAAGTACATACACCGAGCATTAGAAAGAGTCGTGTATTATAGTGGAAGTATATACAAGTAAAATATGCTGGTGAGAGAAAATGGGGGTGGGTGGGTAATTGCTAGTGCGCCCTGCAGAAGAATCAGAGATTATAACATTTCTGGTTAGGTTTTAGATAAAGTAGAAATTGTCTTTCAAACTACCGTTACTGTAACTGGTACTAATTTTCTTCCATTAAAGCCCTAATACAATCAGTAGAAATTGTCTTCCATCTCACCCTTAATACAATCACTAATATGTCCATTTGATTGCTGATGTCTATGCTAGAATAAATTGAATGATTGTTTAGCGTTAATCGAACATTGTTGTGAAGTGATGTAAATGTCAAAGTTCTTTTGATATGTTGTATATTTGATTGTTGATTTAATAAATTTAGTGTTAAATTTATAAACCTTGGACATTTAATAAAACTTATGTTGGAGTAATACATAAGTGAGTGGATGGGGGCTTGTGAAATGTAAATAAAAGAGTGATTTTTTAATACTCTTTTAGTATGAAGTTTCCACCTACAGAAAATATTATGCGATAGTAAAACGTCTTATTATTAGGTAAAGAGTAGAGTTTCACGAATCTTTATAATCCACCAAATGAGAGACATGTTGGTCTTGTGGGAGAATTATTAATAACTATAAATTAAGATTCTCAGCATGTTATTAAATAATAAATAATAATCATAATGAGTGAAGGGTGCCCAGAGAGGTGTCACACTCTCAAAATTTTGTTGTTGTAATATTAACATCATTTATTTGAAGAGTTTAGTTTTGTGTGATATCAGCATCTTGTCTGAAATGTAATGTGTTGTAATATTAACATAATTTGTCTGAAATGTTTTGTGTTGTAATATTAACATCATTTGTCTGAAATATTTTGTGTTGTAATATTAACATCATTTGTCTGAAATATTTTGTGTTGTAATATTAACATAATTTGTGTGAAATGTTATGTGTTGTAATATTAACATCATTTGTCTGAAATGTTTTGTGTTGTAATATTAACATAATTTATCTGAAATGTTATGTGTTGCAATATTAACATCATTTGTCTGTAATATTTTGTATTGAAATAAAAACATCATTTGTCTGAAAAGTTTTGTGTTGTTTTAGCTTCATTTCTCTGAAGAGTTTTATGCTGTGAGATATCAGCATCTCTAATCTGAAATGTTTTGTGCTGTACTATTAACATCTCTCGTCTGAAATGTTTTGTGCTGTAATATTAACATCTCTCGTCTTAAATGTTTTGTGCTGTAATATTAACATCTCTCGTCTGAAATGTTTTGTGCTGTAATATTAACATCTCTTGTCTGAAGAGTTTGTGCTGTGAGATATCAGCTTGAAATAGTAGCAGCCTTTGCAAGATGACAAATTATACTGTATTTTTCAGACAAAGAAACTGTCAAGTATTTTTAATATTTTAAATGACAAAAACATTTTTAGTTGAAAGAAAGTTGTGTGAGTACCATTGCAGGTGATAATGAATTGTTTGTGCAGGTGAAAGAGTTGGAGGCTGCTCTCACTGCAGAGAAGGAAGAAGTACGCAACCTGAAAGTGGAGGTGCAAAGTCTTAATAAGCAAATCATACAAATCAAGCGTGACCATCGCAGTTCATTAGATAACCAGACTCGCTACCATAATGCCAATGCCAGCACCATAGTCAGACTTACAGAAAAGTACGTTGAATTTGTATCTGTATGCTATGGAAGACAAGATTTGGTAGAGAGGGTGTTTTGGTATGCGTGTGAATTGGTAGAGAGAGTGGTTTAGTAGGTGTGTGATTTTGTAGGCAGGTGTATTTGTGTAAAAAGTTAATGATTTGGTAGAGAGGGTGTTTTGGTATGCGGTGTGATTTGGTAGAGAGAGTGGTTTAGTAGGTGTGTGATTTTGTAGGCAGGTGTATTTGTGTAAAAAGTTAATGATTTGGTAGAGAGGGTGTCTTGGAATGTGTGTGATTTTGTAGGCAGATGTATTTGTGTAAAAAGTTAATGATTTTTGTCGAGAGAGTAGTTTGGTAGGTGTGTGATTTTGTAGGCAGGTGTATTTGTGTAAAAAGTTAATGATTTTTGTCGAGAGAGTAGTTTGGTAGGTGTGTGATTTTGTAGGCAGGTGTATTTGTGTAAAAAGTTAATGATTTGGTAGAGAGAGTAGTTTGGTAGGTGTGTGATTTTGTAGGGAGGTGTATTTGTCTAAAAAGTTAATGATTTTTGTCGAGAGAGTAGTTTGGTAGGTGTGTGATTTTGTAGGCAGGTGTATTTGTGTAAAAAGTTAATGATTTTTGTCGAGAGAGTAGTTTGGTAGGTGTGTGATTTTGTAGGCAGATGTATTTGTGTAAAAAGTTAATGATTTGGTAGAGAGTGTAGTTTGGTAGGTGTGTGATTTTGTAGGCAGGTGTATTTGTGTAAAAAGTTAATGATTTGGTAGAGAGAGTAGTTTGGTAGGTGTGTGATTTTGTAGGTAGGTGTATTTGTGTAAAGAGTAGTTTGGTAGGTGTGTGATTTTGTAGGCAGGTGTATTTGTGTAAAAAGTTAATGATTTGGTAGAGAGAGTAGTTTGGTAGGTGTGTGATTTTGTAGGCAGGTGTATTTGTGTAAAAAGTTAATGATTTGGTAGAGAGGGGTGTCTTGGAATGTGTGTGATTTGGTAGGCATGTGTATTTTTGTAGACTGGTAGAGAGGATGTTCTGGTAAATGTGTAGTTTGGTAGGCAGTATATGAATTGAAAGACACAGTATTTTGGTAGGCCCAATATGGTTATAAAGGCAGAATAGGATTTAATTAGATATGTTTGAATTGACAGCGCAGAATAGGATTCGAAAAGACAGGGAATTATAGGTTTTACTGGATATCACTGGTTATAACTGGATAGCTTTTGAGTAGTTAGCCTAGAAATACTTGTACAATGACCTCTCCAAACTCGCAAAACTGATTGTCGATTCCGATATTTGTTGTTGTCCATTGTCTCTGTTGGATAAAGTTTAAAATAACTTAAAAATAATAAAAGATAATAAACGAACTATTTCTTTTCCCGGTTGTTGTTGTCCATTGTCTCTGTTGGATGAAGTTTTAAAATAACTCTTGACTGAAACTATTTCTTTTCCCCGTTGTTGTTGCTTGTCGTCCATTGCCTCTGTTGGATGAAATTTTTAAATAAATTTTTGATTGCAGTTTTTACCTTTTCCATTTGTTGTTGCTGATTGCCTCTGTTGGATAAAACTTTAAAAAAACTTTTGCATGCAGTTATTATTTTTTCCATTTGTTGTTGCTGATTGCCTCTGTTGTATAAAACTTTTAAAAAAAACTTTTGCATGCAGTTATTATTTTTTCCATTTGTTGTTGCTGATTGCCTCTGTTGGATAAAACTTTTTTGAAACTTTTGCATGCAGTTATTATTTTTTCCATTTGTAGTTGCAGATTCCCTCTGTTGGATACAATTTTAAAACTCTTGGCTGCAATTATTACTTTTTCTAGGATGTCAGCATTCCGGACTGCCCTTAAAAGAATAAATGGTTTGGTGTGCTCTCAGCTTGATGATCCACCCGAGCAATATGCAGATGATGACACAGAAGATATCAAATTACCCGTATTGGAACAAAACATCATTAGACTACAGGAAAGAATGAAGCATGAAGAGGTGAGACTTCTATTTCTTGCACTTTTAGACAAATAACTTTGCACAGAATGACAAGGTGAGACTTCTATTTCTTGCACTTTTAGACAAATAACTTTGCACAGAATGACAAGGTGAGATTTCATTTCTTGCACTTTTAGACAAATAACTTTGCACAGAATGACAAGGTTAGACGCCTGTTTCTTGCACTTTTAGACAAATAACTTTGCCCAGAAAGGCAAGGTTGTTAGACTGCTGTTTTTTTAAAATTTTATTCCAAGAACAAATACACAATGTTTGGCCAGTATTTTCATTCCAGAACAAATACAAATGCATTCGTAAAATTTTGGTTCCAGAACAAATACACAGTGTTTTAGCAATACTTTGATTCCAGAACAAATACACAATGTTTTACCAATACTTTGATTCCAGAACAAATACATAATGTTTTACCAATACTTTGATTCTAGAACAAATATACAGTGTTTTACCAATACTTTGATTCCAGGAGCAAATACATAATCACACAAAACAACGGGAGGAGATTCTGAAATTGGTAAATCGACGCAGCAGTAAAGAGTCTTTGGTGTCTGTTATCAAAGATGTCCTGCGCCATGAACAGAAGCACCGAGCAATCGTCATGAAGGACATCATGAAACTCACAGACATCCTCAAGCCCGTTTATCACACCACCACTTCAAGGTCCAATACCATTGACCCTGCCACACTAGACACAAAAGTATTCAAGGTGGGCTATCTTTGCTAACTGGCTAAGTTAGGTTTTATTTGCAGTGTCCGTTTAATTTTTTAAATTAGTGTCAGTATCACCATTTTTCCTCTTGATGTCTTACTATCTTCTTATGTGTATATTCTCTAAAATCTGTGAAATTATATTTGCTTTAATTAAAAGCATTTGAGCGTTATATTTAGACTTTAGGCAAATACGTTCTGTGCATTGATCTTTCAGCAGTAGCCACAATAATTCAAGTTTGAGTTCATTAGAACTGCACAAATTTGATTATTGCCAATTTTTACCAATTCTGCTGGAGAAAGTCCACAACACAGCTTCTTGCAGTCCCTAAAATCATTGCCCCTAACACACAGCTCTTCTTCAGTCCCTCAAACACCTTGCACTCAGCACAGCTCTTCTCCAGTCCCTCAAAAGCCTTGAACTCAACACAGCTCTTCTCCAGTCCCTCAAACCCCTTGCACTCAACACACATTGCCCCTAATGCTCACTCTCATTATCCCCTAGTGTTCAATTTCATTATCCCCAGTGTCCAATTTCATTATCCCCCCCCCTCCACGGTGTTTGATTTCATTTCCCCTAGTGTTCAATTTCATTATCCCCAGTGGTCAATTTCATTACCTTCTGTCCTCCTTTCGGTCATGTGTGGTCCATCTACAACATCTCTTGTATTCATTTCCATTATCCTCTTTCATGCAAGTCCTATCTCTAAGTTTGTTCTGTGCCACATCCTGAAATGCGCGACATTTATTATGAGTTAGTGAATGTGTTTATTATGATATTGTACCGTACACGTTATATAATATTATGCAAAAATTCTTTGCTTGTATTTGTGTGTGATGCAATTTTTTAAAATTATATGCTCTATTATCATTCACTGTTACGGTAGATATAGTTATTAATGCTAGAGCTTTCTTTAAAAAAATAATTTTAAGATTGGGAATGATCACAAATCATTTATTATTGTTATTATGTTTTTTCTCTCTAAAATTTTATAATTAGCTATGTTTATATTTTTATGTAGGCACAGTTAGTTGTACTTTAAAATAAAGTTTACATTTTTATGTAGGCACAGTTAGTTGTACTATTAAATACTATAGTATTAAACAAAGTCTATATTTTTATGTAAGCACAGTTAGTTTTATTATTAAATACTATTAAACAAAGTTTACATTTTTATGTAGGCATAGTTAAACTGTATTTACATTTTCTCTGCAGGCACAATTGGTTTACATATATTATTAAACCATGTTTACCTTTTTCCTTCAGGCACAGTTGTTATTAAACCGCGTTTACCTTTTTCCTTCAGGCACAGTTTTTATTAAACCATGCTGACATGTTCTTTGCAGACACAGTTGACTATATATATATACATATTTTAAACAATATTTACATGTTCCCTGCAGGCACAGTTGGCTATGCTTAAAGCAGAAGCTGAACACGTACAGAAACGCCTGGCTTGGAAGGACTCGGAGATATGCCGCCTACGTACGGAACTGAATCCTTGCGTGCAAAGTTCGGGAAATATTGTTATCTCCCCTTCTGAGTCTTCCATTTCTTCATCATATGAAACGTCCCCATTCTATAATATTTCTCCTTGTGGACCAAATCCCTCTCCATCAACTTTATCTGCGTCATTTCCCTCCCATTCACAAGGCAGCTTTGATAGCAATGATAAAAATTTGACAAACACTCCCCTCTTCCCCAGTTATACCAGTATAGCCACACCCAAGGCCAAGAACAAAGTGTCTCAAATTACTGAAAGCAAAGCGAAGAGCTTCCTCCTGAAAACGGCAAATTCCAAAGGAAATGTAGAACCGCCGAGCAGTAATCGGCCCAAGTCTTCTGGTGGCCATCGTAAGTCGATTAACCTGGCCGCGAGGCTATTCACTGCCAATCTGCACAAAGGGAAAATACCAGGACCGGAAGTGGAAAGTAGTTCGCTTGACCTGGATGAGACACTTGTTGATGCTGAAAAGTACTTGACCCATGAAACGCTGACAATCTCCAGCGCAGACTCTTACGTCACTGGAGGAGGCGATGTATAGAACCACTCAGGAAGTGAATTTTTAAGAAAGGTTTTATTCACTCTAAAATAATATTTTTTGTCAATACCAAAACCATAATAGGACTTCCAATTTTTATACTTTCCAAACCAGCCTGGGAAATATTTACAGAAGCCAAAACTATCAAGAACTCTCATTTTTACATTTTCCAAAGAAAACTGGAGAACATGTACCTACACCATGTATATAAACATTTTCATCTTCCAATTTACACGACAGATGTATGTAAAATCATTAATCTACACACCAGAAAGATCTCTCAAATAAATTTAAAGGTCAAAAACTTAAAAAAAAATATTTAGAAAAGTGAAACCTCTCCACAGTAATTAAGTGGATGATCATTTTTGAAAACGTGTTTATAAGATCGAAACTATTTCATCTATGTATTTAGGACCTGAACTATTTCATCAGGTACTCCCAGTAGGACAACCACTTCATGCGCGCTCATGTTGTCATGGCGCCTTGAGAGTGAATAAAAAGCTCTTAATTAATATTAAAAGAGAGATACATTGATATCAGCTCAACATTCTTTCATCTGTAAATTAAGAAAGTGAAAGAAAGAAAACAAAATTATATATATAAGAATATTTATATATAAAATCTGTATACACATGATTATTGACAAAGATTACTATATAATAGCACTAATAAAGAAATATGGTACTTTTGAAATACATATGTGTGGGAGGTAGAGATGCCTGTAATTAAACCTTTTTACAATATTTTGCTCAAGTGTGTACCTGTGCATATTTTGTATGTTTAACATATCAGGCAATGTTTAAATACTGAATAAAAACTTTTTATTTTAAAACCTTCCACAAGCTGCACGAGAAGAGTGTACTGTGTCAAAGTAAACAGTTGAATTAGTTCTGTCTGATGTCAAGTTTCACTTCGCATAATGTCTTTGGCAAAGAGGTTATTGTTAAACTGGTCAGAACCAAATACCTTTCTTTTTCAATTAGAGTGAATATTTATATAAAACTTAAATTTTAATATTAAATTACTGATGCAATTTATTCGTAAGCTATACAAATCTTTGGTTGTTTTTTTTAAACTCTTGCTGTAATTGAGATTGCTTTTTAATTTCTTTGGCTGTAACTGAGATTATGTTTAACTTCTTGTGTGTATGAGATTTTTTTTTCAAACCTCTTGTCTGTAACAGATTAATATTTTTTAACCTCTTGGTTGTAACTGAGATTGTTTTTAACCTCTTGCGTAATAATTTTTTAAAACCTCTTCACAGTAACTGAGATTGTTTTTTAACATCTTGCTGTAACTAAGATTGTTTTTTTAAATTTCTTTGGCTGTAACTGAGATTATGTTTAACTTCTTGTGTGTATTAGATTTTTTTTTAAAAACCTCTTGGATGTAACAGATTGGTAGTTTTTAACCTCTTGGCTGTAACTGAGACTGTTTTTAACCTCATGTGTAATAATTGTTTTTTAACCTCTTCGCTGTAACAGATTGTTTTTAATCTCTTGGGTGTAATGAGATTAGTTTTTAAACCTCATGGCTTGGAACTGAGATTGTTTTTATATCTCTTGGCTGTAACTGAGATTTTAATATTAAATTACTGATACAATTCATTCATAAGTAATATAAATCTTTGTGTTTTGTTAAACTCTTGACAACTGGTTGGAACTGTGAATTGGGTTACATCATGACTGGAATGGCATTAAGCCATGTTTCATTTGTGTATGGACATTCCATGGACACGGGGTCATAAAAATAGAAGCAACTAGGTGCTATATAATTGCTAATCAATTATGAGTAAAAAAATTACCTTAAAATGTAACTTAATTTTAAATAATTTATTTTTATTAAAAACTACTTTCTGAGAGGCAAGATATTATCATGGTTATTTCTTCTTGAATATGTGATCTTTCTTCATCAAACAATCTTGAATGTGTGATCTTTCTTAGTTACATATCTTACTTCAATATTCTTTTTATTAATTCTCACATTTATTATCATCATTGCAGATGAAGTATTATTATAGATGAGTACAAAAGAGTAGGTTTACATACAGTTCAGTGATGCTAGGGTGATAATCCACATTTCGTGAGTTAATGTAACTATGTAGGCATGCCTGTAAATTTCGTGAGTTATTGTGACTGTATGTATTTGTGCCTTTGATAAATGAAGTATTGTGTGTACTTCGAGTGTTTATAGTTTAAGTGTATGAATGTTAAGGATACTGATGCTGATTGATAATGATGATGTGCATCTTCTTGTCTTCTGCACACAGCGCCATTCATACAAATTCACAAAACGAGACACACAGGTTCTTTGTAATTGTGATCATGTTATTTATATAAAACGCCGTCTCTGAACTGATAGAACCAGGGCAGCAAACAACTAAATGGTGCAAGTCAAATGGCAAATGTCCAAGTCCATGGCACAGTACATAAAACACATATCTTTTACAAAGCGTATAACTGTAAGTTAATTGACACCACAATAATAATGATACCATCTTCTACCCTAACTTATAGTTAGATAATAGTTCTTCACATTCTCTGTGCATATATCTTATTCTTCTATCTCCACACTATACTCTAAGTCTATTCACAATCTAACCTAAACTACCCACCAACCCAACTGTTGGCCCTAAGGCCCAGGGGTCCTGGTACTTCCTATACATCTATCCTCTTATCTTGTCTGTTTGTCCGTTATCACTCAATCCTAACAGCAGAACTAACCGCAATAAAAAAAAAATCACTTATATTAACAATAAACACCCCACCAATACTCATACTCAGACTTGCTAATATCACTACAAAAATAAGCAAACCCTTTCCAAAAACTGAGATCACAAACCAAATATCGTAGCACATAGCAACACTAGGAAAAAGACACACAAAAAGCACTACTATGGATCCTCAGCCATATCAACATTATAGGGAATGAAACAGCAGACAAGTGAGAAAATACTGCAGCAAACATGGCAAGCCACGAAACACACCTATATACACATCAGAAATTCATGCAGATTAAAAACATATACAAAAAATAGACCCCTTCCCCTCAACTCTCCAACATATCCTACAACGGAGCAATCTATAGACTATGGTACAACTCCACAAGACTCACAGATAACTGAGCAATCTATAGACTACGGTACAACTCCACAAGACTCACAGACAACTGAGCTATCTATAGACTACGGTACAACTCCACAAGACTCACAGACAACTGAGCAATCTATAGACTTTGGTACAACTCCACAGGACTCACAGACAACTGAGCAATCTATAGACTATGGTACAACTCCACAAGACTCACAGACAACAGAGCTATCTATAGACTACGGTACAACTCCACAAGACTCACAGACAACTGAGCAATCTATAGACTACGGTACAACTCCACAAGACTCACAGACAACTGAGCAATCTATAGACTACGGTACAACTCCAAAAGACTCACAGACAACTGAGCAATCTATAGACTACGGTACAACTCCACAAGACTCACAGACAACTGAGCAATCTATAGACTACGGTACAACTCCACAAGACTCACACACAACAGAGCAATCTATAAACTATGGTACAAGTCCACAAGACTACATGCAACTGAGCAATCTATAGACTATGGTACAACTCCACAAGACTCGCACACAACTGAGCAATCTATAGACTACGGTACAACTCCACAAGACTCACGTACAAACCAAACCATGAACCCAAATCATGCACCCACTGAAAGACAGACAACACAATTAATCCTCCTTTTCCTCTCTATTTTGAAAGTGTGGCTGTCAACGAAAGCCCGTGGAGGCAGGAGGGAAAATCCAGAGTAAAAGATTCCTAAAAATAACTTCTGTTTCCTTACTTGCTTCCGAATACCAATTACAGCCAAATGCCTAAGAGTTCTATAATGAAACTACCGCGATTATGCTTTAATACATAACTATTTCCTAATATATAATCTAAAGGCTTAGACTTGAAGTTAAATTTGTGTTGATGGACATTAGGAAATATATAATCTAAAGGCCTAGACTTGAAGTTAAATTTGTGTTGATGGACATTAGGAAAAGCATTTCCATGCAAGTGAATTGTAAAATACACAAATATATCAATATTCATCATATAAAAGTATATCAATTAAAAATCTAAACAATTTCTTTTCTAAATATATGTACTGATAATATAATTAACAAGTACATAAAACAGCATACACATAACATGATATATTCTCGCACTCTACATCAGCTAACATGGGCACAATGCACCGCGTGGTCGAAAAGTGAATCCCCCTACCCCAAATCTAAATCTAGCCACCAGTGTAAGAGGTCAGATTTCAGGGATGGGTTATGCAGGCTGAACACACACAAACTAATACATTAAACTCAAGGGTGCTACAGATGGTTTAAGTGTGTGATCGGATGGAAGAAGACAAACCCAGTCATAGCGCACATCAAGTAACATTCTGAAAATAATGAATGGGTTGCGTCCCCCACGAGACTTTAGACTGATAACCCCTACATTCTGTGACAGTTTGTTAAGGTCTGACAGGATTTCTTTCTCTATGATCCATCATTTGTATATTTGTCTTAAAACATTACTTGACTCAATGATCACATTATTTGTTTGTCTGCCCTGAAAACCTTTTATGTCTCCATGCTCAATATTTTGTCTTACAGGATTTATTTCTCTAGGATCAAGTTGTCTCTTATAGGATTTCTTGTCTCTAGGATCAAGTTATTTGTTTGTCTGACTTATAGGGTTTCTTTGTTTCTAGGATCATGTTGTTTGTCTGTCTTATAAGATTTCTTGTCTGTAGGATCAATTATTTGTGTCTGTTTTATAGAATATCTTGTCTCTAGGATCAAGTTAATTATATTTCTATCTTACATAATTTCTTATTTGTTTGTCTTGAAAGATTTCTTGTCTCTATGATCAAGTTATTTTTGTGTGTATTGCAGGATTTATTTCTCTATGATAAATTTATTTGTTTGTCTGCCATACAGGATTTCTTGTCTTTGAATCAAATTATTTTGTATAGACGTATAGGATTTCTTGTCTGTAAGATAAAGTCATTTGTTTGTCTCAAGGATCAAGATATTAGCCTGTCTTTCTAGAGAGAAGAAATCCTACAAGACATAAACAAATGACTTGATCCCAAAGACAAGAAATCTGACAAGACATAAACAAATGACTTGATCCCAAAGACAAGAAATCTGACAAGACATAAACAAATTACTTGATCCCAAAGACAAGAAATCCTACAAGACATAAACAAATGACTTAATCCTAGACAAGAAATCCTAAAGCACCACTTTAAGCCTAATTTGCAACATTATAGTATCCCTAAGTCTAATTGGGGCCATAGGACAGTATAGTAGCTCTTTAAGTTGAATTGTGGATATGACAGTAAAATAGTTACAAATTCTAAATCGAAAACATACAACAGTATAGTAGCACTTTAAGTCTAATCAGTACAGTAGCACTTTAAGTCTAATCAGTATAGTAGCACTTTAAGTCTAATCAGTATAGTAGCACTTTAAGTCTAATCAGTATAGTAGCACTTTAAGTCTAATCAGTACAGTAGCACTTTAAGTCTAATCAGTATAGTAGCACTTTAAGTCTAATCAGTATAGCAGCACTTTAAGTCTAATCAGTACAGTAGCACTTTAAGTCTAATCAGTATAGTAGCACTTTAAGTCTAATCAGTATAGCACCAGAAAAAATCTAATCAGGGCATAAACATAAGCACAACCCCATATTTATTTCTAAACGAAGAAATCTGCACCTGGTACTTTTGCATATCACTTTCAACAGCAACTAATTGTAGACAAAACCAAACAAACGTTGTCTTTCTGTTTGTAAAAAATTAGGAGTGTTATGGAACAGTGGTCACAAACCATGATGCTAAGCCACTTTAATGTTATTAAATAATTAGAGATGCTCTTTAATATTCACATCACAGCTATTCCTGTCACGGAATAATTAAATATTTATTCACTGATATAAATGTATTTCTTCGCTAGTGCTGATTTCACTATGTACCAGGTTCTACATTTTTAGTGATGCCAATACAGTCTTTGCATTGTGAAGGCTTCTATCTGTATGAAATGTATATGGGTTCAAGAACTTTCAGTGTTTCAGTAACTATTTACATTTAATTTTCGATCATTCATTAAATAAGTTGTGTGTAATTTTACAGAACTCCACTAATTTCAACTAATTGGGACCAAAGCTTGTTCGAATTAAGTAGAATTTTAGGGAACACATTGTGGGTAGTGCACTTTACATTGTAGGTGAAATGAAAAGCAATCCCCCCCCCCCCCCCCCACTGATCCTGTTGTCTTCCAGTGTCTGAACAGTTAATTCCACTGTAAAGTACTGTATCTTGCCTTTCCTGTGTACGTGTGCAGTAGTGTGTCAGTCTCTGTGTATCTTGTCTTTCCCGTGTATGTGTGCAGTCAAAGTGTATCTTGTCTTTCCCGTGTATGTGTGCAGTCAAGTGTATCTTGTCTTTCCCGTGTATGTGTGCAGTCAAAGTGTATCTTGTCTTTCCCGTGTATGTGTGCAGTCAAAGTGTATCTTGTCTTTCCCATCTTTGTGTGCAGTAGTGTGTCAGTCTCTGTCAAAGTGTATCTTGTCTTTCCCATCTTTGTGTGCAGTAGTGTGTCAGTCTCTGTCAAAGTGTATCTTGTCTTTCCCATTTATCTGTGCAGTAGTGTGTCAGTCACTGTCATGCATGTGTGAAATTCTTAAAAAATTAATTAGTATCTAAAGGAGTTTACTCTGTGTCCTTTCTCCTTTCTATATGTTGTATTTGATTTTGATCATTTACCAAAATAAAAAAAATTCCCCCAAAATGTTTTATCTGATCTTGTTTATGCTTACCCCCAAAACCCCTATTGAGATTATCCCAAATTTTGTACTATTGGGTTTGGCAGGATTCTACTGTAATTGGACGTTTTCTATTAATAATAATATATATTTAGTATAGGCTCAACAAATAATATAAATTCTTTATTTTTCCAATCCTTTATTAAAGCATTCATTGTGAAGAAACAGTTCTGGAGAATACAACTCACCACCTGCAACAGTTTCCATTTAAATTCCTTTTCACTTTTTTGTTCTCTCTGCCTTTCATTTTCATATTTACTGGGCAAGCAAGTTTTTTAATTCCATTTAATAGACATGCATTCTTTTCTTTATATACTTCTTTCTTCCAATTAACAGACATGCATACTTTCTTACTTAACATTTCTTTCTTTCATTATTAGACAAATATTATTTTGTGAGTGTACAAATTTTGAAACACTTGCTCTTAAATTATAGATACAAGCTAATTTCTTAATGTCTTATGTTAGTCAAAAATACAAACTCTAGCTGCTAACCAAAATAAGGCATTCTCAGAAAAAGCATTGATTCACCAAAAACACTGAGTAGACAAATCTCAGAATTTCAGAACTGAACTATTTTGAACTAAAGTGCTTAACTTTCAGAGTGCTAAATAGCAACTGTCAATGTGATGACAAAGTCAATACATATAGTTTGGCATAAACTTTCTAAGTCCACAGAAAGCGGAGTTTTGTTAAAACAAGTACAATGTGTCTATTGTTAAGAATGCTTCACACGACTCCACATACAAAATTTTCTAAATACAAATCAATTTATTTAATAAGAGTATAAATCTATTTCCATCATATAATGCTTATTCTGTGTGTGTGTGTTGGCCTTATTCTTCCTCCATTACTCCACTTTCTGTTGTAGTTATTATATTAGACTTTGCAAAATCCCTTAATATTATGGCAATGTGGGTTGCCCCGATTATCAGTTTTTAAGGTATACCAAATCTCAAATCTATAATTCTTAAGGTGGACCAGCTTCTCTTTTTGCTGCCTTCATCTGCTTTTCAGTCTGTCTCTGCTTATGCTGCTGTAAATATCGCTGAAACGAGTTGCGTTCTCTCGTTTCTTCCTCATCTGAGAGAGCAAAGTACAAAACAAAGTGAGGAATAGGTGAAATAAATCTGTACCATTCATCATTTTCTGCAATAATTGGAAAAGCTGGTTAAGGAATAGGTTTAGTCAGTCAACAATACCCTCTACCTTTGTTTCTGTAAAAATGAGTTAAGATGGTTGAGAAGTATGTCATATTAGTGAATGCCTCTTATCGCCTTTTATTTTTTCACCTTGTGAGAATAACTAGCACAGTTGGCTGAGAAAATGTTTAATCGGTTAACACTCATTAATTCATAACTTTTTGTGAGAATACATAGCACAGTTGGTTGAGAAATTGATTAAATCAGCTAAGAGTCACTAATTCATCATTTTTGTGAGAATACATAGCACAGTTCGTTGAGAAATTGGTTAATCAGTTAACACCACTAATTCATCATTTTTTGTGAGAATACATAGCACATAACTTTTGTTGAGAAATTGGTTAAATCAGCTAATACCCACTAATTCATCATTTTTTGTGAGAATACATAGCACATAACTTTTGTTGAGAAATTGGTTAAATCAGCTAATACCCACTAATTCATCATTTTTTGTGAGAATACATAGCACATAACTTTTGTTGAGAAATTGGTTAAATCAGCTAATACCCACTAATTCATCATTTTTTGTGAGAATACATAGCACATAACTTTTGTTGAGAAATTGGTTAAATCAGCTAATACCCACTAATTCATCATTTTTTGTGAGAATACATAGCACATAACTTTTGTTGAGAAATTGGTTAAATCAGCTAATACCCACTAATTCATCATTTTTTGTGAGAATACATAGCACATAACTTTTGTTGAGAAATTGGTTAAATCAGCTAATACCCACTAATTCATCATTTCTGTAGGAACAGGTTAAACCATCACATTCTGTGAAAGCAAAGTTAAATGAGGTCATGACTTCAAAGATAAAGATTTCTGCCTCTTAGTCTCCGTCCTGATGCCCAGTGTTACTGTTTGTTAAGAGGAAGTTTTCTAGAGTCTGTGAGACCCATATGCCGAATGTTACTGTTTGTTTAAGAGGAAGTTTTCTAGAGTCTGTGAGACCCATATGCCGAATGTTACTGTTTAAAGAGAATTTCCTAAGGTTTGTGAGACCAATATGCCACTAATTCATCATTTTTTGTGAGAATACATAGCACATAACTTTTGTTGAGAAATTGGTTAAATCAGCTAATACCCACTAATTCATCATTTCTGTAGGAACAGGTTAAACCATCACATTCTGTGAAAGCAAAGTTAAATGAGGTCATGACTTCAAAGATAAAGATTTCTGCCTCTTAGTCTCCGTCCTGATGCCCAGTGTTACTGTTTGTTAAGAGGAAGTTTTCTAGAGTCTGTGAGACCCATATGCCGAATGTTACTGTTTGTTTAAGAGGAAGTTTTCTAGAGTCTGTGAGACCCATATGCCGAATGTTACTGTTTAAAGAGAATTTCCTAAGGTTTGTGAGACCAATATGCCAAATGTTACTGTTTAAGAGAATTTCCTAGAGTAGGTGAGACCAATATGCCGAATGTTACTGCTTGTTTAAGAGAATTTTCTAGAGTTGTAAGACCAAGCTATATCCAGATAGAGAGATTACAGAACAGGAAGCAAAATTGCACCTTTAGCTGTGGGGAAAAAAATTATGAAGAATGATTTTTGAATATACAAAGTGTGAACAAAAAAGAATTGCAGTTTTATGACAAACAAGAAAGTAACCAAAGGCTTAAAAGTTAATACAAAGAAAATATTATTAAATTTATTGAATAAGAAAACATATATTGATAAATTTTTTAAGTTCTAAGAAATATATTGTTAAATTTATTTAATTAAGAAAACATATACTGCTATATTTTTTTAAGTTTAAAGAAATATATCACTAAATTTATTAATAACTCTAATGGTTTCCTGAGTGTTTTTAAGTTTTAAATTTGAATTTAAATTTTCAGTTTTTATTCATCAACTATATTTTATCTTCTATAAGCTATATTTATTTAATGATTTCCTGAGTGGTTTATGTTTTTAATTTGAGTTTAAATTCCCAGTTTTGATTCATCAGCTATACTTTGTCTTCTATAAGTTATATTTATTTAATGGTTTCCTGTGTGTTTTTAGTTTCAAATTTGAATTAAATTCCCAGTTTTCATTACTATAAACATGCACTTTTCATTTCAACTTTCTTGGAAGATGACAGTTGATGCTTCTCTTGTTTAACTCTTTACTCGGCAGACGTTTTTCCTTTTTTTAGCTCTAAACGAGCAAGATTTTTCAGGATGTCAGTGAGATTTAGGGGTATGTCGGTAAAAACATCATATCTTAGGTATTAGTGCATATATTTCAATGAAATAAAATGCAAAATGAAAGGAAATGAAAGCAGCTTTATTAATATTCTTAATTGAAGTATACTTTTGGGTGTTAAATTTGAATCCATGCGTGAAAATATATATTTATACAAAAAAATATTGTCCATTTATTGTCCGCTACAAACACTATGTACACACACTTTTTGTTGATGCCAGAACACTAATCTGTCGTCAGACGATCTATACATCTCTTTTTTCGGCAGGTTGTGAATTCCTATCAAAATCATAAGTCCAAAATAAGCCTTAATTTCAGTGGCATTAGTTTCTTTCCAACCTGGATCGCCATTTTGTTTTTTCGCAATTTTCAGACGTGTGTACTTGTTCGTTTATTCCGCTATCTTGTCAAATGTTTTTTCTTTGAAAAACTGATAGAAGAAAGCCAACTGAGTACTATCATTAGTTACAGTCACATTCGGCCCCATTTCTGTTATAAATTCCTATATTTCCAGTGCTAAAGTACTATTATTCCAACCACATGTGTCTCCAGATACCCATTCCCCCTATTCCTCTTCGATATCCTCAGAATCTGATGCACTCTCGTCCAAAATTTGAAAGATACTACATGTGCACGCTACTGACACTAATGTCACTTCTAATCCTATCATCTAATTCAAAAATAAACTTCTCTTACCTCATTATCTGATAAATTGAATCCATTAAACTTCTCAATAACGATCGACGACACTAAGAAATCCATTTGAAACACCGAACGCGAAAAACAAAGAAAACTTTATGAAAAAATGAATGCTGCCACATGAAAATGTTTCAAAATGGCGCGGAAATCGTTGCACAAACGTCATGCTTCCTGTAGAGACCGGATATGATGTAAATATGTAAAGGAAAAAGAACTCTAAGTGAAATCGTTGCTATGGGCGCTCTTGGGCGATCTGCCCTACACGATGTACGGGCGAAGTTGGGCGATCTGCCCGGTAAAGAGTTAACTAAAAGATAGTAGTTGATATCTTTTCTTGAACTATGATGCAAATATGATGCACCCCTTGATGAACTAAGAGATGTTAGGTGATGCCCACCCCCACACTCCCTTATAGTAGTTGATATCTTTTCTTGAACTATGATGCAAATGTGATGTACCCCTTGATG
The DNA here is from genome assembly GCA_028829895.1 of Sinotaia quadrata. Lineage (NCBI taxonomy): Eukaryota > Metazoa > Mollusca > Gastropoda > Architaenioglossa > Viviparidae > Sinotaia > Sinotaia quadrata. Next base: position 96,803,152 of record CM054183.1, on the reverse strand, counting down.
AACTAAGAGATGTTAGGTGATGCCCACCCCCACATCCCCTTATTGAATTAAATGAGGGGATAGGTTATGTAGTAAGAAGTGGTGATTGACGTTCTCTAAGAAGTAGTAATGAGGTTCTCTAAGATGTGGTAATGAGGTTCTCTCAGAGGTGGTAATGAGGTTCTCTAAGAGGTGGTAATGAGGTTCTCTAAGAGATGGTAATGAGGTTCTCTAAGAGGTGGTGATTGAGGTTCCCTAAGAGGTGGTGATTGATGTTCCCTAAGATGTAGTAATAAGGTTCTCTAAGAGGTGGTGAGGTTCCCTAAAAGGTGATAATGATGTTCCCTAAGACATGGCAATTATGTTCCTTTCTTGAACTGGGGTAGCAGAGAACATCATCCCTTTTTGAACTAATCAATTCAACATGAAATGCAAAATACATTATAGGTATACAAGACAAAAACAAATATAAGAATCAAACTTTCTGCAGCATAACCTTCATCAGAATACAGTCTTAATAACTGTGTATGAAAAATTACATGAGTATGGTACTGCGATATGAAAAATATATATGAATAGGTGTATTGTGGAACAGATGGCAGATCTTGTATCTGCTTCTAGGTTGTACAACTTTAAAGCATTTCGAATTTTCATGCTTATTTAAGAGTAGCGATTTTTTACATTATAAAAACAACAAACAACTCAAAATGTGTGGTTACTTTCACCAGAAAAATGAAAAGCCAGTTAACAGGACATGCAGTGAGAGGAGTAAGAGAGGCTATTTATATCTTAAGCCCTTGACTTCAATTATCAATCCTTTGCATTGAAGCTGTTGGCTTGATTATGTCAATGGAGCAAGATTCTTCTTATACAGAACACTTGTGTAATTGAGTATATATAATTATCAATGAAAAATGCATCAAAAGCTTATTTTGTACCTTCATCACTCTCTGATCTTCTTGACTCATCCTCTTCATCATCTTCACCAATTGATGCATGAAGCAAAAAGCTGTCTGACTGGCTGTAAACTAAATCTGACACACACACAAACATGTCTGAATGACTAAATCAAATAAGATACTTTTATAAAATAAGCTAACCTTTATTTTTTCTTCTTACTGATTTAAGAAAAAGTGAAATGTGGTCACTTGCAAAAAGAAATTTGGACCAAAGCAATTTTTTTGTTCATGTCAACATAAGGCTGCAAGGCCCCATTTTAGCAAAAACACACCCAAAACTTAGTAAGTTTAATTATTTTTCTTTCAAACATAGTTTCAGTCACATTAAATAAAACACAACAGCATATTAGATAAAGAAATGACCATTAATTTTATTCAAGTGTATCAACAAATAACTGTATTAAAGTATTACATTTTGCTACAGAAAATCACCAAATTTGTGCACTAAAAACTACTTATTCCTGCAAAACCTTGGAATTACCTAAAAATAAAGGTAAATGAGTGATTATGATAGGTAAATGAGTGATTACAATAAAGAAATGAGTGATTACGATAAGGACTTGTGATTACAATAGGGAAATGAATGATTACAATAAGGAAATGAGTGATTACAAAAAAGAAATGAGTAATTACGATAAGGACTTGTGATTACAATAAGGAAATGAATGAGTGATTACAATAAAGAAATGAAAGATCGTGAATGATATAATTTTTGTATTCTTACCAGTTGCACTTCCAGCAGATGGTACTTTTCCAGTCTTGTGATCACTATGGAAACGCTGAAGCTCTGTTTCCTGCTTTTTAAGTGACTCACACTCTTTCTCTTTTCTTAATTTCTCATACAAGGGTCGGTATTCCCTAATAAACAACAAAAAAATATGAAAAAAGAATAAATAAAAAAAACAAATAAAATTCAATCCAACTGAAAAGAAATATTCATTTAATTTATTTTCTAATGGATCATCCTAACTAGGAATGCCTAAAATAATAGTAATAACAATAGGAGAGCTATTTTCACAACAACATGAATTAAACAGATATGACACCATCCTTTCACAATCTCATTAACAGATTTTTTTATCCCTTTGGAGAAATCCCTCTTTTCTACTCAGTCATCTGTGTATATCAATAAAAATATTTTTTCAAAGATTACATGTTACTGATGATATTATTATAAATAAACTTATACCAATAAATCATGAGGATTAATTCTCAGTGATGTGAGGAGAATACATTTAGTTCAATGTCAAAATTATAATTAAATGTTCACAATGAAGATATCAAGACTGAGGTGACTAAATGGATCTATAAGTCCAAAAACGTATGAACATATAATTTTACATGGTAAAATCTAACTTCTGTGTCGTGGCAGCTCAACATAGCCCTATTTATTATTTTCCCTGAATGTTAAATCTCTCCTTTTAGTCTTATCGCAAGTCAATCTATTATTATACAAGAGAACCAAAGAGCAGAAATGTAAATAAGATGGCACTGAAGATGGGATTGCAATGTTGCTTAAAAATCGCGTTGCTTGTTGTTGGATATCATTCATGTTACAGTGAGGGGCAAAGTAATGTCACTGACTCTGATTGTCAGATAATAAGGGGATGAAATATCACTGACAGGCAACAATGATGCACTGTCGCTGAGATGTCAGTGATGACTGAAGGTCAAAGGTGATGGAATGTTGCTATATATGGGAAATCATTCATATGTATATGCAAACTTTCAAAGTCAAAGAAAATTTGTGAAAGAATTCTTATATTTACAGATCTGGAAATCATTTAGTGAGTATTACAATACTGACAGATATAAGAATAATTGTGATACCTTTAAATCTAATGCACTGGTGTGATGTTCAAGTGTTAACAATGACAACAACAAAAAACAAACAAACAAACAAAAAGAATAATGAAAGACATGGCACCTTCAGATATAACGAGAGATTTCGTGACAAAACTATTGACACCTAGAAATCTAACGAGTCACCATGTAACCAACTTACAGAACTTGCAAGTCAGCTGCAAGCAATACCCAGAAATGTAATGAGATGCCAAGTAATTGACTTAGAGAACTTACAAGTCAGTGACTTGTCACATGAAGAGCTCAGTAGCTGTAAGGTAAAGGTGCTAACCTTACATGCAGAAGCCCAGGATTCAAACCAGCTTGGCCACAGTAATTGTCTCATCACCCCACTTCCTTGCATTGTAATTGCTTAGAGCTCTATCCATAGGAAAATTTATAGTAAAATTAACTGCTACAGTTAATGAAATAATTAACTACTATCTCACTGAATGCTTAAGGTTAGAAAAAAATGAATATGAAAACTAAAAATTAATTGCCAAGATGAACAAGTTTAAAATGAGTGGCCAAAATGAAAAAGTTTAGAATGAGCCACCAAGATGAAAAAGTTAAGAATGAGCCATCCATGATGAAAAAGTTAAGAGTGAGCCATCTGTGATGAAAAAGTTAAGAGTGAGCCATCTGTGATGAAAAAGTTAAGAATGAGCCATCCGTGATGAAAAAGTTAAGAATGAGCCATCCGTGATGAAAAAGTTAAGAATGAGCCATCCATGATGAAAAAGTTAAGAATGAGCCATCCATGACGAAAAAGTTAAGAATGAGCCATCTGTGATGAAAAAGTTAAGAATGAGCCATCCATGATGAAAAAGTTAAGAATGAGCCATCTGTGATGAAAAAGTTAAGAATGAGCCATCCATGATGAAAAAGTTAAGAGTGAGCCATCTGTGATGAAAAAGTTAAGAGTGAGCCATCTGTGATGAAAAAGTTAAGAATGAGCCATCCGTGATGAAAAAGTTAAGAATGAGCCATCTGTGATGAAAAAGTTAAGAATGAGCCATCCATGATGAAAAAGTTAAGAATGAGCCATCTGTGATGAAAAAGTTAAGAATGAGCCATCCATGATGAAAAAGTTAAGAATGAGCCATCTGTGATGAAAAAGTTAAGAATGAGCCATCCATGATGAAAAAGTTAAGAATGAGCCTGCCATAATGAAAAAGTTAAGAATTAGCCATCCATGATGAAAAATTTAAGAATGAGCCCGCCATGATGAAAATGTTAAGAAAGAGCCATTGTGATGAAAAAGTTAAGAATGAGCCTGCCATAATAAAAAAGTTAAGAATGAGCTTACAGTGATGAAAATGTTAAGAAAGAGACTGATGTGATGAAAAAGTTAAGAATGAGCTTGTCGTGATGAAAAAGTTAAGAATGAGCCTGCTTGGATGAAAAAGTTAAGAATAAGTTCACCATGACGAACCTTAAATATTCTTCTTCTGCTTCTTCCACCTTTTTAAAAAAATCATCAATGCCTTCTCCAGTCACTGCAGATACCCCAACACTCTGAAACCAAGAACATTTAAATTATTTTTACTTCAAACCTTTTAAAACATTCTCCAGTCATTGCAGGCACCAAAACACTCTGAAACCACAACATTTAAATTTTTTTTTACTTCCTGTACATTTTGACAATTGCCATTAACACCACTGAGATTATTGTTTAGAAGAAAATTTGTCAAGTCAATCATTTCAGTTCTTTCAACTTAGCACACATTTTATTAACTTATGTCAATAAGGTTGAAATAAAACAAATAGACTATAAAATAATATAAGCCCAGGCTCTGTCTCAGTATCTGGAACTAAGTGGTCTTGTTAGCACTAAACTTACCAGGTGTTTCTCTCAACTGTAGGGAAATGTGCAGCTCAGAGACATGTACCCTCTGTTTCTGTGTAGTTTCAGTCAAATTTAAATAAACAGAATATACATATAATGATTAATCTAAGTAGTTATCACAGCCTTTCTTATGCCTGAATGTAATATTTAATTAACCGGAATAATCTTTTCAGAAAAGTATCTAAACTACATAATGCAATTACGGTGATGAAGCATGAAATTACTATTATGAAAAGAATTAAGAAACTACATATGTACTTCACACAGAAACAAAACATTATTGTGCCAATTTGGTGTTTAAATACAAAGGGTTTTGATGGCTAGGATTATTAAAAAATAAATTCAGTAATTACTTTTGAATCAGTTACTGAATAATCATAATGGCAACTGCTTCATAAAGATGGAAACTCACTTGACAAAACTGTGGATTTAGATTAATCACTTATTCTACATATAATTTCTCTGGTATAAAATGCACGTCTGATTACTTATTTACAAATAATCTCTTGATATAATACGATCAGTAAGCATGAAGGATCACTTATTTACACCTAATCTAATCTCTCTGATGTAAAATGACACAGGTTAGCATGCATGACCTACCTTGAGGTTAGTATAGAACTCATCAAGTACAAGGCTCATAGACCGTGTTAAATTGGAAGCGTAAGATGTTTCATGCTCCAATGCTTCCTGGAATGATTCAAAGTCTTGCATCCATTCCACAACAAAGCTGTTACTGACAATATCAATCTGAAAAGACAAAAGTGTCTGTTACTGACAATATCAATCTGAAAAGACAAAAAATATCTCTTACTGACAATATCAATCTGAAAAGACAAAAAATGTCTGTTACTGACAATATCAATCTGAAAAGACAAAAAATGTCTGTTACTGACAATATCAATCTGAAAAGACAAAAAAATGTCTCTTACTGACAATATCAATCTGAAAAGACAAAAAATGTCTGTTACTGACAATATCAATCTGAAAAGACAAAAAATGTCTGTTACTGACAATATCAATCTGAAAAGACAAAAGTGTCTCTTACTGACAATATCAATCTGAAAAGACAAAAAATGCCTGTTACTGACAATATCAATCTGAAAGATAAAACAAACTGTTACTGACAATATCAATCTGAAAAGACAAAAAAAGTTTTACTGATGATATCAATCTGAAAAAAAAAACCCTGCAAAAGTGGCAAATTGCTGACAAAATAAATCTGTCTCAATGCAAAATTTCAGTAAACAAAATTTCCTTAAGAGGAAGATCAGGGTGGTAAGCACAGGCTCATTTATGATGGTGTCATAGAGTCATAGATGATGGTGCTGCAATTGAAATGTTGAGTGCTTTAGAACCACAACCTAAGTAAATTGTGAAGTGCTCACTACTGGTGTATTTAGAAAATAATTCACTTCATGACCATTCATTGGGCAAAAGAGCTCACCATATAAAGGAGTGGATCATTTAAACAGAGTGATTAGCAATGACTGACTAGCATATACTGACTTGAAATGGCTGATTACCAACGACTGACTAGCATATACTGACTTGAAATGGCTGATTACCAACGACTGACTAGCATATACTGACTTGAAATGGCTGATTAACAATAGCTGACTAGCATATACTGACTTGAAATGGCTGATTACCAATAGCTGACTAGCATATACTGACTTGAAATGGCTGATTACCAACGACTGACTAGCATATACCTACTTGAAATGGATGATTAAAAATGGCTGACTAGCATATACTGACTTGAAATGGATGATTAACAATAGCTGACTAGCATACATTGACTTGAAATAATATCAGAACCATACCTTGTTAACAGCAACAATATCCTGGATAGCATATCTTTTTCATAACAATAATATCTTGGATAACAGCTCTTTGTCATGATAACAATAATACCTTGGGCATCATTCCTTGTTACTAACAATAATACCTTGTGAAAAATATCTTGGGTAATATATCTTTGTCATGATAACAATAATGTCTTAGATAACATATCTTTGTCTTGAAAAACTGATTAACATACATTTTTCATGTCAACATTGATAACCACTACATACCTTGTTCATAGTGACAATGAAGGGCAGCTTAGTTCTGTACAAGATGCTGCAGGCATAGAGCATATTCGACATGAAGGTGACTGGGCTGACACTGCGTGAGGTGTCCATTACATACACAACAACAGTAGGAAAAGTAGATGCCTGGAGAAATAAAACAGTGAATTGGTGATTCATCAAGGTAATCTGTTAGTACAAGTGTGGGAAGTGACAGATCATTTGTGGGAAATGTTATATGAGTACTATGTATATTGCAAATGTAGGTCTTTGTTTACACTCTATGTGTGGGAAATGTTATATGAGTACTATGTATATTGCAAATGTAGGTCTTTGTTTACACTCTATGTGTGGGAAATGTTATATGAGTACTATGTATATTGCAAATGTAGGTCTTTGTTTACACTCTATGTGTGGGAAATGTTATATGAGTACTATGTATATTGCAAATGTAGGTCTTTGTTTACACTCTATGTGTGGGAAATGTTATATGAGTACTATGTATATTGCAAATGTAGGTCTTTGTTTACACTCTATGTGTGGGAAATGTTATATGAGTACTATGTATATTGCAAATGTAGGTCTTTGTTTACACTCTATGTGTGGGAAATGTTATATGAGTACTATGTATATTGCAAATGTAGGTCTTTGTTTACACTCTATGTGTGGGAAATGTTATATGAGTACTATGTATATTGCAAATGTAGGTCTTTGTTTACACTATATGTGTGGGAAATGTTATATGAGTACTATGTATATTGCAAATGTAGGTCTTTGTTTACACTATATGTGTGGGAAATGTTATATGAGTACTATGTATATTGCAAATGTAGGTCTTTGTTTACACTATATGTGTGGGAAATGTTATATGAGTACTATGTATATTGCAAATGTAGGTCTTTGTTTACACTCTATGTGTGGGAAATGTTATATGAGTACTATGTATATTGCAAATGTAGGTCTTTGTTTACACTCTATGTGTGGGAAATTATATGAGTACTATGTATATTGCAAATGTAGGTCTTTGTTTACACTCTATGTGTGGGAAATGTTATATGAGTACTATGTATATTGCAAATGTAGGTCTTTGTTTACACTCTATGTGTGGGAAATGTTATATGAGTACTATGTATATTGCAAATGTAGGTCTTTGTTTACACTCTATGTGTGGGAAATGTTATATGAGTACTATGTATATTGCAAATGTAGGTCTTTGTTTACACTATATGTGTGAGAAATGTAGGTATTTGTTTACACTATATGTATGAGAAATGTAGGTCTTCTTTTACACTATATGTCTGAGAAATGTAGGTCTTTTTTACACTATATGTGTGGGAAATGTAGGTCTTTGTTTACACTAAATGTATGAGAAATGTAGGTCTTTGTTTACACTATATGTATGAGAAATGTAAGTGTATACAGACACACACATTACAAATGATGGGCAAACAGATGTCTGTTGATTATTGCATTGATAAATTTAATTACATCAGGTTGGTTGGCAAAAGGGACACTAATATTTTGTTCATTATGAACATCATTTTAGAAAGTTACTGCAGATATTTTTTTTAAATATAAAAAAAATATCTTTATTAATGTTTAAGATTTAATGAGTTTATGTTTGTTTACTGTTTCTGAAGATGAAACACTGAAAGTGTCTTGCTGCTCCAGAGCCAAGAACAGCTGAGTCATTCATGTTTTAAAAATGCTTAACTTCATTCAGCTGTTGCAACGAGAGAAACAATTTAGGAATCAAATAAAATCTATAAGCTACTTGGCAAAACACTACCTCAACCACCCTATAGAACAGGGGTGCACAAACTCCGGCCCGCGGGCCATATCCGGCCCGCGAAGAGTTGCCGAGTGGCCCGCCATGTCAAACGAAAAAGTCAAATGTTTACTCATACACTGAGTGATTTGAAACAAAGCAGCACCTCCTGACCCATTTTTCCAGGCGCTCCGCGCAGATGATGTCTGCCCGCTGACATAACACTCACAGAGGCAAGAGAAAAAAGCTATACCGAGATAGGCAGCAAACCCCACACATATATGCTTGCCCCTTCCTGTAATATGGTTGGTCAGTAGCTGTTATGCCTTAGTGTCCGATCTACCACATTCTGTTGTTTATTTTGATTGTATTTTTGTGACAAAATGGCAGCTAATCGTAAAAGAAAAGTTGACAAGGAAAACCGGCAGTTTAATGATGACTGGATAATGCACTTGTCCACACCAGCATACTTGGCAGCACATACTGCTGCAAACAGGCTTTCTCACAGATGAAACTGAACAAAAGCAACACCTGCATTCAGCTGACTGATGATAATCTGGAAGCATTTTTGCATCTTTCAACGTCAAACATCAAGCCTGACATTTTGAAGCTTGCAGATGACATGCAGCACTATCCATCACTCTGACTTTGTGAAAGTTGACGTATCATAACATTTTTAGAATGAGTCTTAGTATACAACTTCTTTGTCATAATTATAGTCTTAATCATCATTTGTGTGTTCTTAGATGTAATGTTGCTTATATGGGACGATTTTGATCTTCACTTTTTTGTGGCCCCCGACGGTTTCGACAAGTCAGATTTTGGCCCCCGACTCAAAAAGTTTGTGCACCACTGCTATAGAATGTATTACTTTAGCCACCCAACAGTGCACTACCTCAGCCACCTATCAGATTGCACTACCTCACTCACCTTAATGATTGCACTACCTCACTCACCTTAATGATTGCACTACCTCACTCACCTTAATGATTGCACTACCTCACTCACCTTAATGATTGCACTACCTCACTCACCTTACAGATTACACTACCTCAGCCACCTGACAGATTGCACTACCTCAGTCACCTTACAGATTACACTACCTCAGCCACCTGTCAGATTGCACTACCTCATTCACCTTACAGATTACATACCTCAGTCACCTTACAGACTGCACTACCTCATTCACCTTACAGATTACATACCTCAGTCACCTTACAGATTACATACCTCAGTCACCTTACAGACTGCACTACCTCATTCACCTGACAGATTGCACTACCTCATTCACCTTACAGATTACATACCTCAGTCACCTTACAGACTGCACTACCTCAGCCACCTGTCAGATTGCACTACCTCATTCACCTTACAGATTACACTAACTCAGTCACCTTACAGACTGCACTACCTCACTCACCTTACAGATTACACTACCTCATCCACCTATCAGATTGCACTGCCTCAGTCACCTTATACAGCATTACCTCAGCCAATTTCAAATTGCACTACCTCAGCACCTTGCAGACTGCACTACCTCAGCCACCTTACAGACTTTATTACCTCAGCCATCCTATAGATTGCACTACCTCAGCCATCCTACAGACTTTATTACCTCAGCCATCTTACAGACTTCATTACCTCAGCCATCCTGCAGACTTCACTACCTCAGTCACCTTACAGACTGCACTACCTCAGCTGTATAACTTTGCTGTAGTATTTTATTAACACTAAGCTTTTCTACTGGTACAAAGAAATGTTTGGTCACCATTTTCTTTATGGTAATGATATCAAAGAAACTATACATATCTGCTGCAGTAACAACCAAAAACATTTTGAGATAACTTGTATATGCAGTACATCATGTAAAGAACACTGTTCACAGTGTATAGTATATAGTGTGTCACTCATAAGGTATAAAGCATCAAGCATCTTAGAGTAAGTATTACAAGAGTTCAGACTCCTGTACCTATCTTCACACCACAGGTAAGCTGCAAAAGGAGCACCACATGAAAAAAACTCAACTGTCAGTAAGCCTAACTGTGAATATCTCAATCTCATGAAACATGATTTATAGACTAAACATACAAATGACTGGAAAAGCTACAGACAATGCTGAAAAACAATCCAAAAATTTGTATAGTAAAGTTTTTCACTTCTACATTTGATATAAATAAATTGCAATAACTTTTCCCCTTTATATTCAAATTATAAATCTAATTTAGATCATAATAATACTTGACTCTTGACAATGGTGTTTCTTCAGAGTGAAGACAATACTTAATGTTTCTCAACTTCCTGCACACTTGTTTAAATGCTGACTGTTGTCAATGCTGTTTCTTCAGGTTAAAGACAATACTTAATGTTTCTCAACTTCCTGCACACTTGTTTAAATGCTGACTGTTATCAATGCTGTTTCTTCAGGTTGAAGACAATACTTAATGTTTCTCAACTTCCTGCACACTTGTTTAAATGCTTTTGTAGAATAAGCAATCAGAGTAAATTTTCAAAGATTGTAACAGTTAGGAATGTTACATACAGAAGTGTGTAACCATGCTTTAATTTATCCATAAACAAAATAACAGGCTTTATACAAATATATTCACCAACCAGAGCCTCTGTGATAATGGTTCCAGAAGCAGACCAGGTAAACACTTCTATCTGTCCAGGTGTGTCTAGGACTACATACCTGTAGACACAATATAAGACAATCTCAACATTGGACACTAATACAATATTAATAAAGAAAATATTGGATTTCAAACATGTAGGCAGAATAAAAGACAACAAAAAGTGTCAGAGATTACATAAATGTAGATTGAAAATAATTCTTAACTAAAGACCTAAATAAAAAAACAGTGTCTGATATTATATATCTTTAGATCAGGGGTGCACAAACCATGGCCTGCGGGCCTGGGACAGGGCTCTGTGTGGCCCCCGGTGGACTTTATTTCATTACTTGTGTTGGTTTTTCCTATTGAGCCATCTATGTGCAATCTGACTTGCAGCCCTCCATGCACTATCAATTGGAAATTTGGCCCTCTGGCCTAAAAAGTTTATGCACCCCTGCTGTATGTGGACAGTGAGTGTTAACTACAATCACTAAGACAGGACAAGTGTCAGGGGTACATAGAGAGAAACTAAGTCTTAACTACAATCACTATGACATAACAAGTGACAGAGGAATACATCCTTAGAAACTAACATCTTAATTACAATAACTAAAATAAGTGACAAAGGTATACAACCTTAGAAATAAACTACATCTTAACTACAATCACTAAAAGTAAGACATAGCAAATATCTGGAATACATACACTAAGACAGAAATTAAAACTTAACTACATTTAGTAAGACTGAACAAGGTTCATGGATTAAATACTGTCTTAATCAATATACAGCATAGCATTAGTGGTTATATATAAACTTAGAGAGGAACCAAGTCTTAACAGTCACTAAGACAGAACTAGGGTATGTTCAAAATATATGGACTTTGCTCAAAATATATAGTTTATTCAAAGTATGGAGTTTATTCAAAATATAAACTACATTCAAGATAAACAGAATTCATTCAGTTTATATGAACTTCATTCAAGGTATATAGACTTCATTCAATTTATAAGAATTTCATTCAAGGTATAGAGACTTCATTCAATTTATAAGAATTTCATTCAAGGTATACAAACCTCATTCAAAGTATAATGACTTCATGAATTTTTAGTGAATCCAGTAGAAATTTACTAATAAATAAACTAATTTACACCGACAGTAGCATTGGAAAAAAAAAATCATTTATTAAAATGTTTACTGCAGATCTGAAAAATAAATTGTTCTGGGCTCAGTATTTATAAATTATTTCTATGTAACAATTGCACCCCAAACTTATAAATTATTTCAACTATTTAAAATAATTATAACTAATTCTTTCAGACATAATATCAGAACATTTAAGTACAGTGACAAGAGTTTGCTTTATTCATTGATAAAAGAAACTGTTAAAGAAAATACTGTACATAATTTCATTAAAATGTTCACATTTTAATTTCTTTTAATGTATAATTATAAGTGATTAAATATATTCCAATATTTTATTTAAGTGTGATATCATAAAAAAAAGATCTGAGCTGTTAAAAAATAAATGAATACATCTTGCTTGAAAATATCTGCAAGTTACCAAACTGTCTGGTTAAAATAAAAAAATATCAAAAGAGTTAACACCCTTACAATGAGAAGATGAATGATAATACTGTAGAATAGAAGAGTGATAGTTCTAGAAGATAACTCGAGCCCCCTGTACATATAGTCAGGAAAGGAAGTAAATACAGGTGACAGAGTAAAACATAATATAATATAATACTAATAGTATAATAGTATAATATGTGAGTCACACTAACATGAGTGGTCTAATATCAACAATAAATAGCATAAGCAGCATGGTTACATATAGTGAATAGTTCAACAGTTATAATTAGAGGTTATAAATGGTTACATTGCCTAGTCACAACCATGTGGTATCATAAGAGAATGTTTATTTTGAGTCTTATGGCAATCTAGTAGTAATTTGGTTTGTTCATATGAGCAACTATAAATGAGTTTATAGAGAACACTGAATGTTTCTGAGTGAACTCTAAAATTACTTTGATTAAAGTTTGATTGAATTGATTGAATCTTGACTGAAGCTGTGTGGTTGTTGACTATAATTACATAACTTATGATCACCTGACATGTCGTCTAGTGTCCTAGTGAATGTCGTTAGCAGACATGCACATGGTCTGTTGAACTAGTCTTTGGCCTGTGAGTCATTCTGCTCTGTTGTTATTTCACATTTCAATGCTCATCAAAGTCAACATCCAAGATAAAGTGGTTCTGTTCTGGCATAGTTTTGCAGCTCAGTGCTTGTCGAATCAACGTCTCCGATTAGGTGCCAATCTGCCAGTAAAATACACATGAGCTAAAATTCATACTCATGTGTTCTCTGACAACGTTCTTACATGGTCAGCATACATTTTATTATCATAAGCGAAATGTAATAATATAAAATATAGTTAATGTCAAGAGATATAAACATGCATACAATATTAGTTAGGCAAGCAAAACCATTTATCTTTGGCATTAATATATTGATTTCCTGCTGTGTTGATAACTGGCATTAGGAGTTAGTAATATGATTCTGACTTATTTAAGGACAGGAGCTAAAATATGTTGCCTCAACGGTCAGCTGCATTTAACTAAGGAACATTATGTGAGTTTCTAGCCTGTTCATTTTGTGCAGTTGAGCTGTGTTTTGACTGGTTAGTTTAGAGTGTCCGGAACATGTTTCCAGCCCAGGATAAGGGTCAGCCATTCTAGAACATAGGTTTGCATTTAGTCTATTTTTAGAGGAGGGTGGGCATAGGCTACATAAGCCATTATGAGAAGACATTGAAAGACAAGTGCCTGCCAGTTCTTATTAACATTATTAAAACGTTTTACTGTAAGTACACTTATCAGATCTGGACTTTTCAATTACAAGCAGTAGTGTGGCTACTACTATGGCTATTATTTAAAGAATCACACGCATCTTTACTGCATGGTTTACAGCTGATCAGTACATGTTTTACAGTGACTGTGTGGTGTAAAACTGATCAGTACATGTGCTGCTACAGAGTCTATGGTGTATAGCTGATTAGTATATGTTTTACAGTGAATGTGTGGTGTACAGCTGATCAGTACTTGTTTTACAGTAACTGTGTGGTGTACACCTGATCAGTATTTGTTTTACAGCAACTGTGTGGTGTACAGTTGATCAGTACTTGTTTTACAGTAACTGTGTGGTGTACACCTGATCAGTATTTGTTTTACAGTAACTGTGGTGTACTGCTGAACAGTACTTGTTTTACAGTAACTGTGTGGTGTATACCTGATCAGTACAATGACTGCATGGTGTACAGCTGACCACTGATTCAGTATTAATTACTAAGAGGGCATCCCTGGTTGAAGACTCTGCATTTAGTACTCTCTTCCCTCTGGGATTGCCAAAACTCTACACAAGTCAAGAACTGCTGCTCACCTCTTCATCAGTTATTTTCAACTTTAAAACAACACATTCACTTGAAACTGTTATTTAAAGCATTAAACATTAAATCAATATATGCAAACCAATCAGTTAAATCCATTATTACCTGCAATCAGCAGCTTTTTTCTCAATAAAACTCATCACCTGAAACATATCAGGTTAATAATAATTCAAAGACAGTTACAAAATGCATATTCATCTAAAGATGATATTAAACAAAATTAACAAAGAATCAAGTGAAAATGTGTAAGTGAATATTTAGAACGGAAGGAAGAAATATATGACAAGAAAGCTTTCCAGTCAGTTTTGGCGTCAGAAACTTGAAAGAATTATTAATTAAAGAATATTTGATCATACATTTAATAAAGAAGTAAAACAAAAAAAAAAAAAGATTTCTTTGTCAAAATAATAATTACTAGTGCAAAATATAAAAGTGGCCAATACATTTCTTGATTAATAATAAAAACGTTAATTTTCTGATTTTATATGATTCAGCACTTGCTCAATGCTAAATGCTATTCAACATAAACTTTAACATTAGTGTCCCACTATTATCCAACATACATTAAATCAGTTTTATGGACCCAACACAACTTGATATAAATCAGCATTAGGGACTTAATATTAAATCATCTCTAGGGGTCCATTAATTAATATGTCAGAATTAATAACTCAACAATAATCAAAATGATTAGCAAAAAAAAAAAAAAACTAACATGATATATAAAATAATTATTTTTTAAATTGACAAAATAAGAAAAGAATACTGACTTGGTCAAATCGAGTTGCAAAAAGATTGAGTGACGTGACAATGCCACCATTAGGACCAAGAGAGTATCAAAAATTAAGTTAAGAAAAAAAATTTTAAACTATAAATTTAATAATGAGATGTATGAATAAAATATAATTAATAATACTCTGTAATCATCAAACTGTCTTTAAAGACCAACTGAACAAGTAAGCACTTCAAACATATATTTACGAAAGCCATGTCAACATTTCTGAGTGCCTGGCAAAAGTTAAGCAGCCAGCAAATTTTATAAATGTTATTGTTTGGGGTTTAAAAGTGGAATAGAAACCAAAGCTCTTAATCATGCATGAGATTGTTACATAATGACACAAAGTGGCTAAAATGATTTGGGCTATAGTCCAGTCAAGGCTGTTTCTTTGTTCCATGTGAATGTCTGTGTGCAGAGCTCGGTTTCCTTTTGTCAAGTGTAATACACTCAATATAAAAGAGTGGCTATCAATTGTTTGTGTTATCATTAGCATGTTTTGTATACTGGTAACATAAAAATGCTCTTTTAATAAGGAATATTGCAAGATTCACTGAAGTCAACATTTTGAAATTTTATAAACATTATCAGAACACCTAAATCTATTGATTGAGGTCATTTGCATGGTTGACCAAGATTCCTCTTCACTTGGTCTTTAATCCTGCAAAATTATGTAAATTGAATCTTAACAAACAACTGTCACATATTGTGGAACAACTTTATAAAAGTGTCAAACTTAGTGGAAAACTCTTAAAACAACGTTTGTCAAACTTTATGTTACAGCCTGTGAAAAACAAACACCTGTTACTTCGTTAGATTTATAGGAAAACGTTTATAGCAAAACTTGCAAACTTGGTGGAAAAGATTTTACTTTTTAGAAAATACTAATGGTCTTTAAAAAAGCAAACCATATGAATACAGTTTGTCTAGGGTGACTGTAGATAAGCTGTTTAATAACAGAATTTTTATTTTAATTCAAAAAGGATACTGTTTCATCACTTCTTTGTAGTTTACAGTGTCTCTGATGTCTAAAGAATAGAAAATGATTATTTGACAAATTACAGAGCATAAACATAAATAAACAAACAATAATACATAATAATAAGTATTATTTATAATATTATATTAACTACAATAAAATATTCACTAAGACTTATTAAACCATATCATCATATAAATCATTAAATGACAAAGTTTCAAGTAATAGCACTAAAAATAAAATAAAAACAACAAAAATGTACATATATTTAAATGCATTATTACTTATTACTATATTAGACTCTAAATCCATACATCAGTACAAAACTTGTTTAGCTGGGCTATGACAATCTTTCAACATTTGGTCTGCTGCTCTCCACTTTGTTGTGGCAATCCCTGGTGATGTCCACTGGTCTGGTATTGACTCTAGGGTAGCGGTAGTAGACCAAATAGTACAAAAATAAATAGAAAAAAATGTTGGATTTGCTTACCAATATTAGCAGGATAAGGAATCTCAAGCACTGCAGGATCAAGATTAATTACATATGGGGGTGTCTTTTTGCCATGGAGGTGTGCTGTTATCCTCTGTGCATCAAATTCAAAGAGAAAAGGGATAAAGAACAATATCTATCAATCAAACTATCTTTATAAGAAACCAGTATGATATAAAAATTCAAAATATTACATAGGCATTCATACACAATAAAATATGCTTATCAATGCTTGAAAAAAATTATCTCAATAGACGGTGGCTCTTTATTTGTTTTCAGACATCACAAAGCTATATGCTTATTTTTGTACTGCATTACTTTCATTATATTTATAATGTTTTATAGTATATATCATAATTTATATGGCTCTTTCTCTGTCGAAATGGAAATGTCATTTTAATAATGATTTGATTTGTTAAAATAAAATGTCTATCACCAGATACAAGTTTATTTATATAAATTTTAAAATTTTACTTTATTTAATTAAGTAAATGAATGACTTTTTTGATGTTCCTACTTTATAAGTATAACGCCTCACACATCCCTGGAGGAGCTTCATCAGTTCATGGTTAAAACACTGAACAGAAGCCTACTTTAAATAAAATGCAAGAAGAATTTCATAGAGTATAAAGTTAACATTTGGAATTTAAGGCCTAAAGTTAGAAAAATATTTATTTCTACAAATTTCGCGACGTCTCGGCGCTTTTAGTTTTAGTATTTACCATTTAAATGACATGATAAAATAAACATATTAAAACATAACAAATTATTTCCACTATTGCCTTATGCAAAAAAAATCATTAAACACTGCAACAGTTAATTTGGAATCAGTATTCCTCGTGTTAAAAGTTAAGTATAATTTATCACTAGTAGTAACGAAAACATTTACAAAGCTTCAAAGTAAAACGTTTACCTGTACGAATGTTGTTTTTCCAGACCCTGCCATACCAAGTACTAGTATACAAACAGGCTTTTTTTCATCGGAACCAACAGGTTTGCCACAGTATTCCATGGATTTGGCTGCATTTGCACTGTTGTTGCTGTTTTCACTGTTGTCGCAGAGTTTCGACAGTAAATCTTTCTCACATGTGTTTGCTTCCGCCATTTTTGTTGACTATTTTACCTGACAACTTAATTTTAGCTAAAGTTTCGCATTATTTATATGAAATATCCAAACTAACTAATATAATATATTAAGAAATGGACTGCAATTTTCTAAAGGTATAATCTGTAAATAATTAACTATCCCGATCAAATGTAAACAAACAAAAATCCATATTCTACTCAACATCTTGTGACGTTTATTACTATGTCATATGATCAAAACAATGCAAAATGGCGGCAAGACTTCTGCTACGGTATGTAGACAGCACAAACGTTATTTTGACTTTCTACATGTTGTTCAGAAAGAAACTCAACCCACATGTAATGTATGCGCATAGTCTTGAAATTATAATTATTATTATTATTGAAATATAAAATGAAACGTTAAGAAATGTGTTGAATATCATGGGTAATTGAATACATTTTATGTGTATATGCTGGCTAACATATTCAACATGTATTTGTAATTTACTAATAAACACACATTACCCATAGATTGCATTTTTTAAACACTGTATAATTTTTAAAATGTATATTGATTTATATATGAGTAAACTCTGACATCGGAATTGTAATTTATATATATATATATATATATATGTGTGTGTGTGTGCGTGCGTGCGTGCGTGCGTGCGTGTGTGTGTGTGGTGTGTGCATTCTAAATTAATATATTTGACAATAAATGCCGACAAAACATTGTAAAGCAATTTAAAGCTAATCTGATGAGTTGAAAATACTGATGACAATATATGTAGACTGGGTTTGGGTGAAAAGGCACCCAAGCCATACGTTTACATTTAAATTTTGCCAATTTTCTTTTTTGTTTGTTTGTTGAGAAATCACTATAAACTATAAAGGGATCAGTAATGATCCTTTCTTAATATCCACTATTGGTGTTGAAAATAATTATTTTATAAAATGTATTATTATTTATTGTTAACAGGCATTATAATATAAATGCACAGATTTCTTTATTTTGATGCATTTATTTAATTTTTTTTTAAGTTACCCAGATTTAAATTAAACTTATGTCAGTGAGGAATGTTAGTGTAATTTTAAATTTAAGATTAAATTGATTTATTTGTATTTTTTTTAAAACAAAAGAGTGCTGTCTTATTATTTTACAGAATATACTTGTTGAATGGCATAATAAGTAGCTATTCACTTAATTTATGTTTATAGATCTTATAACTTTATAAGTGAAATGTAATGGGTATGTGGTGTGTAGCAGGGGTTGGCAACCTAGGGCATGGAATAAGAACAGTTTTATGGCAAATTTCAGGCTCATCAACAACAACAAAAAAATTAAGTGATTGTAAATAATACTACTTTGCAGGCAGTTTTTAATATTTTGCATCATATTTTTTCTTTTAAAAACACCCTACTTATAAAAATTTGAGAGAATCCAGGACACTTCATAGTATTACTTTGGCACAGCACTCATAAAGGTTGCTGACCCCTGATGTACAGCAAAATTAGCAGTGTAGATGAAACTTTGAAAGGTATTATTGTCATATTTGACCACTGACTTTATTATTTCAGGGATTTAAGTCTCCGTGTTGATAGAGTATTCTTTGTATATGATCATCGTAAACACAGAGAAGAGGATGACCCCAAAGATGCTATTCTGTACTTCCATCCACCACTAGTATGTGCACTTATATTTATATAATTTTGATTTTATATACAGTCTTTTAAGTTTTATCCATAAGATTAATGACTCAGTAAGTACAATTTTTCTACAACAGTTCAAGTGGAATATTTAAAAAAATTTCAATTAACATTTTTCATTACCCTATTCTAATTTTATCTCCATAAATCAAACGTAGTCAAAATGTATTTTTTTATATGCCTGCATTGGATTGAAAGTTGAAACATAAAGCTGAGCATATTTACAGCATTTTTAATCTTCCACTCATCTCTTCATTATATAAAATATTGTCTTCTGCAAGTTATGGTAAAGTTATCATTGTTGGCAATTTAAATCTGATGAAAAATTTAAACCATTAAAAGATTAAATTCATTTTGTGGGGCAACTATGCCATGAGTAGAGGTGGTAGGTAATTTCCCATTGTTTTTATATAGGATGGCCTTTGGTACTTGTATTAATAACAGAAATGCCAAAGACCACAGCAAGTTCAGTATAATATGGTTTCATCTATAAAATGGTAAAAATGTATGACTTCCTAGACAGCATTATATTGTGGTAGAGATGTGCATGTGATTTGTGGTATGTAATGTATGTGTGGATGTGTGTCTGTGTTTGTTTGAATCTGTAACTCTAATAACATACTATTATATTATTTCATTGTGTACTCCTGGAATATCATTGCATTTCAGAGCTTCTTTATCTCCTTAGTGCAAATTACTTTCAGCACATGTTAATATATTAGCTGTTATTGCAGCAATTTTAATGCATTAAGTGATTTTTCAGCAAATATGAGCTCATTTGCTGCTGTTTAAGTGAATTTTAACACATTAAAATAGATTAACTGCTGTTTAAGCGAATGTTAACATATTAATTGGTAGTGGTACATAAACAAATCTTAACAGTAACTGTTACTTTAGCAAGTGTTAATGCATTAACTGTTGATTCAGTAAATGTTGGCACAACAGCTCCTATTCAAGCAAATGTTATTACATTACATACGATTTAAGCAAATGTTAATAGTAGTTGTACTTCAGCAAATGTTAACACAATAATTGATGTTTCAGCAAAAATTAACACAAGAGCTGTTATTTATGTGGATGTTATATTGTTAGCACATTATTTAAGTGAATATTAGCACATTAAATGCTATTTTAGAAAATGTTCAACCCTCGAAAATCATGCTCATAAGCTTGTTATTTGTGAATAAAAAAATATCATTTGCAAGCTCAGAAAATAACAAGTAGGCTATCATAAAGCAATATTTTTTTCACAAAAATGCATGCTTTTCTATCTACATTTTAAGAAAATAATTATTTACAATCAGTTTGACCTGTATTTCAGGTTAGATGTGAATTGTGATTGCTGAGAACATAGAATAACAATAATAACATACTTAAATGTTTTGAATGCTTGCCATACGCAGGCAGGAGGCAATTTTGGTGCATAGATACCCACCCCTTTCAGCATATTTTCAGCTGCACATCAGTAAGGAATTAAGAGCAATTTGGATCAGTTTGGATTCTGAAGTAGGGTTGTCGGAGTCATGGAGTTGGTTGTTATTTTAATAGAGTCAGAGTCGGTAAAAATGTCCCAACTCCAAATTTTACAAGCCTTAAAACTATGGCAGATCTATGTAGGCACATGAAGGGTAAAAAAAAAAACCTAAAAAAGATTATATAATATCAAAAGGTGGTTTGTTTATTATTAATTTGGTACATTTTAAACAATGTAAGTAAAAAAATATTTTGTGAAGTTATTGAAATAATGAGTTATAAACAAAATAATCTTCTTATATAAATTAGAAGTTCATATGAAAAGATATACAGGATGAAGATGAGATGATAGCTGGGTTACTACATGATAGCATTCAATCACTTTCATCAATGACAAGTATGAAGATGAAGAGTTTGAAAATTATCTAGACATGCAGGATTTGTTTTATATTCATTCTTTTTCATTTTGTGTTCATCTATATCTTCAATGCTGTTTGCCTCCCACTTCTATAGTAGTAAAAATCTAAATAAGTATAACCTTCAACATAAATAAGTGACACTGAAGCAGTCAGCTATATTTTCTTTTTGTAAAAAAAGTGTTATGGTGAAATCAAGTGCATGGAACAATCATTGCCTAGCATATCACAGCAAATCAGTGAATCTGAAGGAGCAGACAAATCTATTGCTATGGGGGTGGGGGTGGGGGTGGTAGAATGGATTTATGTTGTTTGAAATTAACTCTTCAAATACAAATACAAAAATTTAAAAGCAAGATTGTAGTGGTTGATTATAAAGTTAGGTAAACTGTTTTTTGTTTTTTTAAATAAAAATTGCAATTATTACATTAAAAGAAGTAATAAAGTTGTGGTATTTCTCATTTTTATGACAAAGACAAATATCTAGTCAGTTCTTTTTTTAAATCTAAACTAATTATTATATATTCGATGTTCATCATCATTCCCTGCCTCCCATTATTGGCATTCTTTCACTAGCAAGTTGTCATAACAAATTGCTAGTTAATCATGGCCACAATTTTCGAGGGTTGCAGATGTTAATAGTAATAGCTATTTAATCAAATGTTAACACTTTAATTGCTGTTTCAATTGCTGTTAACACATTAATTGCTGTTTCATCAAATGTTAACACATTAATTGCTGTTTCATCAATGATCAAATGTTAACACATTAATTGCTGTTTCAATAGCTGTTAACACATTAATTGCTGTTTCATCAATGATCAAATGTTAACACATTAATTGCTGTTTCATCAATGATCAAATGTTAACACATTAATTGCTGTTTCAGCAGCTGTTAACAAAGTGACTACTACTAATTTATCTCATGTTAATACATTGTAAGTACTCCAACAATGACTTGAATTTTATAAATAAATTTTATCGTAATAATTTGTATTGGACACACCATTAAAAATGGAATTTAAACAGAAAATAAACTTGTGTTTGCATCTGAAATAGCTCTCCAGTGTTCTTGCTCAATAAAATCTTTGCTTCTTCCTGCCCAGTTTTGAAAACTTTTGCCTCCAGATTTTTACACTATTTCACTTAGTATGGGTATCTATTTATGGCTAACACCTAACACTTCTAAAATATACTAATTAGTAATACTGTATAGTCACAATGACAGGAAAATACATTTGCAAGCAATAAATGTCTCAGAATTGCACTGAATCAAAGCTACAACATAGGCAAGAAAGGCTGGCCTGTTGTGCTGTTTGGTGATGAGAAAGGTTTGTGGTCATTTCATGCTAACCATCCAGACATAAAGAGCTTGTCTCTTTCACTGGCCTGCTATCATCTGTCATACAACTTAGAGACAGTGGTCTATTTCGATTTAGCATTTGACATAAAGAGCCTGTCGATCACTGTCCTGATATCATCTGTCATACAGCTTAGAAACAATGGTCTATTTCAATTTGGCATCCAGATATACTGACGATGTCTCTATCACTGGCCTGATATCATCTGTCACAGAACTTAGAGACAATGGTCTCTTTCAATTTAACGTCCAGACATAAAGAGCCTGTTTGTAACAGCTGATCCATTGTGCCATTTGGAATTGTGGGAAGAGTATGGTCTCTTTTACAAGCAATTAGATGAAATGACTCTATTTTCTAGTCAATTCAAAATCTAATTAAATTGCTGTTGGTTAAATCAGGGTTGTGTTTTAAAATTTGCTTTAACCTCTAGTAATATATACTCAAAACATACATGAAAAACTAAACAGTCGTATAAACCTGCTTGAACAAATTATCTCTCATAGAATATAGTCTTCATTTACTCACCATAAATTACATTGTTTGAAGACCTAAAGACTTAATTTAATTTTTAATTCTGCACAATTGCAGATTTGTGTAGATGAACAGATAGCTCTTGTGGGTGGATTGGTGGGTACCCTTAATTTTTGCATGGAAGTCTTGCAGCAAGATATGCCGTCCTTGATTTCTCTGACCACTTTGAAGTTTGCACTTCTGAAAACAGGACCTTATATTTTGGTCAGTATTTTGCATTTCTAAAAACAGAGCCTTATATTTGGGTCATCATCATTATGTAAATTATTATGCATTGGTACTGGATGTAATATTTTATAATTAGACAGAGTAGTGCATTTAAATGTACTTGTTATCATATACTAATCTTTGTATTACTGTAATCTAGTCATTATATTACCTTGTGTTTGTATGTCACTATGTGCTAGTCATTATATATTACCATATGGTAGTTTGTATACTACCATGAAAGTAGTCAGTATATGTTACCATATGCTAGTCAGTATGTTATCATGAAGTACCATAGTCAGTATATATTACCATGAACTAGTAAGTTTATAATATCATATGCTATCTGCTACTAAGCATATATGTTACCATATGCTACTGCTGCTAGTCTATTTGTTACCATGTGCTAGATAGTTTTTAATATTAACCATATGTTTATCTGTATAAGTTACCATGTATTGGTCTGTATGTTACCGTGATCTAGTCTAGACTATAGGCTACAATGTGTTAGTCAGTATATGTAACCGTTCTAGACATTCTATGTTACCATATGCTACTGCTAATCTGTTTGTTATATTAGACAGTGTTTAATGTCATCGATGTGCTGGTTACCACAAATTAGTTAGTATATATATAATATGTTCTAGTCTGCATGTTACCTTGTGCTAACCTGTGTATTACCTTGTGGTAGTCTATGTGTTGCCATGTGCTAGTGGTGTGTTAAATTGTACTAATAAGTATATTTTCCATTCATCATGTCTTTCAATTTTTTTATTCATCACTTTTATACTTTCCATTCATCACAATTTGTACACTTTCCATTCATTACAGTTCTATTAGTATTACACTTTCCATTCATCATATTACTATTACATTTTCCATTCATCATATTTCTTTACATTTTCCATTCATCATATTCATTTTAGTATTACATTCATCATATTTCTTTTACATTTTCCATTCATCATATTTCTATTACAGTATTAGAATTATACTTTTCATTCATCATATTTCTTTTACATTTTCTATTCATATTTTATTAATATTACACTTTCCATTCATCATATTATTAATACATTTTCCATTCATCATATTTCTATTAGTATTACAGTATTAGAATTATACTTTCCATTCATCATATTTCTTTTACATTTTCCATTCATCATATTTCTATTAATATTACACTTTCCATTCATCATATTTCTTTTACACTTTCCATTCATTATATTTCTTTTATACTTTCCATTCATCACATTTTTATACACTTTCTATTCATCACATTTCTATTAGTATTAGTATTACACTTTCCATTCATCACATTTCTTTTACATGTTCCATTCTTCATATGATTTTATCAGTTAAATTTGGTGCATGAATAATTATTGAAGCTAATAGTAGTATAGCAGAATTTATTTTATCCATAAAGTGTATTTGTTCATATGTATTTTCAGTACACCATTGCATTGCATTGTTTTTCTTTGAGGCTGGTCAGTCATATTTAATTTTCATTTTCTATCAATCATATTTCTTTTCATATTCCATTCACTGTTTCACCTAAGTACATATCTGATTGGAATCAGTGACTACTATAATTATATACATGTGAAACAGTAACTACCATAATTATATATATATGTAATTAAAAGCACCACCTCTTTTACTATTTGTCGTTCTTTAAGAACAGAATTCCTTTTCTATGGGACAGCTAGTTTTGCACTATGTTGATTTTTCAATGCTCCTTGTTTATCAGAAATTCAGAACTGTTGTGTTGTAGTGCATTGTATAGTTGTGGATTAAACATTATGGAAGAATTACTATAGTTTCATTAAATCAATTCTGGCCTGAAGTGCTACCCCCTAAAAAGAATGTTTTCTTTTGACTCATGATAAAATGTTTTGGAAAACCAGTTTAATGTTTTACATACTTTTGTTACTTTCATTTTACAGGGCTTATCTGCAGGTATGCAGACTCCTGATGACTTTATTAAGCAACATTTGCAGTTTCTCTGGAATATATTTTGCCTTTTTCAAGGAAGTTTGGAGGGAGTAAGACAGGTGTGTTTTCTTTACCTGTAGCTGTTGGTATTCATAATGTTGTAGTGCAGCATGGTCCAATGTCCACCCCATGGGACAAATGTGGCCTGTGTAAAATTGTTTTGTGGCCTGCACTTGTACAAAAATTATTTCTTTAATTATATGGTATAATTAATTTTTTATCATGAATGGCACCCTTGAACTTTAAATTTTTGGTCTATTTAGCCCTCAGGTTGAATAAGTTGGAATGCCTGCTGTTGTGTGATGTACTGGTTATCCCGTTTTTTGGTATTTATATTCATAATGCTGTATGATGTACTCTTTACCTATAATAGTTGATATTCAGAGTGATGTTCTGTGATGACTGGTTATCTTGATTTTTTGGTATTTATATTCATAATACTGTGTGATGTACTCTTTACCTGTAATAGTTGATATTCATAGTGATGTAAAGTGATATACTCATAACCTCAAGAATTTGTCATTCATAATGATATAATGGAATGTACTCTTGTACTATAATTCATAATAATGTAAAATAATATTTTCATTTATCACTAGTATATGGTAGCCTGAATAATAAAGTCTGATATACTTTTTGCAGTGCTGTTCATTATAGAGTGAGGTTTTTTTTATAATCTATGATATTCATAATAATTTGTCCTTTACAGGATTCTTTGGTATTAATATACATTACATGCAATATAGAGTGATTTACTGTTTTCTTATAACATTTGGTATTTAAAGTGAAATTATTTTAAAATGTTTTTGTATTTTCAGTATAACCTTTATAATATAATTTTATTTAAGTTCAGCATAAATATGGGAAAGTTTTGCAGCATACAGAGACACAAACACAAAACCTGATAACACAGTTACGTACATCATGAGAGTCCTCACACCCCTATGGCAAATATACCAACTATGCTAACTGCTTAATAATGGTGACTTACAGACAACTAAACTAACTAATAATGGTGACTTACAGACAACTAAACTACATATTAATGGTGACTTACAGACAACTAAACTACATAATAATGGTGACTTATAGACAACTAAACTACATAAAAATGGTGACTTACAGGCAACTTAACTCATATTAATGGTGACTTGCAAACAACTTAGCTACATATTAATGGTGACTTACAATCACCTAACTACTACATAATGATGATGCAGACAACTAATCTACATATTAATGGTAACTTACAGGCAACTACATATTAATGATGACTTACAGGCAACTTAACTACATATTAATGGTTTCTCCAATCACATAACTACATAATGATGATGTAGACAACTAAACTACATATTAATGGCACTTAATAATAAAGATTATTTTTATTGTTCCAAAAGTTTAAATAATTAGTGGGCAATGAAATTAACATGGATTTGGTTTACCAAGGTTGTAATATATAAATTCTGTTTGCTATTGACCTCTGCGATGATTTGCTTTTCCAGCGTGTGTGTCCGGAACTGTTTAATATGAAGTTATCAAAAATGTGGAACTCTTATTTCTCCTACTGTTTGACCTTTGGCGATCCTTTGACCCAAGCATTCCATGTTGTACCTTATGTTGATTTGCCATTGGTAAGTACCATATATACTCTAATTATAAATTTGTTTCTTCAAGCTTCAAATCATGTTTTGGGGGATCCTTTGACTCCTGTATGTCATATTATACTTTTGTTGACTTCCCATTAGAAAGTACCATATTTACTCTAATAATTATTCAGCACTTTTTAAAGTTTGAAATCAAGTTTTAAAAAAAAAATGATTGGATATGACAAATTCTGTGTTCAAAGATTTTGGATGTAAATTTAGAAGCAAATATCTGGTAAGTAGTAAAATGACATACACTTAATACAGAGATACTTGGAAAATGGAAGACCTATTGAATAAAACAGTGTTCCTCAAGCACACTTATTTTACTGGTCCCATATGAATTCAGACTATCCTAAAGATACCCCAAAATCATGATGATGTAATTTAAATTTAAATCAGTTTCTAGGCAGTCATATTTGTCTGCAAGTGGTTTTGGTTCATGAAGAATAAACCAAGAAATAAAATGTGGGTTTTACATCAAAGGTGAAATAATAAACTGCCCACTTTTATTAGTATTTTCAAGGAAAATAGCTGTTAACCCGTTCGTCGTCTTCGGGACGATTTTGGCGTCTTAAAAAAAATTCTACACACGTCTTCGGGACGAAATGGGACGCCACGCTCGCAGGCGTGGCTAAAACGATCATGCTATTAAAAGAGATCCAACCGGAGTGAAAGAAATATGTGGTCTGCCTCAGCAACCACTGTGCTCTAAATTCTATCTTTAGATATTATAATTAGGAAGCTCATGTGACTGAATTCCCGCGGTTTGTAACACAACCCTGCAGCTTCCTGGAAAGTTTTTGGCAGACTTTAGGATTACGTAATCTATATAAATATGGCAAGCGCACATTTTCAGTTGGATTATTGTGAATTTGCTTATACGGCTGGATCAGAGTGTGAGGAGAGTAGTTTTTCTTCAGAAGAAGAGGATATTGAACAAGAGGATATTCCACTTTTAGATGAAAGAGGTGACACCAATGCCACTGAATCTAGTAACGAAACCGGTCGCCCGCATGGCGACATTTTGAGTGTATCGAGTGACGCACGCGTCGCCGCGAGCATGGAGATTCAAACATTTGCAGGCTGTAGTGGGGTAAAAATGCAGTTTCCAGAAAATGCTACAGTACTTGACATTTTTCAGGCATTTTTACCAGAGAATTTTGTACAAAAGATTGTCGAGTACACTAATATATATGCTTCTCAGCAACTTTTGCACGATAACCTTTGTGCTACAAGTCGTATCAAGAAATGGCACGATACACAGGTGTCTGAAATATATCAATTTTTGGCACTTATTTTTTTGATGGGAATATGTAGACTACCCACATTGAAACATTATTTTTGTAAAGATGAAGCCTATGGCCAACCTTTATTTCGTAAAGTAATGTCTGGCCGTAGATTTTATTTGTTACTAAATTGCCTACATTTTTGCGATAACGCTGTCTCCGATCCTACCGACCGTATCCACAAAATTCGATTGATTATTGATCATTTCAGACAAGTATTTTCATCCATTTATGTGCCTGGAGAAAATATTTGTGTGGATGAATCCCTGATGTTGTGGAAAGGTCGTTTAGGATTCAGGCAGTATATAAAATCTAAACGGGCTAGATTTGGAATCAAATCATACGAAATTTGTGAGAGTCTTACAGGGTATGTTTACGATTTCATTATGTACACGGGGAAAGACACTGAGTACACTTTTACTGATGGAAATCAGGGTGAGAAAGTTGTTCTAACTCTTTTAGAACCACTTCTAGGGAAATATTACAAGGTGTACACAGATCGCTTTTTCACTAGCCCCACCTTAGCACGCATTCTTTTGGCAAACAACACATACATATGTGGAACTGTCATGGGAAACAGAAAAGACATGCCAAAGAACTTTCCAGGCACTAAGCTCACTCCAGGACAAATTGCAATTGTCCATAATGATGGTGTTTCTTGTTTTGCATGGCAAGACAAGAAACAGATACTCATGCTAAGCACAATGCATCATGACAGTACAATAATAAATACAGGCAAAAATCATTACAAAACAAAAGAACCAATTCTGAAACCAGCTTGCATTTGTGATTACAACAAATATATGGGAGGGGTGGATTTGTGTGACAGTGTAACAACTGCATACCCTAGCATCAGAAAAACAATAAAGTGGTACAAGAAAGTTTTCTTTCACATTCTTGACATTGCACTGTACAATGCCTGTGTTGTTTACAAGAAACACACAGGTAAATCAATGACATTGCTAGATTTCAGAGATGCAGTATTGAAGCAAATACTAGAAAAATATCCTGAGGTCAATGTTTCTAAAGGTGGTCACGCTTCTGCTGACAGTTTGCCACCATCGAGACTGATGGGTAAACATTACATTACACTTTTTCCTCGTATTGATACAAGTAAACCAACACCGAGGAAAAGATGTCGCCTTTGTGCAGACCACAAAGTTGAGAAAAGGACACGTCACCTGTGCCCAACATGTGATGTTGCCCTTTGTCTTACCCCCTGCTTTGAAAAATTTCATTCAAAGCAGACATTGTAAATTCTTTTTTTCTAATTCTTCTTTCCTGTTTTTGTCTATTTTCTTCTTTGTATTATAGGAGCATTTTGAACATTTATTTTCATAATTTACCACATATATACATGTAAAACATATGCAATTCAGCAACATAATACTTTATATTTAGTTTCATAATTTACAACATATATATATATATATATATAAAACATATGTAATTCAGCAACATAATACTTTATATTTATTTTCTTTTCATTATGTACAAAAATTTATTTGTAGCCTATATTTTCTTCTTTTACTCCTGATGAAATCGAATACATACTCAGTATTTTTTTATTTTTACCTGACAAGTTACCTGTGTATTCATTGTACAATACAGAATAGCAGAGTATACAAAATTTCTAAAATTTACTGATGTTGATTTCCATAATAAAATTTTCTGCATCTGCATTTCTGCTTCACTAAGTCTACATCTGCAATTTTATTATATATATATAAATCAACTTACCTAGCAGTGCTACCTTCTTCATTTTCTGCATTGGAATTTGTGAAAAATTGGACATGTGTGCAACTAGTATTTGGTGTGTTATCTACATGTACAATTTTCTTATATATAAATCATCTTACCTTTAGTTTACCAAGCAAGTGGCTGACATTGTTTCCTTCTTCATTTGTGCCTTGGATTTTTGAAAAAACATATTTGTGCTTTCTTCACTTCACTTCAGTAACCGTGACTGGTGTGTTATCTACATGTACAATTGTATTATATATAAATCATCTTACCTTTACCAAGCAAGTGGCTGGCATTGTTTCCTTCTTCATTTGTGTCTTGGATTTTTGAAAAAGAATATTCTTGAAAATATGTGCAACCAGTATTCACGTCACTTCAATTTGTGCTTTACTAACTTTGACTGATATGTGTTATCTACATGTAACATTTTCTTGGGTACGGGAGGACACTATTTTCTTCTTCATTTTTCTGTTCCTGGATTTTGGAAAAAAATATTGTTCAACTGGAAATGTGCGCAACTAGAATTTCTTCAATTGAACTTGTAAACTGTCATATAAATAAAAATTAGATCTATTTTTCTACATTTGGAAGCTTTCATCAGACACATCTCGGGCGCTGTAGTCACTGAGTAAAAGTACTTGGTGGTTGCATGCTTGATGCTCTGTGTTTTAGGACTGAAAGTGGAACTTTTTATGAATATCGACCCCCACAAAACACTGACTGACGGTGGGATTATGAATGAAACACCCCCACAAAATTTGAAATACAACAACAGTGATAAAAATTTGGACAAGGATGATAAAAATCGGAAGTTCAACAAAAAGGTAAGAAAAAATTTTATTATTTACTTATTTTTCAATTTTAAAATAACTTTTAAAGAAAGTTTAATAATTCTATAATATGTCTACAATAGTTTAAACTTAAAATTTTGAAAATCTATTATAAATCACACTCGTTTTTCATTTTTAAATACGGCTACCGACAAAATTGTTGCTGGGCGGCAAATATGCGTGACACAGTGCTGCCATGACGCGTTTTTCGTTATGACGACGAACGGGTTAAAGCTCTAAGAAAATAAAATTACCACTGTCTTTATTTTTTAAACACCTGAAGTAAAGCTCCAAAAGATCTTGCCCTTATAGTAATTTCCCCTGTTAAACGAATGGGTTTTTTTTAGAATATTTGTGGCACAGGTTATCCTACAAAGGTTGTTAAGTGTTTGATTTCTGGGGCAATTGTTTTATATTTTGGCAATACAACAATAGTAATGTTTGGTTTCTGGACTAATTGTTCTTTTGGTTGTCCCTACAAGGGCTGTTATATATTTGGCTTCAGAACTAATTGTTATTAAAGTTATCCCTAAAGGGCTGTTATATTTTTGAGGTAATTGTTGCTATAGTTGCAAGGTCTATTATATATTTGGTTTGTAGAGTAATTGTTGCTATAGTTGCAAGGTCTATTATATATTTGGTTTGTAGAGTAATTGTTGCTATAGTTGTCCCCACAAGAATGTTAATTCTTTAGTTTATAGAGAAGTTCTTGCGAGGATATCCATAAAAGGGTTGTTAAATGCTTGGTTTTTGAAAAAGATCTAGGCAAGTCAAGTTTTAAAATGTTTGTTAGATATATGTTGTAAGTTTAAATATATTTTGTCCTATTAAGGCTTTTGGAATCTCTTCCAGGCTTGTGGCAGCATGTTCATGAATGCATCACACATACTTCAACAAGCACAACAACAAGCTGGAGTCCTCGGTGGTCTGCTTCTCAATAAAAGCAGGTTAGAATGTAGAAAAAGTAATTAATTGATTTTGACTGTTTGTTTCTATGATATATTTTTATATGAACTTAATAAAATCCTGAGGTGGGCAGCCATGCCACACAGAGAATGTCAAAATAAGCCTGTGTTTGTGTATTCTAGAGAATGTCAAAATAAGCCTGTGTTTGTGTATTCTAGAGAATGTCAAAATAAGCCTGTGTTTGTGTATTCTAGAGAATGTCAAAATATGCCTGTGTTTGTGTATTCTAAAGAATTTCAGAATAAGCCTGTGTTTGTGTATTCTAGAGAATGTCAAAATATGCCTGTGTTTGTGTATTCTAGAGAGTGTCAAAATAAGCCTGTGTTTGTGTATTCTAGAGAGTGTCATAATAAGCTTGAGTTTATCAACTTTGTGTATTCCAGAAAGTGCCACATTAAGCATGTGTTTGTGTATTCCAGAAAGTGCCAAATTAAGCCTGTGTTTGTGTATTCCAGAAAGTGCCAAATTAATCCTGTGTTTATGTATATTCCAGAGAGTCAGAATAAGCCTGTGTTTATTGTATTGATGCAAACTGTGTACAGGTGCTAAAATAAGTCTGTTCCTGTGTTTTACAGTGAGCTATGACAAAAAATAAGCAGTGGCTCTGCATTGCAAAATAAATGTCTTTTTGTATCTGTGTGTTTGTGTGTGTGTATCATTGCACTTTGTTGTATATTAATAAATGTTTGTTTGTAAGTACTATTGCAGTGTGCTGTCTCTTACTAAACAAACATGTTAGTATAAATACCTTTGAAATTTCTTTCTGTTGCTTAACAACATATACTGTCTATTACTAAACAGATGTATATATGTTTACCTTTTCATTATGCTGTCTATTATTAAACAAATGTGTGTACCTTGCAGGGTACTGTGTAGTCAACTTAGCAATGAGCTTACTCGCTGCCTTTTGGTTCTGAGTCTGCAAACACATCATGTGAGTAATGGATCATTAATTATGTCTAATACTAGAGCTATAATTATTTCCCACAAGTATGGATCTATAAGGATTTCTTTTTCCTTTGTAATTGTTGTATCCTTTGAGTCTACAAAAGTACCAGCAATTCTGGATCTATAATTATTCCCCTTAAGTATCAAAAGGCTTTATAAATATGAATACTTTGAGTTAGCTAATACATAATTTTAACATGTATTTAATGACTTAAATTAAATAATTATGAAAGAGATGAATTAAATAGAAATTAAATATTAAATGTACTTTATCACTTAAATAAACTTTAACCTATATAAAATAAATGAATAAAGTTTAAATAATATATATATATATATAAAACTAATCACTTAAATATAATATAAGATAACATGTATGATAGAAATTAATTTACTAGTATTTAAGCTTATGTCCTTAGGGAGTTGAATGGCTGAGAGGTCTGATAAACCCTCAACTTTCTTGCTAAAGTCTGTTGAGGTCTTGGATTTGATATCCACTGCAGTTGAAGAGGATTTTCCAATCAACACACTCTCTCTTCCTAGCTTATAATAGTCAAACTCAGAATCTGAATTGCGAAGAAGGGGTGGCATTTTGAGATTTCACTTGATTTAGAAAGTTAAAAGCCTATTCTATAAGAATTTATGATATATCAGTGATGTTCAACATCTAAATATTTAAAATAAAGGCATTTTGAATGTCATAACCTTGATTTAACTCATGAAAGTAACTGGCAGTTTTTTGCTCTTTTCTCAGAATGAAGGTCCAAAGACCACTTGTCTCTTGCCTACTACTCAGTGATTAACTATTTGACTGTCTTACAATTTGCACCATTAGGAGTATTTCTTTTAGTTTCTCATAATAGCACAATATCTTTAAATGTCAAAAAAGTCACAGGTCACAAATATGCTCAGAGATCTTAGGATAGAATATGTTCAGAGATCTTAGGGTGAAATATGCTCAGAGATCTTTGGGTAAAATATGCTCAGAGATCTTAGGGTAAAATATGCTCAGAGGTCTTAGGGTAAAATATGCTCAGAGGTCTTAGGGTAAAATATGCTCAGAGATCTTAGGGTAAAATATGCTCAGAGGTCTTAGGGTAAAATATGCTCAGAGGTCTTAGGGTAAAATATGCTCAGAGGTCTTAGGGTAAAATATGCTCAGAGGTCTTAGGGTAAAATATGCTCAGAGATCTTTGGGTAAAATATGCTCAGAGATCTTAGGGTAAAATATGCTCAGAGGTCTTAGGGTAAAATATGCTCAGAGAGCTTTGGGTAAAATATGCTCAGAGGTCTTAGGGTAAAATATGCTCAGAGAGCTTTGGGTAAAATATGCTCAGAGGTCTTAGGATAGAATATGTTCAGAGATCTTAGAGTAAAATATGTTCAGAGATCTTAGAGTAAAATATGTTCAGAGATCTTAGGGTAAAATATGCTCAGAGGTCTTAGGGTCAAATATGCTCAGAGATCTTAGGGTCAAATATGCTCAGAAATCTTAGGGTAAAATATGCTCAGAGATCTTAGGGTAAAATATGCTCATAGTTCTTAAAATAGAATATTCTCAGACATCGTAGGATAGAAAATGCTCAGAGATCTTAGAATTATATGAGCTTGGAGATCTCATGATAGGTGGCTTATAGAAATCTATATTTATTTGAGCCATCTCAATAAAAGTAATTGTAAAAGCAAATTTAACTTATTGGTTAAATTTTACATATGCTTATTCACAGTGGTGTAGCTATCTCCAACAGGCCCCACAGCAACTTTATATCTGGGCCCCTTCCCCCCAACAGTTAATTAAATAAATCAGTAAATGCATTGTAAACATGTTTGAATAACAATGTTAACTTTAATTACTTTAATTAAGTCCCTTTGATAGTTTAAAGATCGATGACCGCATGCCTCTACACTATACAGTATGTTCAGAATTTCTTTCTGCGGCACTCCTTCTCTGCAAAATGTTAACAAGTTCATCAGCGTCCATTTGCTTTGCGTGTTCATTTTCTAAACTGAGAATGGCTAAACTGAATAGTCTATCTTGCAACATCGTACTATGTAGGAAGCTTTTTATGAGCTTAAGCTTTGAGAACAACCTCTCTGCTGTTGCCACAGATACTGGTAAAGTAAGGAAGAGAAGATATGCAGTGCAGACCTATGGGAATGATGTAGCAAGAGAACTATTTTTGATTATCAAAAGTTGACTCAGCACTTTGATTGTGTTTATTTTCTTAATTTCTTGCTTGAGAACCATTCTAAAGCTCTGTAGCTGCTTGAAGAACAATGGTGTTATGTCATTTGAATACTGCTGTTGTAGCTTTATCGCCTTTGAGAACAGTTCATCATCAGTGGCAGAAATCAATTCATGAGGCTGCAGTATGCCAAATGTATCTACCACAACTTGCATACCCATGGACCGAGTAACAACCTGATTGATGAGAATGTCTAGAGTGCGGTAAACTACATTTACTTTGAATCACATTTCTGGATCAGTGGGTCTGCTTACTCTGCTCTCATCGCATAACTCATCAAAGTGCTTCTATACTTTTGGGATCCGTTTAACTTTGATAGTGTTTAAATAAAGATATTTGGATGACATAATGAAACTAAACATTTACAATTAATGCTACATTGACAACTGGCTATTCTTTTGGCACTACATAAATTTGTTTTATTACATAGAAGTGGACTGACTGTGCTATAATTTATTCTTGGTTGGCTGGGCCCTGCAGCATGGCTGTAGCTGCTACCCTGGTAGTTACGCCACTGCTTATTCATTTAAAATAAAATATTTGTTCAGAAAACTGGTATACAGCTTTGTGTGGGTTTAACTACTTTAGTAAAATATTTTTAAAATTAACTTTGGAAGGAATAATAGCTACTGTATAGTTTTACACATGTTCAACCCCTTAAATATTTTTAAATATATTTTTAAAAAAAATGTATTAGCTAATATTCAGCTCTCCGTGTGTTGCATTACTAAATGAAGTATTTGTTATGAATGTTGGAAGAAATAATTATCAAGAAATAATGTTGACTAGTATATTATTTTACCACTCTAGTAAATGGTTATTTGTGAATTTAATAAGCACTAGCTAGTGTTTCACTTTACAGGTGTTATACCACTCTAGTAGAGTGTTATTTATGAATCTAGGAAGTATAAGCTAGTGTTTCACTTTACAGATGTTTTACCACTCTAGTAAAGTGTTATTTTTGAATTTAGGAAGCATTAGTATTTCACTTTACAGGTGTTATACCACTCTAGTAAAGTGTTATTTATGAATTTAGGAAGCATTAGCTAGTGTTTCACTTTACAGATGTTTTACCACTCTAGTAAAGTGTTATTTATGAATTTAGGAAGCATTAGCTAGTGTTTCACTTTACAGATGTTTTACCACTCTAGTAAAGTGTTATTTTTGAATTTAGGAAGCATTAGTATTTCACTTTACAGGTGTTATACCACTCTAGTAAAGTGTTATTTATGAATTTAGGAAGCATTAGCTAGTGTTCACTTTACAGATGTTTTACCACTCTAGTAAAGTGTTATTTATGAATTTAGGAAGCAATAGCCAGTGTATCATTATGCTAAAATATTGAAATTCTGGTCTGGTGCATAGTGGTTAAAAAAAAAATATGTTGATGGCCATTCACATAAAATTGAATTGGTTACAGATGTCTTATGACTTTTATAGTAATTGCTTATAACTATATTATTTAATTTTGCATGTTTACACTACTTCAGTAAAATATTTTTCCATTTTTATTTTTAAGTTTCCATGCCAGGAAGTCAAGCCAGGTAAACCATTGTTGTCTTCTACTTATTGTCTTTCTGTCATCTGTTGTATTTCTATTATTGTCTTTCTGTCATCTGTTGTATTTCTATTATTGTCTTTCTGTCATCTGTTGTATTTCTATTATTGTCTTTCTGTCATCTGTTGTATTTCTATTATTGTCTTTCTGTCATCTGTTGTCTTCTACTTATTGTCTTTCTGTCATCTGTTGTCTTTCTAATATTGTCTTACTGTTGTCTTTTATACATCTATTGTCTTTCTCTCCTCTCATTGTCTTTCACATTTTTCATTCTCATTCTCTTTCTCTTACATATTGTCTTTTTCTCTTCATATTGTCTTTCTCTTCTCTCATGGTCTTACAGTTGTCTTTCATATATCTATTGTCTTACATTTTGTTTTTCTCTCATCTTTTGTCTTTCTCCTCTCATTGTCTGTCTCTTTTCTCATTCTCTCCTCTCATTGTCTCTCTTCTTTCACTGTCTTTCTCTTTTCTCATTATCTGTCTCTTCTCTCATTGTCTGTCTCTTTTCTCATTGTCTGTCTTTTCTCATTGTCTTTCTCTTCTCTCATTACCCATGTCTGTTCTCACTGTCTTTCTCATACTTATTAGGTTTTCTTTTTTACCTGTTCAGTTTCTCTCTCCTATTATCTTTCTTGTATTGTCTTTCTCTAACCTTTTGTCATTCTCTCATTTTTTTTCTCAGTCTTATTGGTTTAGATGTGCAAAAATACTACCCATCTTGTTAGAATATGCTACATCATTATTTTTATTCAGAAATTTATGTGAATCACATTTTGCATTTTAATATATTTTTATAAACTCATTAATGTATTTTTTATTTTATTTTGCCTGTTAGTTCATTTGTTTCCTTAACGTCTTTAATATACTCTTTTCTGCTATTGTGATTTAATTTGATTGCAGAGTCTAGTTATGTCATTGCATATTATCCACACTGTAAAGTGTTTAGAGCAATATAGAGATTAACCATCCTATTTGCTATTAAGTCATCATGACCATCCTACTAATGTCATTGTGCTCATCATCATCATGGCCATCCTACTAATGTCATTGTGCACATCATCATCATGACCACCCTACTAATGTCATTGTGCTCATCATCATCATGGCCATCCTACTAATGCCATTGTGCTCATCATCATCATGACCACCCTACTAATGTCATTGTGCTCATCATCATGACCACCCTATTAATGCTATTGTGCTCATCATCATCATGACCACCCTACTAATGTCATTGTGCTCATCATCATGACCACCCTACTAATGTTATTGTGCTCATCATCATGACCACCCTACTACTGTTATTGTGCTCATCATCATCATGGCCATCCTACTAATGTCATTGTGCTCATCATCATCATGACCACCCTACTAATGCCATTGTGCTCATCATCATCATGACCACTACTATCATATTATCAAGTTTCAAATGATACTTGTATATTTCATGTATGTTAACTTCTGTGGAGCAACTCTTAATGCTACTGTATTTTGTTCCTCTTTATAAATATTTACCTGTACACATTGTATGTATATGAAGACAATTTTTGTGGAGCAACTCTTAACACTGTTTTGCTCCTCTTTATAAATATTTACCTTTGCACATAGTTTGTATGTATATGCAGACAGTTTATAATTATCTGAAGACATTTTTAATTCCTGTATTTATAAACTGTTATTAGTATTGAGTAATTATAAAATCAGTTTACAAGGATTAGCTTTGAAGTTGAGAGTTATTTCGATCCAGTTTTGTCATTGACACAGTTTCTTCTAAAATAAGCAATTTGTGCACCTGATGAATTTTGGGAATTTCATTACCATCTGCTTTTGTTAATATTTATTCATGTTTACAGTGTTTGACCTTCCTTACCATTTCATTACCATCTGCTTTTGTTAATATTTATTCATGTTTACAGTGTTTGACCTTCCTGGAGGTGTGCGTCTCGTGCATGCATATGTGATGCTTGAAGATCTGGACAATGTGGGACCCCAAAAAGTCAGCAACTTTAACAGCAGAAACATAAACCCTTCCTCCATCCTGACTAATGGGTGTGACCCCTCAGCATCAAAAACCAGTCCTGTCAAAAGCATGTCTTCATCAACAGAGGCTCAGGAATTTTTTTGTGATACAGTATCAGATTTCTCTTCAGCACCTGATTTAAATGCTGTTAAAAAAGACATTTCGTTTCCTTCACCTGGAACTGACCAAAGTCCTGATTCTGTTTTTAACAGTGAAATGAAGTGTAATCATCCTGTCCAGACTAGAGCTAATGAAAGTCCTAATTCTGTGTTGGACAGTGGAGTACAGTGTTCTCTCTCATTCCAAACTAGTGCTGGTTTAAAAAGATCTGATTTTGTTGTTGAAATGCCAGAAAAAGTCTCATTTGAATCACAAGAAACATTTGAAGAAGAATTGCATGAAGAATTAAAACTTGCTGACACTTCAAATTCAGAACACACTGTCACCATGAAATCTTCTTCTGACAGGTCACAAAAAAATGAAATTTGTGATGATGAAATAAATTCTGATATTTTTCCTGTCGACGAAAATGAAAGTCAAATGTTGGGCACAAGCGGTAGAAGTTTAACTGGAGTATCTGTACCTGAGATTGATGATATTACATGTAGGTCACGATCAGATTTAGAAGGTGTTTCAGAATTACCTCCGTCAGAATATGGTTCAGAATCATTTGCTGAGACTTCAAATTTTGACACAGAGAGTGGTGTTACTGTTGATGATGCTCATGGCATTGGCATGACTTCAGATTTTGACACAGAGAGTAGTGTTACTGTTGAAGATGTTTGTAGCAATGTTAAGACGTCAAATTTTGACACAGAGAGTAGTGTTACTGTTGAAGATGTTTGTAGCAATGTTAAGACTTCAGATTTTGACACAGAGAGTAGTGTTACTGTTGAAGATGTTTGTAGCAATGTTAAGATTTCAGATTTTGACACAGAGAGTGGTGTTACTGTTGATGGTACTTGTGGCAGTGGTGACAGTGTTGTTGCTGTGGTTGTGCTGTCAGGGAAAACAAGTCATTTAGTCACTGCAACAGAAGCCTGTGAAATTAAAGACCGGAATACCCCACCTCAGGCAAACAGCCCACAGTATAAGGGAGATGATTCTGACATTCAAATAGATAGAGGCAGTGATACAAAGGATACGATGATAGTTAATTTAGACACTCCAGTAGATGCTGTGGGAAATAGTCTCAGAGGGTCAGAGGAAGATTCTCTCAGTGTGATAAATAAAAAGAAAGCTGAAAAGGAAGAAACAAATATGGAAACTGATGCTGACAAAGACAGAAATATTGATAGTAGTCAAACAAGTCCATTCATACTTTGTGATGTTTTATTTTCTAGATCTGAAATTAGTTCACCCATGTCTGATGTAGGAACAGGTGACTCTTCTACAGGTTTTGATTCTCATAAAGCTGAAATGGGTTCCCCCATATCTCCGGTGGATATAGGTGTGCACTTAGATTTTACTCACAGTGGAACAAGTTCGGTGTTGACCTTGTCAGATGACTTGCTCAGTCCTAACAAAGAAAAAATTTCTTTCGAGACTACCCTGCAAATGAGTGCAAGTTCTGGAAATGAAGATGTACCCTCTGTTCCACCAGAGGGGTCCAGGTAAAAATTTTACCACTATGGTATCAGAATTATTTTGGTAGTTAATATGTTAAGGTTGCCTCTTTATGTATTTGTAAACTCCAAGTACAATATTACTGGTATTCTCACAGAATTAGTTTGGTAATTATATTACTAAAATTGCCTCCATATACATATATTATATTATTAGATATGTTAAATGCAATTAGAAGATATATTTTCTTGTGCTTACTAAAACTGGAGTCAAATCATATAGGCTAAAGAAAGAGAACCTGTCATGGACTCTCATAACAGGTCAGATTGACTGCCGATATTGCTGTAACAAAGTGACAATAATAGTGGATATTAATTAAAATAGGTCAGATTGGCTGTTGATATTGCTGTAACAAAGTGACATTAACAGTGGATATTAATTACAACAGGTCAGATTGACTGCTGATATTGCTGTGCAAGTCTTATTGACAATGGATATTAATTACAACAGGTCAAATTGACTAGATATTGCATGTAGAACTTGGAACAGGTCATATTGACTGCAGATATTACTTGTAACAAAGTGATATTAAATGTGGATATTAATTACAACATGTCAGATTGACTGTGGATATTATTTAGTAGATATTACTTATAACAGATCAGATTGACAGTAAATATTACTTGTAACAGATCAGATGGACAGTAGGTATTACGTGTAACAGATCAGATTGACAGTAGATATTACTTGTAATAGATTGAATTGAAGTAGATATTACTTGTAATAGATCGAATTGAAGTAGATATTACTTGTAATAGATCGAATTGAAGTAGATATTACTTGTAATAGATCGAATGGAAGTAGATATTACTTGTAATAGATCGAATGGAAGTAGATATTACTTGTAATAGATCGAATTGAAGTAGATATTACTTGTAATAGATCGAATTGAAGTAGATATTACTTGTAATAGATCGAATGGAAGTAGATATTACTTGTAATAGATCAAATTGAAGTAGATATTACTTACAACAGTTCAGATTGAGAGTAGATATTACTTGTAATAGATCGAATGGAAGTAGATATTACTTGTAATAGATCAAATTGAAGTAGATATTACTTACAACAGTTCAGATTGAGAGTAGATATTACTTGTAATAGATCGAATGGAAGTAGATATTACTTGTAATAGATTGAATGGAAGTAGATATTACTTGTAATAGATAGAATTGAAGTAGATATTACTTGTAATAGATCGAATGGAAGTAGATATTACTTGTAATAGATCGAATGGAAGTAGATATTACTTGTAATAGATCAAATTGAAGTAGATATTACTTACAACAGTTCAGATTGAGAGTAGATATTACTTGTAATAGCTCGAAATATCATTACATATTTTTAAAAGACGAGAATGGCTGGATTGTTTCTTGTAAAGGCCAGATTGGCAGCGGCTATTTGTACTCAAATTTATCAGATTCATTTTTAAAACTTTTTTCTCTCTACACATTTTCAACTCTTTAAATTTATTTTTAATTTTTTACATGGATTCCATAACCTTGTAGAATTATAATGAGATAAATGAATTATGACCAGTAAACAATTGTCTTGAGAACAGTTGAAAATATAGTATAAATTATATTGCCATTTTATTATTTTTTTATTGTGCATTTTAAGTTATTTTCTGGTATTAATTCTAAGCCTTTCATACAGACATGCACACACAGAAAAGTCACTTGATATTTCCTAATCACTAATTACTCATAAAAATTATATAATTATTCCAGGTACAAGATTGAAGCCAGTAGTAGTGATGTAGGCGGCACAAGCTCAGAAAGTCAATTCACGCGTGGCATGTCGTCAGACAGCATCTTGCAGTCACAGGAAAGTTTCTCACCCAGGGAGAAATGGGCAGATTGGCAAGAAAATGTACAGTATTGTGGTCGGAAACCAGTACTTTTGTACGTCCAAGGTCACATGGGTACCATGCTGATTCTGATTTTAGATGATAAAGCACGAGCTACAAAACAGTTAATTCATGCTTTGGTGAGTTATGTCCCCTGGAATGTATTATAAGCATTTGGTTGAATAAAGAATGTTTGCTATTTGTTTTCTAAACAAAGAATTGCTTAAATGTTTTAAAATCAATCTGCTGTTTTACAGTGTTACAGTATAAAATCAGTATATATGTTTTCAGTCATTACAAAATACAACATTCTACTTATGTGTTTACAGTAAATACAATGTACAACATTCTACTTGTGTTTACAGACAGTCAGATATTCATTTAAAGAATGTACAACATTCTACTTGTGTTTATAGACAGTCAGATATTAATTTAAAGTCAATGTACAACATTCTACATGTGTTTACAGACAGTCAGATATTA
The DNA here is from genome assembly GCA_028829895.1 of Sinotaia quadrata. Taxonomy (NCBI): domain Eukaryota; kingdom Metazoa; phylum Mollusca; class Gastropoda; order Architaenioglossa; family Viviparidae; genus Sinotaia; species Sinotaia quadrata. The sequence goes on along the minus strand of CM054183.1, from coordinate 96,760,422 downwards.
ATCAGAATTTAAAGACCAGGTGAATAGAAATCCACTTCAGTCATATATGTTTATGAAACTAGATATTTCAGAAATGTCCACATTTCTAAATATCCTGGCAAAGAGGGGTTTTTAAGTCCCCTATGTCCTCATTAAGCTTATTTGTATGCATTGGTAATATAAAAATCTTCAGAAGCACATTATTGTAATCACATATTTTTTTATCCATTAGGATTATGACTGAAAATTTTATATATATTATCTTTTGTTTGAGCTCATTTACATGGTTTACCTATATTTCTCTTCACTTGGTCTTTAACCATGGCAAGTACAGACATGGCATAAAATATTCACTGGTGACTTACTGATGACAAACTTTTAGGCTCATACCACCATCTAATCAGCATAACTCCACTCAAGAAAGTGATGACAGAGGAAGAAAATAACACAATTATCTACAAAATAACACAATTATCTACAAATTAACACAATCATCTACAAAATAACACAATTATCTACAAAATAACACAATTATCTACAAAATAACACAATCATCTACAAAATAACACAATTATCTACAAAATAACACAATTATCTACAAAATAAAACAATTATCTACAAAATAAATCATCTACAAAATAAATCATCTACAAAATAATACAAAAGATATGGGCTAGGATAAATATGGACTATATATGCATATTCCTCTCCCAACTATGAACATGATTGCTAATGAAATAATAGAAACACTAATTAATTTTATTTTAGATAATGTTATAAAGGCCACCACCACCACTAAAAAAAATGTAAAAATTGAAAAGGACCCAAATGTTGATGGCAGAATATTCATATGCTATCAGAAAGATATGGATTACACAATCCCTGAAACAAGAAAATAAAACTCTCCATAATGGGTAGCTCAAGAAACTTAACAAAATATCTTGAAAAAAATTCATAAATATTCAAGATAGTCTTGAAGAATGATTGGACATGTCTCAAAAAATGCCAAAAGAAGTCAATTAAGAAGCCAACTTAAAATATGAAAACACCATGTTTAAAACAGCAAAAGAGAAAGCAGAAATTTAATCAAAAACATTTCAATAGCACACTTCAGATTGCAAATATTGACCCACATTTTTTAACCATAAAATCATTATAGGAGCTAAATATAATGACCCTATATTGAGACAACATAACATATTGTAGGATAATGAATTGCAATTAGCCTAAAAAGTAAAACAGGAAGTAGCATCCCAGGATCTGACCAGATAACATTGTAAGGAAAGTACACCTAGTCCGCAAACAACTGTCGTCAATTTTTTTAAATACATACATTCAACAGGTGAATTTCCTAGGGAATAGAAAAGGGCATATATTATCCCCATCCATAAGTCGGGCAAAAGCAACTGTGATCCTAACAGTTTCTGGCTCAAAACACTTACCTCACAACTAGGTAAAAAACAGTCATATTGGACATGTGACTGTATTACATCAGCAAATAGAGGTATCAACTTAATGAAAGCAGTTAGCAAACCTATCTGGGGATCCAAACTTCAAACCCCTGCTTAACCTGCATCATTTGTTTTGTTTAGAGTGTTTTCTAAATATTAGCAATACCCTAGCAAACAAACTACTTAACACTAGGCCAGATCACTAAATATAAGCAATACTATAGCAAAGAAACTACTTAACACTAGACCAGATCACTAAATATAAGCAATACTATTGCTGTTATAAGGTTGTTATAATGTACAACATTCTACTATTGCTGTTTTAAAGTTGTTATAATGTACGACATTCTACTATTGCTGTTTTAAAGTTGTTATAATGTACAACATTCTACTGGTGTGATTGAAACTCATTACAAAATACTTAACATATTCATTATGCTCTTTAACAGCTATTATACTTCACAACAGATTAAGTATACTACTTTATAATGATCGCAGTACATGACATATTAATTATGCTGCTTTACAGTTTTATAATGTACAACATTTTATTTTCCTGCCCTGTTGTCATTAAATTGCACAACCTGCTTAAGTGTTTTTCAGTCATGACATAATTATGCTGCTTTACAGTTTTTTACTCTGCATAGTCATACAATGCACACTATTTACTTATGCCTTCTACAGTCTTTACAATGGACAACTTAGGCTGCTTTACAAAGCACAAGAATTTACCTAGAGTGTCTTAAAGTCAATATAGAGCTAGACTATATTAGCAGACTTGCAGTTATCTTTATGTTTTTTCTGCATAAAAAATTGAATGATGCTTTGTTTTCAGATATTAAAAAATATATTAGTAATAACATTTAGCTATACAGTCATGTTTGCAATTTTAGTTTTGTATAAATGTATACATTTACTGACGTTTTAGTGGAAGTCGTCTGTTGCCAAACTAGCAGAGTTGGATTTTGCTGTCAATGCTTCAGATGGTTCTCCCACACTAGATGCAAATGTAAGCCGCTAATTTTATTAATGCTGGTACAGTTTAATGCTTGTACAAGTGTAATTCATTTTATTAATGCTGGTACAGTTTAATACTTGTACAAATGTAAGCTGCTAATTTTGTTAATGCTTTTACAGTTTTATACTTGTACAAATGTAAGCTGCTAATTTTATTAATGCTGGTACAGTTTAATACTTGTACAAATGTAAGCCATTCATTTTATTAATGCTGTGCAAGTGTAATTCCTTAATTTTATTAATGCTGATACAATTTAATACTTGTTCAAGTGTAAGCCATATATTAATTTTATTAATGCTGGTACATTTTTATACTTGTACAAGTGTAAGTAATTAATTTTATTAATGCTGGTACAGTTTAAGACTTGTACAAGTGTAAATCATTAATTTTATTAATGATGGTACACTTTAATACTTATATAAGTGTAAGCCATTAGTTTTGTTAATGCTGATACTATTTAATACTTATACAAGTCTAAGCCATTAATTTTATTATTGCTGATCCTGTTTAATAGTTGTTATAATGAAAAGATAAACTTCTATTGGGCAGAGGTACATAGCAGTGCCCATAACAAGCCAGTCTTTGTTATATTAAATGTTTCAAGTTAGAACATAATACCAAAAATTCATGTTAATATGTAACATCTAAAATTATTGTTGTTAGTTATGTAAAATATAACACCTAAAAGTGACGTTGATAGTTATAGTGGACCTAAAATTAATGAATGTCGATAATTATAGTTGACCTAAAATTAATATTGATAGTTATGGTTGCCTTCAAATTAATGTTAATAGCTATAGTTGACCTAAAATTAATGTTAATAGTTATACCTTAGTTAACCTAAAATTAATGTTGATAGTTATAATATAGTAGACATAAAATTAATGTTGATAGTTATAATAGACATAAAACAAATGTTGATATTTATAGTTGATCTAAAATTAATGTTAATAGTTATGTCATAGTTAACCTAAAATTAATGTTGATAGTTATAATAGACCTAAAATTAATATTGATAGCTATACTAGAACATAAAATAATGTATAATAACATTTCCAGTTGGCAACCTAGGGCTGCTTTTTTAGTGCAAATGTTAGCAGATACTATTTCTAGTAAGGGCAAAACCAGTCTGTCTTATCAGTCATATCAGACAGGATCAAGATATCATTACATGCCATTAGTAAAGGAACAAGAGCAAGGTCAAGATTGCCATTGCATCTAGTGGGTAAAGTATATGCCAGGGGTGCACAAACCTTTTAGGCCAGAGGGCCATTTTTCCAATTGATAGTGCATGTAGGGCCGCCACATGGATGGCACAGTAGAAAAAACAACACAAATAAAGAAATAATGTGCTTTACATTCGTAATAATGGTAATATCCAAAAGTCCTCTGGGGTCCGCATAGAACCCTGTCTCAGGCCGCAGTTTGTGCACCACTGGTATATGCTATCATAAGTGGGTAATGTGCACACTATCATTTCTAGTGGATAATGTGACTCTGCCCTTACTAATGAATATGGTTATTCTACCATTTCTAGTGGGTAAGGTGCACTCTTACTAGTGGATATGGTTATTCTACCAGTTCTAGTGGACAATGTGAATTTTACCTTTTCTTTAGGGCAGTCTTTTACTATTGTAGTGGGTAAGGATAAAACTATTATTATTTTAGTGGGTAAGGGTAAGAGTATAATTTGTGAAGGGTGTCAGAATTACAATTTCTAGTAGATAAGGTCATGTTTACAATTTCTAGTAGGCAAGATCAGAATTTCAATTTCTAGTAAAGGTCAAAGCTACTATTTCTAGCAGGCAAGATGATTAGTGTTTCTTGTATGTAAATTGAAGATTACTGTTTCTAGTGGGCAGGCAAATTACTCTTTGTAGTAGGCAAGATTATTATTTCTAGTAGACAAGATCAAGACTATTATTTATAGTTGGCAAGTTAATGAATATTTTTAGTAGGATAAGCAAGTTGATTACTATTTCTAGTAGACAAGGCCAGGACTTCAGTTGGTTACTATTTCTAGTAGGTAAGGCCAGGACTTCAGTTGATTACTATTTCTAGAGACAAGGCCAGGACTTCAGTTGGTTACTATTTCTAGTAGACAAGGCCAGGACTTCAGTTGATTACTATTTCTAGTAGACAAGGCCAGGACTTCAGTTGGTTACTATTTCTAGTAGACAAGGCCAGGACTTCAGTTGATTACTATTTCTAGTAGACAAGGCCAGGACTTCAGTTGATTACTATTTCTAGTAGGTAAGACTAGGACTTCAGTTGGTTACTATTTCTAGTAGGTAAGGCTAGGACTTCAGTTGCTTGTCAGGAATTGAATAGATCAGGACTATAATCATAGGTCACTCATGGGAAGTTCAATTGTTCATCAGGAATATAATGCTATCCCAAGTCTATAATATTAGCCCATGCCTGACCAGAATCACACTAGGCAAGTTAATTACTATTTCTAGTAGACAGTGTCAAGATTACTGTTTCTAGTAGACAAGGTCAAAATTACTGTTTCTAGTAGACAAGGTCAAGATTACTATTTCCTGTAGGTGAGTTGATGAATATTTCTAGTAGACAAATTCCAGATTACTGTTACTTGTAGGTAAGTTGATGAATATTTATAGTAGACAAGGTCAAGATTACTATTTATAATAGACAAGGTCAAGATTACTATTTCCTGTAGGTGAGTTGATGAATATTTCTAGTAGACAAAGTCCAGATTACTGTTTCTTGTAGGCAAGTTGATGAATATTTCTATTAGACAAGGTCAAGATTACTATTTCCTGTAGGTGAGTTGATGAATATTTCTAGTACACAAAGTCCAGATTACTGTTTCTTATAGGTGAGTTGATGAATATTTCTAATAGACAAGGTCAAGATTACTATTTCTTGTAGGCAAGTTGATGAATATTTCTAATAGACAAGGTCAAGATTACTATTTCTTGTAGGCAAGTTGATGAATATTTCTAGTAGAGTAGGCAAGTTGAAATTGAAGTTTACTATTTCTAGTAGGCAAGATTGGGACTTCTGCTTTTTTGTCTGAAGTTGAATAGATCGTGACTAGAATCAAGATCATTCATGAAAGTTAAAGAATTCATTTGTCTTCATCAGGAATATAATGCTTCTCCAAGTCTGTAGTATTACCTCTTGCCTGACTGGAATCAAGGTCATTCATGAAAGTTAAAGAATTCATTTGTCTTCATCAGGAATATAATGCTTCTCCAAGTCTGTAGTATTACCTCTTGCCTGACTGGAATCAAAGGTCACTCATGAAAAGTTCAAATCCTGTAATATCCCAAGTTTATAAGATTGCTTCAAGTCTAAAATGCTATCTCATGCCTATAATATTACACTATGCCAATAGCATTCTCACTCGATAAAATAACTGTTGATGGTATTTGTTGCAATAAAGTTTATTTTAATTATTGACTTTTATTATTCTTGTCAGGATGTCTCACCCTTCAGTTGCCTTTTCTACTTTAGTTTCATCCAGTGTTATTATTTTTTTTTCCAGAGGTCATCTACTTACAATTATCTCCGTTATGATTGCTTTACCCAGGCATTAAAAGGTTAGTCAATAAGAATGCAACATATTTTGTCATTTTTTTAAAATGTACTTTTTTTTTTATTGATTGCCTAAATGCAATAGGACATGATCTAAAACATGACTTGAGGATTTTATTTTGATGATCGTATTATATGACTCTATTAACAGTTTTGTGATAGGGCCTACTGAAGATCTTTATGTTAGTTTACAGAAGATCCTTATGATGGAGCTAACTGTAGATCCTTATGGCTTACTGAAAATCCTATGATAGCACATACTGAAGATCTTTATGGCTTAATGTAAATCCTTTTTGAACAAAGAGTTTTTTTGTTGAAGATTCTTTTTGAAAGGACTTTGTTGATGATCCTTTTGATATGGGTCTAAAGATCTTAAGAAAGAAGTTCAAAAAATGCTTCTAAATATCTTCATGTAAGGTTCTGCTAAAAATCATTCATACAAGTCACCAAATTGGAGAGAAAAGATGAAAACTAGTCAGCGGACCATATTCATAGAACTCCATGTTTGGCATATTGTGAAACTGTGACAAGCATGCAGTATTTCCTGTGTCTTTTTTCAAGGAGTGACATATCTGTTGTAATTGTGAGTGTGACAAGCATGCAGTATTTCCTGTGTCTTATTTCAAGGAGTGACATATCTGTTGTAATTATGACAGTGTGACAAGCATGCAGTATTTCCTGTGTCTTATTTCAAGGAGCAACATATCTGTTGTAATTATGACAGTGTGACAAGCATGCAGTATTTCCTGTGTCTTATTTCAAGGAGTGACATATCTGTTGTAATTATGACAGTGTGACAAGCATGCAGTATTTCCTGTGTTTTATTTCAAGGAGCGACATATCTGTTGTAATTATGACACTGTAACAAAGCATGCAGTATTTCCTGTGTTTTTTTTCAAGGAGTGACATATCTGTTGTAATTATGACAGTGTGACAAGCATGCAGTATTTCCTGTGTTTTATTTCAAGGAGCGACAGGTCTGTTGTAATTATGACAGTGTGACAAGCATATAGTGTTTATTGCATCTTATTTCAAGGGGCGACATACCTGTTCTTATTGTGACACTCTCACCAGTTTAGAGTACTGACTGTTGTTCACAGGACGTTGATAAACGTGTTGTTAATTTGACACTTTGTGACAAACAGCCACCTATTTTCTCTGTGACATTGTGACAAGCACTTTTATTTACTGCTTGTTTCTTCTAGGAACAGTACCACATCTCTTATAAAATGTGGTACAGTGACAAGCATGTTTATTTACTGTTTGTTTTTCTAGGAATAGTACCACATCTCTTATAAAATGTGGTACAGTGACAAGCAAATGATATGGTCATTATTTGGGGGTACAGCAGCACATCTACTACAATTTGATATTGTGTGTCAAGCATGATAATATTTATTACTGGTTAATATTTGTTATTTAGAGGCACTCTACCAGATGTGTTCTAATTTACAGTGCTTGGTAGGCCCAGTGAGATTTACTGCTGGCTATTTATAGATACTTTGTTATATTTGTGACAGTGTTATGGGCATGATGATATTTCTCTTGTTGTTTTGCAGGATCAGTGCTTGACCCAGTGACCAGCTTGGCCAATGAGTTAGTCTCATCAAGTGTACAAATGCACAACAGTTTTTGTCAGATTCCAACTACACAAGATGTTATTTTTAGGTTAGTATCAGCATACACAACTATAATTGGAAGTTATTTTTAGACGATTTCTTTATGGAAATGTCAAAATATACATATAACACTTCAGGTAGAAATAATGATGCAAATATTATAAACAAAATAAAATATAGCATCACTAAAAGAAATAAACATAACACTTACAGTTTTCTTATATATCTCCTCTTTGTATAATACAATCTTCATATTTATCCCCCTTAGTTCAACCAATTTCCTGATTTCTCTCTCATAGCTGTCTCACTTTCAAATACACTTTTGCACATGCACTCACTCACATGCACAATCTCACAGATACCATCACAAGCACACACATATATACAGTCACATATACACAAATGCTCATAATTTATTTATCCCTTTATACACACACACACAATTACTCATATAACACATGCACACACAAACTTTATTGTATTTTTCTTCTTTAGCTCATTTACACTTGATTTTTAATGTTTCCAGTTTTCCATTCCCCCCCCCCCCCATATACCTACCCCCAGTTTCTTATTTGTTTGTCTCCTTTAGTTCACACCAGCAGTCTATTATTTCCCTTTCTTAGCTATATCAGGACTTTCTAATTTTTCTGTTTGTCTCCCTTTACACCAGCGGTCTATTATTTCCCTTTCTTAGCTAAATCAGGACTTTCTAATTTTTCTGTTTGTCTCCCTTAGTTCACACACAGCTTTCCTTAATTTTCTCTCATTTATCTCACATTTAATTTTGTATTTGTCTCCTTTAGTTCATAACCAGCAGTCTATTATTTCTCTTTCTTAGCTTAAAAAAATTAGACTTTCTAATTTTTCTGTTTGTCTCCCTTAGTTCACACACATCTTTCTTAATTTTCTCTTATTTATGTCACATTTAATTTTGTATTTGTCTCCTTTAGTTCACCTAAAACTTTTCTTAATTTTCCCTCATTTATCTCAAATTTAATTTTTCTGTTCGTCTTCCTTAGCTCACAAACGGCTTTTCTAATTCCCTCATTTATCTCACATTTAATTTTTGTATGTCTCCTTTAGTTCACACATGACTTTTCTTAATTCTCTCTTTATTTTACGCCAGTTCTCTTAATTCTCTCTTTTGTCTCACACAATTTTCATATTTGTCCTCTTGAACTCGCACAACATTTTTTGACACTACTCATTTATGTTTGTATTTTTTTCTCTTAGCTCACACACAACAAGTTGTTATGGGCACAAGACACTGAGCAGTGAGACTTTCTTCCAGGTTCCAATCACCCAGCAGTCCGGAACCCTGGATCCATCCAGTAATACTTTCTGTCTGAAACAGTTAGCAAATCAAAAGCTCTACAATGACCACAACTTAGTTCTGTTATGAAGCATTTTCTTTTTTTTGAGTTCTTGGATAAATTGTATGCTCGTGGACTTTTTTCTAAAGTGAAGCTATATAATTTTATTTAATAAACAATAACTTAAAAAAGAAGTAAAATTATATGTATTATATCTAATGTCAGTTTATTTTTTTAATGATTATTTCTTTGTAAAAGTTAGCAACATTTTTTCTAAGTTACCATTCAAAGTTTTGCTATTCCTGTCTTTTCAATATAATGAAAATTACATCCTTTTGCCTAGATTAAAAATTATATTTCCTGTCTTATGATGAAGAGTATAAACCACAATTACCACTTCTGTCTGTGTCCACTTTGGCTTTATTATAGACTAGTAGGTTGAGTCTTAGTCTCTCTTGATCAAGGTAGTGGGAGTCAAACCCCAGGGATTTAACTGTGGAAGTTTACTTGACCCATATACTCTTTCTAGCTAGCATTTGTTGAACAAATTATAAAACATTTACAAATTAACAATATGTAGCACATATTATGTATTCACTTATTATTATCATTATTGTTATTACAGTTATTTCTGTACGACGGTTTTGACTGATAATGTGCTCCATATTAATACACTAATTAACTTTGAACCAATGAAGTTTAATTGTTTATTTTCTCTTTTGGTGCATATAAAAGTCTCTCTGTAGCTGTAGACTGCCTTTCATTATTTCTCTGATTGATCAAAGGCTGGTAGTGGTTAGGTAATAAAGTTTGGGGGTGGGGGGAAACACTTTCTTAATTAAGTGTGGAATTCACCACCAATCATTTATATATATTCACAGTGTGAAATGGCAGTACTTAACTCATGAAAGCTATACATTTTATGTTCCAGTAGCATAACTTACTAATTATCTCAGATTGTAGATATTAACAGCATTTACAATAATTATAATGTATTATTCTTCAAGAAAAGTAACAATAATATTACTGGGTGTTTATTTGTGCCAATTATCAAATGAGTATTAGGAACTTACAGATATGATCTCTTAATGGTAGAAAGCAAGCCCTGCACACTTTTATGTGTGTAGTGTTCTTTAATTTTAATTGCACTGAATGATTGCAAAATAACTCTCAGAAATGAATTGCAAATATGTATATTTGCAAATGCATTGATGTATGCTTTGTAATTTTGTATTTTGAAATTGCGTAATTATATCCAGTACTAAAGTAATTAGCCACTATCTGTATCCCTGCCTTTAGTATTTACAGATTGTGGCACAAACGCCACTTAGTTAATGGTTATAGTTATTATTATTTAATTAATCATACATAACTAATTACAATGATGAGAATCTTAATTCATTGTTAATAATTCTCCAGCAGACACCACTCGTCTCTCTCATTTGATGGATATGCAGGCGCTGTAATTGTTTTTCTCTTCCACCACATTAAAGACAAACATTTACCGTCACATAATATTTCCACAGGTGGAAAACTTCTTATTAAGGAGAAGATAAATCCATCTTTTAATCTATATTTAGTGAGCCCCCCCCATCCACCCACTTTCTTCTCCGACATAAGCTTACCAATATCTGTAAGAAGGTCACTAAATTATTAAATCAACAATCAAATATACATATAACAAATACACTTAATAAGATTACTTAACATTAGTATTTCCACAAAACCACATACGAATAATTTTAATATCTATATAGTCTTATATCCAATTATACAATTCAATAGATTAATGTCAATACAAATCACAGGATAGTTCATATCAGAGAACAGAAATGGAGTTATTAGAGATAAGTGATAATAGCTTCTATGTAACCTTGTATAAGCGAAGTCCCAGTAGTCTTTTTGTTTGCTTTTTGTAACAAAGCCACAAGTTTATTGTTTACGTTATTACTGTCAATTCCATGTTTCCATTCTCATGTTGTAGACACTGATTAGCTGCTATTCTCCTGAGGCTAACCTGGATGCTCCTTTGTTGTATTGGCTCGCTCAAGCAGAAAAACAATTGTAGCAAATTCCAGTAGCTTCCTTGTAACAGAAATTGCTCCATGTATAGCAAACCTTGCCACCATACATCACCGGAGTGCATTGTATCCCTTACACTTACATACTGTGGTCATAACGGTTTATTATCAATAAACCAGGAGATTCAGAGAAAACAAGGAAAGGCTGCTTTTTCTCTGCAAAATATAATCAGGGAACAAATGCTAAGTTTCCTGTTTATTAATTTTTAACACCATTCTTTCTTACATTTAAGTCTTACAGTTTCCTGCAACAGTATTTATTAGCCTGATACATGCTTGGGTTTCCTGAATATAATCTTGAATATAATCTCATTTAATTGCCTGTAAATAACAAATATTAACCAGTAATAAATATCATCATGCTTGACACATAATATCAAATTGTAGTAGATGTGCTGCTGTGCCCCCAAATAATGACCATATCATTTGCTTGTCACTGTACCACATTTTATAAGAGTTCTAGTACTATTCCTAGAAAAACAAACAGTAAATAAACATGCTTGTCACTGTACCACATTTTATAAGAGATGTGGTCTTTTCCTAGAAAAACAAACAGTAAATAAACATGCCCATTTCTTGAATATAATCTCATTTTAAAACTCATTCTGTTCTGCCAGAGCGTTCTTTCCTTTTGAAATTAGTTAGAAATGCTTTTTTGACAAAATTACACAAATTTTGACTGTTTTGTAAAATGAACAAATCAACAGAAACAAGACTCCAGACAAAGGTCACATGATTATCATGCTCTTTGTCAGCAATAGTCATTCATTGCATGTAGTTTCCACTCCTGCATATAAAATAAAACTATATAAATTCCCTCATCACTGCCATGCTCCATTAACAGTCTCCAACAACTCCAAATTCATCTACTTTACTGACCAAAAATGTTCCTGATGTCATATGCACGTATATGGATGTTGCCATGTTTTTCAGTGATACTCTCATGCTTTGTGTGGTTTGCATTTTTGTATTACAAATAAAGGATTTGAATTTTAATTTGGGACAGTAAAGTAGAATGGATGGGTTGTGTTTTAAAGTTGTAGTAGATGATTGTACAAATTGGTATGGTGATTTGTATAGTTTTATTTTCAGTGCTTGTATTGGAAGATGCATTTGTTTGCAGTGAAAAGACATTTAAGAAGGTGATTTCACAAGATTAACATCTCGACTCTAATGCTTGTTTTAGTGAAAAGTTCAGTAAAAGAGTTATATTGAATAAATATATGTCTTATGGAATAATCAATGCTTCATTTTACATTTACCATGTATATTTGTTTGTTTTATTGCCTTCAAGATTTAAATGTTCCTCAGCTAATTTCAGCATGGAATTTGTCAAATACAAGTACATATTTTTTTTTCAAAAATATTTATTTGAAATTTGTAAAAATTGCTGAATAATAAAGATTAATACTAATAATAGAGTAATAAATATTTTTACATGCAGCTATACACATTTAGTATGCTGAATTATAAGGATTAATAGAGTAATAAATATTTTTTACATGCAGCTATACACATTTAGTATGCTGAATTATAAGGATTAATAGAGTAATAAATATTTTTTACATGCAGCTATACACATTTAGTATGCTGAATTATAATCCTGCAAATCCAGTATCATTGTATTCATGCACTGCATAGCAAACTGGTGTATAACACACTTTTCTCCATCTATCTTATCAAATCAGATCAAATCTTATTTCACCAACAATAAGGAATCCTATTTTAACTGTGAGCAAGCATTACTTAGCAAAGGATTCTCGGTGACATACATTTGACTCAGTGCTAGTTCATGTTTGATTCTAATATTACTTGTCACAAAATACACATACTGTTTAAATGTGGACTAGACAAGAAGTTATTTTAATAAATAATCTACATTTGTGTTTTTCAGCAAGCCACATTTATGGTTATCTGTTATTACAGAAACTTAAGTCAGTTTGCCTGAAAAAATAACCAGTGTGCCATCCAGGATTGAGAATGAAAAAACGGAAAAGTGATTACCTATTTTATTTCTTTCCAAAGTTAAAAAGAAATCAAATGTTTAATAACAAAGTGGCTGCCTATTTCACACTGAAACTGAAACAAAATCAGTTACTCGGTAAGCAGGCAAGATGACTGTCTATTTTCGCTCCAAACTGAAGTTACTTGATTAGCTGCAGTCAGGGTGGTTACTTATTTCACTCTAAAACTGAAACAACCACTTATCCAGTAACAGACAAGATGACTGCCTATTTCATTCTAAAGCTGAAAAAAATCAATTTTCTGGTAAGTCAAGATGACTGCCTATTTCATTCTAATTCTAAAGCTTAAAAAAATTAATTGTCTGGTAACAGTCAAGATGACTGCCTATTTCATTCTAAAACTGAAAAAAAAAAATCAGTTGTCTGGTAACACTAACAGTCAAGATGACTACCTGCTTTAATAAAATTTCAGAAGCAGCCCACATTTAAACCATACCAAAACAAAACAGTCATGCCAGTGGAAACTAGTAAAAGAAATAGCAAATATGTTTAGAAGCGCTGTTCCTTGGTTGGGTTAAAAAAATTTTTTTTCAAAACCAGTAATAAAATTTATACTTATTTTAGTTTGGTCCATTATATTATATTTGAATTCTTTTTTGTCCGACAGAAATTTCATTTTCTTGGAGAACTGTAATGTAATGTGACTGTATTTCACATTCTAATATTTGAATGACCTAATGACCTCTATCAAATCAACAATGGGCTAAAAGTCTACACATCCAACATGTGAAAAATAAAACAGGCATATAACAAAAAGATTAAATTATATAATTATAAATCAAAATGTGAACTCATACAAAATACATTATAAAGAAAATTACTAGGAATCTTTCTCGCACGTGTGCATACACACTCACATACGTACTTAAATCATTAAATGATATGATTTAATAATTATGCACATCCATGTGAACGTGCATGGAATCTCAGTTATGTCCATGTGTTATCTGTGTTATCGTGTGACACCGTAAAAGACGATTGAGGGAACGGTGTGTGTATATTTTCTTGTAATAATTTCTTTATTTAAATTACATTTCCATAACACACCATTATTTCTGTGTGGAGAGAAATCGGTGGAAACTGTTAAATACTGAAAATGAAAACAATACAAAATACCTCTGCTTTAAACCTGAAAAATGTTTTTTCTCATGGAGATCAAGTGGGGAAAAAAAAACCCTCTTTAATCAGAGCCCAAAACGTTATAAGAAAAATGAAATGTTACACTTAAATCGGGGAAAAGGGCGGAAAACAGAACATTTTAATTAAAAAATTAGGTGTGTATCTTTCCATTGTTTCATCAATCACTAGGCAATTATTCAGTTAATTAAATTACGCCTCTGACATTGACGGCTTAACTGCTGCGTTTCTCTTCTGAAATCTTGTCCGTATATTTCTGTTTATCATGCTTCAGTGAAATGAGCTATTTCCTTTCGCAATTCTTAAATTTTCAGGTGGCTGCAGATTAGGCTTTTAAGCTGGAATCAACTTCTTCTTAAAAGCGCCTGATCCAACCGAAGCGGTTTTAATCCAGGGAGATTACTCACTTTCCTGGTAATGTCCGTCAACAGAGTGGTAGGCGCTAGCAGTTTCAAGGGTCACTACTCGCTTTCAATCTTCTCTCGTGATTGGAAGGCTTGCGTTTCATTGTCGAGTGATTTGGTGGATCAGATTGCACTGTTGATCATGTGATTACTTCTTCCTCGCGCTTTTCCATCTAAATCCCGACCCCCCAGTCCCTGATAAATGACACTTCTTTCTCTGGTTATTGGGCCCCCAATGAACTGGCTGTGTCGGGGTGACTCAGCTTTTCGCTGGTAGGCAATCATGGAGACAGATTACCGTGTGTTCAGGGGCTTGGCGAAAATCCGATCCGGATTCTAGTTGCCCCGATATTATAGAAACACGAAGGAAATGTGTGAAGTGTTTTGTCCCAATATTCTTTTTTCAAGAAAAAAAAAAGCGGTCAGTCAATCAAAAGGAAAGAGAAAAGATAATAAAATCGTAGAACAAGTTTATTTATTTCCCTTTGTTCTGGTCTATTCGGTTTCGCATATCCAAAATCATGACGTAGACTCAGGTCAAATTTACAATGTCATACCTGCCTCATCATATATTATTTCAGCAATGTTGATAATAGTTTATAAACACCAAAACAACAACTAAAAAATGTTCCACCGATGGCTCAGCTTTAATGCACGTTTTGTGTGAGTTGAATAAGGGTCAAGGTTGGTGAAACGGAAAACTGGTAAAAGATGTAGCACATTATTAATCTGGCAATTTAAATTAAAATTGAACTAATCACAAAAGTATCAGTCTGGAGTAGTTATTTTTCAAAACTGAAAATTCGGGATGGATTTTACCGAAAGGAACAACATTTCTGTTTTAAGATCTGAAAATTCCAAGTTACACTTTAGCCTCAGTATTGGCATAACTTCAAAATGAGTTCTTTCATAGACCAGGTAGGAGAAAATTCTGCAGCCAGAAATTAATGTATTAGCTGGTTGTGAGTTGGCTAAAGCATACCAGATACATTTTAGTTCCATCAGTATTTGGTTTTTCTTCAGAAAATGCCTCATTTTCTCAACCTTTCTCCATTTTTCTTATTAAGAACAATAATATTAGAACCACACGCAATAGCACATAACAACGATTTAAGAAGGCCTAAATATATGTATTTTACAGAGTTTCTGTTAATTCGGAGACCAGTCAATGCTGCGGCCAGTTCACATTTTAATTGAGGTCAGTACACATTTTAACTGAGGTCAGTACACATTTTAATTGAGGTCAGTATATATTTTAACTGAGGTCAGTACACATTTAATTGAGGTCAGTACACATTTTAACTGAGTTCATTATATTCTAAGATGGTACGTACTGAAGTAAGTACCTCTCAAGTCAGTTTATGCTGAGATCAGAACATGATGCATGTATAACTAATAATTAATGTAAAATATACAAGATAAGTAACTCACGAATGCCTATAATTAGATTGAGATAAGGGGAACAAATCTGGTCACTTTCTATTTATATGACGAAGTCGTTTGTGACAATATTGTTTCGTTGAAATGGTAATTTAAAAGTGTCGGAGCAATACCGTTTCTTTATAATTAGCAAAGTGTGTCACCCATTCCAATCAACTGATAAGATGCACTCTTTATTCTTTATTGTAATTATTCAAGCGTGTCGCCTTTTACAATCATTGATCACAGCTTCTGTTTTTGGCATGGATATTTATTTTACATTAAAGAAGGCCTTGTATAAACACCTCTCTTCAGGGATGCAATCGAGTTGAGGCAAATAACTCAGTATATTAAATTTAAATCGTAGTCTAACTATAACTCAGTACTAGCTTGCACAAATACCTTAGTAATTTCAATCAGAATATATACTCATTTAGATATCCTTGAGTGGAGTTCACGCACGCACATACATAAACACATACAAAAAAACAAAAAACACACACACACAAATAAATACACGCAAAATACTCACCACACGTACACACGAGTGCTATAAATTATATCAGTGTAAACTTATTTTAAGTCATTAAGTGGAGGCCCAAACAAGTCATTTTATTTAATGCCCTCATTTAGAAGTCGCTAAGTGGAGACATTATTTGCTTTAACGTGTACTCGTTTGGAAGCTAAGTGCAATTCTCACACAACGGTTTATTTATCACTCCGTGTATATCACAAAGATGTGTGAAAGCTAAGTGGAATTCTCACACAACGGTTTATTTATCACTCCGTGTATATCACAAAGATGTGTGAAAGTTAAGTGCAATTGTCATACAACGGTTTATTTATCACTCCGTGTATATCACAAAGATGTGTGAAAGTTAAGTGCAATTCTCATACAACGGTTTATTTATCACTCCGTGTACATCACAAAGATGTGTGGAAGCTGCAGGACATGTGCCACGAGTTGTTTTCTCGTGTGCTATATTTAGCTATTTATTTCAAAAAGACATTAATTGAATGTAATAAATATTATTCACCGTTCGTTCAACTAAAACACGTGTGCGTTTGGCAATCGTTGAACTCGGAACAAAAAGCCGACATCCGCGAGTGGAGTGGTCTGGTGGTAAGTTAATCAAGCCCGCTGCCTCACAATGCTAATACCAAGAAATGGAAATTCAAAGCACTGGGCAAACAGCCCGGGGCAAACATTGGATGATTCCTTGATATGGCAGGCTGTCTTCTGGTCACAGATGGCCGCGACCTCTGCTGCCTTCTCGGTGCTCGCAACCTGTAGACTCCGCATCCACCGAACGTGCAATAAGTCGAACGTGCAATAAGTCGAACGTGCAATAAGACGAACTTGCAATAAGACGAACGTGCAATAAGAAGAACGTGCAATAAGTCGAACTTGCAATAAGTCGAACTTGCAATAAGAAGAACGTGCAATAAGAAGAACGTGCACTAAGACGAACGTGCAATAAGACGAACGTGCAATAAGAAGAACTTGCAATAAGAAGAACGTGCACTAAGACGAACGTGCACTAAGACGAACGTGCACTAAGACGAACGTGCAATAAGAAGAACTTGCAATAAGACGAACGTGAGAAGATGTTTGTTATGAGAAAGAATGATTGAAAAATCGTGGGGAAAAGCGAGAATCAGTTAGAACCGTGTCTCTTTCTGTTTCGCTTTTCCACTGGTGTTACATTCCAGCAATGAAAGGTGAAATATGGAAAATGAAAATATATAATTAAAATCACGCACATGCATGTTACAATTATAATAAACATATTACACGCAAGTGGATTAAAATCATTACATACAAAAATACTCCAACGCGCACAGCATTTCATGATTGTCAATTTAGTTAGTTAGCCTTTCAAAGAAGATAAAATAATGTCAGACAATATCTTTACACAATCAAGCAATTATTTAGAATTACAAATGCATATTAATCTGGTCACTCTATTATCTGGCCACACAACAGGAAAAATAGTAACAATACAATAAATTTACAATAGATATGCAAAAAAATCACACAGCAATTTCTTAATAAAATGCAGTTGATAATAGTGAGAAATCAATGTGTTACCTTGTCTGAATGTAAACGGGTTTTCTCAATTCACAGAATATGGAGACCCGTTGGTTATATGTCTAAGGTATCTCTTAGGTGCGGTTCCCTCATGAATGACAGGCTAAACCGGATTCACGGAATATAAACTTATCTATGGATTATGGCGGGAAATCTATTGGTCAAGCATCAGGCTTGAACAACAACCCCTTCTTTGCTATTGTTCATGTGTATTATATAATACATGAGGATTCTCTTATGAGTGTGAGTAAGCCATCGGGAGCGCGATGTATCAAGAGCATGATGATTACATCCCCCTTTGTACCCTTTCATCAGGTAGAATGTCTAGAGACGATATTAGAAACATGAAACACGAACTCAGATTTTTTATTTCCAGATTTAAGGATTCCTCGTAACTTGATTCTGACTTAATTCAACTCTTTTGTCCTGATTAAAATGAAATAAACTAAACACCGCAAACTGGCTTTTAAAACAAACACAGTAACAACGACAAAAAAAAAGTCCCCTCCAAGAAGGGTAAATAGATAAATACAAATCTGAAGTATTTGAAAACAAAAAAGAAAACCGAAAAGTATTATATCTATAGGTTGGTCAAATAGCCTATATATGTTGGTGACTTGTTTTTATATAAAATGTTAGGTTTTATTTTCTGACAAACTAGTATAAATACCAAACAATAACACCTGGTTAATGTTGATTTATTACAAAAACACTGAAATAGAAATTATTTTAGTCAACTTAAGTGTGATCTTTTACATATACTTTTGTAATTACTTCGGAGATCACATGTATTAATTATAAATTAATATTAATTAGTTCAAACAGATGAGGTAAATTATAATTAGTTCAAAGATATGATGTCTGTCTGTGGTAATTACCACTAATTAGTAATATGATGTCTGTCTGTAGTAATTACCACTAATTAGTTCAAAGATATGATGTCTGTCTGTAGTAATTACCACTAATTAGTTCAAAATATGATGTCTCTCTGTAGTAATTACCACTAATTAGTTCAAAGATATGATGTCTGTCTGTAGTAATTACCACTAATTAGTTCAAAATATGATGTCTGTCTGTAGTAATTACCACTAATTAGTTCAAAGATATGATGTCTGTCTGTAGTAATTACCACTAATTAGTTCAAAATATGATGTCTGTCTGTAGTAATTACCACTAATTAGTTCAAAATATGATGTCTGTCTGTAGTAATTACCACTAATTAGTTCAAAGATATGATGTCTGTCTGTAATAAATTCCAGTATATTTTTCAAAGGTAAGAGGACTATCTGTATAAATAACCGGTATTAAGTTCAAAGATGAGAGGCCTATCTGTATAAATAACCGGTATTAAATTCAAAGATGAGAGGCCTATCTGTATAAATTACCGGTATTAAGTTCAAAGATGAGAGGCCTATCTGTATAAATTACCGGTATTAAGTTCAAAGATGAGAGGCCTATCTGTATAAATTACCGGTATTAAGTTCAAAGATGAGAGGCCTATCTGTATAAATTACCGGTATTAAGTTCAAAGATGAGAGGCCTATCTGTATAAATTACCTGCATGCATTGCAAACATATGAGATATTGTATTAATTACCGGTATTCACTTCAAAGAAATGAATCTGGCTGTATAAATTACCGGTATTAAGTTCAAAGATATGAGGTCTTGCTGTATTAAATAACCGCCATTAAGTTAAAAGATATGAGGTCTAGCTTTATTAAATTAACGGTATTAAGTTAAAAGATATGAGGTCTAGCTGTATTAAATTAACGGTATTAAGTTTAAAGATATGAGGTCTAGCTTTATTAAATTAACGGTATTAAGTTCAAAGATATGAAGTCTAGCTGTATTAAATTAACGGTATTAAGTTTAAAGGTATGAGGTCCAGTTGTATTAAATTAAAGGTATTAAGTTCAAAGATATGAGGTCTAGCTTTATTAAATTAAAGGTATTAAGTTCAAAGATATGAGGTCTAGTTGTGTTAAATTGACGGTATTAAGTTCAAAAATACACAAAGTCTAGCTTTTATAAATTAACTGTATTAAGTTCATACATACATAAAAACTCTAGCTGAATTAAATTAACGGTATTAAGTTCATACATACATAAAAACTCTAGCTGTATTAAATTAACGGTATTAAGTTCAGACATACACAAAGTCTAGCTGTATTAAATTAACGGTATTAAGTTCAGACATACACAAAGTCTAGCTGTATTAAATTAACGGTATTAAGTTCAAACATACACAATGCCTTAAGAGAGCTGAATACATCCGTGTTGTGAATAAGAACTCGAATTTTAAAAAAATTAGAATAATGATCAGCTCAACAAGAAGAGTTATTAGCTTAGATGACGCATGGCTTTTTTTAATTTTTATTATAGAAGTTTTTGACAAAGTATTTCACAAAGTGCTTGTATTAGACATATTTAAATCCATACCATTTTATTGGCTAATCTCCAAGCTTAATTTATTTTAACATACCCTGCCTTATTACAATATATTAATCTTTCACTGAATTATTTACCAGGCAACATTCACGACCATGCAAAATGTTTGTAAACAGAAATAAAAGACTGCTTTGCTTTTAAATAAAAACTTTATGTAAACGGCTTATCATTACTATTTTAATATCAATCACTTTTGAGTTATTTTAATTTTTATGTCAACATTAACACTACCCAGTGATTCAACTAACGATGACAAAATATATATCGGATTTGAGATAACTAAATTTGACAAAATAAATATCGGATTTGAGGTAACTAAATTTGACTTTTAATCTAAATTGTAGGCTTTAAAAAGATTCCCCCCCCCCCTTTTTTTTTTTGTGTGCAAACACCCGAAAATTCTACCGTTTTATTTAAGATTTTAATATTCCATGTGTAAGTGGTTTCACACCAAAGTCATGTGATCCTTCAGTACTAAGTACGGGAGTTGAGGTCACGTGATCCAGGAGCTGAGATCACGCAAACAGATGACCATGTGAGTCAACCTCCTAGAACTAATTATCTGACTGAAAGCGAAAGATGGGAGGGAAGAGAAGGAAAAAAAGTGTGCCCAAAACACCCGTCATTTCGAATCACATTATTTCGCGATGCTAAAGGCATGGAGGTAAAAGTGGCAGGGAAAGCGGACTGTGATGAAATTTCCGCCCCATGCAAATGAGCGCTCTGTTGGACGCCAATAGAAATGACGTGCTTCCCAGGCTCAATCTCGGCAACTGGGAAAGGAAAACCAAGACGTTCCCAGTCTTCGCCAGATGGACAAAATTGTGGTTAGCTCACAACTTCTTTCTTTCTTTCTTTCTTTCTTTCTATAAAATGGACTGGTTTGTATCTTTATTTACTTTTTAAATTGTGCAAAAGGAAAGTTTAAAAATTTTGTTATCAAATCAGTTGTAATGCAGCTGTAAAAGCCTGTATCCTTTCCTTCTTCAAAATTCCAGATTATGGCAAACGACTCGGAGACACTGTTCTGAACATAACATAATATATATATTTTCGATTTAATATTTACAGTGTTCATATAAAATAGTGAATGACTTACTTACAGTACTCATATGGATTACTGACTGACTAACATTGTTCAAATAGAATACTGACCTACTGAAATACAATGTACAAATAGAATAGTAACTTATTTACGGTGTTCAAATAGAATATACTGACTTACTTATAGTGTTCACATAAATACTGACTTACTGAAATATTTAATGTTCAGATATAATACTGACTTACAGTATTCAAACAGAATACTGACTAACTGAAATATTTAGTGTTCAGATATAATACTGACTTACAGTATTCAAACAGAATACTGACTTAGTGAAATATTTAGTGTTCAGATATAATACTGACTTACAGTATTCAAACAGAATACTGACTTACTGAAATATTTAGTGTTCAGATATAATACTGACTTACAGTATTCAAACAGAATACCGACTTACTGAAATATTTAGTGTTCAGATATAATACTGACTTACAGTATTCAAACAGAATACTGACTTACTGAAATATTTAGTGTTCAGATATAATACTGACTTACAGTATTCAAACAGAATACTGACTTACTGAAATACTTACAGTGTTCAAATTGAATACTTACTTGCTTGCAGTGTTCAAATGGAAGACTACATACTCACAGTGTTCAAATAGAATACCGAATAGAATACTGATTTACTTACAATGTTCGAATAGAATATACTGACTTATTTACTTACAATGTTCAAATAGAATACCGACTTATAACGATCGAATATAATACTGACTTACAATATTCAAATAGAATGCTGACCTACTTACAATGTTTGAATAGAATATTGACTTACAATGTTCAAATAGAATGCTGACTTACTGTAATAAAATAAAATTAAATTAAACTTCAAGTTGCTGCATCAAGAGTATTCTGTGAACGCTGAAAAAAAAATTAAACAGAACATAGAATTGAATTAGAAAACAGCCAAAACAATTATTGTAAAAGACAAAACATATAGTGAATAAGACAAAACATATACTGAGTAAGACAAAACATATAGTGAGTAAGACAAAACATATACTGAATAAGACAAAACATATAGTGAGTAAGTCAAAACATATAGTGAGTAAGACAAAACATATACTGAGTAAGACAAAACTTATACTGAGTAAGAATGTTGTGGAAATCATGATACGAAAGGGATCAGTCCTGAGATACAGAGTTTGCTCAGTTTTGTCCAGATATGAAATATATATTGAAAATAGTGTCGTAAGCTTCAGTACTGAGCTAACGTGAATGGGCCTACCTAACTAGTTGTCCTGATTATGAATGGGCCTACTTACTTAAATAATTGTCATGATGTGTGAATGGGCCTATTTACTTAAATAATTGTCCTGAGTGTGAATGGGCCTACTTACTTAAATAATTGTCCTGAGTGTGAATGGGCCTTTTTAAATAATTGTCCTGAGTGTGAATGGGCCTTTTTAAATAATTGTCCTGAGTGTGAATGGGCCTTTTTAAATAATTGTCCTGAGTGTGAATGGGCCTTTTAAAATAATTGTCCTGAGACTGAATGTTCCTTTTAAAATAATTGTCCTGAGTGTGAATGGGCCTATTTAAATAATTGTCCTGAGACTGATGTTCCTTTTAAAATAACTGTCCTGAGTGTGAATGGGCCTTTTTAAGTAGCTGTCCTGAATGTGAATGGGCCTTTTAAAATAAATGTCCTGAGTCTGAAAGGGCCTTTTAAAGTAAAGGTCCTGAGTGTGGAAGGGCCTACTTATTTAAATAATTGTCTTGAGTGAGAATGGGCCTACTTACTTAAATAGTTGTAGTGAGTCTGAATGGGCCTTTTTAAATAATAGTCCAGAGACAGAATACTGGCCGAAACAATTGTCTGGAGACGGAATATTAACTGAAATAGCTGTCCAGAGACTAAATATTGACAAAATAAGTGTGTACAGACCGAACGTTGACTGAAATAAGTACCCAGATATTTTGTAATGAAGAAATAATTGTCATGAGTTTCAAAACTAAGCAAAGAATTGTTCTGTATACTGACTCAAATAGATCGAATAACTACCAAGCGATAAATAATTATTTATAATTATATTCGTTATAATGAATGGAATAGTTGTCTCTAGACTGAACGTTGTCTGAAATAATTGTCTCTAGACTGAATGTTTATTGAAATAGTTGTCTCTAGTCTGAATGTTGTCTGAAATAATTGTCTCTAGACTTAATGTTTATTGAAATAGTTGTCTCTAGACGGAATGTTGTCTGAAATAATTGTCTCTAGACTGAATGTCGTCTGAAATAATTGTCTCTAGACTTAATGTTTATTGAAATAGTTGTCTCTAGTCTGAATGTTGTCTGAAATAATTGTCTCTAGACTTAATGTTTATTGAAATAGTTGTCTCTAGACGGAATGTTGTCTGAAATAATTGTCTCTAGACTGAGTGTTGTCTGAAATAATTGTCTCTAGACTGAATGTTGTCTGAAATAATTGTCTCTAGACTGAATGTTGTCTGAAATAATTGTCTCTAGACTGAATGTTGTCTAAAATAATTGTCTCTAGACTGAATGTTGAAATAACGGTCCTAAGTCTGAAGTCGACTGGAATAACTGTTTGGAGATTGATTAGTGATTGAAATAGAAGATTGCTTTTAAATAGTTAGATGGTTGGGTATATGAAATATGAAATAGATGAAACCAGGGGGGGGGGTTGGAGGGAGAGACAAAGACTGAGGAATAGAGATAGAACAGAGAATAGGAACAGCGAGACAACTTGAGAAAAATAAAGAACGCGAACAACGGCGAAAGAATGTGAGAAATTACAGGAACATATGTCGGTAGGAAAGCGAGTACTTGAGAAAAAGTAAGAAAGAGAGAGAAAATGAAAAAGAGAGGGAGAGAAATATATAAAAAATCGAATGAAGGAGAGAAGAAAGAGAAGGAAAGCGCAGAGACAAAATAGAAAGAGAACTTGAGAAACGGTTAAAGAATGCGGAGCGTGTGAGGAATTTACGGGACTGAATACGTGGCCAAGAGAGAGACTGACAAAAATGAGAAAAAGACATAAGACAGAAAGAGGGAGAAAGAGGAGAGAAAGAAAGAAAGAAAGAAAGAGAGAGAGAGAGAGAGAGAGAGAGAGAGAGAGAGAGAGGAAATGAAGGAGAAAGTTTCAGAGAAACACAGACAGAAAATATAGAGAGAGAAAGCGAAAGAGATAGATTGAAAAAATTGGGAGAGAGAAAGAGAGAGAGATGAGAAACACAGAGGGAGAGAAAAAATGGAAGAAAAACGAAAAAACAGAGAGACAAAAAGAATAAAAGAGAGAGATGGTGAAATAGAGAAATAAAAATAAGAAAGATGTAAAAAAAAAATGGAGAGAGAGAGAATGAGATCGACACTGAAAAAAATTTTTTAAATAAACGGGGGTAACAAAACGTGCAGAAACAGAAAGAGAAAGAAAAAAAATAGACGAGAAACTAGAGAGACTAAAAATATCTAACGACAAAGAGAAACGAGTCAGAAAGACTCATAAAGGAGGGGCGGGTGGGGGCGGGTTGAGGAACTGATCACGAAGAAAGACGTTAAAATACGTCACTACTTTGTTAGCTGTACGCAAGTTTGAGCGCCACAGAGACGTGAGCAAAACCGTCTTTGATACATTTTGGCATGAAAGCATCTCAGCTCTTTGATATGAAAGTAATTTACTCTGCTCTCGCAATGAAGGTCAGTACTCTATCATGAGCAAGCAATTTTTAAATTACTGCCAAACCAACGGTGCTCAGTTGATTATGACGTATGTTCTGGATTGGAGTGGGGATGGGGGAAGGGGGAGCGGAGAAGTCTGCTTGGAGAGTATCTTACTAATTTGAAGACAGAGAGCGTTCTACAAAGCATGTTTCTGTAGCAACCAGACTATAACACACAATCCATTTAAAAACATGCACTCTTAATCATGGCGAAATAAGAATGAATACCTTAAATGATGACCGTCACTAATTAAAAAAAAAAAAAGATAGACGTGAGTGTGCATGAATGCGAGTGTATATGTACATTTGTTTATTTTTGCCTCTGTTTGTGTACTTAAACCGATTTTGTTTTTGTGTACGCATGTAGCCTTGTACCTATTTGCATATAATTATGTTTGTGTGCACATCCGTACGAAGTGATTCAGGGGAAGACACTGAAAGTGAGTGTATCGTAAGACAGAGTGATAGAACTTTTTTGTTGTTGTCATTTGACCAATTCTATTACCCTTAACGTGTAAACTTCGCACGGCCTTATGGTGCTAAGGGTGTGTGGGTAGGGTGAGGCGGAATGGTAAGTGTGTGTGGGGGTACCAATGAGGTCTTGGATTCAAATGGATGACGCATCTCTCGCGGGAGAAATATTTCACGCATTGGTTCCTATGCCCATTTTACGCCAGTTTGTGACCCGCTTGCGGCTCGGCCCGCCCATTTTCTCACCTTTTATCAGCCAGAGTTGTCTTCCCTATTGCTGCTGATAGCTACTTGTTTGAAGTCCGTCAAAATTGCATCAGCGTAAATAAATTGCGTTTACGGCGCGTGCCTGCCAGTCCGGCCCACAGCTAAACGCAGAGGTGAACGTCTCGCTCTGTCAGTTTGTTTGTCTGTTTGCTGAGGCATAATTAAAAAAGTAATTACGTCTGATTGAAAGCGGCCTGCACCAAGGGCGTGTCCTATCGGAACTTTCATTAGAGTGATGTTTTCCTGCCTTTGAAACAAAAACAGCTTTCTTTCTTTCTTTCTTTCTTTCTTTCTTTCTTTCTTTCTTTCTTTCTTTCTTTCGTTGAGGCAGCATTTACAGAGTTAAAGAAGAGACGAAATAATTTCTTCACATTTTATATTATTGAAATATGAAATGAAACGTTGAAAAATAGAATTACTTTTTTTTGTACACAGCAAGATGGCTAGCATAATCAACAATTTTTTTTTAAAGTTTTTTTTCTGAACCCCCCGTAGTCGAAGTTTTTCTTTGCATATGACCTAAAATTGGGGTGTTGTGTCCACTCCGGCAAGATTTTGCATCTACGAAGAGCTTAGTGACAGTTTAGAAGACCTGCTCCTGACAGCTGGAAATTTTTCGAAATATATCTAGTAGACACGGATCACTGATCATTTGGTTGCAGTGACTTACCAGTTTGTAAATTATAGTCATTAGGAAATGACGTAAATATTTTGTAATTTCAAGTCGTTAAGAAATCACTTAAATATATTGTAATTTTCAATTAAGAAATCATGTAATATATTGCCTTTTGAAATCATTAAGAAATCATTTTAAATATATTGTAATTTTCAAATCATTAAGAAATCATTTAAAATATATTGTAATTTTCAATTCATTAATAAATCATGTAATATATTGCCTTTTCAATTCATTAATGAATCATGTAATATATTGCCTTTTCAATTCATTAATAAATCATGTAATATATTGCCTTTTCAAATCATTAAGAAATGGCGTAAATACATTGACGTAAATAAATTGTATGTTCAAGTCATTACTTATTTTATTTTATTTTATTTGGAAACGGGAGACAATCGTTACAAGCGAAAACCTGGAATGTGTATAATATATCCTCGATACTTTTGAAATCTCATGTCTTTTTATTATCATATTTTATACGTTATTTCTTAACAACTTAATTAACCGATTTCTTAATGAATTGAAAATTAGAATATATTTACGTCTATTTCTTAATACTAGAAATTAAAATGTATTTATGCCATTTCTTAACGACACGAAATTACAGTTTATTTTTGTCATTTCTTAACGACTTGAAATTAAAATGTATTTACGTCATTCCTTATGACTTGAAATTAAAATGTACTTACATCATTTCTTAATGACTTGAAATTAAAATGTGTCACGACACAGTAACGTTGCAAGTCGTGCGAGTAATGACAGAGCGTTATTGCACACAGATGAGACAATCTCCAGTTCTAAATAAATTTAGAAATCACATGAATACATCGTCATTTCAAGTCGTTAAGAAATCACATAAATGCATCGTCATTTCAAGTCGTTAAGAAATCACAAATACATCGTCATTTCAAGTCGTTAAGAAATCATGTAATATATTGCAAGTTTTAATTCATTAAGAAATCACGAAAATATATTGTAATATCAAGTCATTAAGGAATGACGTAAATACATTGCCTTTTCAAGTCGTTAAGAAATGACGTAAAAACATTGTCATTTCAAGTAATTAAGAAATGAGGTAAATACATTGTAATTTAACGTCATTAAGAAATGACGTAATTCATTGTAAGTGTCGTGACAATAAAGCATCAGTAATGTTTTTGTGACGTGACAATAAGGCATCAGTATTGATTTTGTGACGACAATAATGCATCAGTAATGTTTTTGTGTCGTGACAGTAATTTTTTGTGACGTGACAACAAGGCATCAGTATTGATTTTGTGACGTGACAATAAGGCATCAGCAATTTTTTGTGTCGTGACAATAAAGCATCAGTAAATTTTTTTGTCATGAGAATAAGGCATCAGTAGCATCATTAATGTTTGTATGTCGTGACAATAAAGCATCAGTATTGTTTTTGTGACGTGACAATAAGGCATCAGTAATGTTTATGTGTCGTGACAATAAAGCATCAGTATTCTTTTTGTGACGTGACAATAAAGCATCATGTTTTGTGGCGTGACAATAAAGCCTCAATGGTGCTTTCAACTGATAAATAATGACGTACCATTTGTACACACAAAATATAATAATGACGTCACCGTATGTACACACAAAATAAAATAATGACGTCAAAATATGTAAACACACAAAATACAAAGACAGTTTATAATATTTTTACGAAGTCGCTTCTACTTGTTTTAATTGAAAACAGCCAGTTATTAAAATCAATCTCATGTGTTTTGTCGCTTAGTGTGCATTCGTTTCATTTTGCGTCAAGGCATGCTATGTCCACTTGGCTTTGACTGTCCTGTCTTTAATTTGAAATTATTCACTCCGGTGTGCGGATATGCGAGCGAGAACAGTGACGACCCGCGACATGAGCGAGCGAGAGAAGTGACGACCCGCGGGAGACAACTACAGGAGAGCATGACGCACCTCCCTGGGGATAAGATTGGAAATGAGTTTGCTCTTTTGACCAAGTCCTTGGATTGTACGGCCGCTGACCATGATTACAGTTTTTTTTTCCTTCTTTCTAAATCTCTACCTGGCGCTTCATTATGATTAAGTGTTTGGTTAGTATGTTTAACATATTGTGGATGAGAAATAACTTGTGTGTGTGTGTGTGTGTGTGTGTGTGTGTGTGGTGTGTGTGTGTGCGTATGTGAGTGTGTGGTGTGGGTGCGTGCATGGTGTGTGTGTGTGTGTGTATGTGTGTGTGCGAATGTGTGTGTGTGTGTGTGTGTGTGTGTGGTGTGTGTAAGTGTGTGCGTATGTGAGTGTGTGGTGTGGGTGCGTGCATGGTGTGTGTATGTGCATGGTGTGTGTGTGTGTGTATGTGTGTGTGCGAATGTGTGTGTGTGTGTGTGTGTTTGTGTGTGAGTGTGTCTTGCTAAAACATGAAGAAGAAGTGTCCGCAAGATAAAATAATGAAGGTGTGACACATCGCCACCCTAGTTATGGATATGATTAATTATTATTCTTATTATCCGTAACAAATTACAAGTGATGAGAATAATTATGTTATTAACAGTTCTCTAGAAGACATCACTAGTCATTTGGCGGATATACAAGTGCTATAAACGTTTTCTCTCTTCCACAACATTAAAGACAAACATTCACTGTCACAAAATATTTCCATAGGTGGAAAACATCTTACTAACGAAGAAGATAACTCAGTCTTTAATCTATATTTAGCGATCCCCCATCCAACCACTATCTCTCCAACATATGGTTATCAATATGTGTAAGAAGGTCAATAAAAAAAATTAACAATAAATTTATTAGATCAACAATCAAATATATAAAACAAATACAATCAAAAGAGCGTTGACATTTACATCACTTTACAACAATGTTCGATTAATGCTAGACAATTGTTCAATTTATCCTAGCATAGACATCAGCAGTCAAATGATCATATAAAAGTATATATATATAATCAAATTCATAGGCATAATTTATCATAGATATGAGAGTGGAGTTTTAGAGAAATAATTATAGTCAATGTACATAACCTTTTCAAAGATGGCCGCTGACACTAGCACATGTTCACAATCATGCAGTCTGCAACAAGTCACTGTCTTTCTTATTTAGACGACAGTCCCATGTACCCCTTCTAGGCACATTACACAACTGTTCCAGAATTTTCGATGTGCTATCCAAGGACACAGTGGAGAATCGTCCTGAATTTCCCTAGCGTGATCAAGCACATCAGGAGGAATGTTCCTGAAATTTTGTGTATGCCATTCAGCACACTATAAGGAATGTTCAAAATAATCTTAGTGAATTCTCAAGACCAAATTCAAGCCACCATTTTCGCTACATTGGCTGTCAATCAGAATTCACAGGCATTAACATACTGCAACACATTACTGATAAGTTTAATGATATAGTGCTGAATAGAATTGTCATTGTAGTCTGGAGTGAAAAAACACATTGCGATAAGTTTGATGATAGAGTGCTGAATAGAATTGTCATTGTAGTCTGGAGTGAAAAAAAAGCGCACTTTTCTCTGCAAAAGTCAAATTAAGGCAGCGCTAAATT
Source organism: Sinotaia quadrata (assembly GCA_028829895.1). Lineage (NCBI taxonomy): Eukaryota > Metazoa > Mollusca > Gastropoda > Architaenioglossa > Viviparidae > Sinotaia > Sinotaia quadrata. The sequence goes on along the minus strand of CM054183.1, from coordinate 96,730,121 downwards.
TCATATTTTACCTCTCTAATTCCTTTCTCTGTTACAAACATTCTCAACTTTCAAAGTCTGCAACAATATTGTTAACCCAATGCACACACAGTATTGGATGAATTTGTTTTGACAATAAACTAAAATAGCGTAAGTGAACCCATGTCAGAATAAGATAATTAAAAGTTTATGTGTAAATTTCATGAATGATATGAATACGTTTCAGGAATGAAAGTTATTTTTCAATTTCATGAACGAACCTGTGCATGAATATCATGAATAAAAGCTATAACTTGATTATTAGTAACAACAGTTATGTCTGAAAATCGCGAATGAAAGCTATGACAGAACATTTTAGATGACAGTTATTCTGAAAATTGCGAATGAAAGCTATGACAGAACATAAAAAACTATATTTATGTCTGAATAACATTGTGACGTACTGGTGGGTGAATAGCATTGTGACCTTACTTGACAGTGCTTTACTGTTCTACACACAGTTGTGACTACATTTTGATGTTCTACAACAGTTGTGATTTCATTTGATAGAGCTATTCTACACACAGTTGTGACTACACTTGACAGTGCTATTCTACACACAATTGTGAATACATTTCACAGTGCTATTCTACACACAGTTGTGAATACATTTCACAGTGCTATTCTACACACAGTTGTGAATACATTTCACAGTGCTATTCTACACACAATTGTGAATACATTTCACAGTGCTATTCTACACACAGTTGTGAATACATTTCACAGTGCTATTCTACACACAGTTGTGAATACATTTCACAGTGCTATTCTACACACAGTTGTGAATACATTTCACAGTGCTATTCTACACACAGTTGTGAATACATTTCACAGTGCTATTCTACACACAATTGTGAATACATTTCACAGTGCTATTCTACACACAGTTGTGAATACATTTCACAGTGCTATTCTACACACAGTTGTGAATACATTTCACAGTGCTATTCTACACAATTGTGACTTCTCTTGACAGTGCTATATTACACACAATTGTGAATACATTTCACAGTGCTATTCTACACACAGTTGTGACTACACTTGACAGTGCTATTCTACACACAGTTGTGAATACATTTCACAGTGCTATTCTACACAATTGTGACTTCTCTTGACAGTGCTATACTACACACAGTTGTGACTACACTTGACAGTGCTATCCTACACAATTTGTGACTTCACCTGACAGTACTGTGCTATTATACCTACCGTTAAGACTTCACTTGACACTGTTATTCTACAAACAGCTGTGACTTCTTTTGACAGTGCTTTGCTGGCCTACAAACTTGTGACTTCACTTAACAATTCTGTTCTGGCTTAACATCATTGTGACTTCACCTAACAGTGGTGTAGTGGCCTACTCATAGTTGTTTGACTTAACAGTGCTGTTCTTAACCTACACACATTTGTGTTTGACTCTACAGTGCTTTACATGTACTGATCTACAAATAGTTGTCTGACTTAACAGTGCTGTTCTTACCTACACGCAATTGTATCTGACGTAAAAGTGCTTTACATGTCCTGACAGTTGTCTGACTTAACTGTGCTGTTCTTACCTATACAGAGTTGTGTCTGACGTAACAGTGCTTTACATGTCCTGACAGTTGTCTGACTTAACTGTGCTGTTCTTACCTACACGCAGTTGTGTCTGACGTAATAGTGCTTTACATGTACTGACATGCAATCGGTTGTACTGATCTTCAAGCAGTTGTGTCATACTTATCAGTTCGTATGTGATTCAACATACTTATGATTTTTTTAAAATCAACTTTCGTTGATTCAGCAGACAGAACTTAAAGTGATCAGTTTTGTTCAGTTTAACATTCTTTACAGCAGACAGAACTTAAAGTGATCAGTTTTGTTCAGTTTAACATTCTTTACAGCAGACAGAACTTAAAGTGATCAGTTTTGTTCAGTTTAACATTCTTTACAGCACACTTCCCAGAAAGTCACTTGCAATAATTCATATTTGAAATTGACACTGAATTTAAAAAGCAGTAACTTATTTTCATATCTTGTAAGGCTAGGTTGAAGTATCATTAGCATATGTACTTGGAATACAGGTAGGTACTCTTTGTTGTAGATTTGAATTAAATGAAAATTACACTCGGGGTAATGACGTGATAACAGTGTTGTAGATCTCATTAAATGAAAATTACACTCAGGGTAATGACGTGATAACAGTATTGTAGATCTAATTTACTATTTGCAAACGTCACTTAAACACATTCCCAGTAAGGAAGTTCTGAGTGGAGTTTCCTGGTTTTACTGGTCAGAAGATATGATTAAATGACTTTTGGATTTGTAAATTAAGAAATTCCAACTATTTCTTTTTAAGTTTTCGCACGTAATGGTGAAAAACATCCGTGGGGATTTACCAATTTGTATTATCCGTAAACAGGTAATGGTCACAAACATCCATGGGGATTTACCAATTTGTATTATCCGTAAACAGGTAATGGTCACAAACATCCATGGGGATTTACCAATTTGTATTATCCGTAAACAGGTAATGGTCACAAACATCCATGGGGATTTACCAATTTGTATTATCCGTAAACAGGTAATGGTCACAAACATCCATGGGGATTTACCAATTTGTATTATCCGTAAACAGGTAATGGTCACAAACATCCATGGGGATTTACCAATTTGTATTATCCGTAAACAGCAATCGTTCTCTTTGGGTTCCGATTTACAACATAACACCATTTTGTTTGGAACTTGAAATTCACGAAACTCTGATTTACAACATAACACCATTTTGTTTGGACCTTGAAATTCACGAAACTCTGATTTACAACATTTGGACCTTGAAATTCACGAAACTCTGATTTACAACACCACCATTTTGTTTGGACCTTGAAATTCACGAAACTCTGATTTACAACATTTGGACCTTGAAATTCACGAAACTCTGATTTACAACATAACACCATTTTGTTTGGACCTTGAAATTCACGAAACTCTGATTTACAACATTTGGACCTTGAAATTCACGAAACTCTGATTTACAACATCACCATTTTGTTTGGACCTTGAAATTCACGAAACTCCAAAACGTGCACCAGAGGCAGCTTAGCTATAAATTCTTAACAATCGCTGCTCTCCCTTTCCTAAACAGTGCGTTCGTTTACGAATTAGTGTTCTAAACAGAAAGCTACGTAGAAATGATTAGCTCCCTTGAGTGAAAACTATGTCATGCAATTATTAATCCCCATTTCCTTAAGACACGCTCTGAATTGCAAGTGTGTTCTGAAATCTAGATCTATTTTAAATTTTAACTGGGCGACGCTTGGGGACGATCACTTGTAACGCATCAGTGAACCTGAAAGTTTATTTTTATCATGTGTCTTTTGGAAACAGCTAAGTTGGCATTTTTCTTCTTCTCTTCTGAAATCAACTTGTCTGAGACAATCGAAAAATAGGTTGTTTCCACCCCTTGCTGTAAAATGCTTTTGTGAGATTCCTTGTTAACCAAGTAAATGTAAAATAAGGCCAATCTGGTAATCAGATAGACAATTTCCTATATAGACCACTATCCGCCCAATTCATCATTCTCAATGAACCAAATCTTAAAATAAAAAAATTAACCTGCAAGAAAGTTTAATAAGCAAGCAAACAAACAAACAGCCTCAAGCTAAAAAACAAACAGACTCAAGCTAACAATAAAACAACCAAACCATCTAACCAGCCAAGTAGCCCGCCAATCCAAATAGCCAACCAAACTACTAAGTAGCCACACAAAGAAATTACCAACCATCTAACCAAGCAAAGAAAGCCAAAAAAAAAAAAAAAAAACTTTCAAACTATTCTTTCTTTTTTTAAAAATGATAGAAGCGAATTTTTATTATACACGTTCGCCATCACAAGCTGTATTAAAATGTCTTCACCTTTCTGCTTGTTCAAAGAAACCACCTGAAGAAAACGAAATCCACTTGGGGCTGGGGAAATGATCGTCTCACAGTTTGTTTAGTAGAAAGTCTGCTACTTCAATCTTCAGGGCACTCGACAGATCTACTGGAATGCACAATTTGTGTGTGTGGAGTACAGTCATTACCAGGCACCGTGAAGGGGCGCTGTGGTAGCTCTATGTCAGCATGCGGCCAAAATATAAAAAAAAATAAAGTTTAATTACTGTTCCGTTGTATTTGAAGTGTTTGTTAGTTATTTTGTTTTATTTGAAACTCCTAAAATACTGTTGCATTGGGTTGAACGTGAAAAAATGTAAAAGCACGAATGAACATGCCAGACTGAACAACCGAAGAAGCCAATGAACACATCAGCACGAAAACATTGAAATGAACAAATCACAATGAACACATCAGCACGAAAACATTGAAATGAACAAATCATAATGAATACGTCAGCACGAAAACATTGAAATGAACAAATCAAAATGAATACGTCAGCACGAAAACATTGAAATGAACAAATCATAATGAATACGTCCTCACGAAAACATTGAAATGAACAAATCATAATGAATACGTCAGCACGAAAACATTGAAATGAACAAATCAAAATGAATACGTCAGCACGAAAACATTGAAATGAACAAATCAAAATGAATACGTCAGCACGAAAACATTGAAATGAACAAATCAAAATGAATACGTCAGCACGAAAACATTGAAATGAACAAATCATAATGAATACGTCAGCACGAAAACATTGAAATGAACGTCACAGTGATTTGTAGAATGAATACATCACAACGAAAATCTTCCAAAGAAAAACACAACACACCAAAATACGCAAGTTACTGTTCTTTACTAGGCAAGTCAAATGTAACAAGACAAGCTTATTTTTCCTGAACTGATATAGTGTTCTTTATTGAATAACGAAATCATTATTTTCATAAAGTCTATTGTCCCCAACTCCTTCTTAATGTTTATTTTGTTCCTTTCATAATGTTTAATTTCTTCCCTTTTAATGTTTATTTTGTTCCTTTCATAATGTTTAATTTCTTCCCTTTTATATCACGTTTATTTTCCTCCCTTCATAAATTTAATTTCCCCCCTTTATAAAACATTTATTTTCCTTCATTTAATGACATTAATTTTTCTCATTAGTTAATTTTATTTTTGACAATTTTTCCTGTATGTCACCTAGTTATTTTTCTTTCTTTTAACATTTTTTTCTGTTTAAAGCATTTATTTCCCCCTTTCCATTATGTTAATTCTCCTCTCTTTTTTGCTTTCACTATCACCCAATATATAACGTTTAATTATTTGTGAAATTCAGTCTTTGTTTACTTGAAATTTGGCAATTAATAATGAGAGACAACACTATGCTGTGAATGCAAAGAAATATTTACTGAATAATTCTTAACACCAGAAAGGTTTTGGTTACATGATTAAATCAAACCATTCTGTAAATTTCTTTGATTGCAGCCCGACAAAATTTGTCGATGATGTATTTTGTCCTATTTATAACTTTGCTGAATTGTTTATTTTCCATAATCATTCACCAGGGGAGTAAAAAGTAATACGAATGATCTTGACTGAACTCAGTAACTAATGCGATTGGCCTTGACTGAACTCAGTAACTAATGCGAGTGACCTTGACTGAACTCAGTAACTAATGCGATTGGCCTTGACTGAATTCAGAAATAATGCGATTCACCCTGACTGAACTCAGTAAATAATGCGATTGGTCCTGGATGAACTCGGTAACTAATGCGATTAGCCCTGACTGAACTCAGAACTTTGACGTCAGAGCACGATGTCCAGAAGAAAAAAAAATGAAATGCGTCTCAAATGAAAGGCAAGCAACTCCAGGGCCGATCTGTTTGCGTGTCATTTCCCTTACATACAGTTGCATCACGGGATAGTTTAGAATTCAAACACTCAACCAGCCACCTTCCGGAATAAGCAGATTGGAGCGCCCTCTGCACACACTTCTCTGGCACCAGCATATCCGGTCACATCCATTTCTCTTACGTTACAAAAACACAACTGACTTGATCAGTTATCCGTCAGGAACATCGGTGATGCTCTCAATAAGGATTTCAAAGAAATATATTAAAAAATTAAATGAAAATTAAAAGAATTTTGGAAATATATTTGCCATATTTCAAGAAATATGTTAGACACATTACCAACGATGAAAAATCTCAGGCCCGTATAGAAGAAAAATCATGTGTTTGCAGCTTATGAATATATAATATTTCTATGGATATCATTCTTTGTTATGTTGAAAAGCTGAGGCCTGTACATTGCAAATTCAAAGCCAAGACCCATGCCTGTACATTGTAAATTCAAAGCCAAGACACATGCCTGTACATTGCAAATTCAAAGCCAAGACACATGCCTGTACATTGCAAATTCAAAGCCAAGACACATGCCTGTAACATTGCAAATTCAAAATCAAGACACATGCCTGTAACATTGCAAATTCAAAATCAAGACACGTCCCTGTACATTACAAATTCAAAGCCAAGACACATGCCTGTACATTGCAAATTCAAAGTCAAGACACATGCCTTACATTGCAAATTCAAAGCCAAGACACAAGCCTGTACATGCAAATTCAAAGCCAAGACACATGCCTGTACATTGCAAATTCAAAACCAAGACACATGCCTGTACATTGCAAATTCAAAGCCACAACACATGCCTGTACATGTACATTGCAAATTCAAAGCCAAGACACATGCCTGTACATTGCAAATTCAAAGCCATGACACATGCCTGTACATTGCAAATTCAAAGCCAAGACACATGCCTGTACATTGCAAATTCAAAGCCAAGACACATGCTTGTACATTGCAAATTCAAAGCCAAGACAGTGAACTGTTCGTGCACACTGAATATTGCAGTTGTTTCCAGTTGTAATAATAATAATAATAATAATAATAATAATAATAAAGCTGTACGGTAAAAATGAAAGTGACATCACATCACTGATCAATACTGTCATGATCTGCAGTGAAGACATCAACATGAAATTCGGCCTTGAGAAATGTGGACGAATTGTCATCCAGAAAGGCAAGGTCAAAACAACAGAGGGCCTGCAATGCGACATCGGAAAAATCAATGATGTTTCAATAGAAAATGGATATAAGTATCTTGGGATACTACAACATCAAGAAAATATGCAGAGAGAAATGAAGTCCAAAGTTAAGAGAGAATATGAAAAACGTGTTAGACAAGTCCTGAAATCCAAGCTAAATGGGGCGAACAAAATACAAGCCCTTAATGCATACGCAATACCTGTAGTAAGCTACACTGGAGGTATCATAGATTGGACAGCAAATGAAATAAATGAACTGGACAGGAAAACAAGAAAACTACTCACAATACATAAAGCCTTACACCCAAAAGCAGACGTAGACAGACTCTATGTATCTCGAAAAATGGGAGGCCGAGGTCTCAAGAAAATTAAACATGTCATTGAAGGAGAAGTCATTGGCCTTGTGGACTACATCTGGAATAACAATAAAGATGATCCACTGATAGAATTAGTAAAAAGGAGTGGACTATTCCAACCACCAGAAACAGACAAAGAAACATGGAAGAAAACAACGAAGCAAGAACTAGCACATACCTGGAGACAGAAACCTCTACATGGCCAATATGTACGACAAGCAGACGAAATATCAACAAAGCAATCAACGTACAAATGGTTGAAAGAGGCAGGATTGAAAGCAGAAACAGAAGCACTCATAACAGCTGCACAAGATCAAGCACTCAACACCAAAGCACACAAAACGAAAATCATGAAAATTTCAAATGATTCCAAATGTAGACTTTGCAAATCCATGGATGAGACAACAGAACACATACTATCTGGATGTCAGGTTCTGGCTGGAACAGAATACACCAAACGACACAATGAAGTGGCAAAACACATACATAGAAATCTGTGTGAGAACTATGGCATAAAAACCCCAGAAAGAACATGGATGCATCAACCAGAAGCAGTCATCGAAACAGAAGAAGTCAAAATACTGTGGGACTTCGAGATAAGAACAGACCGGGTGATTCCTGCAAGACGACCAGACATTGTAGTTCTCAATAAGACCAACAGAACAGTAACAATTATTGATGTCGCTGTTCCAAGTGATAGAAACATAAAAACAAAAGAAAGAGAAAAAATAGAAAAATACCAAGACCTCAGATTAGAAATCCAGAGACTGTGGAATGTAAAAGCAGAAGTGATACCAATAGTGATAGGAGCCTTGGGGAACATAACATCAGAATTTGAAGGCTACCTGAATAAACTCCCTGGAAACCACAGAATCGCTCCACTACTCAAAGCAGCGCTCCTCGGAAGTGCCCACATCCTCCGTAAAACTTTGGATCTCCCAGAATCTTGGTAAGATTCCGAGACCTAGGATCTCAGCCGACAGTCAAACAGTCGTGGAAAGAGACTGAATAATAATAATAATATTGTTACAGGAGTTGTATTATTGCAATTTTCTCCAAAACACGTGGCTTGATAAAAGTGTGGCTAAGTTGAAATGTTACATCCTTTAAATTAATTGTTAAATTGAGAAACAATAATTTTGTAAACTAAAATAACTGAAATGTATCACAGAATGTGTGTGCACGTTTTTGTAGAATTTCTTGTTAACAATTTAAATTCATTTTGCGTGTATTATATTGTTGTAATTGTAAAGCGCATATGCATGATTTTTTAATTGTATTTTTGATTTTCTTCTTATTGAATTTCATTTGTAAAATGTAATGCTTATTTGAAATTCATACGTCTCATGCGTACGTTAATGGTAAAAATGCACATGCATGACCGCATTGTATCTTTTATTATATATTTAAATATTAATGTAAAGATACTAAAATGGTCGAGGAATAAGCTATGCTATTGTCAACCACATGTATTGGATTGCGAAACCATGAGAACTATCACTCATAGGAATTCATTTATTTCCAGAGCGGGTTTCTTGGTCTCTCGATCTTGGTCTTTGTCTTCCGTATTCTGTCTGACGTCTTGGTTTCTACATCGTCATAGAATTCTCCGCCCAGTGAACCGGCCTGTATATTGCTTCGATTGGTGTCTAGCAATTGGCTGAGTCTGAACTCCTGATGCGATTCAGAAGAGAGGTGTAATTAATGAAAGACTGTCGACCAAGTTGGTGATAACTAGGCCGTTGAGTCCGGTAATCCAACAGGAATTTCATTGGGGACTACGTGCTTCATTTATCGTCGCAATTTGGATAACTAGCTAAGTGCAAGGACTGGTGTACTTGAACTAAATAAGCAGAACAACAATTGTAGCAATTTCTAGTTACTTCCCTTCTACCAGAAATTGCTCAGTGTAGTCAGCAAACCTTGTCACCAAACATAATGGAGTGTAGTATATTCTTACACCTACACACTGCAGTATAATAGACACAGTTACTAATCAGTAAGCCAGGAGATTCAAATAACACGAAGAAAGGCTGTTTGTCCCATTAAACTAACAGCCACCTTTCATGACCAGACTTCTTTCCACACCAAATTAAAGTGATGAAACAATAGAATTTTCTACGACAAGTAAACTTTTGATCTCACCCCATTGGCTGGTCTTGTTCTTGTAAATCGTAACCATTGGACAATAAAAACTGCTCATCTAGTTGAAACTGGTTTGCATTACATCAGCAATTTCTAGTATATTTTCAAATTGAGTATTTACTCCAACTAAGACACTTACAAAAATAACATCATAAGGAATGCCCAAGGTCGGGTCACTTCGACAATTTTATATATATATAAGAATTTAGCTTGGAAATAGGCATAGACAAGTTTACTTCACCACACCCAGATCCTATGTTAATCTCAGTAACATATTAATGCCAAGATCTGATGTCATCTGAGTGACGTATTATTGTCAATATCTGATGTCATCTGAGTGATGTATTATTGCCAAGATCTGATGTCATCTGAGTGACGTATTATTATAGCACAGTTCTGATGGTAACCTCATATTAGCCATAGTTCTACCCACTGATCAAAACTAATTTGCTAGTTATGTCTGTTAGTTCATACATTGCCCTTGAGAAAATGGAGAAATAAACAGCTTTGTTTATCAAGAAAAGAAAACTTTATATGTCTGAAGATAATATACTGGCACATATATCAAGAAAAGAACACTTACTATGTCTGAAGATAATATACCCGAAATTTATCAATAAAAGAACACTTTCTATGTTTGAAGATAATATACCAGCATATTTATCAAGAAAAGAACACTTTCTATGTCTGAAGATAATATACCAGCACATTTATCAATAAAAGAACACTTTCTATGTCTGAAGATAATATACTAGCTTTCGTAGATTTACAACCTTGAAGTTTGGATAACATTTTATTCTCTTATTTCCGATGTAAGTGAATATTTCTTTGTAACAATTTATAGAAACCTTAGCATGTTGATAAATTCGTCTAAGGGCGATAACTCTCACACACAGTGAATTTTAGGGATTGAAAATGTAAGCATCTTTCAAGATAAAAGCAGTTGACACATAGTTTTTAATTATCAAAACATGGAATTTTGAATATCAGAATATTTCTATTTAATATTATTTTACAAGAGGAAACAAAAAAGGCACGAAGAAACGAATTATATTTGTCATTACAACTCTGCAATGATCTTCCTACTTGCTTCACATTAATACAAAATTCATCAGTTTTCATCAAGCATCTTCTTTCACACAAAGTTGACATTTTAACATTTATAAAATACTTGCAGGGTTGTTTTTATATTTGTCTTTCACACAAAGTTGGCATTTTAACATTTATAAAATACTTGCAGGATTGTCTTTATATTTTCAGTTATTCCCACAAGATCAACAAAGATGTATGTCAAATAGGAGTGAGATTACTAAATCAGTGAAAGATTTACATTCTACATATTTCTGCACACTTGCAATATCTGTGTTCTTATAGCATAAAACATCTCATGCATCTCCTATATATATATATATACATTGGTAAGTAGTAGGCAATAAATGTATATTCGCCATAGGTATTTTGCATATTTTAGCATGTAATATTATTTTATCTGTATTGGCTTTATTAGAAAAATTTCATCAGCGAAAACCATATCTTCATATTTACAATCCAACTATCTAAAATAGCTAAAGCTTCATGAACTTATTTGTAAATTTAAATATGTTGTATCAGTCTCAAAGTCAAATCTTATTGCAAGTTTTCCCCCAGTAAAAAAACAACAAAATCAAGGTGTAAAGGTTACATTTTTTGTTACATAATAAAAGTCACGAACTCGTTCGTCAAACTCTTTCATTCTATCGACCTTTTGCACTTGTCTAGACATTATTGTGAGGATGGGGGCGAGCCATATATTTGTCTATCGATCAGTCTGATATGCGACCAGGCACGTCAATCTGTGATATTATTTTGTGTACATTTACTAAAGCGTATAGTCACATTCATCTCTCTTCCTTACTACTTATCTATCAATCAATCTATCTATCTATCTATCTATCTATCTATCTATCTATCTATCTATCTATCTATCTATCTATCTATCTATCTATCTATCTATCTATCTATCTATCTATCTATCTATCTATCTATCTATCTATCCATCCATCCATCCATTTATCCATCCATCCATCCATCCATCCACCTACCTACCTACCTACCTTCCTATCTATCTATCTATCTATCTATCCATCCATCCATTTATCCATCCATCCATCCATCCATCCATCCACCTACCTACCTACCTACCTACCTTCCTATCTATCTATCTATCTATCTATCTATCTATCTATCTATCTATCTATCTATCTATCTATCTATCTATCTATCTATCTATCTATCTATCTATCTATCTATCTATCTGTCTCTCTGTCTATCTATCCATCCATCCTTCCAGCTACCTGTCTGTGTTTCTGTCTCCCTATGTCTATTTCTTTATACTCTCTGTCTCAACATTTCTATTTCTCTATTCATATTCTGTTATGAATTATTCTTAATTTAATTAAAATATAAATACATTAAACCACAGAGCTAAAATAGACAAGCTGCTGGAAGGCAGTGCTGAAAGTTTTGAATGTGTTGAGCAACATTCTAGAGACAATTGTAGGAACATATCGGCAATGTATTTTAAATTTGTAGTCAGTGACCTTAACTATACCTATCCACAAAAGTAGATAATCAATATTAAAATTATCTTTCAATCTTATTTGCAGTCTACCCGACAGCCGTATATATAGCTATAATATATATGAAATTTTATCTCAGTAATAGGCATAGCCTGTTTCAAAGAGTATCTATGACTTCTCTGTTGACCATGCTTTTATCCTGTTTTGATACCCGGCGTCCCGAGGGCTACGTTAGAACTGACTTCAATCATATCATGACAGCTAGGATGCAGAAATCGTAAAGAAATTTACCAAGGGACTTAATTTCGTTACATATATCAATTTTCTTTTTATCCTACCTCAGACACCCTGACATAAAAGTGCTTTTTCTACTTAAAGGTTTTCCGAGAAGAAAACGAAGATGATAACTCAGTCACGCGACAAAGTCTACAAGGAGATGGCTTCCGAAATACAAACGACCCATGAAAGAAAATCGGTGAAAATGACTCAAAGGGGAGTACTTTGACTACTATGTACAAAAGCCCTCGCTCAGGCTCGCGCCCTCAATTCCATAAAAGGAGCTCGCCCTTCTGCTTGTGTACCAGAAATGCAGCCATCCTACATACCACTAAAAGATTTGATCGGAAATTATCTGAAAGTGGTAAAACGCTAAATTGGCATTCCTGCTCGGGGCGAAGGGCATGGATTTATGGTCAGCTGGTACTAGGTCGAAAGCCTCTTGGCAATAACTAAAGTGAGAAGTGCCAGACATCAGACGTAAGCCATTTCCATTGAAGATGAAAAGTTGCAGTTTTCACGACATCGATGTCTCCTTAATAAAGAGATTATTTATCACATTATAATGCATAGGCTGTATATACATAGTAAATACTCACAAACGCTGAAAATAATATTACACACTGGAAAACATTATATGTGAACATTATACATTCCAACAGGCTATATATATATATATATATAAGCACTATAAAATCACAGAGGTTAAATATAAGCACTCTACAATCATAGAGGTCAAATATAAGCACTATACAATCGCAGAGGTCAAATATAAGCACTATACAATCGCAGAGGTCAAATATAAGCACTATACAATCAGAGATGTCATATATAAGCACTATACAATCAGAGAGATTATATATAAGCACTATACAATCAGAATTTATATATCGCATTGTACACCTGGTAAGTTTATTTAAAATATTAGTCTAAGAGATTTTATTACTTTCATGTCTGGAAATGTTGTGCATTACAGTGTTACTAATAAATACTAATCCGTCTTGTATTATAGAGTTACTAGTAACACCTACCAGTCTTGTATTATAGAATATAGTAGACATACATACAATATTTGTAATAATTCTTGAATGATTAGTAATATTTACCAGTTTGGGGTTATAGAGTTACCAATGATACTTGACCTGTGTTACACAGCTGTTAGCAATATTTGCCATGTATTACACAGGTAATATATTAGCTCCTGTCCTGTGTTACAGAGTTACCAGTAATATTTGCCATGTATTACACAGGTAGCAGTAGCTCCTGTCCTGTGTTACAGAGTTACCAGTAATATTTGCCATGTATTACACAGGTAGCAGTAGCTCCTGTCCTTTGTTACAGAGTTACCAGTAATATTTGCCATGTATTACACAGGTAGCAGTAGCTCCTGTCCTTTGTTACAGAGTTACCAGTAATATTTGCCATGTATTACACAGGTAGCAGTAGCTCCTGTCCTTTGTTACAGAGTTACCAGTAATATTTGCCATGTATTACACAGGTAATAGTACCTCCGGTCTTGTGTTACAGAGTTACCAGTAATATTTGTCCTGTGCTACAGAGTTAATATTAGCACCTGTCCTGTGCTACAGTCAATAGTAATACATGTCGTGTGACACAGAGTTACTGGTAATACTTGTTCAGTTATAGAGTTATTAGTAATATTTGTTCTGTGTTACAGAGTTATTAGTATTACTTGTCCTGTGTTAAAGTGTTACTAGTAATGATATTTACCCGTTTATGCTAAAACAACATAGCAATATTTACACGTCATGTGTTACAGAGTCATAGCAATATTTACACGTCATGTGTTACAGAGTCATAGCAATATTTACACGTCATGTGTTACAGAGTCATAGCAATATTTACACGTCATGTGTTACAGAGTCTTAGCAATATTTACACGTCATGTGTTACAGAGTCATAGCAATATTTACACGTCATGTGTTACAGAGTCATAGTAATACATACACATAATGTGTTACAGATTTTCTAGTAATAACCATCTTGAATTACAAAGTCATAGTAATACATACACTTAATGTGTTAAGATTTACTGGTAATACTCAACACTCTCGTGTTATAAAATTATAGTAATACATATACGTAATGTGATACACAGTTACTATTAATACTCGTTACAGAGTTACTAGTAATACTTTCTCATTGTTGTGTTTGTTGCTACACCTTGTTTTTATCTGTGTTTATCAGTGTAAAGGAGAGGTATTTCTTTGTCTGTGTTTATCAGTGTAAAGGAGAGGTATTTCTTTGTCTGTGTTTATCAGTGTAAAGGAGAGGTATTTCTTTGTCTGAGTTTATCAGTGTAAAGGAGAGGTATTTCTTTGTCTGTGTTTATCAGTGTAAAGGAGAGGTATTTCTTTGTCTGTGTTTATCAGTGTAAAGGAGAGGTATTTCTTTGTCTGTGTTTATCAGTGTAAAGGAGAGGGATTTCTTTGTCTGTGTTTATCAGTGTAAAGGAGAGGTATTTCTTTGTCTGTGTTTATCAGTGTAAAGGAGAGGGATTTCTTTGTCTGTGTTTATCAGTGTAAAGGAGAGGGATTTCTTTGTCTGTGTTTATCAGTGCAAAGGAGAGGGATTTCTTTGTCTGTGTTTATCAGTGTAAAGGAGAGGGATTTCTTTGTCTGTGTTTATCAGTGTAAAGGAGAGGTATTTCTTTGTCTGTGTTTATCAGTGTAAAGGAGAGGGATTTCTTTGTCTGTGTTTATCAGTGTAAAGGAGAGGGATTTTTGATAAGTTAGTGAACTGCAGTTGTTAGAAGAGTAATGTAGTTGTAGAAGAGTAATGTAGTTGCGCTTTGGTGGTGTTCGATGTCAGCAGTTCAAGGCCAACTCGGTACTCAGCTACAACCGTCGTCAGTAAGAATACGGGAACCTACACTCGGTTGTCTGTTGCTAGTGACCAATCAGTCAGATGTGGTCTGTCTGTGACCCGCCATCTCTTACCAAACTATCGGCCTGCCCTGGATGACCTCTCTCTGGCCTTCCAAACATTCCAGTCGTTGCTATGCAAGCCACCACACTGACCAATGGCCATAACTCTATGAGACTTACTTCATCCGTGGCAGGGCTTTGGATGAGTTTTGAGACGGGCAGGATTTAACCCCGAAACTTGTGGAACCGGCCGACGTTTTTGTAGGGTTCCACTTGATGGGCAAATGTGACAGGCTGCAGAGTGTGCCAATAACTGCTTGAGCCAGGCTTAGAGACTGGCAATTTCTGACGTCACAGCGTGATACATCGATGTGTTGTGCAAAGGACACTTCGGAGCGCCCTCAGGCACTTGGTGCATTACCAGTGACAGCATTCAGGATTACTGTGCTCACTGCAAGATCTCTTCTTCCCATTCACAGTGCCAATGGGAGACCAGTATTTTTAGAGTCTCGCCTTGTGACGCATTTTTTTCACAATGCCATTGGGAGACCAGTATTTTTGGAGTCTCGCTTTGTGGCGCAATTTTGAAAAGTGTGTCAACCTACTCCTGAAGCACACTGCGAAAGGAGGAAATTTGCTTTTAGTGACGTCTCCTCCACAATATATATGACGTCGATAGGAGAATATATTATTCCTCTTTTCCCAACAAATAGGAATGAACAGCTTAGGGATAGAATTTATAGTAGAAGTGTTTTTTTTTGTTATTGATTTATTACTGTAGTTATATCATAATATATTTATTTTATTTAGGGTGTGGGATTGCTGTTTAGTTTATTTTAAAATTTATTAGTAATTTGCCCTTGACTGTTATTACAGTTCGTCTCGGGGGTGAAAGTATTCCATTGGCCAGCTTTGGTAACTACCGAGTTTAGTTGTGTGTGTGTGTGTGTGTTAGTGTTTAGATTCTATGTGAGAGTGAAATTATTTTAATTTACAATTATTTTACAATTATAATAAATAATTATATAATATACTATTATAATTTATATAATGTACTCTCTGTCATTTATTCAATTGTGTGTGTGCTTGTGTGTGTGCGTGCGTGCGTGCGTGTGTGTGTTTGTATGCTGTATTCCTTAGATTTCATCCCCATTGCGAGTGTGAAATTAGTTTAGTTTACAATTATAATAATAATAAAAAATTCCCCCCATCCCCTTCTGTATTTTCTGCCCCTTATTTTTCAAGTGTGTGTGTGTGTGTGTGTGTGTGTGTGTGTGTGTGTGTGTGTGTGTGTGTGTGTATGAGAGAGTTTCAATACCGTTCCTTGCACACAATAGCAAAATAAAACTTAATGTGTTACTGATTTTGCATTACACTGATTACAGCGTTACGAGAAATTCATTTTGCTTGCCTTGAAGATGACCTAAAACTTAAGATTTTTCTCTCACCTTCCTTGAAACCACATGTTAGTGATGTATTCATTTTATTGTCAGTGAAGAGTAGTGACGTGTTCATTCTATTGTCAGTGAAGAGTAGTGACAGATTCATTCTATTGTCAGTGAAGAGTAGTGACGTGTTCATTCTATTGTCCTTCATTCTATTGTCAATGAAGCGTAGTAACGTGTTCATTCTATTGTCAGTGAAGAGTAGTGACGTGTACATTCAATTGTCAAAATTCATTCTATTGTCAGTGAAGAGTAGTGACGTATTCATTATATTGTCATAGAAGAATAGTGACGTGTACAGTCCATTGTCATAGAAGAGTGGTGACGTATTCATTATATTGTCAGTAAATAATAGTGACGTGTCATTCTATTGACGATGAAGAGTAGTAATGTGTTCATTCTATTGTCAGTGGAGAGCATTGATATATTCATTCTATTGTCATTGGAGAGCATTGATATATTCATTCTATTGTCAGTGGAGAGCATTGATATATTCATTCTATTGTCAGTGAAGAGTAGTAATGTGTTCATTCTATTGTCAGTGGAGAGCATTGATATATTCATTCTATTGTCAGTGGAGAGCATTGATATATTCATTCTATTGTCAGTGGAGAGCATTGATATATTCATTCTATTGTCAGTGGAGAGCACTGATATATTCATTCTATTGTCAGTGGAGAGCATTGATATATTCATTCTATTGTCAGTGGAGAGCATTGATATATTCATTCTATTGTCAGTGAAGAGTAGTAGAGTAGTAATGTGTTCTTTCTATTGTCAGTGGAGAGCATTGATATATTCATTCTATTGACGGTGAAGAGTAATGATGTGACTATGCAGTGGCATACTTTATTAGTGACCTGTGCAAGTAGTGACGCGTTTAAATATGATGATTCTCAGATAATTACGTGTTTGTCTTGACGTTCGTAATCAGAGGCGTGTTGAAGGACATGCGGTGGTGCAGAAGCAGGATGGCAGGTAGCCTTTCTCTCAAGACGACAGGTAATATTTTAACTACTCTTTAACTCAAAACTACAGGTAATTTCTTAACCTCTCTTTAACTCAAGAGTACAGTTAATTTCTTAAATAGTCTTCAACTCAAGGCTACAGTTAATTTCTTAACTACTCTTTAACTCAAGACTACATGTAATTTCTTAATCTCTTTTTAACTCAAGACTATTGTTAATTTCTTAACTAGTCTTCAACTCAAGACTACAGGTAATTACTTAACCTCTCTTAAATCAAAGCTACAGTTAATTTCTTAATTAGTCTTCACCTTAAGGCTACAGTTAATTTCTTAACTACTCTTTAACTCAAGAGTACAGTTAATTTCTTAAATAGTCTTCAACTCAAGGCTACAGTTAATTTCTTAACTACTCTTTAACTCAAGACTACACGTAATTTCTTAATCTCTTTTTAACTCAAGACTATTGTTAATTTCTTAACTAGTCTTCAACTCAAGACTACAGGTAATTACTTAACCTCTCTTAAATCAAAGCTACAGTTAATTTCTTAAATAGTCTTCACCTCAAGGCTACAGTTAATTTCTTAACTACTCTTCAACCCAAGACTACAGGTAATTTCTTAACCTCTCTTTAACTCAAGACGACGGGTAATTTCTTAACTAGTCTTTAACTCAAGGCTACAGGTAATTTCTTGACTACTCTTAACTCAAGACTAAAGGTAATTTCTTAACTACTTTATAACTCAACAAGACAGATAATTTCTAAACTACTCTTTATCTCAATACTAGAGGCAATTTCTGAACTACTCTTTAAATCAAGACTACAGTTAATTTATAAAGTACCCTATTACTCAAGACTACAGGCCATTTCTGAACCTCTCCTTAACTCAAGACGAGAGGTAATTTCTCAACTACTCTTTAACTCAAGATTAAAGGTAATTTCTTAACCTCTCCTTAACTCAAGATGACAGGTAATTTCTCAACTACTCTTTAACTCAAAATTAAAGGTAATTTCTTAACCTCTTTTTAACTCAAGACGACAGGTAATTTCTTAACTACTCTTTAATTCAAGACGTGTTCATTCAAGACCCCATCCACCCCTCTTTAATTTTATAATGTGCCTGTTACTTTTTGTAGAGATCCATCTGATAGTATTTGATGAAATCATTTAAACAACGGTTTTATATCGTTCACTTCTAGAACTAGACCTCTGTGCTGGCGATCGTCCGTCTGCGAAATCAGCGAAATTTGCAAGCGGATTTGGAAACCTAAATTTAAAAAAAGGTGTCGATGTAATTTCGTTCTTCGTAATGTTTCCTGTGGCGGGGCCATACTGTCGGAATGATCCGGTTCCCGCCAGACGTCTTTAAGCCCAGCTCGTTGGCATGCCAGACGGAAAGGCCGTTAAATTGGAGAGACTGGAACTGGAGATTAGGGCTTAGATATTCACGGAACCAGTCCGCACATGGCAATGAATGAATGATCGAATGTTTTATTTTTTCTTCTGCCCTTCGTAGCTTTTGATCGGGTAGTGTTCAGTTTATTAAATGTATTTTTAAATTATAATAATATAGGTAATACTTTTACAACTACCTAAAAAAAAGACAACGAACAATTGCAGTATTACTAATATTGAGCAACAATTATAATTATCATTACTTCATCACCATCGTTATTATCATCATCGTCGTCATCATCATCATTATTAATGGTGTATGACACAGCTGGTTCTGGCTTCTCTTCTGCAGTTTAGTGTTGACTTGTGTAAATACAGAAAGTATATTTATGGTTTCTTCTTTATCTTTTCTAATTTGGAAAGCAAGCTAATTACTTCAGTAAGCTATTGACACGTTACTGTATATATATTACGTGTTGTTAATGAATTTTAAATAATCAGTCAATATTTATATTATCGATTTGATGTTTCATTATTCGTTGCAAAGACTGTTGACAGACCAATATCACGCACATCGGGATGCCGTTGTTTAAACGTTATTTGCCTGAGAGCGTCATTTAAGCATGAGCATCTATTTCCGCTGAATATGACTAAAACCAACGTTATACGACATCGTCATTTCCATCCGTACGTCGCTCTAACTTGAACTTTTCTAATTCAGTGACAATACTCTTCACATTAAAATCACTTATAGACGCTAATTAAAACATTCACGTCTTCGTACATTTAGTTGGACGTTAATTAAAACATTCACGTCTTCTACATTTCGTTGGACGTTAATTAAAACATTCACGTCTTCGTACATTTAGTGGGACGTTAATTAAAACATTCACGTCTTCGTACATTTAGTTGGACGTTAATTAAAACATTCACGTCTTCTACATTTCGTTGGACGTTAATTAAAACATTCACGTCTTCGTACATTTATTTGGACGTTAATTAAAACATTCACGTCTTCGTACATTTATTTGGACGTAAATTAAAACATTCACGTCTTCGTACATTTATTTGGACGTAAATTAAAACATTCACGTCTTCGTACATTTATTTGGACGTAAATTAAAACATTCACGTCTTCGTACATTTATTTGGACGTAAATTAAAACATTCACGTCTTCGTACATTTAGTTGGACGTTAATTAAAACATTCACGTCTTCGTACATTTAGTTGGACGTTAATTAAAACATTCACGTCTTCGTACATTTATTTGGACGTTAATTAAAACATTCACGTCTTCGTACATTTATTTGGACGTTAATTAAAACATTCACGTCTTCGTACATTTATTTGGACCTAAATTAAAACATTCGTTTCCTCGTACATTTATTTGGACGTTAATAATTTTTTAAATATTGTTAATTGATGAACTTAAGCTTATTACATAATCAGATTAAATTACACACTTTGTAACTTTTAAAAATAACATACACAACCAAAATACTGATTAAAACTTTTACAAATTGAATACAAGATCTTTTAGTAATTTATTAGTATTATTATTGACTAATTGAAAATAAAATAATATTATTAACATATAAAAGTGTATGTTTATCCCACAAATATAATGTAAATTCTGACAACATTAATTCACTTGTACATGCATATCTTTTGAATAAATATAAAATCAGATTTTAACATTACAGGAAAACAGTTATTCTTCCATGTGTTTCTATTAGTACTAGTATTTTGACGTAATTGTTAAGAATTTATCATTTTTTTACTTTACACAATCTTTTATTGGTTTGCCAAACTTTTTATTAAGTATAGACTGCACGAATGCCCACGTATTCCTTTTAGGGTGAAGTTGGTTTTATGTATATAAAAACACACACATACAACCACAATTACATAAAACCAACTTCACCCTAAAATGACATCCATTGAATCGTTTTTGAAATTCTGGCTGAAACGTGTTTTGTTGTTGATTTTTTTACCTGTAGGAAATGAAGTATTTCATACACTTATGCTGTTAGACAGCCGTTTGGTGCCCAAAAGAAGATTTAAAAATGCAAGCAAGGAAAAAGCATTTTCTAATTTTAATAAGCAATACACTGCTAACATACACAATGATAACAGTTTAACATCTTCAGCGGCAATGTTGTTGTGCATGAAGACATTCGAAATATGATAAATAAAAATTATGAATTGCCAATCACGAATATTCATTGCAACGCAATTGATATGTCACCCGATGAAATTGACATAATAGACTATATAGGAGGATTTATCTTGCAAAAAATAAAGGGCAAATTGATAAATGATATTTAAAAATTAAATTTGTGTTTAGAAATATTTAACAAGTTTGACTTTAAAACTGATGATGGCGTTCACAGTTCTACCTCATACACTGCCCCACGAAATCTGACTTATGTTTTTGACCGGGGAGGACTTATAAAAATTTCTTGACCTTGAAATAATATTCAGATCATCGTTTCGGGGCTTAAAGCAATATTTATACTACGCAACATTTCTGAGTCTGGTCAATCAGATTCTATTTCAACATGGTTGTTTGAGCAAATTACCATGGAAATGCACCTAAAAGCACCTAAGAATTAATATTCCAATGGTATTCTGTCATGAAATGCTGACGTCACGTACATAAGTCAGACCTTTTAAATACTACTTATTATGTACTACACACTTCATTCATCACTCTAAGTATTATATACTGCACGACATACCTCATACAACATTGTAAATATACTGCACGATATACCTCATACAACATTGTAAACATACTGCACGACATACCTCATACAACATTGTAAATATACTGCACGACATACCTCATACAACATTGTAAATATACTGCACGACATACCTCACAACATTGTAAATATACTGCACGACATACTTCATACAACATTGTAAACACTGTATATCTTGAATGACATAAACCAAACAATGAGGTTCTAAAATCTACCCACTACACATTGTAATTGTACCTCATACTATTCAGTCTATTACCCTCTGCATACATATTTTTTATGCTACATACTGTGAACCCGGAAAAAGCAAATAACGTAGCTGATAATTACTTATTAATTCACTTTTGTATTATTTAATCCATTAAATTTTATTAACTGTCCACTGTTCATGTTTTGGATATTTTCATGTGTAAAGTGTGACCTAATTGTTGGAAGTCTGATCAAAGAGATTGCCCAATGTAACAATAGTCACATGATTATGTAACAGTGTTTTTTTTTATTTTTTAGCAAGATAACAGATGTGTATCTTAGTCGCTTTTGAGCAGATACTAACTGCCAGACAGCTGCTTCTCCAGAAAAGGTAGATTTTATAAAAGAACTAAAATTGCAAACACCACTTAGAAGATACCTGACATGATATGCAACATTCCTAAAACTCGACTGATCAAAAGAGTTATCCTCTTAAAAGACAGAGGGTTCTCTCCCTTGTATAATTAAAAATAACTAAACTTACCATGAGGGCCCTGGGTCAGCCAGACAAGTTGATCAATCTTTTCTTCTGGGTTTAGCAATAGGAACTATTTCACCTTAGTATATATATATATATACCAATTCTAAAATCTAACCATCATTTGCATGAATCTAGTCCGAAATTTTGTTGGTTTTGATTCAGATAACAGTGACAGTCCATGTATATCTGGAGTTTTTAAATCCATATGTATTTATAAATTATAAACTTTAAACATCTTGCTTTGTTGTACATTAAATAACCTTTTATTTTATTTTCATAAATCTTTTTTTAAAAAATAATTCTTCATCCCCTTTTATGTCTCATTCATTATCCTCTTCATTCTATATGAAATCCATATTGTAATGTACGTATATTTTTGTCATTGTTATATGTTGGCGAATGACCTTTTCCACCTGGAGGCTCATAGTCTGAATCATGTGACTGTTGTGTCATCCCCAGAATAGTCGTCGTTGTCCTGTTTTAATTAATTAGGTCAGCAACTGACTCTAAGTACTGAAACCTGCCCACAACATGCTTCATACAACATTAAACACTAAATAATGATCACTACAAACTTATTGCAGTGATGTACGACATACTAAATATTTCATATAACCTATTGCAGACAAAATATTGAATGAGCATACTAGCTACTAAACGCTATATATGACTAGAGTCAGAGCCATGATTTATAGACAATGATGATATAAGCATAAACGATGATGCAATGATGGCTATGATATAAGACAAGCGATGATATAAAGAGAGCCAAAATGTATAGACTGGGACATCAAGCCATGACAAAGTGAGTACTGTCACATAGAGGAGCTTGACGTAAAGACAGTGCTGACAAAAAAAACAGAACCTTAATTTAAAACAGTGCTGACAAAAAAACAGAACCTTAATTTAAAACAGTGCTGACAAAAAAAACAGAACCTTAATTTAAGACAGTGCTGACAAAAAAACAGAATCTTAATTTAAGACAGTGCTGACAAAAAAACAGAACCTTAATTTAAGACAGTGCTGACAAAAAAACAGAACCTTAATTTAAAACAGTGCTGACAAAAAAACAGAACCTTAATTTAAAAGTCAGGTTATCGCACGAATATAGAGCCATCATACATAGATATCTTCATGATGTAAAAAATCGATGATGATGAAAATGTAGAACCATAATATAATGACAAAGCATAATGTAAATATAAAGCTATCACATAAGGGCAGCACAATATAAAGACCAAGCACAAATACAAGTACAACACTGTCATACTGCAACAGAGCCATAATATAATGACAGAACAATGATGTAAAAATGGAGACATAACGTAAATCACAGCCATGAAGTTAAGAGAGGCTTGAGGTCAAAACGAGCCCTGAAATAAAAATAAAGCCATGGAATAAACATTACAATGACAGCCAGATAGCGTCATGACATAATCACTTTGCCATTATGTCATGACAGGGCCATAACACAACAACAGAGTCATGTGTCGAGAAAAAGCCATGACATTAACGACAGAGCCGTGATGTGTCAAGCGAGAACCATGGTGTGCCAAGAGAAAGCCAAACTGTCAAGACAATTCCTTGATATGCCGAGACAACAGAGCCATAATTTTCCAAGAGAGAACCATGATATGTCAAGAAGGAGCCAAGTTGTGTCAAGAAAGTGCCATGATGTGTCAAAACATAGCCATCATATGATAAAGCAGAGCCATGAAGTGTCAAGAAGTCAGCTATGATGTGTCAAGACAAAGCCATGTTGTGACAAGAGAGAGCCATGTTATGTCAAGAGAGAGCCATGATATTCTGCGGTAAAGATTGAGATATATTACAAAATTGAGCTAAAAATAAACAAGCATGACTTCAGAATTCAGAGATATGTGTGTGAGTGTGTGTATGTGGTATACCTATACACGTGTCTGCATTATATGAGTATATATTTATGTATGTGTTGTGTGTTTATGTGTATGTGCCGCGCGTACGAATGTGCGTATATATATATGTGTGTGTGTGTGTGTGTGTGTGTGTGTGTGTGTTTGTGTAAGTATGCACGTGTGCAAGTGCAAATGGTAATGAAATTTTACTTGTGCATACACACACAGGTATGTCTATGTATACATTTAGGTGTAAATATGCTTTGTGCTGTGTATCTATAGTGTATGTGCGCGCATAAATGTGTGTATACGCGCGCGCGCGTGTGTGTGTATGTGTGTGTTTAGGAGAAATTTTTGAAAACGAATTTAAAATTGTTTAACTTCTATTTTTAAACATTAAACAGAAATGTGAAGGAAAGAAAAGAGTGAGAAAGAGAAAAAGAATGGAGAGAGAGAGAGAGAGAGAGAGAGAGAGAGAGAGAGAGAGAGAGAGAGAGAGAGAGAGAGACATTAAGAAGAGAGAAAGAGAAAGAGATTGGGGCGGGGGGAGAGAAGTCATTCAAAACAGAATTTCCCACAGAAGTCTACGGCGTCCTCAACTAAAAGCATTCCTAATTAGGCGGCCGAAGCAGGAACAATGCTTTCGGAAACCCATGACCTTTAACTTGCCTCTAAGGAAGATAAACAAACCTACTGGGAAAAAAATGTGCTATAATACCTATTGAGTTCAATATCAGAAACGTTTTAGTTTTTGAAAAAATGAACGAAAGAAAGAGGAATTACTTGTTGTAGCAATACAAAATCTATGACTTAACATTAGTTCTCTATTATAACTTATATACAAAGTTTGCAGACAATTTTTTATAGAAAGAAAAAAAATTCCTCGAAAATATACGGAACGAAACAACAAACATTTCCCAGACCTCATCCCTCTGGTCTATTGGTTTTGAGGCTCTGACCACGTGGTTTTGAGGTTCTGACCAAGTGGTTTTGAGGCTCTGACCACGTGGTTTTGAGGCTCTAACCAAGTGGTTTTGAGACTGACCAAATGGTTTTGAAGTTCTGACCAAGTGGTTCTGAGATTCTGACCAAGTGGTTTTGAGGCTCTGACCAAGCTGCATTGTGCATCCAATAATCATTTTGCAGAGTGTAAGAGTATAAGCGTGGTTGTGTGCGAGTGTGTCAGTGTGCATGTGCGTGTGTATGAGAATGAATGTGCGTGTGTGCATGTATGTGTGTATGTGCATGAATGCGTGTATGTGCGAGTGTGTGTATGCGTGTATGTTTGTATGTGCATGTATGTATGTATGTGCGTATGTGCATGTATGTTTGTATGTGTGTGTATGTGTGTGTTAGAGAGATGAGTGAAAGATTGAGAGGCAGTGAGTGAGTGATAAAATGAGAATGATTTACACAACAAGTGGGGTGAGGACTGTCGGTTTCGCGTACTGAGAGGTGGTGAGGACACTCCCAGTATTGTCAGTTAATGTTAGTTAGTTGTCAGTTACAGGTATTGTTCGATAATGAGGACACTATAAGTGTTGTCAGTTAATGGCAGTTACAGGTATTATACGATAATGAGGACACTGCAAGTGTTGTCAGTTTCAAATACTGCAAGGTGGCGAGGCACTACTGGGATCATGTTCAAGAAAGTACAGAATCCTTTCCTTTTTAAAAACTGGTCATTAATTGAGAGTACAGAATCCTGTCCTTTTTAAGAACTGATCATTAATTGAGAGTACAGAATCCTTTCCTTTTTAAGAACTGATCATTAATTGAGAGTGCATGTTTCCAAGTGCTGATATTTCACGGGAAAGACGGCAGCAGATTCGCAATCTTCACGAAATGTGGGTGGATACAGAGCTCAATCAAATACTTGTAAGCTCGCAAGCAAGGGACGCAATGCACGTTTCTTTGGGGTTGAGCATAATATGCCGGGTATTCTGTACCCAAAATATCTCCTTGTTTTAGTGAGAGTTCAACTTAAAGAAAATAAATACTCCGGCAATCTTGGACTAGCTTCCGTAAGACAGTAAAATGACGTCATTAGTAAAGAATGCACACGAGGAAAGTAACGGCAGGCACGACCAGTGATCTCCCTTTGATAGTAATTCACTGCACATGGGGTCGTGTGCTGTCACCACAAGTAAAAGGTTTGAGAGAGAAAGAATGGGAAGGGGAGGTAGACGAAGAGAGAGAAGAGATACTAGAGAGAAAGAGAAGAGGAAGTAAAATCAACAAACAGAGAGAGGAGGGAACGAAAAAGACATGCTGGGGAGGGGTGGGTAGAAGAGATGGGGAATGGAAGCCAAAAGAGAGGGACAAGAGAAAATGCAGGGAGAAGATGGGGAGAAAAGGACACGAGAGAGTGAGAGAGAGGGAGAGAGAGGGATGGAGAGAGAGGGGAGAGAGAGGGGGAGAGGAACTACCAAAACTCCAAGAATCTGATTCCAGACTAGTAACTAACGACAACAATCCCGAGTATTGCAACAAGTGACGAAGCTAGCCACGCCCATACAAACTTTTATTGTCTACTTTGAGGACTTTACAGTCTTAAGATCTTTGATTTTGTCTTGTAGGAATTCTCAGCCTGAAAGCCCAAGTTCTGGAACCGATCAAAGTGCGGCCGGCCAGGAGAATGTTGTTACATAGTTCTCCCGTTGTTGTCTGCCTCTGTCTATCTCTGTGGAACTCACGGATCTTAA
This sequence comes from Sinotaia quadrata, assembly GCA_028829895.1. NCBI lineage: Eukaryota > Metazoa > Mollusca > Gastropoda > Architaenioglossa > Viviparidae > Sinotaia > Sinotaia quadrata. Next base: position 96,702,980 of record CM054183.1, on the reverse strand, counting down.
AGAGCAAAAATAAACACTCCCCGATAAGAACCAAGAGTAAACGACTTCCTAGTCTGCTAATTGCTGCCATCTTATTGTGATTACTTTGTGGTTGCAGATAGGTTACAGAGGCTAGACGACATTTCATAGATATGGCTATAATGCTAAAATGCTGTCTGTATGCGTGTCTGTGTGTGTATGTGTGTTTCTCTGTGTGTGTGTCTGTGTGTGTGTCTGTGTGTATCTCTGTCTGTATGTGTGTGTGTGAGTGTGTCTGTGTATCTCTGTCTTGTACGTGTCTGTGTGTGTGTCTGTGTGTATCTCTGTCTGTATGTGTGTGTGTGAGTGTGTCTGTGATATATAACGTAATATAAAATGATCGGGTAATCTGTGGCAATGGCGTCATCTGTCTGATAAAATCAGTGAAAAAAGAAAATCCTGGCCAGAAAGGACGAAATGAAATTAGTCCGTTTACCTGACTTGGAAATAAACATGATATAATTACACTTTTTAAGATGACGCATTTCGAAACAAGTCCTCAGACAAAAGTGTTAAGGTTGAAAGACAAGTGAAATCCATAAGTTAAAATAACATTCACAATTACGTCACGTCACTGTGAAGACAATCAAAAGTAATACATTATTCACACTACTTACATAGATCTCTTCGACAAAATATACTACACGTGTATGATTTTAAATTAAATGTATATTACTTTCCTATTTTTGCAACTATTTAATTTTATTTTGCTAGCAAGGTTGATAACTACACCGATAATAGTCTAGGATTTAAATACAGAAGAAAATACTCTATTTTTAGATTTATTGTGGCTTTGTCTAAGTAAACTATGTTCTTTGCTACAAAATATAAGAATTTTTCAAATTTTTCTACTATTGCTAAGTGGGGTGGGAGGGGGATATTGATAGCGAGGATATGAGTTTTCGTCAGCTGTTTGGGTAACATGTTAAATATTTTAACCAAGATACTCCACTCCACTCGGAACCAAACCAAACTTCGATCATTTCTGTGCCAGATTGACAGGAAGCACCTAATTAGGGGAGGTAACTAGCTTCCACTTGTCGCTAACAAGGCGGAACAGAGAGAGTTCTGAAACTTTGCCGCGCTGAGCGGACGGCGGGTGTTTGGAGTAAAAACAAACTTCCCGACACTGTCAAGGGGGTGCCGAGCGTGAAAAAACTTAACTCCCAGCGGTGAGAGCATTTCCGGCAAAACGTATGCAGACCATGCCAGCCATTTGGCGGAAACTAATCCAGTGGTGAGCGAGACCATTCTTCCAGAAAAACGAATCGAGAGTTATCTGATTTCAAGATTTCTGGGGTGGGTGGGGGTTAAAGATTTTTTTTAAAATGAAGAATCCGATTTAAAATTAACTAGCAATTTTGTTATAGTCTTTGAAATAACTCAGATCACATTAATTTAAAGTGCAAAAATAAAAATAAAGCATCTTAGCATATTTATCATCTGCACATTTCAAATAAAGAAATTTTGCCCCACGCTGAGAATGAACAAAAGGGCAGAGGCTCTTCATTCAGTGTTCACTTACTTTTATTGAAAGTGCTGAAGTGCCACACTGACTTTTATTCAAAGCGCTGAAGTGCCACACTTACTTTTATTCAAAGTGCTGAAGTGCTACACTACTATTCAAAGTGCTGAAGTTCCACACTTATTTTTTACTCAAAGTGCTGAAGTGCCACACTACTATTCAAAGTGCTGAAGTTCCACACTTATTTTTATTTAAAGTGCTGAATTGCCACACTACTATTCAAAGTGCTGAAGTTCCACATTTATTTTTTACTCAAAGTGCATAAGTGCCACACTTACTTTTACTCAAAGTGCTAAATGATAACTCGCACACTTGGTAGTGTCATAGTCTAGTTGCATTGCTTTGTAACTGTATTGTTGTTGATGATGACGTTGACCCAAAGCTTGAACTTACTGAAGGGGGAAGGGGAGGTCAGCATGACTGCTGATTGAATTTTCAAATGAAAAGTTGATATAATATTGGATAGTGTATGGCAATGCAGTGTATGGCAATCCAGTGTATGGCAATCCAGTGGGCTTATACAGTGGATATAATATTGGATAGTGTATGGCAATCCAGTGGGCTTATTGTAAGTAGTAGTATTCGGCCTCTTTCCACGACTTCTGCTTGATTTTCGGTTGTAATCCAAGTTCTCGGAATCTTACCAAGATTCTGGAAGATCCAAGGTTTTACAGAGGTTGTGGGTAAATATATTACTATTCAGCCAATGCAATGGGATTATTATTATTATTATTATTATTATTATTATTATTATTCAGCCTGTCGGTTGTGATCCAAGGTCTCTGAATCTTACCAAGATTCTGGGAAATCCAAGGTTTTATGGAGGATGTGGGCACTTCTTAGGAGCGCTGCTTTGAGTAGTGGGGCGAGTCTGTGGTTTCCAGGGAGTTTATTCAGATAGCCTTCCAACTCAGATGTTATGTTTCCCAAGTCTCCTATCACTATATTTGTAACGAGCAAGCCACTTAGTTAATGAAAATAATAATTATTATTAATTACTCTTTCATAACTAATTTCAAGTGATAAGAATATTAATTTTATTTAATTAATGATCCTCTAACAGACACCACTCGTCTTTAAATTGGCAGATATTTTGGCGTGCTAAACGTTTTCTCTATTCCACAACATAAAACAACGTTTACAGCCACATAAGGTTTCCGTGAGTGAAAAACTTCTTACTGAAGGAGAAGACAAATCCGTCTTTAATCTATTTTTAGCAAGCCCCCCCCATCAAACCGCTTTCTTCTCCAAATTCAGATTATCAATATCAATATGCGTAAGAAGGTCAATAAATTTATTAAAAGAAAAATCAAATATACATATGACAATTGCAATGAAACAGATAACTTGACATCAATATTCCATGAATCCAGATTTGGATAACTATAGTTTACACAGTCTCTCACTACACAGTCTCTCACTAATATATAATAATAAAATTACAGTTCAACAATAACGTCAATACAAATCACAGATTAGTGCTATGAGAGAAACAAATGGAGTTATTAGAGGTAAGTTATTGAAATATTTCACACAACCTGGATTAAGCGCTGTTTCTTGACAGTCTTTCACGTGCTTTTGCATCAATGTCACAATGTCAAAATGTCTGCGTGACAGCACGTGTTTCATGCTTTATGTGTAGAAATCACTGATGCATTGTTTCCTCTCACCTGACCTGGTACTCTCTCCACTGTCAGTTTCTTGAGCAAAATAAGATCACAACGATTAACTTCACTGTATTCACGTACTTAGCATCCCTTGCTTTGATCTATCAAAAGTAGGGGTGTAGTGTACCCTCTTATGCTTACATACAACACAACAGACGTTCCTGCATTTTCCAGTCATCCAACTTGCAAATGGCGAACACGTGGAGGGAAACTGCAACCTTAAGACTTGAAGCTTGAAACTCGACACTCAAGGCTCCAACTCAACTCAAAGGCTGAAATTCAAAACCAAAAAAAAAAAAAACCGACCAGGACACATTGTTTCCCTATACCGACCAGGACACATTGTTTCCCTATACCGACCAGGACGCATTGTAGCCCTATACCGACCAGGACACATTGTAGCCCTATACCGACCAGGACACACTAGCCCTATACCGACCAGGACACATTGTTTCCCTATACCGACCAGGACACATTGTTTCCCTATACCGACCAGGACACATTGTTTCCCTATACCGACCAGGACACATTATAGCCCTATACCGACCAGGACACATTGTTTCCCTATACCGACCAGGACACATTGTAGCCCTATACCGACCAGGACACATTGTAGCCCTATACCGACCACACACAACGTATCGCAATACACAAAATACCTTATGCTCATTTCTAAACAAACTCAAAGTACACAAAATACCTTATGCTCATTTCTAAACAAACTCAAAGTACACAAAATACCTTATGCTCATTTCTAAACAAACTCAAAGTACACAAAATACCTTATGCTCATTTCTAAACAAACTCAAAGTACACAAAAGACCTTCTGCTCATTCCTAAACAAACTCAAAGTACACAAAAGACCTTATGCTCATTCCCAAACAAACTTAAAGTACACAAAAGACCTTATGCTCATTCCTAAACAAACTCAAAGTACACAAATGTTACCCTAGGCTTTGGCTTCAATTCTTACCCAGACCATAAATGTAACTTCAATTCTTAACCCAGAACACAAATGTAACTTCAATTCTTACCCAGAACACAAATGTAACTTTAATTCTTACCCAGAACACAAATGTAACTTCAATTCTTACCCAGAACACAAATGTAACTTCAAACGGAAAACTAAATAAACTTCAACTGCACAAATAAAACCCTAACCGACCTGTGAAGACACTTTCAGAATACAAATGTAACCCCCAACCTAACCCAAAGTAAACTCACAGAGCACAACCGTAACCCTAAACCAATTCCTAAATAAACTCTCAGAGATCGGATGTTACCTATAATGTAATCTAAAACTTCCAGATAAGAAATGTAACCCTCAGCAGAACTCCAATTCTAACCCTAAGGGACTAAAGCGACCAGAATAATCACTGTCTCAGTAAACATAATGCACTTTTTGAGATCAATATGATTTCTGTCCCTGCAAGTGAGATATGTTTGGTTCAGCTTTCTGACTTTCTGGATAGTAGTAATCTTGTTCTAACATTGCCTTCATTGTAGTGGCATTTTAAATGTTCGTTCTGTATTCTTGGACTTGTAATTAAATAAAGGGTTAATTATTCACTTTGTGGTTATGTTTGCCTCGTTAAAAATAATTTACTATATTCACCGTTTAATAATGCACATTGATTCCTCATTATCTTCCCCCCAACCAACCAACCCTCCTTCACCCCTTCAATCTTATCTTGCCAAGTAAGAACAAAAAGAAACGAAAACAGCTCAACAACCTTGACGCACTAAGGGCAGGTGTAGCCATCTGGACGCACTGATGGACTTGAAAGGGAAGGCATTTGATTTGATGAAGACATTCGATAAGTTGTTTCACTCTTGTGTCAGTTTTCCTTTCTATTTTCTTTCATTCGATAAACATCGCCTGGTGGAAAAGAGAGAAAACGGCAGATTTCTTTTTTCTTTCTTTCTTGTTTTAATGTGTGTGTGTGTGGTGTGCGTGTGTATGTGCTGTGTATCTGTGTGTGCGAGACATACACATATAATGACCAAGCATGCACACACAGTGGGTACATACATTTAAGGGTGTAGAAAATATACAGATTTATTTTTATCTGCGATTCCTTACGACAAAGACTTTGACCGCCTTTCAGAAGAGGAGTTCTGTTGTGCGCGTCACGACTATATTGACTTGACTAATGGGATGAGTGTCAGTCTTTCACTCAAAAACTATATTTCTCGCCGGCATTCAACAAAAGTACGATTTGAACTTTCTTTTTTGAAGAAGACAGAGAGGTGGGAGGGAGAGAAGAAGGAGAGAGGTAACAACGAAAGAAAACGTGAAGGAAAGAAAAGAGAGAGCGAAGTAAAAGAAAAAAAATTACTAACTGAAACATAACACAAATGAAAGAAATAAGAGAGGAATAAATTAAAAATAATACAAAACGAAAAAGAAAAGGAACGAGTGAAGAAGACGAGGGAAATCGAGAAAAGAAGTAGGGAAGGAAAGAAAGAAAAAGGAAAGAAAAGCAAAAGAATGATAGCAGAAGAGAAGAAAGAAATAAGAAGAAAAGGAAAGAAAGAAAGAAAGAAGAAAGAAAGAAAGAATGAAAAAAAGAAAGACAGACAGACAGACAGACAAGGGCGGGAAGTATAAACAAAAATGTGCTCTCCTTATTACTATATCCAGTGGTTCTGTTTTTGTAGCCATGTTTACTTTGATTCGACTGTTCGTCGGTAGTTCTGTATTTGTCGCCATTTTACCGTGATTTGACTGTTTGTGAGCTCCACTGTCTTGTACTATACCTGTAACATTGAGACTTTAGAGCAGGTTTTCCCAATCTTTTTGTCCTGGAGGAACCCTTGAAATAGAAACCCCTGCATAAAAATTACTATATCTACAATGCTTATTTTTTTTCCAATCACGAACTCTCGGGGAACCCTTAGCGACCTCTCGCGGAACCCCAGTTGAGAAACTCTGTGCTAGACGGTGACTGGAATTAGTCATACATTTTACTAAATTGTCTTATTGACAAGCCCTCTCTTTGTCGTACATTTTACTAAATTGTCTTATTGACAAGCCCTCTCTTTGTCGTACATTTTACTAAATTGTCTTATTGACAAGCCCTCTCTTTGTCGTACATTTTACTAAATTGTCTTATTGACAAGCCCTCTCTTTGTCGTACATTTTACTAAATTGTCTTATTGACAAGCCCTCTCTTTGTCGTACATGTTACTAAATTGTCTTATTGACAAGCCCTCTCTTTGTCGTACATTTTACTAAATTGTCTTATTGACAAGCCCTCTCTTTGCCGTACATTTTACTAAATAGAAGTCTTATTGACAAGCCCTCTCTTTGTCGTACATTTTACTAAATAGAAGTCTTATTGACAAGCCCTCTCTTTGTCGTACATTTTACTAAATTGTCTTATTGACAAGCCCTCTCTTTGTCGTACATTTTACTAAATAGAAGTCTTATTGACAAGCCCTCTCTCTTTCTCTCTCACTTTCTCATTCACTATCCTCACGTTGTCTGTCACTCACAATCTGTATTTCTTGTGATGTTTGTTACTTGCCATCTGTATACATATCACGAAGTCTGTGAATCACCATCTGTATACATATCACGAAGTCTGTGAATCACCACCTGTATGTCTCACAAAGTCTTTGACTCACTTATATTTGTACAATTCGCCATTTGTCTGAGTCTTTCTTTATCTGTCACCAGATCTATTTTTGCCTCCTCATTGTCTCATTAATTTTGTGTGATGTACCATCTTTGTCTCATTAATTTTGTGCGATGTACCATCTTTGTCAAATTAATTTTGTATGATGTACCATCTTTGTCAAATTAATTTTGTATGATGTACCATCTTTGTCTCATTGATTTTGTATGATGTACCATCTTTGTCTATTTAATTTTGTATGATGTACCATCTTTGTCTCATTAATTTTGTATGATGTACCATCTTTGTCAAATTAATTTTGTATGATGTACCATCTTTGTCTCATTAATTTTGTATGATGTACCATCTTTGTCAAATTAATTTTGTATGATGTACCATCTTTGTCTCATTAATTTTGTATGATGTACCATCTTACCCTATCAGTCCGCTCCATCAGTTTTGGTAACAACGAGCCTCAAACAATATCTCTTTCTCTATCCTTCACATTAGTTTCTTTCCTTGTCTCTCTCCACCAATCGCATTATTTACCATCTCTCTTTCTCTCTCACTCTGTCTTTCTCTCCCCTGCTTCTTTCTGTCCGTCTGCCTTTGTTCTGTTTCATGGTTCTCTCCCCACCCACTCCTCCAAATCATCTCTACCTTTAGAATCCTCTTGCAATTGCTGTCTTAATCTTTTGATCGCTCTTCTCTGTCTGTCTGTCTTTCGCAGTCTTAATCTTTTGATCACTCTTCTCTGTCTCTCTGTCTGCCTGTCTGTCTGTCTGTCACTCTCTCGCTGTGTTGATCTTAGTGCAAACGGGACAAAGAAAGACAAGTATACACTAACTGATACGTGGACAAAATGGAAACCCGCTGAAGGAAAAATGTTGTTGACGATTTTCTTTATTGAATAATACAAAAATAGTTTCTGATGATGTCCATTAAAACACTGATTTAAAACACAATACGTGTAAACACCCAGCAAAATGTGACTTAATGGAAATTAATTGCACTGAAATGAATCCCGGTACAGAGAGTAAAACATAATGGATTACTAATAATTTTTACAATAACACCTCATTGTAAGGTGTTCCAGTTTTAAGTTTTCCATATTCATTTTTTTTTCTGAAGCACTGAATGTCTTTTATTCTATTGAAATACGTTAATTTTTCAAGAATACATTAAGTAAGAGTAATTTCCGATGTTAATTGTAATCGATTTACATTTAAGAATGTTTTGTGAAATGTTTATTAAAATAACCTCAATTATCATCAGTTTTAACGATTAGAATGTGCTCATAGCTTTTTATCATTTTGCCGTCTGGTCATAATCTTTCCATAATTAAGAAAATGAATTTGGAATCACCCCTACAAAGGTACTGTACAACAATCAACTTTTACTAAAAATTAATAGCGCTATCGCTCATCTTTCAATATAAAAAAAATCTTTGTCAAGGAAATGTATAAAAATAATTTCGACCAGGGAGCAAATAGTACAGCCCTACCCACCTTTACAGAAACAAATCACTATTACATTTCTATAAATTGCAAATTTGCGATAGCCATTTATGGTACTTCATTTTATGACGTAGCCTATAGCGATGACAAGACGTATGTTACATTTTATGAGGTAGCCTATAGCGATGACAAGACGTATGTTACATTTTATGACGTAGCCTATAGCGATGACAAGACGTATGTTACATTTTATGACGTAGCCTATAGCGATGACAAGACGTATGTTACATTTTATGACGTAGCCTATAGCGATGACAAGACGTATGTTACATTTTATGACGTAGCTTATTACATTTTATCATGTACCTGTCATTGGTGACGTTAGTCATGAGTTCTGACTAAAATGTAAACACAGTTTGCTATAGCTAGGAGGAGTTTGCAATCAAATCATTTTTGTATAGTTTACAATTTAGTGAGTATAAACACAGTCTTCGGTATATTACTATGTCTATTACAGCTCTATTCTAAAAGCAGATTTTTGTATAGTTTACAATTTAGTGAGTATAAACAGTCTTAGTATATTAGTATGTCTATTAGAGGTCTATTCTAAAAACAGATTTTTGTTAAGGTCTCAATCTTTCATGGCCTCAAGTGTCAAAACATTTCTGGTGTCATTGGGTCGTGGATAGCTAAATTATAGATGTCGTCAGCTCTAGTATTGCAATTCAATGACTATAGTATTTTTTTTAAAAAAGACATCATATTATGGTGTCGCATTTGAAATGTTAGGACCATTCTGTGTACATTCGTTTTTGTTTGTGGGATTTGGTGATGTTTTGTATATAATGTTTTAATGTAATTCTAATAGTATTCTAATACTGGTTTTATCACTATACTGTGAGTACATCATTTTTGGTGTAGAATTGAAAGTTGATCACTATATTGTGAATACATCATTTTTGGTGTATTATTGGAATTTTATCACTATACTGCGTCAACTTTCAGCATGCTTATCGAATTTGAATATTTTACCGCGAAACAAATATTTTGGTGCATTGTTAAAAAAAAAAGTGCAATACTCAGTAAACTCAGTTACTTTGTGTAAGTGCATTGCTAAAAGCTCACTAAAGTTATTGTACTAGCAAACTAGGTATATCTGACTGGAGTGTGAGTGCATTGCTAAAAGCTCACTAAAGTTATGGTACTAGCAAACTAGGTATATCTGACTGGAGGACAAACTGGTTTGAAAATTTTCTTTGCAACTGCTATGCTCACGCGTTGGTATCGGGCTCTGGTGTCTTATTAAATAAGGAATACACTTAAAGATTTAAATAAACCAGTAACACTATAGAAGCGACCATTATAGAAAGCGCTATTTCTTAAGTATATAAAACACCATTTACTTGAGGATGAAGGACATTTAAAGAATCTATTTATTTAAAATGAAGAATAATGCATTCAATTTACAATCCCCCCCCCCCTCTTCGACTTTTACTTCAAGGTCTCGTAGCAAGCAAGCAGCTTTGTGTTTTATCGCAGCCAATCAGAGAAGGTTATTGGTTGACCCCGTTTTTTCCTGACCAACCAAATTTGGCGCCAGACATAAGAGGACGATATCAGGACTTAGTCTTGACAGAAAGCGAAGATGGATAGAAAGCCCTCACTCAAACAAGCATAGCATTTCACTTTCATTTGTTTATTGTGTAATTAATATTATCAACATAATAGAACTAATCCTAACCAAATGTATTACCGAAGTCAACACAAGAGCTAAGCATACAAAATATAAATCAGTGGTTGATAAAAACATACAGCACGACTTTTTTTTTGGAGTCAATAAAACCCCCACAGCACAATGAATAAAACGGAAGTGCCATGGACTTTGATCGTGACCGATCCAACATCCGTTTCCGGTGAAGCGTAGCGTTATACACGCGTCTACTCATTTCATGGCCAACAACCAATCAGTAGGCACGTTCTAGTCGTCTCCTTCCTAAATATGTTGTTTGTTTCTCGTATTTTGTCATAGGTTCGTTGACTGCCTAGTAATCTGCATTCCTCTAGCTTTCCTGGCGTGAAAATGCTCGTCAACAGAAATTTATGCAGAGGTCGACAATAATGCCAAGTTTCTAATCACCTCGTTTGCGTCCATTTGAGGCAGGAAAATTAAGACCTGTGAGTGCCGAGACAACGCCATGTCTGTGTGCACGTGATGTGGGCCAGTAAAACCGGTGAGTGTCGTGATAATGCAACGAATGTTATGAACCTGATCTTGATTGACAGGGAAAAAGACTTAGAGAGAGAAGTGAGAATTTTTCATTGCGGAGAAGTATGCAGACGCTCTCTATCACCAAGGAAAAAGACAAATTAACAAGTATCCTGAAATCCCCCCTCCCCACCGTTTTTTAAATTATGTCGTTAGTTATACTTTGAAATCCCCCCTCCCCACACCGTTTTTCTTAAAAATTATGTCGTTAGTTATATTTTGAAAACTCGTCTTCCAAAGTCTAATAATTTCACCTTGACCTTTTGTTTTATTTTCGGTATAAAGTATACCTTTCACCTGTCAACAGCTTGGGACCCGCCCCTCTTGCAATACGTGACAACCTGAACAAGTAACGTAGAAGGATAATTGCCAGAAAATGGAAAAAGTGATGATTGATTTCACATGTCATGACATGACATGACATTAAAATAATTCGACCTAATAATTTATGCGCAAAGGCGGCTATGTAAAAAGACAGTTTGCATTAAGTTCCTAATATTATCAAATGGATTCACAACATTTATAAAATGCAAATGAGAAATATATATCTTGTTTTTGTGCAAGGATAAAATTGCAATTTAATTCTGGCCAAAGTGGAATAATAATGACTCCTGCAATATACATGTATGGTACATTTTCTTGTAATGGCTGTGTAACTTCACATCTCAATGTGGAGAAACAAATGAATGTATTAGCAGCCCTGTTCCGATTCAACAGAATTGCTTGTGTGTCATTTTAAAAATATTTTTTACAATTGTGCCAAATAAAATAATGACTTTTTAAGATATTGAAGTTTGTCAACAGTCCTGTAGTAAATAGCGTTGAAATATTATGAATTTATAGAGCTTCATTAAATATTACATCAATACAGAGTGATAAATATTGTTTATGAATAGAGGGTGATGAAATATTACTTATCCATCGTGTGTGATGAAATATTACTTATCCATCGAGTGTGATATTATTTATCTATCGAGTGTAATGAGATATTATTTATCATTGAGTGTGATGAAATATAACTTATCCATCGAGTGTGATATGTTACTTATCCATCGAGTGTGATGAAATCTTACTTATCCATAGTGTGATGAAATATTGCTTATCTATAGTGTGATGAAATATTGCTTATCCATCGAGTGTGATGAAATAGTATATAAATAAAGTGCTTGAAATATTACGCTCTAGAAGTTTATGATGAGATGTTGCCTGTCCAGAGTAGATAGTGAAATATCATATATCAACAAAGTTCGATGAAATATACATACGAATAATATAATGAAATACTACATTATCAACATTATGAGATGAAACAATTCTATAACGTGAGGCAATCAGGGTTTCTATCAAGCCTATTTAATCAAAATTATTTTTGTTATCGTCCATGTTATTTTTGATAAAAGAGTTAAGATGGACTTTGCAAATTAGGTTTGCTGAATAAGAATACTCACTTCCTTGTGGAAAAGACAAAAGTATTAACAGCGAGTGTGTTAGGTCCCTCGACACTTAGTGTGCTTTGATGAAAGATGTGACGTAACATAGAATTTTTGAAAGACGTGACGTAACATTGGATCTAATGAACATTGCATGAATAAGATATGATGTGATTCAATGAAAGACGTGATATGAGATCTGGTGTAATTTATAGCTGGTTCCATATGTAACAGTATTGAATTAAATTGAAATGCGATGTGGATACTGATGTAAAATGTGACGTGGCTGGCCATGAGGCAAAAATGTTTCCGTGTGATTTAAGACGAGGTTTTATCCAAAGATTAAATGATTCAAAGAGAAACCAGTAAACATACGTCGCTTTATTTTTTGTCAGTGTTACGTTTCCAGTATTTATTTAAAGACCCTGCTTAGAATAATTAAAAGACTTTAAATATAATTAATTCTTCCTCTCATATTCTACGCAGACTGGTTGCTCAATTTATTATCTGACTAATTAAAAGTGCGTCTTGTAGTTCAGACGACAAATTTACAGACTAATAAACTGCGAACTTTTAGCTAGATTTGAAAACAGTTAAATCCCTCTAAATTAATATGCACTCGTTATCAATCTTTCTGCTCATCCGCCCCCATTCAAATCTAAGAATTAATCTAATTGGTCTATTGTGCATAGAAATCAACTACTAAGAGGTATTAACAAAGAAAATAAGGTTTAATAAAGTTTAACAAATTAACAATAAATCGAATGCAACGCGAATAGTCTTCACTCTGTCTTTACGCGCCTATGCCTGATTTTTGTCAATCTAAATTGCCAGAAAAGTGTTCCTTTGAGATCTGTACACTTGATCTTGCACTTAGCTCTATTCTTGTATCCTTGGTCTCAACACTCAGTCATGCTGATTCGTTCCCTCAGTCCCCCTTTAACGACACACGTGGTGCATAAGGAATGATGTCCCTTTGTTAGTGGCTAGGAACTGGAATTTTTGCAGCATGGCCCTCAGAGTGGATTTCGACACGCTTACACCAATAAGCTAATGCAGGTGAGGCATGGTGAAACATGAACCATGAGCCGACCTGTGGATGCAACGTGTTTGGATATAATTCTCAACCTAACAGGTCCTACCTAGGCATGGCTCAATTAAATGCGCTGAACAAAGAGTTTCGACCTCGCGTCGCTTACAATTAAATTTTAGAAAAAATATAATCGTCTCACATGTGTTCCATTTAACAGTCATGACGTATGAAGCAATAAAATAGATACAACGTTAAATTAATGTTCATACAAGAGGTAATTCAAACCGACAGAGCGCTTCACAATTTACAATTAAAATTACACGCAATAATTGAATTACATGAAGAATTCATATCGAGCGCAGCATTCTGGCTCTTAGTGAATTAAAACAATATAAATTAAAGTACAGAAATGGAAAAATGGTTACAATAAATTTATATTCCGTAACATATAGGTTTTCAGCTATTTCTCTGAACCATGCTCAAGTGTATATGGAAATCATATAATACATAGCACAAATACATACTTAAACAATACATAGGCAAATACTATTAAATAAAATGATACCTTTGAGAGAAGTCGAAGGGTACCTTGATTCTCTATGGCGCCGGCTGCCTCTCACGACCCGAGTAAGCTGATGGAATTAGCTAAAATGTGCTCGAAGTGAGGGAGCGGAAGCGTGTGGGTACATATATAGAAAGGTATATTGCGTATCACGTGACTGTTCGCAAAGCATGTGGTTGGTTCGAGAACTGGACAATGGTCCTAAAGTTACATAACATCTTGACCTGTTCTAGAAGCACCTAGAAAAAGGAAGCTTTGAACAAAGGGCCAAGGGTTTCAAATATTCGAATTTGAAGTAAACAAGGCAAGTGGGTCACGAAGTCGGACAATTTTATCAGACTGTGACACCCCCTTGCTTTTGAGGCGTTTATCTTGCCAAAGATAAAATGCCTCCTACAAATTATGTATGATAAAATGTAGAAGTCCACAATGAAGAAAAATTTACACAAAAAAAAAATTTCGACATTCCTAGAAATAAAGTGTGCAACTATATTTCATATTTACAGGAAGGAATCCGTAGGGTTCAGTTAATTGATTAAACAACATTCTATCAGTACCGGCACTTGATGGCATCAAGCACGACTCATGTAATCTGCGCCAACATTCAAAGACCCTTTGATGTAATGAATATTTGCGTCATACTGTGTCAGAAACAAAGACCAACGCATTAAACGGCTGTTCGTAAATTGCGCCTGTCCGAGAAAGGCCAACGGCTGGTGATCGCACTCAATGACAAAGGTTTTTCCGTACAAATAGTTTTCGAACTTTTTTATGGCCCAAACTATTGCAAGACATTCCTTTTCACTGGTGGAATATTTCTGTTCAGTAGTTGTGAGTTTACGGCTTGCATATGCAACTGGGTGTTTGGTGTCATTGTGTTCTTGTAATAACACTGCTCCTAATCCTGTGTTGCTAGCATCAGTCCTTAACAAGAATGGTTTTGTCAAATCTGGCAGTTTAACAACTAAATCTGAAGTCAGTCTAGATTTCAGTGTGTCAAAAGCGTTTTGGCATGCATCAGTCCACACTACTTTTGTAGGCATATTCTTACGTGTCAAGTCAGTCAGAGGACATGCAATGGCACTAAAATCTGGTACGAATTTTCTGTAGTAGTTAGCAAGACCAAGAAAACTTCTAACTTGTGTTTTTGTTAGCGGTTGTGAAGTGTCCTTAAGTTGTGCTATCTTAGCTTCACTTGGCGACATAGTTCCATGACTCAACTTGTGTCCCAAGAAGTCTAAGGAGAATTGTGCTATTTCACACTTCGTAGGGCGGGCAGTGAGGTTGGCTTGTTTTAATCTGGCTAGCACATCTCGTAAGAGGGTTAAGTGCTCCTCCCATGTCTGGGTGCCTAGAATTAAATCATCCATGAAGTTCTCAACTCCACGTCCGTACAGTGGTTCTAACAATGACCGCATCATTTTAGAAAAAATGCTTGGAGCGTTTGAAACTCCGAAAGGCATAACTTTCCATGTGTAGTTTCCTACTGGTGTAGTGAAAGCTAGTATGTGTCGATCAGTGTCCTTGACCTTGATTTGCCAAAAACCGCGTGACAAATCTATTTTGGTATAGTAATGAGCGTTAGCTAGCTTAGTGAAGATGAGATCCGGATCAGGAAGAGGTTCGGCACAAAACTCTGTCACTTGATTGAGTTTGCGGTAGTCTACGCAAAAACGGAACGAGTTATCACGTTTTTTAATCAACACGATGGGTGATCCGTAGGCACTGTCAGTCTTCTCTATGACCCCTAGATCTAGCATAGTCTTAATCTCACGTCTAACGTCATCTATCTTAGCGTGTGGCAACGGATACGGCTTCAAACGTATCGGTTTGTTGTCAGTCAGCTTCAGTGAAAATTCTATTAAGTCTGTCAACCCTGGTTTGTCTGTCAGAGTAGATGAGAACTCATTAAGCAATTCATTCACTTCTTTTTTCTGTCTTTCTGTCAAGGCTTCATTTACCCTAACGTCTTTGACAGTTTCGTCCGTCTGTAGAGGACAGTTTGGTAAAGTACCAGTGACGCAATCAGTATCCCCCTCGTCTTCTGTAACTATCGTCGCTACGACAAAATCAGCTTGAGTGGTTTGATCCTCACGGCTTATGTACTTTTTGAGTAGGTTAACATGAAAGATTTTCTCTCTCTTTCCTGTCTGCACCTTATAGTTCAGTCCCCCTAGCTTGGCGGTAACTACAAAGGGCCCCTTCCATTTCATCTGAAGTTTGTTATGTGCTTCAGGAAGCAACAGTAACACTTTGTCATTAACTTCAAATTCTCTAGGTTTGGTGTGCTTATTGTAATATTCTGCCTGTCTAGGCTGAGCTATCGTCAAGTTTTCCCGTGCTATCTTGCCTATAGTTTCAAGACGGTTTCTTAAGTCAGTGACGTATGTATAAGTTGTTTTAACTTCGTCATCTGTCTTTTCATCAGTCCAAAGTGCCTTCAAAATCATCATCGGTCCGCGTACAGTACGTCCGTAAAGTAGCTCAAATGGTGAAAACCCGGTGGAAGATTGTGGCACCTCCCTATATGCAAATAGTAGGGCAGGGATGTATCTGTCCCAGTCTTTCGGTTTATCTGTGGCGAGCTTTTTAAGTGCTGTTTTTAATGTCCCATTGTATTTTTCAATCAGACCATTTGCCTGGGGGTGGTATGGTGTGCAAGTAAGATGTTTGATGGAAAGTAAACGATTTACTTCCTTCATTACGTTGCCTATGAATTGACTCCCCTGATCCGTCAAAATTTCAGTAGGAATTCCAACACGACTCCAAAGACCGAAAAGGGCTTCGGCGACAGTTTCAGTATCAATATTTTTCAATGGTACTGCGTCGGCGAATCTTGTTGCGTAATCAATAGTGGTCAGCACGTATCGATTACCTCTCGTTGATGTGGGTATTATAGGCCCAATCAAATCCAATGCTACGCGCTTGTAGGGTTCACTGATCAGTTCAGGCTCTCCTAACGGTGCGGGTCTGATTGAATTTTTAGACTGTGTTCTCTGGCATGTGTCGCAACTTAACACGAATCTACGGATATCGGCAGTGATGTCCGGCCAATAAAACTCACTTGTAATACGACTAGTTGTTTTTTGTACACCCATGTGTGCACCAAAAAGACTCTCATGACCTAATCGTAATACGTCATTTCGTTTGGTTTGTGGAACGACTAATTGTTTCCGAAATTCGTCTCCCACTTTCGAATAGCGGTACAATAAACCCTTTTTCAGAATAATGCACGCTTTCTTATTCGAATCGTCAGTGTTGACGTCACTAACAAGTACAGCTTGCTTGCGTAACTTGTATAGTGTTTCGTCCTCAGCTTGTAATATTTTAATCTCGCTAACTGTTGCTTTATCTACGGCTGGTGCGGCAGACATCGGTGCAGTCACAGATTTGTCTTTACTACTCGCTGCTCTGGTTACAGCGTTAACCAGTGGTGGTTCAGTTGAAGTTTGTTTTTTGCACGGCAAAACATACTTGCAACCAAGGATCACGTCATGCGGTGAGTTTTCCATAACTGCCGCTTTGACTGTTCCTTCTACAAAGTCTGAAACAATCGCGACTTCAGCTACTGGTAAAATGTCTTGTTCGCCGTTTGCAAAGGTGACAGAGATTGTCTCCCCTGTGTAGTCGGTACGGTTAACTAATGATGCATTTACAATAGCGTCTAGCTCACACCCTGTATCAAGCAAAGCGATTGTATCGTGACCGTTTGCCTGTACTGGTGTTCGATTCGACTTTTCTGTTTTAGGTGTATGACTTTCTACTGCGTAAACTTTAGCTGTTTTCTTTTCAGGACATGTTCGTGAAAAATGGCCACTATCACCACAAGTGTAACATGCAAGATTCTTTTTATCTTTCTGTTTGTCGGACTTGTTTTTAGTGTCGGGTTTAGATGTTTTATCATCACGCTCATTAGGTGTCTTCCCGTCATTTTTCTTATCCTTTCGAGTCGGCGGTTCGTTCGGTCGAGACTTGTTGTTCGCGTGTGCGTTCGAGAATTGAGAATGTGCGTCATCAAAGCGATCGGCGGCGTTGCCTATCTCCTCTAGCGTAGATTTTTCCCTTATTGCTAAGTGAATCAGTAGATCTGATTTGTATGACCCGAGAATATGGTCTTTTACCATTTCATCCCTAAGACCTGCGTACGTCTGTGGAGTTTCGGCTAGATCTATCCATCTTTGGAACAAGTCAGCTACGCGTCGTATGTACTGTGCGTGCGTCTCTGAACTGGCTTTAGTGGCCTGTTTAAACTTACGTCGGTATGTATCTGCTGTGAGTTTGTAACGTTTCAATAATGCGGCCTTGACTGTGTCGTAATTATCTGACTCAGAATCGCTAAGCTTATTGAACTCGTTTTTCGCACTGCCCTGCAATAACCCCGATAAATTTATCGCCCAATGTTCCGCTGGAATGCTTGTTGCTCTGGCTAACTTTTCAAACGTTTTTAAATACGCGTCTATTTGATCTTTGTTCTCATCAAATGGGACCATATTTATCTTTGGAATGATATTTTCAATTCTACTGTGATTATTTCCATCGCTAGAACGCGAATCACCACTGCTTCTGCGGTCACGGTTTGGATTAGTAACTTCTAGTTTCTTTACTTCCCATTCTAACCGTTTTATTTCCGCGTCTGCCGCGATGCGTTTGGCTTCTGTATCCGCTGCGATACGTTTTGTTTCGATGTCGGCTAGTCTTTCAGCCTCTAATTTTTTTGCTTCGCGGGCAGCTAACCGTTCTTCCCTTTCTATCTCTTGTCTCTCTTTTTCCGCTTTTTCCGCTTTCTCTAGCTCAGTTTTAATGTAGCTAGTCAGTTCGTCACCCTGGTATCCTATCATGATACCGGTTTCTTTCAGGTCTTCGATAACCTGTTTGCGATCCATTTTACTGTCTTAGCGCGCTGGCTACAATAAGAATGTATCTCGTGAATTGTGTGTTTTAACCGTCGGCGATAACTCCGCTTATCCCGAAAATAACTTTTAGGCTACAACCTTACAAAAATTATTTAATTTACTCAGAACACCTTCCGAAATAAATTGCGCGTTAACTCTTACACGTTTCACCTGCTTGTCACAGTGTCCGCTGTTCCAAGACTTTCGTAATGTCACGGCTCCTACCATACAACATTACACATTATATCTAGCACCCTAAATATAATAGTCCGAAGTCTGTTACTACCGATAACTCTCCTAGCTGGCGGTATAACCTTCGACTCCTCACAATGAAGTACTCAGTAACACAATACTAAATAAATCATTCAATAGCTAACATGACATATTTAACTACGCTTAAATATATCAACATTAACTAACATGCACGCTACTCTGCAAAAGAATACATGCACATGTCACAACAAAAGCAAAGAAAATCAGTGATACAAAAATCAAAAGAACAATTGGCAATTCTGTTCGTTCGTTCGTTTCTAGGTTATGATGCGCCCTATGTATAAAAATGTTACAATTTACAATTTAATACATATCAATCCCGCGACGACCCACACTTGTTACGTTTCCAGTATTTATTTAAAGACCCTGCTTAGAATAATTAAAAGACTTTAAATATAATTAATTCTTCCTCTCATATTCTACGCAGACTGGTTGCTCAATTTATTATCTGACTAATTAAAAGTGCGTCTTGTAGTTCAGACGACAAATTTACAGACTAATAAACTGCGAACTTTTAGCTAGATTTGAAAACAGTTAAATCCCTCTAAATTAATATGCACTCGTTATCAATCTTTCTGCTCATCCGCCCCCATTCAAATCTAAGAATTAATCTAATTGGTCTATTGTGCATAGAAATCAACTACTAAGAGGTATTAACAAAGAAAATAAGGTTTAATAAAGTTTAACAAATTAACAATAAATCGAATGCAACGCGAATAGTCTTCACTCTGTCTTTACGCGCCTATGCCTGATTTTTGTCAATCTAAATTGCCAGAAAAGTGTTCCTTTGAGATCTGTACACTTGATCTTGCACTTAGCTCTATTCTTGTATCCTTGGTCTCAACACTCAGTCATGCTGATTCGTTCCCTCAGTCCCCCTTTAACGACACACGTGGTGCATAAGGAATGATGTCCCTTTGTTAGTGGCTAGGAACTGGAATTTTTGCAGCATGGCCCTCAGAGTGGATTTCGACACGCTTACACCAATAAGCTAATGCAGGTGAGGCATGGTGAAACATGAACCATGAGCCGACCTGTGGATGCAACGTGTTTGGATATAATTCTCAACCTAACAGGTCCTACCTAGGCATGGCTCAATTAAATGCGCTGAACAAAGAGTTTCGACCTCGCGTCGCTTACAATTAAATTTTAGAAAAAATATAATCGTCTCACATGTGTTCCATTTAACAGTCATGACGTATGAAGCAATAAAATAGATACAACGTTAAATTAATGTTCATACAAGAGGTAATTCAAACCGACAGAGCGCTTCACAATTTACAATTAAAATTACACGCAATAATTGAATTACATGAAGAATTCATATCGAGCGCAGCATTCTGGCTCTTAGTGAATTAAAACAATATAAATTAAAGTACAGAAATGGAAAAATGGTTACAATAAATTTATATTCCGTAACATATAGGTTTTCAGCTATTTCTCTGAACCATGCTCAAGTGTATATGGAAATCATATAATACATAGCACAAATACATACTTAAACAATACATAGGCAAATACTATTAAATAAAATGATACCTTTGAGAGAAGTCGAAGGGTACCTTGATTCTCTATGGCGCCGGCTGCCTCTCACGACCCGAGTAAGCTGATGGAATTAGCTAAAATGTGCTCGAAGTGAGGGAGCGGAAGCGTGTGGGTACATATATAGAAAGGTATATTGCGTATCACGTGACTGTTCGCAAAGCATGTGGTTGGTTCGAGAACTGGACAATGGTCCTAAAGTTACATAACATCTTGACCTGTTCTAGAAGCACCTAGAAAAAGGAAGCTTTGAACAAAGGGGTCAAGGGTTTCAAATATTCGAATTTGAAGTAAACAAGGCAAATGGGTCACGAAGTCGGACAATTTTATCAGACTGTGACAGTCAGTCCATCGCTAAATAAATTCAGTTAAATGTTGGAATGAGAAACGAATACCAAGCTAACTCATTGTACCATATGAGACAGAAATAAATATACACAGACTACCTAGCTAACTCATTGTACCATATGAGACAGAAATAAATATACACAGACTACCTAGCAACTCATTGTACCATATGAGACAGAAATAAATATGCACAGACTACCTAGTTACTCACAATAAATACACAGCTTTCTTAGGTCCTTACAAGAAACACATTAACATTTACACAGTTCACCAACCTTTCGCACCTCTTCACAATTAAATTGCACACTAAGCAATCATTGCAATAAAATCAAATAATCTGTTATCAATAAAACCAAATAATTGTAAAACAAAAAGAAGTATTAACAAAAGTGAGTAATGAAAGCACAATAATCAGTGTAATCAGAAAGCGCAAATATCTTGACAAACTACAAAGCAATTAATGTAAGCACACTTTAGAACCATTACATTATTTCCAGACAGTTAAGCTTATCGCATAAAACACCGTAACTGCTGACACAATTGGTTGCTAAATTAAGACACGAATTTAGCACAATGTCCAAACTGAATACTACACTCATTTTGTACTCACATAAGCGGCTATATATGTACTCATAAACGGACATTTTTATACCCATTGACAGCCATTTTCATAGTCAAATTGGTAGCATTTTTATACATTAGATATGATAAATTAAAAATACAAACGATCATATTTATAAGTGATACAACTGACCTATGCTATCTATAAAATCTGCTTCGATTTTTATAATTGTAATATAAACTTTATGTGTTAACATTAAGAAGTGTATAAAATAAAGGTTTTGCACTATAATTGAGAAAAAGTTCTTGTACTGTTTCTAATTATAGCTTTTATACTTTATTTACAATGGTTATTATTTTGCTGACTAACTGTAGCTTTGTACATAAGTAACAATAGCTTTTATTTATATTTTATAAAAGTTTTAAATACAATCATATTTATATTAAATATTTATTGTAAGGCCAGTCACTAACCAGTAAATATTAAACGGGGATGCTCATTGGCTGTAAGGTCAAGGTGCTTGCCTCTATTGCAGAAGTCTGGGTCATTGCGATTTTTTCAATCGAAACTCATTAACTCGCCCTAATTCATTAATGTTGAACTTCGCGGCTTTAACTAAGTGCTTAATCCTTTCAGAAGTGGTGAAAATAATAATTGATATTCAACACACAACCTTTTGCTCCTTAGTTATAGTGGGATGTGTTGAGGAGTCACTGACCGGTGTCTGAGTATAATACCGTCTTTCACATTCACGCTTGTACAATGCACCAGATGTGCCTGAATCGCTGGGGAGAGGAGTCACTGACCAGTGTCTGAGTATAAATACCGTCTTTCACATTCACACTGTACAATGCACCTGATGTACCTGAATCACAAGGATGAGGCTCCATTGATCAAGAAATGCTTATGGCTATGACCCCTGAAATGCAGTTAGGGATCTGCCCCACCAGTAATTATTCATAATTAATTTAAGGGGTCTCCTGGCCAGTAAAAATGGAATTATTCCCTAAAACAGTGTGGATTCTAAATTGTCCAACCCGAAAAGTTTGGTCATCTACTGATACACCTGTAGCACTGGCTGGCTTTACAAATCTAGTATGCATTTTATTCCAGCAAGGATTTTGTTTTAATCGTCTCTTCGTCCTCGTTTCGAAATGGCAGTCTTGAGCTTCATTCTCATTTTTAAAGGGCATTCTTCAACTTTATTATCTTGTAAAATCCAATTAACTGTCGTCATAAAAATAGGTATCCTGTTCATTTCTGCTCCAAATGATTGCTGCGATAATAATGCGAATCCCTTGTCCCTTCTGGTTTGCTTGGCTGTTATGTATTGAGTATGCAAAACTCTTTTCCCTTTCTTGTTTCAATTGACACGAAGTCTCTATGCTCTGTTCCACTTGACTGTTGTAATGACAGGAATCATATTCCAATACGCTCAAATAGACTGTTGTAATGATACGCGAATCTTACGCTCAAATAGACTGTTGTAACGATACGCGAATCTTACGCTCAAATAGACTGTTGTAACGATACGCGAATCTTAACGCTCAAATAGACTGTTGTAATGATACGCGAATCTTACGCTCAAATAGACTGTTGCCATGATGAAACGGATCCTGTACACGCAAACAACATTATTAAAGACTGCATAAAGAAGGCAAAAGAACCCATGCAGTGGAAATATTCTTGTAACCCATATTGACGACTGCATTTTTTTTACATATTTGAATTGGTATTCTGTAACGGTAACACATAAAGTTGATATATATTATTAGAATTGTTAGACCTATTATCACTAACTAGACTATTTACCCGTAGTATCACATGAAGGGTGTAAAATTAAAATGAATGCAATGCTAGGAACAGAAATGAATTTGTTTATTGGAAAGCTTATTTGTGAAAATTCCAGCATCATTTAACAAAAATCCTTGAACCGTTGAACTGCTTTGAACGCAATAATGCAACATAAAGCTGGCCGTGTAAAAAAAAAATCTCTCTTGCTCGAAGGTCAAGGACGCTTTAACGTCGCTCCCCCAAAGTCCCACTTCTTCTTCTTTATGTAGGGGGCGCTTTCGGCTTCCGCCGCTTTCGCGAAAGTCCCACTTGCTCGAAGAAATGCATTATATTCTGACAGAGCTGGAAAACTACATAAGAGATGAGTTTATGTATGCGTGCATGTGTGTGTGTGTGTGTGTGTGTGTGTGTGTGTGAGAGAGAGAGAGAGAGAGAGAGAGAGAGAGAGAAGAGAGATTGAGAGAGGGGGAGAGAGAATGAAAGAAAAAGTAGAGAGAGAGAGCGGTGGCCAGACAGATGGGCGGGCGATAAGAGGCTAGCAACAACTGGCTAGACACAACCGGCTAGCAACAACTGGCTTACACATAACTTACATCTGTAGAATAAATTAGGTAATTTCTTTCGTTCTTTCTGTTGTTTAGCAAAATGCGGGATATCGTATTATGCACAAGTCACTTGCCGTTCGCCAGTTGTTGCTAGGCATGTGTCAGTAGCTAGTTGACGCTAGTCACTTGTCGCCCACTAAGTGTCGTTTTTAAAATGTCGCCCCCACCCCACCCCGAAGTCATAGAACCGAGAGAGCATTTACATTTACGTGTACATATCTAGAGAGATTTAAACGCCACTTTATGAGCACGGTGATAAGATAGATTTATGGAGATATGTTGATTGATAATTTGTTAGATAGTATGACAGTAGAGTTGCCCAAACAAACAAATGCAACATAAAGCTGGCCATGTGTGTGTGTGTGTGGGGAAAAAAGTCACAATGCGAGTGAGAATTCAAGCCAATCAACTTGACCGTCAGTTTTTCTTATGAGTACTTTGAACTGACAATGCAAAACAAATTGGCCATGTGAAAAGATCAAAAAGTCACAATGCGAGTGAGAATTCAAGCCAATCAACTTGACCGTCAGTTTTTCTTATGAGTACTTTGAACTGACAATGCAAAACAAATTGGCCATGTGAAAAGATCAAAAAGTCACAATGCGAGTGAGAATTCAAGCCAATCAACTTGACCGTCAGTTTTTCTTATGAGTACTTTGAACTGACAGTGCAAAACAAATTGGCCATGTGAAAAGATAAAAAAACCCACCTCCCACGAGCCCGAAGGAATGCTTTGTGCGTTATAAACAGACCTGGAAAACTATATGAGATACAGAGTAACAATAGGTCTAACAATTCTAATAAATACATATTAATTTTGTAATTATTATTCTGTTATCGACATCAGACAGGTCTGGTGCCTACCAATCAAATAACGGAATCTGAAAAAGTGTAGCATCGACCGGATGAAGAGGGTTTATGGTGACGAATTGGTGACGTTGTTTGACACATGACGACTTGTAGAAAACTGGTGATAGTGTATGAACAAAATTTGACATGTAAGTAATTAGAGAATTTGTATGATACATGCGACAACGTGTTAGGAATGTGGTGACTTTGTATAACACACATGATGACTTGTAAGGAATTGGTGATTTTGTATGACACACACATGACGACGTGTAAGGAAGTGGTGACTTTGTATGACACACACGACAGCTGGAAAAGAATTTGTGATTGTTCATGTCATACTCGCGACGACTAGTATTGAACTGTGATTTTGTGTGACGCACAACTTGTAAGAAATTCGTGATTTTTAAGGATAATTAGAAAAATAATGATTGTGTATGACACACTTGGCAACTTTTAATGACTTTTTGATTATGTATGACGCATACACAATCACTTGTAAGGAACAAATGGTTTAGTATGACTCACTCATGGCGACTAAAATGAAATTGCTGAAATTGTATGACATATTCAAGGACTAGTGAATAAACTGATTATTTTTTATGATACCCACGACTAGAAAGAAAATCCTGATTTTATTCGACTCATACATGACTGCTAGATATGATTTGTTGATGTGGTGGCACACATGACGACTAGAAAGTAATCATTTTTTTATGTGACACATAATATCTCGAAAGGAATTGCCGATTTTGCGTGACGTCACACAAACACACACACACACACACACACACACACACACACACACACACACACACACACAAACGAGTAATAAAGAATTGATGATTTTGATTGACACACAACGACTAGTAAGGAATCTGATGAATGTATATAAAACACACAACATCTAGCAATGAACTGATGATTTTGTATAAAACACAAACGTTTAGTAATGAATGGATGTTTTTGTATGACTCACAAACGACTAGAAAAGAATTTCATATTGAACACCTAAAAAAAGAAATAGTGACTTGGAATGATGCAACGATCAATAATAAATTATCTTTGACACACACTGAGATGTAAGAAACTGGTAATTTTGAATGACACACACTGAGATGTAAGAAACTGGTAATTTTAAATGACACACACTGAGATGTAAGAAACTGGTAATTTTAAATGACACACGCACAAACACACACACACACGATGACATACAAGGAAGTGGTGATTATATACGATACTCAAGACATGGCTCATTGACGAAAACTAGAGGAGCAAGATAAGTGGGACAGTATTATCGTTATTACACATAATGTATGTCTGTAATTTACCGGCTATTATCATTCAGTCAGACTTGAGTATGACAACTATCTATGTTTCGATGACTCATTTTCTCGTTATCTTAACAGGTTACACGTGTCCGCCAGCGTCAAGCTCTACCCGTATGAGTCACGTGAGACGGAATTAGCACACATCAGTCTTTGTTTTGACAAGTTACTAGATTTTTAGACATATGTTTAATCAGTTCTTGATAAAATGTACCTCTCAGTTTGCTGCCTACAATTTAAAACACTTCATGCTATGTCTCATGACCACTCGTGGAGATGTAAATTTAAGTCACATCTATTCATGACTCATGACTTGTTATATTGGCTGTACACTTTTTCTAGTTCATCAGTGTGCATTTGAAATAAACAACATGAAAAACATGCACGTACACACCACACACGCATGCGCCATACACACATACCACACACCACGCGCACGCACGCCCCCACACAAACCACACACACATACAACACACACCACCCACGCACGCACGCACGCCACACACACAATTTCTACGAAAACATCATATTCTTTGCTGTAAATTGTAAATAGCAGAAACCAGTAGAAAACTAAGTACCATTTGCCTTTACAATGCTTATATCTGAGAATAAACTCTGTTGTTTTTTTTTAAAGTGTCTTTCAATTCTATGTTATATTTGAAAATAAATAAAAATACTCTGACTGACTTTCAACAAAACATTTTTAACACACCTCTCAGAATCAGATTTTGACACGTCCACTAAAATCATTTCAGATCATAAAGACAGCATTTGAACATATTCTCTTAAAACAATGTTGACACATTCCTAAATGTCATCCTCACATTCCTGTAGACACCACTCTGACACATTCCTAAACGTCATCCTCACATTCCTGTAGACATCACTCTGACACGTTCCTAAACGTCATCCTCACATTCCTGTAGACATCACTCTGACACATGACTGAAACAGTTTCGAACACATTCGTGTGTGTTTTAACACATCTTTATGACAACGCTTTGGTAGTTTACCGAGAAAATGATACATAAATGATACAAATTTTGTGGGGGGAAATGCTGAAGTGAACCGATCAAACGGAATGGCATAGATATCAAATTGTAGGACTTTAAAATATTACACTTAACTGATCAAGTAAAAGAAAATGAAATGACACCCGGAAGATATAAAATGGTGTTTAGTCAAACACCATCTAAAACAAAGTGAGCAATAATACTAGTGAGACTATTGCCCGGCCAGACAACACCTGAAGACACTTGAGACGAATTAAAGCCCAATCCAATCCACACAGCAGCAAAAGACTGCAGTGCTGTATAATTAATGTAAAACAAAGACCCAGCACTATGTAAGTGCATCTAAAGATACCAACAATATCCTATGAGTACAACCAATAGTTTAGGCAATGCTGTATGACTACATTGAATGGCCCAAACAACACTGCAGGACAACACTTAAATGGCCCAGACAACACTGCCTGACTACTCTGAATGGCCCAGACAATACTGCAGAACAACATTGAATGGCCCAGACAATACTGCAGGACAACATTGAATGGCCCAGACAATACTGCAGGACAACATTGAATGGCCCATACAATACTGCAGGACGACATTAAATGGCCCAGACAGTATTGCAGGACAACATTAAATGGCCCAGAAAACACTGCAGGACAATATTGACTGATCCGAAGAATACTATATGACTACATTGAAATAACAGATGAAGCAGTCAAAACCGCAGAGAAGAGTTGAAACAAAGTGTGTCTGGTCCAGACAATTGTGTGCATACTTCTATAAAGAACAGACAAGATATTCGATTGCAAAAAAAATAGTTGATGTATTGTTGTATGAGTACATCTAATCCTAACGTATAATATTGTGAGTGCATCAAAAGAAACATCAAATGTTCTATTCATACATGTACCCCCGAAGAAAGCAAGAGTGAAAAACAGAACAAAACTAGTCAATGTTGTGTAGTCTTCTAAATTACACCAACTGAATAATATGTATGTAAATGTTGTGTAGCCTCCTGAATCCACAATACAGTGTATACACATGTAAACAAATGTGTGTGTGTGTGTGTGGTTGGGGGGGAATCCGCGTTTTCGTGACATGAAGGCAAGCTGTCGGTGCAGAACAAATCTAACGTGACTACAGTCACGTGCACGTTCAACCAATGGAATCAGATCTTTACGGATTTAATTTTATTTGTCACGAAAAATTGTAATAGACACGGGTGAGTTACAAAATGAACCTTTTACCATGCATTATATGAAACTTAGATGTATATTAAATTTAAAAGAACTGAAAAATTGAAAGGCAACGCAAAATAAATTTTATCGCATAATGTAAACTGTTTAAAGATAACGTGACGTCATAAATTCCAGTCATCTTCCGATTGTTCATACTTTCCAAGAAGTGTTACAAATGTGCTATTGCTGAAATACTCAAACTTGAGGATGGGGGTGGGGGAGGAGTTACAGACAAGTAAATGATTATCAACACTCAAATTCTTATGAATGGCAAGAAACAGTGCAATATTAGTACAAATAATAGAACAAATCACATTTATAAAGAGTTACCAATATTTAAAATAATTACAATAATATAAAACGATTATCAATTCCCAACACATACAGAAATCACATACGTGGTTTATCAATATTCAAATACTCATTTCTGGCAAGAAAACATTAGTTATTATTATAATCAGACAAAGGGGAGGTAACGACACAGAAGTGCAGTCGAAAACAAGAGTAATCCTAATCGGACGTGTGATATTGCTTTTTGCGAAAATATTAACTCACAATGTTTAGATAGTATCATTCTCTTTACACAGCAATGACAAGACGCTGTGATTTTCTTTATATAATGATGGCTTGATGCTGCCATTTATTACATACTGATGGCTAGACATTGTCATTCACTTTAACACATTAATGACTAGACATTGTCATTTTCTGTATACGGTGATGCAACAGTTTGCAATTTTCTATCATTTTCTTTACACAGGGAAAGGCTAGAGATTGTCATTCTCTTTACACTAGTGGTTGTTAGGCACTGTCATTCTCTTTACAGAACGACGGTTAGACCCCATAGTAGAATGAGATCTAACAGAACAGACAGACATTGTTAAACAAAGATCAATGCAATGATCAATGATAGAAAAGACATTTCTAAGTCAGTGTATACATGGTAATAAGGATTGGCAGTTCTATCTCAGGGTATACATGGCAATAAAGATTGGCATTTCTAAGTCAGTGTATATATGGCAATAAAGATTGACATTTCTAAGTCAGTGTATACATGGTAATAAAGATTGGCAGTTCTATCTCTGGGTATACATGGCAGTAAAGATTGGCATTTCTAAGTCAGTGTATACATGGCAATAAAGATTGGGATTTCTATCTCAGGGTATACATGGCAATAAAGATTGGCATTTCTATCTCAGTGTATACATGTCAATAAAGATTGGCAGTTCTATCTCAGGGTATACTTGGCAATAAAGATTGGCATTTCTATCTCAGTGTATACATCAAGGCAATAAAGATTGGCATTTTTATCTCAGTGTATACATGGTAATAAAGACTGACATTTCTATCTCAGGGTATACATCATGGCAATAAAGATTGACATTTCTATTTCAGTGTATACATGGCAATAAAGATTGGCATTTCTATCTCAGTGTATACGTGGCAATGAAGATTGGCATTTCTATCTCAGTGTATACATGGCAATGAAGATTGGCATTTCTATCTCAGTGTATACATGGCAATGAAG
Source organism: Sinotaia quadrata (assembly GCA_028829895.1). NCBI lineage: Eukaryota > Metazoa > Mollusca > Gastropoda > Architaenioglossa > Viviparidae > Sinotaia > Sinotaia quadrata. Next base: position 96,673,427 of record CM054183.1, on the reverse strand, counting down.
ATTGACATTTCTATCTCAGTGTATACATGGCAATGAAGATTGACATTTCTATCTCAGTGTATACATGGCAATGAAGATTGACATTTCTATCTCAGTGTATACATGGCAATGAAGATTGACATTTCTATCTCAGTGTATACATGGCAATGAAGATTGTTCTATTTCAGAGTATACATGGCAATGAAGATGGGTACTTCTATTTCAGGGTATACATAGCAATGAAGATTGGTACATCTATTTCAGGGTATACATGGCAATGAAGACGTGCTTCAGAGTCTACAATAACTCGGTTCATTACAAAAACGTTACAATGAAGAGTACGATTTACATAATAATTTAATGCGGTACAAAGACATTACAATGAAGAGTACGATTTGCACTACAGTAACTCAGTGCGTTACAAAAAACGCTACAACGAAGTGAACGATTTACACAACAATAACTCAAAGAGTTACATCGACGTGTGCTGTTTATGAATAACGTAATGGTGTAAAAAAAATAACGTTACAAAGAACTGTACGACTTATACTAATAACTCAATACGTTACAAAACTGTTACAATGAAATAAACTATTTACACTATAAAATCTCAAAGCGTTACTGAAACGTTACAACGAAGATTTCGATTGACACTACAATAACTCAATGCGTTGCAGAAACGTTACAGTGAAGTGTGACACACATATGAGAAAATTGCAAAAACTTACAGAGATGTAAGAGACTGGCTCATTAATATTTTATCAGATTCCAGTGAAATTACAATGAGGTGTGGCATTAATTCCATATTGTGTAGATGATTTTGAAGATGACACGCTAAAGTGGGACATTAATATGTCAATACCTTAATCGATTATAGTGAAGTTGCAATGAAGCGTGGCAATAATGTAACAATAATATCAACACAATTAATGACTAAAAATGGATACGCTTCACCTTGACATTAGTATGATAATAAAATCATAACACTTTAATGGTTTGAAGATGTTAGCATGATTTGAGCCATTAACATGACAATATCTGAATCAATTACAATGAAGTTGCAGTGAAGTGTGCCATTAATGTAACAATAACAACACAATTAATGACCATTAGTTTGCCAATAATATTAGCACATTAATGGCTATAAGACTATAAGGTAAGTGTCATTTTCATGATTACTATTTGAATGCATTGCGGCTGAGTCATTTAGTACTTTCGTGATAATATGTTAAAACATAAAGATGAAATGAAACGTGATAGTTATAATTTATTCTTATAAAGCCACCTTTATACTATTATAAACATTTTCTATTATAAACGCATTGAAAGAAAATCAGTCAGTACTGTCCATGTGATCCATGACCTGGCATGGTTATCTGTCTCAGTTTGCGCAGTCGGCCATTTAGAATGACGTCATCCAACTTACGGAGCACATAACACTAATAGTGTGCACAAAATATCCATGTCCAAAAATCAGTTTTGAGACTTCTTTCACTATCTTCTCTGCTTTAAAACAAAATATCCATGTCCAAAAATCAGTTTTCAGACTTCTTTCACTATCTTCTCTGCTTTAAAACAAAATATCCATGTCCAAAAATCAGTTTTGAGACTTCTTTCACTATCTTCTCTGCTTTCAAACAAAATATCCATGTCCAAAAATCAGTTTTCAGACTTCTTTCACTATCTTCTCTGCTTTCAAACAAAATATCCATGTCCAAAAATCAGTTTTCAGACTTCTTTCACTATCTTCTCTGCTTTAAAACAAAATATCCATGTCCAAAAATCAGTTTTCAGACTTCTTTCACTATCTTCTCTGCTTTCAAACAAAATATCCATGTCCAAAAATCAGTTTTCAGACTTCTTTCACTATCTTCTCTGTTTTAAAACAAAATATCCATGTCCAAAAATCAGTTTTCAGACTTCTTTCACTATCTTCTCTGCTTTCAAACAAAATATCCATGTCCAAAAATCAGTTTTCAGACTTCTTTCACTATCTTCTCTGCTTTCAAACAAAATATCCATGTCCAAAAATCAGTTTTCAGACTTCTTTCACTATCTTCTCTGCTTTCAAACAAAATATCCATGTCCAAAAATCAGTTTTCAGACTTCTTTCACTATCTTCTCTGCTTTAAAACAAAATATCCATGTCCAAAAATCAGTTTTCAGACTTCTTTCACTATCTTCTCTGCTTTAAAACAAAATATCCATGTCCAAAAATCAGTTTTGAGACTTCTTTCACTTCTCTGCTTTCAAACAAAATATCCATGTCCAAAAATCAGTTTTCAGACTTCTTTCACTATCTTCTCTGTTTTAAAACAAAATATCCATGTCCAAAAATCAGTTTTGAGACTTCTTTCACTATCTTCTCTGCTTTAAAACAAAATATCCATGTCCAAAAATCAGTTTTGAGACTTCTTTCACTATCTTCTCTGCTTTAAAACAAAATATCCATGTCCAAAAATCAGTTTTCAGACTTCTTTCACTATCTTCTCTGCTTTAAAACAAAATATCCATGTCCAAAAATCAGTTTTCAGACTTCTTTCACTATCTTCTCTGCTTTAAAACAAAATATCCATGTCCAAAAATCAGTTTTCAGACTTCTTTCACTATCTTCTCTGCTTTAAAACAAAATATCCATGTCCAAAAATCAGTTTTGAGACTTCTTTCACTATCTTCTCTGCTTTAAAACAAAATATCCATGTCCAAAAATCAGTTTTGAGACTTCTTTCACTATCTTCTCTGCTTTCAAACAAAATAGTTCAGTGATGTCAAAGCGAAAAGTTTCTTTTCAGATCAGTCTCAGAATAAGAAGTCAACGAATGGCCACAAATGGTGACAATTTTTTCCTTGCTAAAGAATCATAGTTGCACTTAAAATTTGTTCTCAGTTGGTTGGCACGATCGCAGGACGTTCGTCCCTAGTGGTGACTTGGTGCAACGCGTTACACCAAGTCATGCGAATGTCACTGTTGACACACATTGTGGGACTAAAAGCTGTTACATCGCGTTGTGATGTTGAAATTAATTACATCATGTTGTGGCTTAAGCTCTCGTTTCATTGTTGTTGCATGGTTGTCACTCGTTACGTCAAGTTGTATCGTTGACACTCGTGTTGACATTCCTGACATCATGTTGTGTTATCTAATGTGTTGACATTCCTGACATCATGTTGTGTTACCTAATGTGTTGACATTCCTGACATCATGTTGTGTTACCTAATGTGCTGACATTTCTGACATCATGCTGTGTGATCTGACATACTTATATGATTTGTAGATGACACACGATGATCTTGTCGTGTGTCGGACGTAATTATACCATGTTGTTTGGTTGACACTGATTATATCATGTTGTTTGGCAGACACTATGAACATCATGTTGTATTATTGACATGAATATCATGTTGTATGGCTGACAATAAGAACATTATGTTGTGTGGCTGACAATAAGAACATCATGTTGTGTGGCTGACAATAAGAACATCATGTTGTGTGGCTGACTCTAAGAACATTATGTATGGCTGACACTAAGATCATCATGTTGTATGCCTGACACTAAGAACATTATCTATGGCTGACACTAAGAACATTATGTATGGCTGACACTAAGAACATCATGTTGTATGCCTGACACTAATAACATTATGTATGGCTGACACTAAGAACATTATGTATGGCTGACACTAAGAACATTATATATGGCTGACACTAAGAACATCATGTTGTAAGGCTGACAAAAAGAACATCATGTTGTGTGGCTGACACTAAGAACATTATGTATGGCTGACTTTTACAAGTCATCGGGATGACAATGGTTTCTTTTGGTCAAGTCAAAATTAGGCTACTAAACATTTTGGTGCACAAAGCCATAAGTGAGACATCAAGAGTTTGACATTGTTGCAAGGTTTGGCAAACTTTATTTAGCCTTTTAGCAGTCTGTTATCAGTTTAATTTTAGCTTTATATATATATATATTATGCAACCATTCTAAAATATTCATAAGGAAAATTTATTACCCACATGTTTACACTTTGGCTACATCGAAAAATAGTGTCTTTATTTTTATTTTTTCTGATCCCCTTTCCAACTGTCTCTCATTGAATGCGTCCTCTTTTGTACCGAATCTTGTTTTATCTCTTAGTTAATGTGTCTTTCACTCTTTTTCACTGACACTTGTTGCATCCTGTTTGTATGTCTCACTCTTGTTCATTGATTTGTTTATCTCTTAGTTAATGTGTCTTTCACTCTTTTTCACTGACACTTGTTGCATCCTGTTTGTATGTCTCACTCTTGTTCATTGATTTGTTTATCTCTTAGTTAATGTGTCTATCTCTTCTTCACTGACTTATTTTTAAATGTCTGTGACGCTCTGTCTCTCACCGAATGTCTCTCTTCTTCATTGACTTACTTGGCTGGCTGTCCTTGCTGCTCAGTGTTTTACAACCGAGTCAGTGCAGAGTGCAATTAGTTCAAGGCCGTTTGCATCACTATCAACCACGAGGCGACTTTTAATTTTAAATTTATTAGTATTCATGCGTCAGTACTCGTGAACGATAATGTCAACTTTGTAATAAGTGCGGTCACCTCCCCAGGCGGTCATTACGGCAAATAGAGCTTGCAATCTGCGACTCATTCTGGATAGCAGTGTGAAAAAACGTTTGGAATCGGTTAGACACATGTTAGTGTCGGGTAGAAATGTTTGATGTCAGAGATGTTTGCTGTAACTCAGAGACATTTGGTGTCAGAGATGTTGAGAGTATATGTTTAGTGTAACTCGGAGACTTTGGCGTCAGAGAGTATATGTTTGGTGTAACTCGGAGACTTTGGTGTCAGAGAGTATATGTTTGGTGTAACTCGGAGGCTTTGGTGTCAGAGAGTATATGTTTGGTGTAACTCGGAGACTTTGGTGTCAGAGAGTATATGTTTGGTGTAACTCGGAGACTTTGGTGTCAAGAGAGTATATGTTTGGTGTAACTCGGAGACTTTGGTGTCAGAGAGTTTGGTGTAACTCAGAGACTTTAGTGTGAGAGCCGTAGAGTGTAATTTAGAGATATGTGGTGTAAGTTTTAGACGTTTGGTGTAGGAGACGTTTGTGTAAGTTATAGATGTTTGGTGTGCGTTAGCGGTGTCTGTTGTCAGTTAGAGACGTTTGGTGTGAGTTAAAGACGTTTGTCTGAGTTAGAGGTGTATGTTGTCAGTTAAAGGCGTTTGGTGTAAGTTAAAGACGTTTTGTGTCAGTTAGCGACGTTTGGTGTGAGTTAAAAGTGTCAGTTGTTCAGATACAGACGCTTAGTGTCAGAGAGGTTTGGTGTTAGAAATATTTAGTGCAAGTTAGAAATGTTTAGCGTTTGATAGAAATGTTTGCTGTTATAAATGTATAGCGTTTGATAGAAATGTTTGTTGTTATAAATGTTTAGCGTAAGGTTGAGATGTTTGCTGTTAGAAATGTTTAGCGTAAGGTTGAGATGTTTGCTGTTATAAATGTATAGCGTAAGGTTGAGATGTTTGCTGTTATAAATGTATAGCGTAAGATAGAAATGTTTGTTGTTATAAATGTTTAGCGTAAGATAGAAATGTTTGTTGTTATAAATGTTTAGCGTAAGATAGAAATGTATAGCGTAAGGTTGAGATGTTTGCTGTTATAAATGTTTAGCGTAAGATAGAAATGTATAGCGTAAGGTTGAGATGTTTGCTGTTATAAATGTATAGTGTAAGATAGAAATGTATAGCGTAAGGTTGAGATGTTTGCTGTTATAAATGTTTAGCGTAAGATAGAAATGTATAGCGTAAGTTTGAGATGTTTGCTGTTATAAATGTATAGTGTAAGATAGAAATGTATAGCGTAAGGTTGAGATGTTTGCTGTTTGTTTTCAATTGCAGACGTTCAGCGTCATAGAGTTTACAAAGGTGCCATATACAGAAAAGTGGTTTTTTTGTATATTTATTATTATTTTTTTGTTAGATTACACAGTGCCATATACAGACAAGTGGTTTTTTTGTATATTTATTATTATTTTTTTGTTAGATTACACAGTGCCATATACAGACAAGTGTTTTTTTGTATATTTATTATTATTTTTTTGTTAGATTACGCAGTGCCGTATACAGACAAGTGTTTTTTTGTATTATTATTTTTTTGTTAGATTACACAGTGCCATATACAGACAAGTGTTTTTTTGTATTATTATTTTTTTGTTAGATTACACAGAGCCATATACAGACAAGTGTTTTTTTGTATTATTATTTTTTTGTTAGATTACACAGAGCCATATACAGACAGGTGTTTTTTGTATATTTATTATTTTTTGTTAGATTACACAGAGCCATCTGACGATTGAGAGCTTTTGCCTCTGGCCGCAATGGTCATGTCCGTGTAGTTGGACAAGACAGGACAGAAGATGGCAAGCGCTGTGACCGTAATGGCCAGCACGTAGCTCCACCCCATCCTGCAGTGTCCCACGCAGTAGGCTCGGGTGGAGTCGCAGTAGTACTGGAAAAAGGGGGTGGAGAAGCCGAGCGGAAACATTAGAAGTCCGGCCAACATGATAAGCACTGAAATAAAGAATAAAAAATATATAGTACAGCAAGGACAAACTGAAAGCAATTATCAAATTAATGCTTAACACAACCATTTGAAACTGTTGTAAAATTAATAACATTAATAAGGTTAATAAAAATAAGGTCGGGTCACTTGGACAATTCAACAATTTATAAAACAACCAAGTTTAGAAATAGTGATAAGCAAATTTACTCCATGTTCCATTTCTTATTAAGTTTTAAATTGTTTTCCATTGCAATTGGGTTTTCCTAGCCCTTATCAATGTTGCAAAAAAGTGTGTGAAATACTATTGAGAGTGCACCTAAATCAGGTTATGTGCAAACTTTTATCATTTATCATTAATAACTCTATTTCTCTTCATTGATGAAAACTATCTTGTAATTTAAATTGACACTAAATTGTTCAATTGTGTTTTAGGATATGAGACTGCTAGATATTAAAATTGTTTGAATGTGGTTTTGTGGAAATATTGATGTCAAGTAATCTTTTTCATTGTGTTTGTTATATGTATATTTGATTGTTGATTTAATAAATTTATTTACCTTCTTACACATATTGATAACCTTATGCTGGGAAAGAAAGTGGGTGAATGGTGGCACACTTAATATAGATTAAAGACGGATTTGTCTTCTCCTTTAGTAAGAAGTTTTCCACCTACGGAAATATTGTGTGACAGTAAATATTTTTCTTTAATGTTACAGCGCCTCCATATCGCCAAGCAAGAGAGATGAATGGTGTTTGCTGGAGAATTATTAATAATATAAATTAAGATTTTCATCACTTGTAATTAGTTATGGACTATTAATTAATTAATAATAATCATAACCATTAACCAAGTGGCGTTGGCATCACAGAAGATAATATTATAAAGTTTACAAATACTTGAGACAAAAGGTATTGCAGAATGTACATCCTGGAGGAAAAAAAAAACTTAATACAGACTAACAAAGACTAAAGAAAACTATCATTAAATTATCATAATTGCAATCTGATAAGTAATTAAAAATGAACATGAGAAACATGTGGAAAATGGTAGTAAATTTTAGTTTAGCGTAGATAAGTGATGTATTTCAGACGAGGGGACTAAAATTTGATGGGTCTCAGACGAAGGGGACTAAAGTATAATACTATAATATGTTGACGTATTTCAGGCGAAGTGAATTAAGGTATGTTGACGTATTTCAGGCGAAGTGAATTAAGGTATATGTTGACGTATTTCAGGCGAAGTGAATTAAGGTATAATATGTTGATGTATTTCAAATGAAGGGGACTAAGCTATAATATATAGATGTATTTCAGGCAAAGGGACTAATAAGCTATAATACGGTGACAAATTCTTTTATTTAATTGGGATAATAAATATAAAGCAAATACAGACCCTACTGTTAAACTGACAACAAAATTTGTAAAGAGAAAAGAAGAGTTATACTACAGAACTGACAACAAAATTTGTAAAGAGAAAAGAAAAGTTATACTACAGAACGTGCAAGAGTAAGTAGATATTAATTGTTTTTAATTTTAAAAAATCCAGTTAGAACGCTTAATCGGCCGAGGACGTTTTGATTTTGACATTAATTTCATTAGGTAACGTCTATATTTTATAGTCATAAACTGTGACGTCATTTTATAGAAAGACATTACATTTCATTACGACACGTCTATATTTTATAGTCATAAACTGTGCGGTCATTTTATAGAAAGACATTACATTTCATTACGACACGTCTAAATTTTATAAAGTCATAAATTTTGAGGTTACAGTCCATAGAAACATTTCATTTATTACGTAATCTGTTTAAGTAAATCATAATTTTTAATACGTCATTTTATTATTTCGTCAGAAGATAATGCAAATAATGTCACCAGTGTTTACATCATACAGATAATAATAACTAAAACTAAGCAGCAGACAATAAACAAGAAAACTTAAAATTAAACTCATGGCCCAAAATCTAATCAAAATAATTTTTTTACAACCCTCCCCTCCCCACGCAGACTAATATAAATTAAGTTGAAATTCTAAAAGGTAAATTAAAAAAATCTCTCAACCAAGCATTCAACCAAAGAACGAAACTTAGTAGAAATAAGTTTACAAAGTATATAAAAATACTCTCAACCAAGCAGTCAACCAAATAACGAAACTTAGTAGAAATAAGTTTACAAAGTACATTTGATTCCCTTTAATAAACACGCACGCACACACACGCACGCACACACACGCACGCACGCACGCACGCACGCACACACACACACACACACACACACACGCACACACACACACACACACACACACACACACACGCACACACACACACACACTGTATGATGTAGTATAGAAGTGATTTGGGTGTTCCACGAGATTCAGTGTCACGTGGAGGGAGGGGCGAAATGGAAGAGAAACTGACATTTCAACCTGAAAAATTACTTCAAAAGCAAAGTCGTGGACATGGGTAGAATAATAAAAAACAAAGATGGCAAGTCCATTGTCTTAAGTTTAAATACGTCGTTAACTATTTTTTTCTCAATGAGCGTTTTTATGTCATTTTTGTTCTTTTTCTTTGTTTTTTGGGAGTAAGTTACTGCCGGAACACACGCTCACATGCACAAGAAGTCGTTCGCGCATGCGCTCAATTAAGCACAGTCATCGTGCCCGAAATACAATGAGTCGCCGTGAGGCGCTCCCTTAACACCGATTATAATCTCGCCTCTTCACTTTGATAGCAGACCCTCTTAAAAACTGCTCTGCCATATCTTTAAGTGAATTGCTCTTCAAACGAAATGAGAGTGAAAAGAGGATGGCCGCCTCGGAGCTGTCCCGCAGTGAAGCCCAGGCCCATAGTTAATTGGATAATGTGTCACTAGCCCTGCCCCCGTAATGAGACTTGGAGGGGTGAGTCACACGACTTTGTTCCTCAGATTCCTTCACCCACTCTTGGAGAATGGGGGTTCTGACAGGGATTCCTTCACCCACTCTTGAAGAATGGGGTTCTGATGGGGATGCCGCACTTGGAGTGAAGTCTATTGGATATAATTTTACTTTAACTGGAACAGAATCGAGCAGGGGAGAAAAAGAAATATTGTTGATGAACTGTTTCATGAAGGTTTCCAACAGCAATTTTCAAAGAAGACTCTCAGGATTAGAAAAAGTTAACTAGTTCAAAGGTCATCATTTTCAAATATTTAATACCTCCCTCCCCACAAAAAAACTGAAGTTTATTATGCATTTTTTTTAAAAGAAAGAAGATATTAATACCTCAAGAATGAAAATGATCACTAACCACTAGTCAGTTCCCCTACCAGAAACTAACTTTTAAAAACTATTCTATGACAGCTTTGCAATGCAGTATTGTTTAATAATGGCATGTCCTCCCTAGAGAAGTTCTTGCGGAAAGAGTTTTTAAAAATAAAATAAAAATCCTGGAATGGCCAACAAAACGGAATTTCAAGAGAACTGGAAAATCTTTCGTCAGGCGAAAGATTAATGACTTGTTTCCCTTTCCGGAGGCAGATGAGATCCGGGGAGGTTGCATGATATTTCCCAGGGGCGGTCACCCCTGTCTGACGTTTGTTCACAGCTGAAGACGCACTTTTTAAAATCCACATTGTTAGCAACAGCTCTCTCCTTTATTTCTATCCACTCTAGCCACCCGCCTTTCCTTTGTTTTCTTGTCAGTTAGTACTGGTGGTTTTGGGGTGAGTGCTGTTACTGTGTGTGATAAATGAGATGTTTCTACTGGTGGTGTTTTGTGCAAGACATAACTGCACTGATGGTGTTTGCATTAGAGACAGTTGCATTGATCTAATTGGTACTGGTGGCATTTGCATTGGTGGTGTTTTCGCTTGAGGTGTTGTATTAGTGATTTCTGACTAATTCTGTTGGCAGTGGACGTGTAGGGGTGCTTTAGTGGTAAGGGTAGTATTGATAACGGCAATTGTTGGTATGGTAGTATTGATAACGACAATTGTTGGTATGGTAGTATTGATAACGACAATTGTTGGTATGGTAGTATTGATAACGACAATTGTTGGTATGGTAGTATTGATAACGACAATTGTTGGTATTGGGGGAAAAACATCTAATAATGACGGTGTGATTTCTTAGAGGTGTATTTATAATGGCGATATTGGCAGCTGTGGAACTGTTATTAGTCGTGTTTTATTGTAGGCATCTGCACTAGAGTGTTACATTGTAGACATCTGCACTAGTGGTGTTACAGTGTAGATATCTGCACTAGTGGTGTTACAGTGTAGACATCTGCACTAGTGGTGTTTGCTGTAGTGACATTGGCATTGGTGCCTTTTTAAACTACTTCTTTGAACTGACAGTTTTTGCAACGGTGTAGTTTCCAACGATAATATTAGTTTTAATTTTTTATTTAAATGATGGAAACGTGAGTTTTATGAAATTAGAAATTATTCGTTTATGTTGCCTTTGTTGCCATGTGAGCGGAAACGCAAACATACTTCCAACTGGATGATAAACGGTTAAAGGATGAATTAAATTCATGGAAAATTTCACGCATAAACTCTCTCGTTACTCAGTTTATTTTCTCTGGTAACACAAAACAAACCAAAACAATCAAATTACACATCAAATCCTCGATCCTCAGCACATTATTAGTTCACACGATCCTCAGCACATTATTAGTTCACACGATCCTCAGCACATTATTAATTCACACACTCATTTTTGCAACATAATCATATTCGCGCATAACAGTGCCAACAGAATTACTTTATGATGCAATGTAAAAGAAATATAAAACCACAATGTCACTTAAACATTACCATCATAAAACTATCACTCTTTACTAGTCTAAAACATATTCATTATCACTCATAACATTTTACAATTAGTTTTTGAGGGATGTGTAAAAACGTCCAACGAACTAAATTAACGTAAAACCTCTTTTCGTCAGCTGAAGGCGAACTGGAAATTGCGACAAGACAGTTCAGAGAGTGCGCTTCTGCCGTGTGCAAAAAAAAATTTGATTTATACATTGCCCATCCACTCTTACTTCCCCTATCAACACCACATCAGTAATATTAAGTGCAGAGTCGGGAAGGGAGACCAGTACCAACAGCTACAGTCACACCACTACAATGATTGGCTAATGCCACACCACTACAATGATTGGCTAATGCCACACCACTACAATGATTGGCTAATGCCATACCACTACAATGATTGGCTAGTGCCATACCATTACAATGATTGGCTAATGCCACACAATTACAATGGTTGGCTCATGCCACACCACTACAATGATTGGCTAATGTCACATCACTAAAACGAATCATGATTGGCTAATGTCACACCACTACAATGATTGGTTAGTCACACCACTACAATATTGACTACTCAGACATTGCAATTACTGGCTAGTTACTCCACTGCACTGATTGGCTTGGCTAGTCAAATCATTACATTGATTGGCTAATCATTCCACTAAACTTGTTGGCTTGGCTATTCAAATCATTACATTGACTGGCTAATCATTCCACTACACTTGTTGGCTTGGCTAGTCATACCATTCCATTGAATGACTAATCATTCCACTACACCGGTTGGCTTGGCTAGTCGTACCATTACATTGATTGGCTAATCATTCCACTACATTGGTTGGCTTGGCTAGTCATACCATTACATTGATTGGCTAATCATTCCACTACACCGGTTGGCTTGGCTAGCCACACAATTATATTGATTGTCTAATCATTCAACTACTTCGGTTGGTTTGGCTAGTCACACCATTACATTGGCTAATCATGCCACTGATTAGTTACATTAGCACACCACTTTACTTACTGGCCATCCATTCTACTATATAGATTGACTAGTCATTATCACACCACTTTACTTACTGGCCATTCATTCTACTATATAGAATGACTAGTCATTATCACACCACTTTACTTACTGGCCATTCATTCTACTATATAGAATGACTAGTCATTATCACACCACTTTACTGACTGGCCGACTACACTACATTAGCTAGTCATGCCACTTACTGACTGACTAATCGTGACACTATGTTGATTGGCTTGTCACGACGCTATATTGACTGACCAGTCACATTATTGTACGTTTGAAAAAAAATCAAATTCGCATCACATAGCTTGAAATATTACTTGGAACACACTCCCAAAAATGTTAATCTTATCCACATTAACATAATCATATCAACATTGGCATAATCTTATTCACATTAACATAATCATATCAACATTCGCATAATCTTATTCACATTAACATAATCATATCAACATTCGCATAATCTTATTCACATTAACATAATCATATTCACATTAACATAATCATATCAAAATTGGCATAATCTTATCCACATTAACATAATCATATCAAAATTGGCATAATCGTATCCACATTAACATAAGGCGCGCGTATGCTCACACGCACACAAACACATGCACTGACACGTAAAACGAAGAAAAGCAGAGAATAGATAAGGGAGATAATAGAATGTTTTGGTGATTTGTGGGAGTGAGTGTCCGCACTTTGTTTCACTAACTGGTATTGCGAAAAGGGCATCAGATAAGGAAGCGAAACAAACAACGTAGCCCGGTCTTAATATAGCTTGTGCACCAATATACCAGCAATTAAGCATATCTCCAACAGCTATCTCTAACAGTATCTTCAACAGCTACCTTTAACAGCTATCTCCAACAGCTATCTCTCACATAAATCCCTTATGGATTGTTTTCTTCGATGTGGCCCGCAAAGGCCGAACAGCTACATTTGCACGAATAGAGTTTCAAAGCGATCAAGTGACTAGTTGAATCGAAAAATTCGTGAGAAGCCGTGAACAGGTTCTAGCGCTAGTTAAACTAAAAGGCACATAAACATAATCAAGTACAAAACACTAGCACTTGACCTGACGCCAGTTGAAAATGTCATCATTTACATATATACATTGTCTTTCTATTTGTTGGAAACCAAGCTTGCTTGCTAATGTAAGGGGCGCTTTCGGCTTCCGCCGCTTTCGCGCTGGAAACCAAGAAATGTTCTCTCTTCTTTTCTCTCTCTCTCTCTTCGTTTCCCCCCTCCTCCCTCGTTTTCTCTCCTGTCTTCACTGCTTTCCTTCTTTTCCATTTTTCTTCCTATCTCTTCCTCCCTAACCCTTTATCTCTTCTTCCTCCCTAACCCTTTATCTCTTCTTCCTCCCTAACCCTTTATCTCTTCTTCCTCCCTAACCCTTTATCTCTTCTTCCTCCCTTGTCTTTCTCTTTCTTCCTTTCCGTTACCACTTCTCCCTCCTCATTCTTTCTCTCTTACCCCCTCCCTCCCTTTTCCTTTATCTCTTCCTCCTCCTGTCTTTCACTCTCTTCATCACTTTTTATCTCTTCTTCCCCATATTCCTATCTTTTTCTGTTTCTTCTTCCTTCCCTTCTTTCTACATTCACTTTTCTATTTCTTCTTCTCCCTCTTTCTTCCTCTCTCATCACACCCCCCCCCCATCTCTTTCCTCCTAATCTTTAATGTGAGAATGTAATGCCGTTATTTACATCGTTTTCTGTTTGGTTTTTAAAGTATTTTATTTTTTCCCTTGTTTACTAGTGCTGCTATTTATTCCTCTCTTAAATTAATAATAAAAAAAAAATCCAAACCTGAATAGTTTTGGACCTGATTTATATAAGGTCTTCTGCAGAAGGAAATATATTTATTTGTTTCATCAGAATCCCGCTAAAGATAATCTCATTAAAGAGATTTTCGCTGAACATAATTTCGCTAATCCTAATCCCGTTAATTTAATTCTAGCTAAGAGACATCTCAGTGTCCTGGTTCTATCTAATCTTGTTGTCGCTAGTCTTGACGTCACTCATCTAACTTCTGTTGCCTTGATTGTCGATTATCTTGTTGTCGCTAGTCTTGACGTCACTCATCTAACTTCTGTTGCCTTGATTGTCGATTATCTTGTTGTCGCTAGTCTTGACGTCACTCATCTAACTTCTGTTGCCTTGATTGCGAATTATCTTGTTGTCGCTAGTCTTGACGTGGCTCATCTAATTGTTGCCTCTATTCTCGATAATCTTGTTTCCACTAAATGTAATCGAGTTTTTTCGGTCTTATTAACCAGATTCTTACTAACTTTACAATGACAATGACAATGACAATGACAATGACAATGACAATCTTAAGCGCAGGTTTATAGATATAATGTACAACTTTGTGATAAGCAGTACTTGTCATAATTTTAATAGTTATGGGCAGACAGACAGGCAGACGGAGAAGGAAAGAGATGGAGGGAAAGAAATGAAAAAAATCTAGATGTAACTGTTATGGAAAAACCTTAAAATATTATACGCAAGTTTATGACGTTTGTAACAACTAAAAATATTTAAAAGAATACATGCGCTTATAAAATAAATAGATAACCCTGCAATAAAACCCTCCATATCTGGACAACCACCGCCATTATCATCATGATCATAATGACTATCATCATCAAAATCTGTTCTTCCAGGGTGTGCTATTCCTCACTGGTAGATAAAAGCTGTTGACATAAAACACAAGGCGATGACTCTACTGGCAAGCATAAGGTGTTTCATGCTGCAATCGATACCTTAATGGCGCCTTGTGTAGTACTTTCATTGCAAAAAGGAAAAAAAAAACCGAGAAGAAAGAGAGGAGTTGTTTCTTTTTTTCTCCTTGAAGTTTTTCTCAGTCCCTTCAGCAGTCACGTGGTAAAATGATGGCTGGAGGTGATAATGCGCTACCTTTAAAGAGAGAAAGAGAGCGAAAGAAAAAAAAAAGTGGAGATAACTCCTAAACCCTATCGATTACTGACGGCCGTCTTCAGGTGGTGGGTTTTTTCTTTCGGAAACAGCAACTGAACGCCTGTGCTGTGCATGTTGCCAGATCCTTTCAAAGAATGCCTTCGGGTTAACATTAGTTCTGACCCGGATTTCAGTGTTGGCCCGCAGTATGGCGCGTTCAGAGGACTTGCTGCACTCGCGTGTGGAAGGATTTTAGATTATGCGCCTGAATACGTTTCTGTTATGTAAAGGTTAGTGCGTCTGCCTGTGTGCTTGTTTGTCAAAGCGTTTGCATTGTGTTTGTTTGCTTTAAGCCTTCCTAACGGTGACGTGTGTGTGGTATGAAATAGTACGCCTACGTTAGACATAATTAAGGTGAAAAGAACAGAACTAAAAATAGAAAGGACTGAGGCAAAGAAAGTTGTGTGTGTGTGTGTTTTCTTAAGAAAGAAATACAGAATGTAGCAAAGACTGGAAAAAAGAATGAAGAAAAGAAATTTAGAAGGAAAGCAGAAAGAAAGAAAAATTAACAAAAGAAAAGAAACAAAACAAGAATCAGAAGATGGAAAGAATAAAAGAAAGGAAATTAAAGAAAGAATTGAAAGAAAGAAAAAATAAAGATAGAGATAATGAAGAAGTAATAGAAAAGAAAAAAGAAGAATAGAAGGGAGAAAATGAACAGGAAAGGAGAAGAAAGGAAAGAAAAAGGGAATGAAAGAAGGTAGGGAGTAAACGAAAGAAAGGATGAAAGGGTAGGAAATAAGAAGAAAAAGAAGAAGAAGTGAAGGAAGGATGGAGGGAAGGAAAGAGAATTAGTGTAACGAAAAGAACGAAAAATGAAATGAAAAATGTATATGACAGAAACAAAAAGAGGAAAGAAAAGAACGAAAAATAACATTTAAAAAATGAATATGACAGAAACAAGAAGAGGAAAGAAGAAAAATGGAAGGAATAAAATAAAACAAAAGAATAGTAAGATGGATTGAAAAAAGAATAGGAAGAGAGTAAACAGAAAGGAAGAAAGGAAAGAAAAAGAGAGAGGAAAGGAGGGGGAAAGAACGAAGGAAAAAAGGAAAAGAAGGAAAGCAAGAAATAAGGAAGTTAGAAAAGAAATGAATGCAGGAAAAGTCAAGGAAGAAAGAAAGGAAATAAATCTAAACAGAAAAGGGAAGAAAAGTAAAAGAAATAAGCAAGATTAACAGAGATACCGGAAGAAAGAGAAAAAAGCAGAAAAGAAAAGAAACAATCGAGGGGAGAGAACAGAAAGGAAGGAAGCAAGAAATGGGAGAAAGACAAGAGAAGAGGAAGGAAGAAAGAAAAAGGAGAAAGACAATAAAAGAGGAAGGAAGAAAGCAAGAAAGGAGAGAAAGACAAGAGGAGAAGAAGAAAGCAAGAAAGGAGAGAAAGACAAGAAGAAGGAAGAAAAAAGGAAAGACAAGAGAGAAGAAGGAAGGAAGAAAAGGAGAAAGACAAGAAAAGAGGAAGGAAGAAAGCAAGAAAGGAGAGAAAGACAAGAGAAGAAGAAGGAAAAAAGAAAAAGAAATGTATGACGTGGTACGAAATGGTAGACAGTAACCATGAATGACGTGTTGCAAAGGCCGATAACACCAAATTAATCAAAATCGTGTGATAATGTAAACGTCTGCCTAACCATAGATATGTTAACAGGATCGCTGACTTAACCTCGGCATCTCTCAAAGAAAAGACAGAAGCCCATATGTTTTCTTGCGCAGCGTCCGCCTTCTACTTCAGCCTAAGTCCTATCTAAGGGGAGGTGATCCTTACCGCACACGTCATTGCTATGGGGGAGATGACTCTTATTGCTCGCTCGTCTATTCTGCTGCGCTATTCGAGGATGCTAAATCATTCCGAAAAACAACTGATAAGAGCCGCTAAACATACGCCCAGCGCCTCTCCCGGTCGTAAAATATAGTTTCAATTAATATTAACAAGATAAAACTATTTTAACTTTATATTGATATATCGTTCACGTATCAAACGTGTATTCAGAAAACTGTCCCCGGTATTATCTAATCATGATCTCGAACTCGCCCAGCATCTTTGCCTTCAGTTCTTCATCCCACCTCCACAACCACTACCACAACCATGATTTTCTTCATATTCCCTAAACAGTCCCCATTGCTGAAGTTCACACAATCTCGATAGCCTCCCCACTTGGATGTTCCCATAATCCCGATCCTGCTCTGTTCCTGATATCCTGCTTATGTCCTTGTGTTCCCGATCGTGACCCGCTTAGAAATGAAAAACTGTGATGTCCAACGGTAACTTATTAATAAGAACATTCCTTCGATTACAAAGAAATTGCTTTAAAAAGGAAAAAAACAGAAACGAGATTTATCTTTGACGGTAGCGGCAGAAGAGATCTTTTTCTTTTAAAGAGTCAGAGAATTTTATTGTTTGCTTTTGTGACTAGAAAGAAAAAGTCTAAAGGTGACAGAGAGAGGTGGAGGAATAAGAATTAAAGGGCTTGGAGGGTGGGTTTGGGGAGAAGGGGCAGAATAAAGAACCAAATATGATTTTTATTTTAAAGAAACAAAACCTATAAATAAAATGTGGAATGGAGGAAGGGGACACAGCAAAGGCATAAAAGCAGTTACGAAATGGAAAAGATTAAATAGGCAAATGCAAATTTAATGAAAATAAACGGAGGGGAAAAATCGGGGATTAAAAAGGATTAAAAAGTGAAATACAAATAAAAAATGAAAGAGAAAAGAAAAATAATGAGAAACAGAGAAAGCATGATAATTAGGAGAAATGAAAGCACAGACAGAGAAGAGTAAAGAAATGGGAATTAAAGAACCAAGACAAGTGAAAGTAAAAAAGGTTAGAAATTTTTAAAACTATAATAATAATAAGAAGAAGAAGTTATATATATAGAAAGAAAGAAAGAAAGAAAGAAAGAAAGGAAAAAGGAAGGAATAAAGAAAGAAAGAAAGAAAGAAAGGAAGGAAGAAAAAAGGAAGGAATAAAGAAAGAAAGAAAGGAAAAAAGGAAGGAATAAAGAAAGAAAGAAAGAAAGAAAGAAAGAAAGGAAAAAAGGAAGGAATAAAGAAAGAAAGAAAGAAAGAAAGGAAAAAAGGAAAGAATAAAGAAAGAAAGAAAAAAAGAAAGAAAGAAAGAAAAAGAACGAAAGAAGTCAAAAGGAATGATCAGAATATTTTCCCCTGTTTTTACAGAGTGTTTGTTTCTTTTGAATTCGGAAGAAAAAAAAACCACCCCAAAACCACTACTAATGTATTTGTTAAGAAACAGGAAACAACGTCTTATATCGATCTCTAGTATAGCTCTTTTCTCTGTATTCCTGATTCCGCTCTGTCGGTTATCGATCTTGAAAGCCGAGTTAAGTGCCAAGTGGTCCTTGTTTGTGAGACCAAAACCTTGCTGAAGAATGTTCACTACGGTTTACATGACGTTAGTGCGTGTTAATAGTCAGTGTTCATGACGTCATTAGAGGCGTATTTGGAGCTGAATGACAATAATATTTCTTTCCAAGATTTGTATCCCTGTCGCAGTTAGGGATATCGGACTTCGATCTGCCTATTCATAGTTGTGACGTCATGAATACGATATTTGAGTGGAGTGCATGCACAGCTATTAGTTGTGGCTTCATTCTTATTTACTTTCTCATGACGTCATTAGATGAGAAATACGCGTGTGAGTAGCATCGCTAATAGTTCTGCTCTCCTGCCCACTCATGACGTAATTAATTGAGAATTATGCAGTACCCAGTGTGAGTAGAAAACGCATAGCTATTAGTTGTGCCCTCGTTTTCATGACGTAATGAATTGGGAATTATGCAGTACCAAGTGTGAGTAGAAAACGCATAGCTATTAGTTGTGCCCTCGTTTTCATGACGTAATTAATTAGGACTAATATGGCGTAAAGTGTGAGTAGGACAAGTTTAGTCCTCATTCCAAGCAGCAAGACTCCATTAGGGCGCGATTAGCATTCAGTTTGGCTATAGTTAATTAACAGGAAGTCATTATTAAACTGATTGGGTTAATGTCTGAAAAAGTTCAATGTACTTTGAAATCATTTACATAAACAAAACACGATTTACGTACATTCTGATAGAACTTGAGGAAAATTAGATTTTAAAAAAAAATTATAATTTTTATTTGTTTGTTTTTTAGGAGAGGAAGGGAAAATTGATCGTTAGGAAATGACTCATCGTGTTATAAATAGAACTAATTATTGACCGTTAAAAAGAAAGAATATCACTGGGTATTACACTACAAGACAGCTAAATTGGAAGCCTTCGCGAAGAAAGTCTAGCTCTGAAGTAAAAAGTGCTGACTTCATGAAACCAGTTTCTTTCGATTCATCAACAGTAGTGACTTTGAAATTTGGGTCAGAGCTGAGAACTCAAATCTAAGACTGATTTTCCCTTTAATAAAACCGTCACCTTTAATTTCGTGTCGTATTTCCTCCACTTAACTAACCACCGTGCTCTGCATAAGTGGCTATGCTTTTACTGAAACTAATTTGTGTCCTTGTGTGTCCTTGTACAAGTGATTCCGTGTTCTCTTGAGGCTCATTATTATTTGTTTTAAATGTGTGTCCTTGTACAAGTGATTCCGTACTCTCTTGAGGCTCATTGTTATTTGTTTAATTGTCCTAGAACCAGAATCTATGGGCACTCTTCAGTCTCAGTATTATTTGATTTAATGTGTCATAGAACCACAATCTATATACACTCTTCAACCCCATTATTAGCTGATTTAGAAGTATGTCCTACAACTAGAAACTGAATTGTCTTGAGACTCACTAGAATATGTTTAGGTATCTGTCCTAGTACGAGTGGACCGCAAAAGTGTTATTTTGAAACTCGTTCTTACAATGTTGGGGGGGGGGTCTTAGTACCACTAACTGTCCACTTTAATTATGAAACTATTAAATTGTTTTAAGTCTGTGTTGTAGTTGTACCAATGACTGCAAGCTTTTTCCTTTGAAACTCGTTATTGCATTGTTTTAAGTGATTATACCAGTAACAGATTGTCTTCAGACATCTTCAAATTCCTTGAAAAGAGTTTTTCATATCGGTGGCAAAAATTTCACTAAAACCCGGCGATGATTTTAGTGAAGTAATGTAATTGATAGACATGATTTTAGTGAAGTATAATTGAAAGACATGATCTTAGTGAAGTAATGTAATTGATAGACATGATTTTAGTGAAGTAAT
Source organism: Sinotaia quadrata (assembly GCA_028829895.1). NCBI lineage: Eukaryota > Metazoa > Mollusca > Gastropoda > Architaenioglossa > Viviparidae > Sinotaia > Sinotaia quadrata. The sequence goes on along the minus strand of CM054183.1, from coordinate 96,652,907 downwards.
ATAATTGATAGACATGGTCTGCTCATAAAGAACGGATTAGCAAAATGCCATTTTTCAGGATGTCACTTACCTCAGTCTTGGGTTATTCCCCTCAGCCTGTGATAATTTCTATTTCTGATCATTTCTTAGTCCGGAAGCCTTTTCCTGAGTGTCTGAGTTATTCCCCTTAGCCTTTGTATAATTTCTCTATTTCTGATCATTTCTTAGTCCGGAAGCCTTTTCCTGAGTGTCTGAGTTATGCTTATTCCCCTCTGCCTTTGTGTAATTTCTCTCATTCTTTTGATTATCTTCCTCAGTTTTTGATTAATTCCCTCAGTGTTTAAATAATTTACGTCAGTCTTTGGTAATTTACGTCAGATTTTGGTCATTTTCGTCAGACTTTGGTCATTTTTGTCAGACTTTGGTCATTTTCGTCAGACTTTAGTAATTTACGTCAGACTTTGGTCATTTTCGTCAGACTTTGGTCATTTCCTCAGGCTATGTATGGTTCAGTGACTGCAGTCTTCATGTCATTCATCCAAGCATTACCGATATTTACCACAAGTTTGGGGTCATTTGTCTTATATTTGGGTCAATGTACCTTATATTTGAATAATTACCTTATATTTGGATCATTTACCTCAATGTGTGTATTATTTTCTAACTTTGGATAATTTGTCCCTGTTTTGAAGTTATTTTCCTACCTCAATCTGTGGGTAATTTTTTCGATCCCTGGGTCCTTTCTATATTAGTATGGTTACTGTTCTCGTTCTAAGATAATTTCCCTATATATTAGTCATTTTATTAGTCTTTTAGTCTTTTATTAGTCATTCACCTGCCTTGTGTCATTACCTTAATCTTTGGGTCATTTAACAATTTCGGACCATTTCCTCCATTTATGGGTCATTTATTTCACATTTTATGTTTTGAGACATTTCGTTAGACAGATTTTTACCTTAGTCTTGTGATCATTTGTCTGTCCTTTTGTTATTCCTTTAGTCTGTGATCATTTATCTGTCCTTTTGTTATTCCTTTAGTCTGTGATCATTTGTCTGTCCTTTTGTTATTCCTTTAGTCTGTGATCATTTGTCTGTCCTTTTGTTATTCCTTTAGTCTGTGATCATTTGTCTGTCCTTTTGTTATTCCTTTAGTCTGTGAACATTTGTCTGTCCTTTTGTTATTCCTTTAGTCTGTGATCATTTGTCTGTCCTTTTGTTATTCCTTTAGTCTGTGATCATTTGTCTGTCCTTTTGTTATTCCTTTAGTCTGTTATCATTTGTCTGTCCTTTTGTTATTCCTTTAGTTTGTGATCATTTGTCTGTCCTTTTGTTATTCCTTTAGTTTGTGTGATTATTTCCTCAATCATTATATTCATTTCCCAGAACTGTTTGTCATTTGCTTCACTACGGTTTGTGCTACTTTTCTTGTCATTGTGTGATCGTTTGATTCGTCTTTTCAAATCTAACGCCATTCATCGTAGTCCTCGCGTCATTGACCTCTATTAGTCCTTTCCCTGAGTGGTTGTGGTCATTTGTTGAGTATATGTGGTCATTTCCTCAATGCCTGTGGCCATTTGTTGACCATATGTGGTCATTTCCTCAATGCCTGTGGCCATTTATTGACTATATGTTGTCATTTGCTTCAAAGTCCTGTTTATTTCCTCACTGTTTGTGTTCATGTGTCTCAGTACTTTGGGGTTTTACCTTAGTATTTGTTGTCATTTGTCCTAATGCTTATAGTATATTACCGCAGCGCTGGTCATTGCCTTAGTGTTCTCATTATCTCAGTGCTTGTCATTGCTTCAGTGCTCTCATTGCCTCAGTGCTTGTCATTGCCTCAGTACTCTCGTAACTCAGTGCTTGTCATCACCTCAGTGCTCTCATTATCTTAGTGTTTGTCATTACCTCAGTGTTTGGATTCATTTATAGTGGCACTAAAAGGTGACGTGTTACCAATTTGAAACACTTATTAATTTTATTTTTAAATAAATTCGTGCAGCACCAAATGTAATTGTAATTTGTCCTTGACTTGCCAATTTGTCAGTTTCTTGTAGAAATTACTCTGAAATCATAAACCCGAATAAATTTAGAAAAGTAATGGACTCTATATGCTTTCCTTACTTGCTACTGATCTGTATTATCTACCTTTCCAATCAAAGTGACTTTTTTCATACGTCATAAACCCATTTACACACAACCAGACATTTTCACTTGAACTGCAGCCTGGCTAGATGTATGACTCATCATCCCTCTCAAGTGACGTAAAATCAAGTTAAATACGTCATAAAGCCCATTTACATGTAACCAGACATTTTCACTTTGAAGTGCAGCCTGGCTAGATGTATGACTCATCATCAATGACGTAAAATCAAGTTAAATATATTACACCTTCAGCAGTGTAGAATATTTTATATTTGAATATATTGTTATAGGACTCGAAGGAAAAGACATGATTATGTAAGGTATGTAATTCGCAGATCATCTTTTGTGTCACTCTGTCTCCACTGGGACACACTCTGTCTCCACCGGGACACTAGTGAAATCGGCATGGAGAGCATCGAATTTTACAATTTTGAATCACAAAGGTCTAATGTAGGTAGATATTATTCATCATAAACGTATACGTTGTTCAGATCGTCTGCTATTTCAGCCACTTGACTCTTTTCCTGAAGTAGCCTGGCTCTGTGCTTGCTGACAAATGGTTCTTTGTTTTCAGTCACTTGGCTCTTTGTCTTCAGTCACATGGCTCTTGGCTCTTTGCTTGCAGTCATATGGAATTTTGCTTGCAGTCACTTGGCTCCTTGTCTGCAGTCAATTGGCTCTTTTTCTGCAGACACATGGCTCTTTGCTTGTTTATCTTCACTTACATGGCTCTTTAATTATTCTCATTTTGCTCTTTGCTTGCAATAATTTCCAACTTATTTATTCCGGTGAAGTATCGTTCTATCTCTTCATGTTGCTGTAACTAACCCTAACCCTAACCCTAACCCTAACCTGTTTTACAGCGGATGTATATATATTTACATATATATTTTAGCAGTAATATTTATGCAATATCAACGCAGTCAAAATGGGTTTATGTTTGACTCATTGAACTAAATTTATTCCATTTAGTACGACTTTGGAAATTATATAACAAATGTACACACCACTGTAACATACATGATCACGTGTACGCCATTACAGCATACATGATCACGTGTATGCCATTATTAAAGCATACATGATCACGTGTACGCCATTACAACATACATGATCATGTGTACGCCACCTTGCTGACGTAACAGGAATATGCATGTATTTGAAGCTGTTATTGCTACAGAGATAAACAATTGTATCTCAAATCCACACGAACAGACATTATTTTAACTATTATCTTTAGTTAGAAGGGTGTTTCATTTAATTCGGTTTGTCATCACAAGATAATAGAAACAAACACACACACACACACACACACACACACACACACACACACACACACACACACACAGTCTTGTGGTTTAGTCGGGTAGCGATAAAAGACGGAACGGAAGAGAAACAGACAACCGAGTGGCCTCCCCTGAAGCTAGTGGTCGGCACACTACCGCGCGTCTGGCACGAACCGCCATACTTTGAAACGCGATTCAGTTCTTCGCTCAGGGAGGCCATCAATCTCAAAAGCTAAAGACCCCCTCAAAAACAAAAAAAAAAAAATCCCCCATAAAAAGACACACAACATTTCAAAAAAAAATTTAAAGGAAATAATAATAATCAAGCCTGTTCTTTGCATGCAAGAAATGGAAATACTCTGCTGAACAACGAAATCCAATATCACATCCGTAGTCTCCAAACTTCAAGTTCGTTTCAGTTTCAAGTCGCAGTACAATGTTTATTTCTAAATTTTATATTTTCATGGAAACCACTTTAAAAATTAATATATGTTCATACAGTTTCTCAAACAGTTTTACGAGTCAGTGAGAACTGTTAACATTCGGTTGTCCACGAAAGCGTTTAAAGAAATGGGAAAGTGTTTATCGTTTTTCCTGTTGTTTAGCTTTAGTATAGAGAGTACTGTGTTAGTATCCATAAGCTGTTGTTTTAGTGTTCCACAAGTTATTGTTGTGACGTAATACAATGTGTTACGTAGTGTACCACAATTTATTGTTGTGACGTAATACAGTGTGTTGCGTAGTGTACCACAAGTTATTGTTGTGACGAACTACAATATGTCACGCAGTGTACAAGTTATTGTTGTGACGTACTAGAATGTGTTATGCAGTGTACCACAAGTTATTGTTGTGACGTACTACAATGTGTTACGTAGTGTACCACAAGTTATTGTTCTGGTACACCACAAGGTGTTGTAGAGTGTAACGAGGTGATATTTTAGTGCTGCATGTTGTACAATTGAATAACGTTGTGTTGCTCTAGTGTACTAAAAGTTGCTGTATCTGTGCACTTTCTGTTGCTATATCTGTGCACTTAATGTTGCTATATCGTGCACTTATGTTGCTGTATCTGTGCACTTTATGTTGCTATATATGTGCACTTTATGTTGCTATATCTGTGCACTTTACATGCAGTGTTTGTGTGTTGAAGTGTCCTCGGATATTTTACTTCGGCTTGCTGCACATGTTTTGTGTGTTGAAGTGTCCTCGGATATTTTACTTCGGCTTGCAGCACGTTTTGTGTGTTGAAGTGTCCTCGGATATTTTACTTCGGCTTGCAGCACATGTTTTGTGTGTGTAAGTGTCCTCGGATATTTTACTTCGGCTTGCAGCACTGATACGTCTGCTAATTGTCCCGATGTGTAGTTGTTTGCCCTTGTTGGCCTTCACCTTGCTTTTCTGGGTAATGGATAATTGACTTTTCTATTCTTCAAGTTCAGAAACATGGAACTTCCATTTCAGATATGTTTTCATGTGCTTCTTTTGTTAATGCCACCACTTCATATTTCACGTTCCACAGTCTCTGGAACCATAACAACAACATTGTCTTCATAATCATTATCATCATTATAATTGTCGTCATAATCATCACTACTACAATCATCGTAAAAATCATCATCATTAAGTCATACGATACACACGTTAAAAACCGACTTTGCTTCAATAAATGTCAAATGCGCTAACTTGACGTTGTGATGCCATCAATGATTACACATTAGAGTTGTACCGAACATCTGACCTGACGCGAATCAGGAGTCGTTGTTGTACCGTGCAGATGACCAGCTTTGTGGCTGACAGACCGCTGCGCTTGCTGAATATTTCAGGAGCTGGAGTCGACAACTTGTCGTAAAACACTCTGCGTCAACTTAGCAGGGGCGCGAAACAATTTTCTCTCTCCATCATCGGATAAGTGGGTTGTGTGACCTGCTGTAGACCTTGGCCGACAACGATGTGCGTTCTAACAAGTTAATGAGTAACTAGCCGCGAGACATTAAGACAATGTATTGAGTAGCCAGCCATTAGCTTTAACATTGAGTAACGAGCCACTTACATTAACATTGAGTAACCAGCCATTAGCTTTAACATTGAGTAACCAGCCATTAGCTTTAACATTGAGTAACCAGCCATTAGCTTTAACATTGAGTAACCAGCCATTAGCTTTAACATTGAGTAACCAGCCATTAGCTTTAACATTGAGTAACCAGCCACTAGCATTAACATTAAAGCACTCTATTAGTCATCAATGTCTATAAGCTGTAGACCCACTCTATTAGTCATCAGCAAGTCTATAAGCCGTAGACCCACTCTATTAGTCATCAATAAGTCTATAAGCCGTAGACCCACTCTATTAGTCATCAATGTCTATAAGCCGTAGACCCACTCTATTAGTTATCAGCAAGTCTATAAGTCGTAGACGCACTAATAAACACTATACTAAGTCTGTTATCCCCATAGACTCACCTATAAACCGTAACTCTGAGTCTCAGAGACTCCATTCTGAAAGCAATAGGCCCAGTTTATTACCATTATTATCCGTAGACCCCTTGTGAGCCGTATGCCCCAGACTGCTACCCATAGAGTCATAGACCGAGTCCATAAGTCAGTGAACGACCTTTTCAGACAACCAGCACGCGATAGTATAATCTCGACTCTGCATGAGTGGAGCTATTTTTCCTATCGGAGGATCTGGTGTGTGCAGTCACTCTTGAAACAACCCTTGCTCTTTGTCATTAGCGCACATCCGCAATGAGAACCCCTTCTGGTGCCCCCATTCCTCCTCTGAGATAATTAACATGTTCATGATGTTGTCTCCTGGAGTTAATAAACGCTCGATGGTTTTATCACGTGACTTTGAATACCTTGATAGAGATGCAGACATTTGTACGTCATAAATTATAAAATGAACCAAAGAGAAATAGACTAAAGATATAAATGTGGGAGGGAAATAAAAAGGATGGATAAAACATAAACGAAAGAGGCAAAGTAAAGACAAAACGGGAAGAAGAAAGAAAAATTAAATTAAAAAACACAATAAAAACAAAAAAGAGAAGAAAGAGAAGTTTAAAAAACCGAACAATTAATAAAAATAGTTGAAAGGAAGGAAGGTTCATAAATGCTCTTTATGATACCATTTTCGTTTTGTTTTTAAATTTAATGTTGTACATTTTATGAACACGTAAACAATGCAAATATTGGTCTCTTCATGCGCGAACGTAATACGTCACTGCCAAAGTTCCAGAAACTCTTTCTTCTTCTAAGTGACGTGGTGTGAGAAATAGGAACTGATAACCACTATTTGAATCAGTCCTTCAGAATAGACCAGGGATCCCTGTTGCTATGGACACGAGTGCTTAAAACGAGATCACGTGACCCTGCACAGTAATTTGTCATAGCGCACATGCTTCACGAGAGAAAAAAAATGGATTCTAAAGACAAGCAGATATCTGTAAAGGAAAAAAATCCAGAAATCGGCATTAATGACGGGAAAAATAATCCAGCAACAACAACAAAAATTGGTAAAATCCGGTAAAGAGATAAAAACTTCGCGACATGCCTGTAGCTGACCTGAAAATCATGTCAGGAGGGGTAAAACTGCAAACGGCTTGACTCCCGTTATTGTAAGCAAATTTGTTCTGATTGTTGAAAATAAAGTTTATTCACTAAATGCTATATCACTACAGTTGAAATTAAAGTTTATTCACTAAATGCTATATCACTACAGTTGAAAATAAAGTTTATTCACTAAATGCTATATCACTACAGTTGAAAATAAAGTTTATTCACTAAATCCTATGTCAGTACAATTGAAAATAAAGCTTATTCACTAAATGCTATATCACTACAGTCTGCGGTGAAATTTAAAATTACTCTGCAAAGTAAATAAAAATACTTTTCACACTATTGCAACGCTTGTTCAGTAATATGTATCATAAACAGCAACGAAATTAATATTATCTCTTTATAGCTGTAACAAAATTAGAGATTATAATATTCTTTATACCTGTAGCAAAAATTAGAGACTATTTCTTTGTAGCAATATTATATACTACATCATTACAAGTTGTAACAAAGGTAAAAAAGTGCGCTTTCCAGCAGAAGTTTACACGCAACACACGCACAACTTTACTTGGAAACAGGAAACGTTGTAGGTAACTCGTGCCTTGCGTTATCCATTTATAGATAACAAAAACTCTTTAAAGATAAACAATTTGAAGTTTCAGTCTTTGAATTCTAATATCGTCACTGAGTCTGATAGAAAGAACCGTTTCCAGGCACTTTTGGAGTTTTGGTCAGCAGTTTGAATTGTGTACAGCCACTTTTGGAGTTTTGGTCAGCAGTTTAAATTGTGTACAGCCACTTTTGGAGTTTTGGTCAGCAGTTTAAATTGTGTACAGCCACTTTTGGAGTTTTGGTCAGCAGTTTGAATTGTGTACAGCCACTTTTGGAGTTTTGGTCAGCAGTTTGAATTGTGTACAGCCACTTTTGGAGTTTTTGGTCAGCAGTTTAAATTGTGTCCAGTCACTTGCACAAGAGCGTCGCCTTCAAATGGCAAACATGTCCAAAATTAAATTCAAACAAACAGAAATCTTATCAATGCGGAGTTAACATTTGCATGTCTGACTGGACGTTTGTCGTCTGCACGCCATATAGCGTCGAGGTCAGTCGCTGACTTAGCCACACCCCATCCTATAACAACCGAAAGGCTGGCTCTCTCGCAGTTAAATTTGCAGAGTACCAAAGTGAACATGCCTTAATTTCCGCCTCTGTATACGCCATCATTGACCACGGGTACCGAGCAAGTCCTTCATTTCCGCCTGGCGAGATTACTTCTTGTGTTCTTGGTGTGTGTGAGTGTGGTTCCAGTTACTATTTGAGTGCCAGGGTCGTGTCAAATCTAAGAATAGCATACATTTATGTAAGAGTACAAGTTACTGTTTGAGTGTCAAGGTCGTGTCAAATCTAAGAATAGCATACATTTATGTAAGAGTACAAGTGCACGGACCCAGGTAAAAACCACCGCAAAACAATTATAAGAAAAAAGTAATAATTGTCTGAATTAAGGTTTATTGATCTGCGTAGTACGTTCTCAAATGACAAATAAGAGGGTGCGTGGTGAAATAAATCCGCCCTATTTTACTATTTCTATTATTTAATGTATTTCTGTTAATTGTGAGATTAATGATATCTACAGTTATACATACTGTGATTGAAGTTGTACCGTATTTCTTCACTTGGAGACTTTTACAGTTTGAACATTGCTTTGCAGTACCGTTATCACAACTTTAAACCTTCATTATCTGCATTCTGTTTGCTAAACATTTAACTTGTTCCTAATGAACACCATTCTGTTTGCTAAACATTTAACTTGTCCTCTGAATGAGCACCATTCTTTTTACTAAATATTTAACTTGTCCTGAACACCATTCTGTTTGCTAAACATTAAACTTGTCCTGAACACCATTCTGTTTGCTAACATTAAACCTGTCCGGAACACCATTCCGTTTGCTAAACATTTAACTTGTCCTGAACACCATTCTGTTTGCTAAACATTAAACTTGTCCTCTGAATGAGCACCATTCTTTTTACTAAACATTTAACTTGTCCTGAACACCATTATTTTTGCTAAACATTTAACTTGTCCTGAACACCATTCTGTTTGCTAAACATTAAACTTGTCCTGAACACCATTCTGTTTGCTAAACATTAAACCTGTCCTGAACACCATTCTGTTTGCTAAATATTTAACTTCTCCTTCGGAAAACTTTTCTCTTCCATTCTTGTGTTAAAATGACAAACCACTGGGTTTCTGCACACCATACCAGAATAACAGTCTGTTAAAATTTCCAGTTATGAATTGTAATTTTGCCTAAACACTGTATGAGCACAGGATTTCAAAGGGAAGTCACTCAGTTCCCCTGTGTATCAGTGCATGCACCAAGGACACGATCCCTGCAGTCTGCAACAGTGCCAAGAGTTCATGCAGTCACTGTGTATGCTGTATGCACATCCAGCTTGTCTCAGACATGGACCTAATGGAGACCTCTGAATAATAGAGATAAGTCATCAACCTTGCTGCTGTCTGTGAAAGTCACTGATTATTACTGACAATGGCATTTCATGAGCCACATGCTAGATGTCAACAACCCTGGTCATCTCATAGATGATTAGTAGAAAATTAACATTATAGCATCATAACTATAATTCCAACCATAATCACACATATAGCTAATATTCACTCATTAATAAATAGTTTGCAGCTAAAACACAGAGTAGCTCAATTTATACACATTTACTATCTTCTAAATAATCAGGATTGTTGGGTGGTTGGGGGCTCAGAGCTGTAAGACCACTGTCTGTCGTATGTCTATCACATCATTCATATTTACTCTGCGGTACAATCCTGGAATATGGACTATGCCTGTTATTTTAGTTTTAATAAGGGGGGGGGGAGTGCATTCATACTAACTACTATTGATCGTGACCAGCCACTCCACCAGACGTCAGAATATGTTTACATAGCATGTTACTAATTTTCTTCTGCATATTAGTCTATTTTATTAAGTGATATGTTTAATTCTTAGTTTGCTAGGGTTTGAGCACAGTTAATTAAAAGTCACATGATTAGGATAACTAAGAAGAACAACTCTCCCTAACTACCAGCAACCTAGATCCCATATCATAATGACAGGCTACCAGCAACCTAGATCCCATATCATACTGACAGGCTACCAGCAACCTAAATCCCATATCATACTGACAGGCTAGCAGCAACCTAGACCCCCATATCATACTGACAGGCTACCAGCAACCTAGACCCCCATATCATACTGACAGGCTACCAGCAGCCTAGATCCCATTTCATACTGACAGGCAACCAGCAGCCTAGATCCCATTTCATACTGACAGGCAACCAGCAGCCTAGATCCCATTTCATACTGACAGGCAACCAGCAACCTAGATACCCTAGAAAGGTAACCAGGAGTCTAATCACAAGAGCACTTCAAAGGAAATATTGATTTCCCTTAGGTCAGCATTGATTCGGCTGAGTTTCAGTAAATGTATTTAATATTTAATACACATAAATTAAGCATAGACGTCATTCCTCTGTCATGCTATGTTAGTACGTGTGTGCATTTAGTGGTAATTACGACAGAACAGGGCAAACAACCACAGTATGATAGCGTCATTAACAGTCGTTACATAATGCTTCCTTTGGAAATTAAATTATACATAAATATATCTCATAATTCTTGTCACTAAAAAGAACCGCTGGTTAGAGCTCACGAATTCGGGTGCAGTCTTGAATACCAATACAATTTTAGTTCTCAGAAGGAAGTGATCACTTTTTTTATGGATATCTGTTTTTTCTCATTTATGGACTAATACCCTTATACAGGAAGTATATCTCACTCCTGTTATCAATACCTTAAGTAATGATTATGGTTCCTCCTGTATTAATACTTCACGAGAAACTTTCTGTCTTTTCTGTTATTACAGGCAGGAATCGTTTATCAGTTCTGTTAAGAAGACAAGCAGTCTGTTTCAATAATGTATAAAAGTGACACTTACGAAATTTATCACTACTATATTAATAATTCAACTGGTAATCATACATCACCACCGTATTAATACTTCCAGTGGTAATTATACATCACTGCCGTATTAATACTTCAAGTGATAATTGTATATTATTAGGTATTGTTTTTTCAAGTGATAATTATTTATATTACTATCGTATTAGGACTAATTATTTATCATTACGATATTAATACTTTAACTGATGACAATTTACAATTACGGTATTAATACTTTAAAGTTGAAATGATGACTATTATTACGGTATTAATACTTTAAGTGATGACTATTTACCATTACGGTATTAATACTTTAAGTGATGACTAGTTATCATTACGGTATTAATACTTTCAATGATGACTATTTACCATTACGGTATTAATACTTTAAGTGGTGAATATTTATCATTACGGTATTAATACTTTAAGTGATGACTATCATTACGGTATTAATACTTTAAGTGATGACTATCATTACGGTATTAATACTTTAAGTGATGACTATTTATCATTACGGTATTAATACTTTCAATGATGACTATTTACCATTACGGTATTAATACTTTAAGTGATGACTATTATTACGGTATTAATACTTTCAATGATGACTATTTACTATTACGGTATTAATACTTTAAGTGATGACTATTTATCACTGCTGATTCAACATGGCCAACATGAACCATTTTTTTTTATTTCGTTTATACTTCACACAAATGTTAAATACGACGGGCCAAAGACTTGCTTCTCACATGAATATTATTAATACGACGGGCCAAAGACTTGCTTCTCACATGAATATTATAATATTAATACTAGGGGCCAAAGACTTGCTTCTTACATGAATAATATTAATACGACCGTATGAGGACTATTACACATAGAACAATATTAATACGACCGTTTGAGGACTATTACACATAGAACAATATTAATACGACCGTATGAGGACTATTACACATAGAACAATATTAATACGACCGTATGAGGACTATTACACATAGAACAATATTAATACGACCGTATGAGGACTATTACACATAGAACACTTACGGAGTCCCAAGAGACTTCTTCGCTCGTGAGAGACGATTCCAGAGGAATATTAATTATAACAAGACCTGGTGAAACGATTCCAGAGATCTGCTAAGTGAACAATTATTCGTTGACCAAATATTTCCTCTGCAAGGCCCGCAACCCGCAGCCAGGCATTCTCACTCTTTCGACCCTCATATTATTTGTTTTTATTATTAGTTTTGAAATTTTACAGTAGAATATGTTTGTAATTTGTTTTTGTCATTAGTTTTCAAATTTTATCGCAGAATTTGTTTGTAATTTGTTTTTATTATTAGTTTTCAAATTTTATAGCAGAATTTGTTTGTAATTTGTTTTTGTGTAGCAAATGTAGAGTACACCTTTTTCAATGTATATGGGTGATTGTGAATATATATTATTATACACTATTTTCATATTATTTTGTGCGTGAGTACACATATAAAACACGGTTTTCATATTTTGGTTATGAGTACTATACTGTATAGTGTTTTCATAATATTTTGTGCATGATAACAAGTACAGTTTTCACAATATTTTCTGCATGATTACATGTACAGTTTTCACAATATTTTGTGCATAATTACATGTCACGGCCATTAAAGGATTTTAACGCAATATTATGTCCAGACTATTGTGATCATGACCATTACAGATTTGTCCAAACTATTGTGTCATACGGCCTTTATAGGATTTTAACGCCAATATTATGTCCAGACTATTGTGGTCATGACCATTACAGATTTGTCCAAACTATTGTGTCATACGGCCTTTATAGGATTTTAACGCCAATATTATGTCCAGACTATTGTGGTCATGACCATTACAGATTTGTCCAAACTATTGTGTCATACGGCCTTTATAGGATTTTAACGCCAATATTATGTCCAGACTATTGTGGTCATGACCATTACAGATTTGTCCAAACTATTGTGTCATACGGCCTTTATAGGATTTTAACGCCAATATTATGTCCAGACTATTGTGGTCATGACATCAGTGATTGTTGCGAAAATGCGAGAATAGTTACAGAATGTTCACCCAGAAATAATATAGCAATAATTATTTTCATTAGAGCATATCTTTTCTAAAACAATATGCCACTACAGCATATCTGTTCTAAACAATATGGCCACTACAGCATATCTGTTCTAAACAATATGGCCACTACAGCATATCGATAGAAAACAATATAATCGTACAGCATATCTGAACGGAAACAGTTTAGTTGCACAGCATATCTGAACGGAAACAGTTTAGTTTCACAGCATATCTGAACGGAAATAGCATAGTCGTATGGTCCGAAGAATGTGGCAAATTAAGCAAATCTGATTGAAACAATATGGCCACTACAGCATAGTGGCCTGAAGCAATAGTTTAGTGCAAAAAAAATACATTTGGAACGAGCATAGCCATTAGAACAGATTCGTCCACAAAAAATATATTTTTACAGCACTGCTGTCTGGAAACTAATGGTAAGCACTGTATCTGACAGAAACAATAAGGTCAGTAAGATAATCTATCCAGAAACAATAAGGTCAGTAAGATAATCTATCCAGAAACAATAAGGTCAGTAAGATAATCTATCCAGAAACAATAAGGTCAGTAAGATAATCTATCCAGAAACAATAAGGTCAGTAAGATAATCTATCCAGAAACAATAAGGTCAGTAAGATAATCTATCCAGAAACAATAAGGTCAGTAAGATAATCTATCCAGAAACAATAAGGTCAGTAAGATAATCTATCCAGAAACAATAAGGTCAGTAAGATAATCTATCCAGAAACAATATGGTCAGTAAGATAATCTATCCAGAAACAATATGGTAATACAGTAGTACTATCCGGAAAATAACTGGTCATTGAAGGATATGTGTCCGTGAACAATTTGGTTTTACAGCATATCTGTCCGGAAACTAAATGATAAAAATACCAGGTCTGACCAAAATAACACGGTCAATACAGTAGTACTCGCAAGAAACTATAATGGTCATTAAAGAATATCAGTCCAGAAACTATATGTTCAAAGTATTGTCCGGAAACTATATGGTCATTAAAGAATAGCAGTCCAGAAACTATATGTTCAAAGTATTGTCCGGAAACTATATGGTCATTAAAGAATAGCAGTCCAGAAACTATATGTTCAAAGTATTGTCCGGAAACTATATGGTCATTAAAGAATATCAGTCTAGAAACTATATGTTCAAAGTATTGTCCGGAAACTATATGGTCATTAAAGCAGATCTGCCAAGAAACTATATAGTCATTGCAAAGCAAGCATAGTGGATAAATGGTTGTCATATATCGAAAGCAATTACCGACTGATTTTCTATTTAACTGCTATTACGAACGGCCCAAATTGGAAATGAGCCATTTCTTTTCTCCCCTCACAAATTGGGCGTGCCAAGCATACGTTCCGAATCTAATTCATTTCTTCGACCATACTGCACAAATTTAGCGTGTTCGTGACAACTTTCGCCGCAGGCCAACCGCCAGAAGGCGACCGGAATCCTTAAATTGTAAAATGCATCATATTTCAGTGCCGTGTAATCTAAGGGCAATGTACTCACAGCCCCAAACTAAAACGTCATTAATCTGGTGCGGAGACCACTCATTTTGCGAGTCGGATTCTCTCCCCTTAAAAGGACAGCATACATAAAGTATTAGTTATGCGCGGGGTTGAAATATTGATTCCAGGGTCTTTTAGCCTGAGTGAGAGAGACTGTTTGGTAGAGATTTTCGACAGCGAGTCTGTGTGTGTGCCATTTGTTTGTGTTCTCATTTCGCAATTTAATTGTCATAGTACCACATATCCCCTGACAATATTCACAATTTAATTGTCGTAGTACCACATATCCCCTGACAATATTCGCAATTTAATTGTCATAGTACCACATATCCCCTGACAATATTCGCAATTTAATTGTCGTAGTACCACATACCCCCTGACAATATTCGCAATTTAATTGTCGCAGTACTACATATACCCTGACGATATTTGCATATGCAAGCTGAATGACAGAATGTACGGACAATGTTGATATTTAAAGTCCATTGAAAGACGCATTTGTCTTGTACGCTTAAAACCCAAGAGTCGTGTGTACTTATCAGGAAAACGGTCTATTTGTCAATTTGTCAGATGTATGTTTAAATACGTCAGGTGTATTTATCAGGAAAACGGACTATTTTTCAATTTGTCAGATGTATGTTTAAATACGTCAGGTGTATTTATCAGGAAATTTGTCAATTTGTCAGATGTATGTTTAATTAGTGAGATTAGGAAATTAGTATAAATATGCAGATCTGTATATTTATATGTAACACCGAAAATGCAATCTAGACACATAATTATATATATATATATATATATATATAACTCATAAAATCACTGTTGACCTAGTTCTAAGAAGGTTAAATTGCGTAGCAAAATTCATATAATTGAGTTAAAATTCCAAAAAGGACCAGAGCTATTTTTGTCTGAACTGCATGCTGGATTCAAACCATGTATAGCTGTGTTCCACTAGGTCCAGCAAGTATTGCATAATACTGACCGCTGGAGAAACTCAGCATGTAACTGCCATGAGGACGAGAATAAGATTACAGACTTAAAACACTTAAGTGAAACCAAGCATTGATACACAAACAATCATGCATTTTACAGTTTAGAATTCAGTTTCAAGTTCTACTACCACCAATAACCAGTTTCCAGTTTTTTCTACCATCAGTAGACTCTACTTTTGCTACCATTAAAGCCACTGTTGCTACAGATAAATGCAGCAACGAGAAAGGGCCAGTCAGCAGGTGATCTCTTCTGAAACTCTGGGAAGGGGTACCTGAAACCGTGTTGTGGTCGATATGATTGATGTCTGGGTCATTGAAGGAGCCAGGAGGGTGTCAAATCATGATGAGATAGACATTGGTTCCGGAGATTCAAGAGTATCAGGACCAGGTATTTGTTAGAGTGTGCTGTAACAGTGTTAAATTATGTTGAGAGGATTCTGGTGACTTTTACAGAGGGGCGATAAGCAGTGTTGGGTAAACCCAAGTGACTCTGTGAACTGTCGCTACAGAAAGTGTGAAGTAGGTAGGGCCACCTATCACTTTCGTTCTCCAGTGTGAAGCCATGTGTAAGCTGTAAACACTGTGCTTTTTTGTGAACTTAATTGTGAAATTCCCTGGACAATTCATGTGAGATTCATAAACTGTTCCAAGGACTGAATTTGGACTGGCACCAGAAGTCTCACCAGCCAGTCCCTTGATACACCAATGACGTAACTTCCACACCACGTGATAATCAGGTAAATGCTCGCTAAATGTCTGGAATTTGTTCGATGATTATTTGTAATTTCCGATTTTCTTATGTCTGATCTTCTTATACTCTTTGTAGTGAATTGAACATTGAAAGACTGATCTCCTATAGATCGTAGTTTAGCATAATTCTGTTATTTAGTCTAAGAGATCTGCGATCTCCAACCTATGTTAATTGTGAATATTGTATATATGAAATTTTACTAATTGTTACTTTAGTCTCTTAATAAGTTTATTGAAGTTTCACCTTTCCACTCTCATTAATTTCATTAGAGAGGTAGTGTGCAGGCAGAGGGATGGGGGCAGCCATGACGTAATAATTAGTAATAAGACGGTCATGCACATTTTTAGGATGCGGTCCCCTCGTGCTAGAATTGGAGGTATGTATGGGGCAGAAATAAACGTACTTAATAACTGACAAGATATAGATCGTCTAGTGCCTTTACTTAGGACAAGTAACACCTGGGTAGGGGAGTTAATCAAGAAGATTATTTATCAAGGGCTTGACGTAGTCTCTCCAGACCGCAAAGGACGAAGACACCGTCGAGGTTGGTTGATTATTAATATTCTGGGGAAGACTGATTATTAATCTACATGTAATTTAATATTAATTAATATACATAACCAAAATACTCCTTTTTTTACAATATATAAACCGATTTTATATATAATTATAATCCACTACACACATTGTTTACCTATAAATGCAGGATACATAAAAATTAAATTATACATCTGTGTATGAAGCTACAACATGTATACTACAATTATAATGTTTTTCACAGTTTTTTTTATATACCACAGGAGTAATTATATTAATGTATGCATATATGCATGCGTAAAATGTCTTCTCATGTTCACGAAGAATGCACATAACCGCAAAATGTCCATCCATCCATTTATGCTCTCATCAGTCACTTCAACTATCGTTAGCAAACATCCTTCAACTTCATCATAGTATCATGACGCCATTTGCACTGTTGTTTAAGGGGCTGTAACTCTCAGGTCACACGCAGCACATAATAAATACGTCAAAGGCAAGAAGACCGGCATTTAAAAAATAACACAAATTTAATATTGCGTGCTGCAAGTCCAAAAGTAATGTTTATGATTTAACTATTTAAATTAGTCTTGATGTCAGAATCAATAAGCTCTTGGCGCCAAAATCCGTAATCACTGTCGTAATTCAAGGCCGAGTGAAGGGCCTAGCTGAATTTCTGTTTTTCTTTCCCATTTTTGTCCTCTCAGATTTCATTTTCCATTTCTGTTTACGTCACTTTTTAATCTGTGAATGCAATTTATTTCATTACTATCAGCTTGTCGCTGTCGTAAAATGAATCATTTAAAATCTTATTTTGATTTTAGAATAGCAAGATATTGTGCCAAGCTAGCATTTATAGCATAAAAATAACCAAGTTATCATTTCTGTGGCAAGATATAATTCTTTCTTTCTTTCTTTCAGCATTTCTTTCTTTCTTTCTTTTTTCTTTCTTTCTTTCAGCATTTCTTTTCTTCTTTCTTTCTTTTAGCATTTCTTTCTTTCGCGTTTTTCTTTCGCGCTTTCTTTCTTTCGCGCTTTCTTTCTTTCGCGCTTTCTTTCTTTCCAATCCGTTAATGCCCATTTCTAACGCAAAATGCCAAAATTAACTAAAAAAGAAGAATACAAAATATTGTAAAATCAAAGCAGTACTATTTTTTGTTTAAAGGTCGGGGCTTAGGGCACAAGTTTATAGGAGTAATCGCCTGCTGAGCATATTAATTATAACAACATCGACAACCATCTTTCTATATTTATTTTATTCACACAAATTCAAGTCCTGTTTACACATCTCCACGACAGAGTTCTCTTCTCAGTCAACGTGAGCTTCGCTCCCTTTGGACTTCAAACTCCTGCGTTATCAAGATCGGCAGGCAGTGATTAACTTAGCTTCTACACTGCTTTTACGGGTCTTTCTCTGTAGGGCTCGGTGGGGCAAGTAACTCGTCTTATTCCTTTCCGATTGCTTGCTCTTGGCTGGTGGCCTAGACGGAGAGAGCGCGTGAAATTAGCATGTGACGTCACGAACGTGAGACCGCAGATGTACTTCAAAGGGTGGAAGCGAAAACTAAATATTTGAATGACTTGTCACAACTGATTGCTGGTAGAGATGATATGTCCAAGGCGATATAAAACAGATCTTGCAGTCAATTGCGCTATAGTGAAAAGAGATTTTATTTTTGTTTGAAAATAAACCCACGATGTACATTTTATATTTAAGAATAAAGTTCAAGGACATGTATACTTGTATCTGTGAGAAATAATTATGTACTGACAGTGTCCCCCCCTTTCGTAATGAAAAACCTCTAGTGCTAAAGTTCCTCTTGGGTATAAACTTCTGCTGCTAATTTTTTCTAAATTGAAAATCATCTAAGCCTAAGGTAAACGCCCTTACAGCTAAGTATCCTCCTTGTAAGGTACAAACCTCTAGTGCTAAAATTCCTCTCGGAAAAACACCTCGTGCTAAAATTCCTCTCGGATAAACGCCTCGTGCTAAAATTCCTCTCGGATAAACACCTCGTGCTAAAATTCCTCTCGGATAAACGCCTCGTGCTAAAATTCCTCTCGGATAAACGCCTCGTGCTAAAATTCCTCTCGGATAAACAAATTCCTCTCAAATAAACAGCTCTAGTGCTAAAAATCTTTACTGCTAAAGTCCACCAGGTTAAAAAAATACATTACTGCTAAAAATCCGCTTAGATATTAATTTATATTGCTTAAAATTTCTTGGATAAAAAACTTTAATGCTAAACAAACTATTAGATAAAACCTCTACTGCTAAAAACTCTTCTGCTGAAGTTCTTGGATAAAAACTCTACTGCTAAAAACTCTTCTGCTGAAGTTCTTGGATAAAACCTCTACTGCTAAAAACTCTTCTGCTGAAGTTCTTGGATAAAACCTCTACTGCTGAAGTTCTTGGATAAAAAATCTACAGTTAAATAAACCTCTTCTCCTGAAGATCTACGGCTAAGAAACTTATACTGAAGAACTTGGATAAATCCTCTACTGCTGAAGTTCTTGGATAAAAACTCTACAGTTAAATAAACCTCTTCTCCTGAAGATCTACGGCTAAGAAACTTATACTGAAGAACTTGGATAAATCCTCTACTGCTAAAAAACCTTTATTGATGAAGATCTTGGATAAAACCTCTAATGTGGAAGATCTTGGATAAAATCTCTACTGCTGAAGATCTTGGATAAAAACTCTACTGCTGAAGATCTTGATAAAACCTCTACTGCTGAAGATCTTGGATAAAACCTCTACTGCTGAAGATCTTGGATAAAATCTCTACAGCTAAGAAACCTCTACTGCTGAAGATCTTGGATAAAACCTCTACTGCTGAAGATCTTGATAAAACCTCAACTGCTAAAAACATCTACTGCTAAAAATCCTCTTGTATAAGTATCTCTGATGTTGAAAACCTCTACTGCTAAAGTCCTTTTGAATAAAACCTCGACTGCTAGAAAAACCTATTCACTACAAAAAAATCATTTTGAATAAAACCTCGACTGCTAGAAAAACCAATTCACTACAAAAAATCCTCTTGGATAAAATCTCGACTGCTTGAAAAACCTATTCACTACAAAAAATCCTCTTGGATAAAATCTCGACTGCTAGAAAAACCTATTCACTACAAAAAAATCCTCTTGAATAAAACATCGACTGCTAGAAAAACCTATTCACTACAAAAAATCCTCTTGAATAAAACCTCGACTGCTAGAAAAACCTATTCACTACAAAAAATCCTCTTGAATAAAACATCGACTGCTAGAAAAACCTATTCACTACAAAAAATCCTCTTGGATAAAATCCTCCTGTGCTAGAAGTCTTTACTGCTAAAATCCTCTAGATCAAAATTCCTCTTGGATAAAGTCTAGTGATTAAACCACTTGGATACAAGGTCTAGTTAAAATATTTGCTGCTAGAACCCTCTTGGCTTCTCCTAACAAATAAAAGCTGGCCTCTCGCATCCTGGTAACAAGAATTCGCACGCACATGCACACACGCACGCACACGCACAGTCATACTGAACGTGTACAACTTCAAGACAAGCAGATAACACTTTAATCTTTCGCATGAAATGACAATGAAAAAAATTGATTATGCAAACGAATAAAAAACAACTCATAATCATGTATGATGAAAAGGAATATTCGCATCGCTGTGCTTAATTCAGAAAACAAGAAACCATTTTTCCTGACCGTAGTTCAACTGTTGATAGTCCAAAGAAAACAAGAAACCATTTTTCCTGACCGTAGTCCAACTGTTGATAGTCCAAAGAAACGTTCATAGTTCTACATATTCAGGTCATGAGTGAACATCAAATGTCTGAATGTTAATATCACACACACACACACACACACACACACACACACACACAAGCGCGCTCGCTCGCACGCACTCACGCATGCGCGCGCTCTACATTCTGACATATCGAGATAAACATTAGAGGTCTCATAATATACTGGTGTAGTCCCTTGGTCAACAAGGTCCGTTGGCTAACATAATTTCCTAGCTGACTTAGTCCTCTTGTCAACAAGGTCCGCTGGCTAACATAATTTCCTAGCTGGCTTAGTCCTCTTGTCAACAAGGTCCGTTGGCTAACATAATTTCCTAGCAGACTTAGTCCCCTTGTCAACAAGGTCCACTGGCAAACATAATTTCCTAGCCTCCTGGTCAACAGTCTGCTGGCAAAAATAGTCAGAGTACTACGTAGTCCCCTGGTAAAAGAGTCCAATAAATATGTAGTCCCCTGGCAAAAAGAGTCCAATAAATACGTAGTCCCCTGGCAAAAAGAGTCCAATAAATATGTAGTCCTCTGGCAAAAAGAGTCCAATAAATACGTAGTCCCCTGGCAAAAAAGTCTACTTGGTTCCCTGGCATAAAGAAATTCCTGCTTTTCATTGTAGTATCAGATTATAACAAGTGTGGCATTATTTGGTCTTCGTGCCGTTGACATGACGTCATAAGTTGGACTTCCATAAGAGGGCAGTGGTTTGTTGTGTTCCTCACATTTATATAGGATGACGTCATCCGATATATTGCCAAGCCGCAGTGTTAAAGGAAAATGTCTTGATTTGGAGAGCAACGTCAGAATTACAGATTCGTAATCACACACTAAATAAAATTAAAATAGGAAGAAGTATTTAGTGTGCGTGCATGTGTCCTTAGAATCCACAGAACTGCTTGCAGAAGTGTGTCTGCTAGGGGTGGGAGGAGAATGACAAATGAGAAATATGAACAGGCAGAGTGGCATTTCTGAACATTATCTGTTAAAGGTCTTCTTTTTACCTTTTTCAAAAACAACAACAAACTAATTTATTTATTGGAGAGCGAGGGTCTGACATAATTCCATTCTAATGAAATTTTATTTTCATGACATAATTCCATTCTATGAAATTTTATTTTCATGACATAATTCCATTCTAATGAAATTTTATTTTCATGACATAATTCCATTCTAATGAAATTTTATTTTCATGACATAATTCCATTCTAATGAAATTTTATTTTCATTATTACTTGTGCAGACGAGAAAAAGCTTAATCTCTTACTTCGTCAAATAACATCTATCTATCTATCTATCTATCTATCTATCTATCTATCTATCTATCTATCTATCTATCTATCTATCTATCTATCTATCTATCTATCTATCTATCTATCTATCTATCTATCTATCTATCTATCTATCTATCTATCTATCTATCTATCTATCTATCTATCTATCTATCTATCTATCTATCTATCTATCTATCTATCTATCTATCTATCTATCTATCTATCTGTCTGTCTGTCTGTCTGTTTGTCTGTCTGTCTATCTCCAAACATAGTACAAAATGCACTGCACTTGCCCATGACTATGTACAAATCAGATTTTTTCCGAAAATGAAGCTCACATTCTGGAATATAATGTATCATACCATTTACATTCCTTTCCTCCCAAACTGACTGAAATATTTTGAGTAAAAGATACCGAATAAAATTTTCAACTGACTGAAATATTTTGAGTAAAAGATAATACACCGAATAAATGTTTCAACTGTGCGCGACAAAAGCGTTTAACGGAAGATTTGCCTGCAGACGCCAAAACAACTAGATATAAAGCATGTGTTATGACTTTACTTGAGGAATAATTATAATGAATTTATACACTTGGAGAAAAAAGACTATTGATAACATTTATTCGAATTACAACTGTTATAAAAAGTGAAATGATATTACAATCAGAAAAGTGACAGTAAAAATACTTTGGCAATACCAATGTTTAAATACAAGCCAATATTTCTTAGCACCATTTTCTCATTTTGTACTGTTATACGGTTTCACGTAGTCAAGTTATCTCTGGGTCAGTGGATTTGACATACCAAAGGTGACATAGATTTCACACACTGATTGCTTTGTGAAAGAATGGCTGGTGGTGAGCACTGATTGTTTTTGAAAGAATGGCCGGTGGTGATCAAGGATCGTTTTTGAAAGAATGGCCGGTGGTGAGCACTTATTGTTTTGAAAGAATGGCCGGTGGTGAGCACTTATTGTTTTGAAAGAATGGCCGGTGGAGAGCACTGATTGTTTTTGAAAGAATGGCCGGTGGAGAGCACTGATTGCTTTGTGGAAGAATGCCATGATGGTGAGTACTCTTAGAATGCCAGTGATCACTCTTATAACAGAATGCCATGAGTGGATCCTTGTTTTTAAAAGAATGCCATTTTGATGAACATTCGTTGTTTTATGACAGACTTTCTCAATGGTGAGCACTCTTATAAAAAAAAAGGCCATGATTGTGAGCACTCATTGTTTAAGAGTCACATGACGGTAAGCACTCGTTACTGAATGAAAGTATGTCATTATGGTGAGCATTCTTATGAAAGAATGGTATGATGATGAACACTCGTTGCATAATTAAAGAATGTCATAATGGTGAGCACTCTTATGAAAGAATGTCATAATGGTGAGCACTCTCATGAACGAAATATATGATGGTGAGCAGTCGTTACTTCACGAAATAATGACGTAATGGAGAGCACTCTTATGACGGAATAGCATGAGAGTGAACACTCGTTACTTCACGAAATAATGACGTAATGGAGAGCACTCTTATGACGGAATAGCATGAGAGTGAACACTCGTTACTTAACGAAATAATGACGTAATGGCGAGCTAACGGTATGAAAAAATTACATAATGGTGAGCACTCGTTGCGTTATGATGAGCGCAGGTGGACACCTCGTCCCTATGCAATTTCAAATAACGTACGACTCTCTAAATTTAGAGTCTAAGTTATTGCTTCATTAATTCTCAAGTTTACTCACTTCAGACTGAACGTTAAAATATAATGGAATGAGTGTGGAACACACACACACACACACGAATAAACGTAACGGGGAGAGAGGGTAAAAAAAAGACGTAGCCCTAAATCAATTAATCAGCATTAGATTACGCTGAAGTTCCTTTCCGCGCGCCGACTTAAAGTGGAAGGAGCGAAAGATGATGAGGGCTGATCACAAGGGCTTTGCTAATTGTATAGGCTAACAGTTGAGAAATGCAGGGCTTTGAGAGATCGCTCATAATCGAGTAATGCCGGTATTTGGGCACCACTAGCTCTAGTTTACTGACTGGATTGTCTTCTCTTTGGAAAGAGTTATTTGATTGGAGTTAGCGCAAACTTAACCACGCGAGAATCTAATATTACTTCCGCATGCTTATAATATTACGCGTCTCACTATCAATGGTAGGACTTTCGGACTGAGACAGGAAGTGAAGCTAGATTGATCTTCATGTTCCCGAAACCGCACTTGCAGTCCAATGGCAACAAAAAAATAGATGTTAAGGACAATAAATTGTGTCAGTAATTATGTCATAAGTACAACACATACACACACACAAACACGTTTTTTAGCCGGACACATTTCTTCAGGAATAAAGCGGTCATTCTACGCTCCGGAAGTTGTTAGATTTGCCCTTGACCCCAAAGAGGTTTTATTCCCTTGCCGTTTTATTTCAGTAAAATGGGTATAACTCTTGTAGTAGCTAGCAGGTTGCCCGCCCTTTACGCTTGAAGACAGTGGGTCCGCGTGATGTGCTGGTTTTATCTCGGCTGTAAAACTCCAGGTCCAGATATTAAGGCTATCCTGGCAGATCGTCTTTCTACCGAATCTGATCGTCTCTTTACCGAAAACGTCTGTCCCTAGGAGTTATTTGACAATAAAAGTGATCTGGAATGCCTATTCCGAAGCAAACTCCAGACACAGAACGATAAACATATCTAGGTGGATTGTTTGTGATTACGTGGTGTGAAAAGCAAAATGTTAATCTATTTGACCTTGACTCCACTCCAATATTCACAGAGTTTTGCAGAGAAGTCTATAAGCACTTTACATGAACGTTCATACTTTCTCTTATGGCTGAATGATGGAGACATTTTGAGTCGTCTCATTAGGAAAACCAACTCAAAAACACTCTGATGTAAATGGCCAGACCTGAATCACTTAAAGTTATGCAATGTCGACTAAATGTTCTGTTATAGTGAGTGAAGACCAAGTTCTAATGACCAAAGACCATGTTATAGTGACTAAAGACAATGTTCTAATGACTAAAAGTCACATTCCAGAAAATAATGACTTTGTGAGTCTAAACACGATGACTAAAGGCCACGTTCTAATGACTAAAAGTGACATTCCAGAAAATAATGACATATTGTGAGTCTAAACGCGATGACTAAAGACAACGTTCTAATGAATAAAAGTCACATTCCAGAAAATAAAACACATATTGTGAGTCTAAACGCGATGACTAAAGACAACGTTCTAATGACTAAAAGTCACATTCCAAATAATGACATATTGTGAGTCTAAACGCGATGACTAAAGCAACGTTCTAATGACTAAAAGTCACATTCCAGAAAATAATGACATATTGTGAGTCAAAACGCGATGACTGGAGACAACTAGTAAAACTAAATCAGGACGAATCTGGGCATTTTCATGAACAAGACCGCCATCAAATCAGATCGGGCTGGGCCCATTAGTCACTGAGATCACAGTCAGAACAGATCAGGCTGGGCCCATTAGTCACTGATATCACAGTCAGAACGGATCAGGCTGGGCCCATTTGTCACTGAGATCACAGTCAGAACAGGATCAGGCTGTTTTCCGTTATCTGATTCACGAGACCACCATTAAAATAAACTGAACTCTTTTATTCGGTTTATCAGTCCGCAGTCATACATTATTAAAAACCTTCTCACATTTGAAACAGTCCGCAGTCACGTGATTACATAATACATTATTAAAAACCTTCTCACATTTGAAACAGTCCGCAGTCACGTGATTACATAATACATTATTAAAAACCTTCTCACATTTGAAACAGTCCGCAGTCACGTGATTACATAATACATTATTAAAAACCTTCTCACATTTGAAACAGTCCGCAGTCACGTGATTACATAATACATTATTAAAAACCTTCTCACATTTGAAACAGTCCGCAGTCACGTGATTACATAATACATTATTAAAAACCTTCTCACATTTGAAACAGTCCGCAGTCACGTGATTACATAATACATTATTAAAATCCTTCTCACATTTGAAACAGTCCGCAGTCACGTGATTACATAATACATTATTAAAAACCTTCTCACATTTGAAACAGTCCGCAGTCACGTGATTACATAATACATTATTAAAAACCTTCTCACATTTGAAACAGTCCGCAGTCACGTGATTACATAATACATTATTAAAAACCTTCTCACATTTGAAACAGTCCGCAGTCACGTGATTACATAATACATTATTAAAAACCTTCTCACATTTGAAACAGTCCGCAGTCACGTGATTACATAATACATTATTAAAAACCTTCTCACATTTGAAACAGCAAAAAGCACCGAGTCGTTGAATGAAAACACGCACCATAATTAATTAGCTTTGTAGTTAATGCATGTACTTCTGACAATTAGTACTTAAATGTACTTAACGGCGTTTTAATTATAACTTCTTGACCAAAATTAAGATCTAATGAACTCCTCCAATCCGCTGTACATATTAGTTTACTGGGGATGGTCTGAAGGACAAATATTTAAATCTTGACTTCATGCCTGGTGGAGGAAAACTAACCACACACCGTACGCAAAGGAGGAAAGGGTAAACAGGGGACGCGACTTCTGTGTCACCATTAAATGACGATTCGTGACCGGTTCCAGTTTCAATGACCCAGCTGTCGCAAATGGTCCGTGATCGGAAACGCGATCTGTCCTAAGTGTCCACTTCCGGTCGGGGACCAAGACAGCGCCCGTCTTCTCGACGGTCACTCAGTCGTCCCGATAGACGGGTTTAAGTAGTCGGAAAATACCAGCTGCCTTTACTCTCGCACCCTTAACACGTGATTTGTGCAAAGGGAGTCTACTCTCGTCCCGGTTCTTGTTTCAGCGTTTTAATGGTCTGTCACTAACATAGGTCGTCGGCAGTACAGAGTTCGAACCTGAAGGTAGGAGGTCAAACAAGTGCGTTCGCACTCGCGACAAGACGAAAGGATTAACAAACACATTTGGCTAACAGGAAATTGTGGTGCTTATATTTTCATCAGTCCACCATGACTTCTCTTGCTTGCAAGCATGTCATGATTTAACCCATTAAGATACCTAAGTTTAGACCAACTAACCGACACGACACGACACGACACTTGGGAAGTCAAGAAGAAGAACAACGATATATTGAAGGTGATTTAAGAAACATTTAATGAAACAGTTAATCATAAATTAAAATCTAATTATATAACATTGAGAATATATGTTAGTACGTAACATCAATATGCAAAGATATAATTTAGAACTCAAAGCTTAGATAACTTATATACAAAGTCAAAGCTTGGATAACTTATATACAAAGTCAAAGCTTAGATAACTTATATACAAAGTCAAAGCTTGGATAACTTATATACAAAGTCAAAGCTTGGATAACTTATATACAAAGTCAAAGCAGGAAGCACGTTAATGAGATTGGTAAAAGAAAAACATAAACAAGTGGTAGAGCGGGCCTAAACAAACAAACACACAATTACGTACATGACAGAAAATATAACAGCTCTTCTTGATGAACAAAAGAAAAATGTAACAGCCCTTCTAGCTGAACAAAAGAAAAATGTAACAGCTTTTCTAGCTGAACAAAAGAAAAATGTAACAGCCCTTCTAGCCGAACAAAAGAAAAATGTTGAACATCCTAAACTGGTCATGGCTACACAGAAGAATGTACAGTATCAGTCATTACAATTTAAGTCTGTACAAAATAATTTGTTGTATAAGGTACAAATGATTTGCAATATATTTTTGCGTTAGTGACGATTAGGCCTTTAAAAGAATTACTGTATTAGTCCTGGTGAATTTGCAGTGCATTTTGTGCCGATCGTGGTTTTTGCCTGAAAGAATGAAATGTATTAGTCACAAGGAATTTTTTTTATATATTTCGCAAGTTGTGACACTGCGTGAATCTGGATGCAATAGTCACATGGAATATGCAGTGTGTTGACGTTAGTCATGACGGTACTTGAAATAATTTACTGTATTGTTCAAACAACTGCCAGCATATACTACAGAAAGGGGAAACACATGTTCCATCACTCTAGTGAATGATTTGATCCCAGCTTGGGATGAACATAATACAGAAAGGGGAAACACTTGTTCCATCATTCTAGTGATTGACTTGATCCCAGCTTGGGATGAACATAATCTGTACGGTGGTTGATCTTTAACTGCGCCTTAGCTCAAGGAGGATTTAGTGTCTATTGACTCTATTCTGTTGTTTGCAATCCCTCCTGTAAGTGATACGATAACATTTTACGTGACAGCACTTTCAACAGCCTCGCTTCCAAACTTTATCACACGTTACTAAATTATAAGTACAATCTCGTTACATCGGCTGTTTTTATCACACATTACGTCATTATAAGTACAATATCGTTACATCGGCTGTTTTTATCACACATTACGTCATTATAAGTACAATCTCGTTACATCGGCTGTTTTTATCACACATTACGTCATTATAAGTACAATATCTTTACATCAAATGTCTTATCACATTTCACGTAATTATAAGTACATACAATCTCCTTGTTTTAATCACACTTTACGCAATTATGTATACAATCACCTTACATCAAATATCGTAATCACATAATTATAAATACAATTAACTTACATCAAATATTGTAATCACATAATTATAAATACAATCACCTTACATCAAATATTGTAATCACATAATTATAAATACAATCACTTTACATCAAATGTCCTAATCACATAATTATAAATGTATCTTACATCAAATATCGTAGTCACAATTTACGTAGTGATACATACAATCTCGTAGTGATGCATACAATCTCGTAGTGTCTTAATCACACGTTATATAATGAAATGTGCAATCTCTACTTTAAATGCCGATTTCACACTTGACAAAATGATACGGTCCATATTTTACTTCAAATTCGTCTGCACATTTTACTTTTATAAAATAGATATATTTACAAGGCACCTATACTTGCAATGTCAAAAGCTAGCTTGACGTGACAGTATTATAACCGCTTTGCTTGCAATGTGATAACCTCACTTTACCTGACAGTATTATAACCGCTTTACTTGCAATGTGATAACCTCACTTTACCTGACAGTATTATAACCGCTTTACTTGCAATGTGATAACCTCACTTTACCTGACAGTATTATAACCGCTTTGCTTGCAATGTGATAACCTCACTTTACCTGACAGTATTATAACCGCTTTACTTGCAATGTGATAACCTCACTTTACCTGACAGTATTATAACCGCTTTGCTTGCAATGTGATAACCTCACTTTACCTGACAGTATTATAACCGCTTTACTTGCAATGTGATAACCTCACTTTACCTGACAGTATTATAACCGCTTTACTTCTGCACAGCTAAAGTTCCAACCTTTGTCCTTAAAACATAACCTCGCTTGACGTGACAGTATTATAACCGCTTTACTTCTGCACAGCTAAAGTTCCAACCTTTGTCCTTAAAACATAACCTCGCTTGACGTGACAGTATTATAACCGCTTTACTTGCAATGTGATAACCTCACTTTACCTGACAGTATTATAACCGCTTTACTTCTGCACAACTAAAGTTCCAACCTTTGTGCTTAAAACAAAATCCCATTGTAGCTCACTATTCGCAGACGTATCTGGAGGAAAAAACGTCTGCGATAATAGAAAAAAATATTTAAATCTTGACTGTGAAACCCGCCACTATCTATGGTGGGAGAGAAAAATCGATGTAGGAAGTAATAATGGAGACGATTAATGTTCGGGTGCCAGACTCTGCAAATACGTCGCCAAGCAAACGCCGACGTAAAATACCTACACCCTCCCATCCTCCCACCCTCCCACCCGCCCATCTATCGTGAGAATCCGAGGCAGCCATGAAAAGCACGGAGACTAAGATGGATGGCGAGAGCGATAAAAATAGTGCACAGATATGTAGGCCGAAAGGGGGTTATGCTAAATTTGGTCAGATCAAAAGAGATTAGAACGAGTCACAGCTTGGAATTTGGGCTTAAGTCGCAGATTTAAAAAAAAAAAAAGCAGAGGTGGTAATGAGTGTATTTGCCATTGCGTAAAGTGTGATTGCGTAGTAATACGTGGGATTGATATGGTCAAAAGCAATATTATTACGTAGGTCTGGTGTTGTTAGAAAAAGTTGGACAGACAGTCTGTGTACGACTAATATAATCAGATGATGGTACTGGACAGACAGTCTGTGTACGACTAATATAATCAGATGATGGTACTGGACAGACAGTCTATGTAGGACAGACAACCTATGTATGACTAATATGATCACATGATGATGAAATAGGACAGTCTGTGTACGATAGTCAAGAAATGCCAAAGGTGTTAATAAACGGGGTAGAGCATATCATATACATATTTGTTCTGGACTTGGGTGACACAAACCCGGAAGAAAACAACAGCAAGTGAGTGCTCTGTCGATTACTAAGCTATCTTCAAAGTACTAAATATAACTCTGTTTTAGTATAGCTCAAACTAAGACGAAAACAAGTTTTGCCAGGAGAGTAAAGTCAAGATCGACTATCTGATTACTGACCAAATGATTTAACTGGATTAAATGCAAACGATTTAATTCAACTTTGCAAGTGGCAATGTTCGTTGCTTTTGTTATAAAACTGAGTGTTAGTTTTTTTTTGCTGATTTCTGACTTTCATTGTTTTTAATATTGCATGTTTGGTGAGTTGGTGTTAATTGTTTTAGTTTGTGTTAATTGTTTTATGACTTTTGCGAAAAGTAGATCCACCAACAGCGCCAGTTGGGTCTAATTTGCTGAGGTAATTTAGGGGCCAGATTTCGCTGAGGTAATTCAGGGGCTAGAATTCGCTGAGGTAATTTAGGGGTTAGAATTCGCTGGAGCAATTTAGGGGTTAGAATTCGCTGGGGTAATTTAGGGGTTAGAATTCGCTGGGGTAATTTAGGGGCTAGAATTCGCTGAGGTAATTTAGGGGTTAGAATTCGCTGGGGTAATTTAGAGGTTAGGTAGAATCTAGAATTCACTGAGCCAATGTGGAAATTAGAATTCACGGAGGAAATGTAAGTGCTAGAATTCACGGAGGAAGTGTAAGTGCTAGAATTCACGGAGGAAATGTAAGTGCTAGAATTCACGGAGGAAATGTAAGTGCTAGAATTCGCTGAGGTCATCCAATCTTATTCATAACGGTTTACAAAGCCATCAAGCCCCTGTTCATTGTTCTCACAGTTCAAATCAATCTCACTCCCAATCTCCACCACACACTTCGCACGAGGAAGACCTACCCGTACTTGCAATAAAAGTAAGTGTCAGCATAGGGAACAGTTTTAAACTTCATTCTTGACTTCGACCGACCGTGCTGACCCCCCCTCTTCCCCCTTTGGTGTGAGATAACTCTAAACTTGCTCGTGCTTTACAGCGTAATTAATTATCTCCCCTTACGCCACTAACCTTTCACCAATCCCGTCTCCGTCAGGCTGAGCAACGTCCGCCATTCTTCTCGTTCTATAGGCGTCATGGACGTGCGAAGATGTTGCCGTTTACTGTTCAACATGGTACTGTTCAAATAGTGGGTCAAGGTCAATTGTTAATGTCTGTGAGGTGCTCTCCCTTCTATATAACGCTGTATGTGAGTTACATTTCAGTATCAGATGAGTCTGACAGTAAGTTACATGTGATATTGAAATTGTTTTCAATCAATTGGATTCTTACTGTTCGTTTCCTTCTCCTAATAAAGCCCTTATACCATATTTAATGCTAATTGTTAACGGCAATTTATTTGTAGTTTATTCTGGTCGTTTCCTTCTAATAAAGCCCTTATACCATATTTATTGCTAATTGTTAATGGCAATTTATTTGTAGTTTATTCTGGTCGAGTTATTTAATTAATTCACTTTTGCAAATCAAGCAACAACCTTACATCTCCTCATTCTTGTTATCATCTTTTTCATTATCGTCAATGCATCTCGTCTCTCTCTTTGAGATGAATCGTCGACTGCTAGGCGAGCGACCTAATGCGATGTCGAATGTTTGTTCGCCTAATAACAGAAAGGGAAGACGGGAGGAAAAAAGAAGAATTAAAAGGAAGAAAAGGACAGAAAGTTGCTCATGTTAAATATTGATAATTTAAAAACGAAAGCGACTCGGCTGTCCCCAGCGTGAACAGCAGCCAAAACCTTGAAAAGGGTGCCAGTGACACCGACTGTTCCAACATCATCTCAGAACGTGCAAACAAAAGAAGAAACTGGCCAGGCCGCTCGAAAAGAAGTCAGCTGGTGAGGACGGGGGCTGTGTGTGTGTGGCGGGGATGGAAGTGAGGAGGCAGGGTCTGGAGAAATGTGTGCGGGGGAGTATTGAGATCCACATCAAGGACGCGCAGTGATAGGAAGATGAGTGTTAGCACAGCGCTCGGGGCTGAATCCCGTCAACACAGCGAGCCCGCTTCTGTCTTTGATTCCAGTTTGTCTTTCGATAATCTCGCTCAAGTCCCTCTTTGTGTGTGACGTTTGCTAAGGACTTTGCTTCACGATGTATCCCTTAGATAAACGGTTAACAGTAGACTTGTCACAATCAACAACGAGTAGAGTAATATAAAAGAACTGGTATAGTCTTGTCAAACTCAACGAGTAATGTTAGACCAAAGAACTGGTATAGTCTTGCCAAACTCAACGAGTAATATTAGACCAAAGAACTAGTATAGTCTTGCCAAACTCAACGAGTAATATTAGACCAAAGAACTGGTATAGTCTTGCCAAACTCAACGAGTAATATTAGACCAAAGAACTGGTATAGTCTTGTCAAACTCAACGAGTAGAGTAATAATAGACCAAAGAACTGGTATAGTCTTGTCAGACTCAACGAGTAATGTTAGACCAAAGAACTGGTATAGTCTTGCCAAACTCAACGAGTAATATTAGACCAAAGAACTGGTATAGTCTTGCCAAACTCAACGAGTAATATTAGACCAAAGAACTGGTATAGTCTTGCCAAACTCAACGAGTAATGTTAGACCAAAGAACTGGTATAGTCTTGTCAGACTCAACGAGTAATGTTAGACCAAAGAACTGGTATAGTCTTGCCAAACTCAACGAGTAATATTAGACCAAAGAACTGGTATAGTCTTGTCAGACTCAAGATCCTGCAAAATATTAATACTTAATTAGACTAAACAACTGGTATAGCCTTGCCAGACTCAAGATCCTGCAAAACAGTATTAGACTAAAAAACTTAGCAGTATAGACATTTTCATTTTTAAAAAAAACAGTATTAGACTAAAAAACTTACCAGTATAGACATTTTCATTTAAAAACAGTATTAGACTGAAAAACTTACCAGTCTAGACCTTTTCATTTAAAAAACAGTATTAGACTGAAAAACTTACCAGTCTAGACATTTTCATTTAAAAAGTAGTATTACTATTAGACTGAAAATCTTACCAGTATAGACATTTTCATTTAAAAATCAGTATTAGACTGAAAAACTTACCAGTATAGACATTTTCATTTAAAAACAGTATTAGACTGAAAAACTTACCAGTCTAGATCTTTTCATTTAAAAATCAGTATTAGACTGAAAAACTTACCAGTATAGACATTTTCATTTAAAAACAGTATTAGATTGAAAAACTTACCAGTATAGACATTTTCATTTAAAAAAAAAAAGAAGCAAACATCACACATAATTGTCTTATCAGACTCAAGAACTTAAGAGTTCTTGTAAGTCCCAAGAACCGGCATGGTCTTAAGAAACCCTTACACACACACACACACACACACACACACACACACACACACACACACACACACACACACACACACACACACACACACACATACACACGAAATTCGTCAGATTCAAGAGATGGTGTAATCTTATCCATCTTAAGAGCTGATATAGTCTTGTCAGAGGAATATTTAAAGAAGAGACTTGAATGATCTGTTTTCAGACTTTGATAAATTCATTCTTTGTAGAAGTATTTAGTGTTTTTTTTTAAGAAGTACTTGTTTTGTTTATAAGTGATTAATTCATTTTAGAAGTGATTTGTTGTTTTGGTTCTTATTAAAAGTATTAATTTTTATAAAACCAAAGTCCCATACTTAAACAAATAAGACGCGTATTTGTAACAGGTTACATTTTGTCAGTAATGCAAGCTCTTAACGTCTGTCATCGAAGTTTATATCAACTCTTGGAGCAAAATAAATAAATAAATAACGAATGGCAGCGAGTAACCTTACGCTCTGAAGGACACAGTCGCAAGGTCAACCGCCATCCCAGAATCATAGTTTGTCAATAAAAGATTTGGCAACTGAGTGCAGGTTGGGGACAGGTGAAAATGTCCATGACAGCCACTTTTCTGTAACTGATTCATAGTAATCAAACTGAACAATCAAACTGAAAGGCTGTCATGTTTAATATTAACCTCTAGTGACAAAATAAACAACAAAAATGTTTTTGTGCAGCGTCGTAAAACGAATTAGTTCTACCGTGAAGACAACAGCAGAAGCATTTGTCACTAAATTGTGATTGGCATGTGTTTCATTTTTAAAATTCAATTAATCGATCATTTTAAATGTACTATCATTTCCCTGGCGCTACCTTTAGCACAGAACGAGATCGTAGATTATTTATTTATTTCTGTGGCACTTAAACAGTCACTGCTAAAATTGTGTGATTTCGCTTAGAGTTGTTTTCAAGAACTGATTAAATAATGATTCGTATATTTATTTCTGTGGCACTTAAACAGTCACTGCTAAAATTGTGTGATTTCGCTTAGAGTTGTTTTCAAGAACAGATTAAATAATGATTCGTTTATTTATTTTTGTTTCGCTTAAACGGTCATTTTAAATTTTCTCAGATTTCGCGGATCAGATCAAATAGGCTTTTGGCCAACCCCAGATGTAGTAACGTGTGCTGTGAGAGACAAAAATATTAAAGAGTACATGAACTTAAAAAATCAAGATTAAATTATTATCGTTTTAAATAAGTTCCTGCAATAAATAATTTAACTTTTAAAATAAAATGTTCTTGAAGACCATTCAACCCAAGAAACAATGAACTCATCGTGTAAAATGCTAAAGGGGGTTCGGGTGGGGGCAACTGATACCCATCGCTAATATCATATGCCTGTAGTCTGAGGCTCAACACATGGTTCAGAGGTCACGGCGGTTAAACCCTCCAATTAAACCTACATCACTGAATCACAAAGGAAAGATTGTGGCGGGAAAATATTGCTTCGCAACCAAAGGCGACGTGCCATCCTTCAAAGAAGAAAAGGGGACACCACTCTAGATCGATAAAGGCCGGAGACAAGCATCTTTCTGTTGTGCACGACCTTCCGATCGCTCCTCCAAACAAAGTCTGCCTGGTTCTCACGAAAACAGCTAGCTCTTCAAACATTTCCACTAAGACACTCCAAGAGACAGACACTGAATTTGTAGAAAGTTGGGGCTGGGAGGAAGAGGGCGGAGTGAAGCATAGCTAGGGTACAATTAGCATTGTTGTTTGTTTTTGTTTTTTTAACTGCTTGTCTGAGCAGACCGGAAAAGAATTCCTTTGTTCTCTGAAAGACTGTCTTTGTTTTCTTATTTCTTCCTGAAACGGCAGCAGTACTACTGAAATGACCTAAAAACAATCTGAAATAGCCCTAGTACACACTGAAATAACCATAGTACAAACTACAATATCCTTAGTACACACTGAAATACCAAAAGTACAAACTAAAATACCTTTACTTATAACATAAAATGCTTTTATTATAATCTGAAATACCGTTACTACAGTTTGAAATACTCAAGTACAAACTGAAATGCCTTAATTATAACATAAAATGCTTTTATTATAATTTGAAATACTGTCACTACAGCCTGAAATACTCAAGTACAAACTGAAGTACCTTTACTTGTAACATGGAATGCACTTATTATTGTCTGTAATACCGTTACAACAACCTGGAATAATACAAATTGAAATACTTTTACTTATGAAATGATCTTATCACAGTCTGAAATACCGTTACTACTGCCTGAAATACTCAAGTACAAACTGAAGTACGTTTACTTGTAACATGAAATGATCTTATCACAATCTGAAATACCGTTACTACTGCCTGAAATACTCAAGTACAAACTTAAGTACCTTTACTTGTAACATGAAATGATCTTATCACAGTCTGAAATACCGTTACTACTGCCTGAAAAACTCAAGTACAAACTGAAACACTCTTCGAATAGCATTTAATAGCTTTAGTAAATCACGAAATATTCTTAGTGTAACACAAATACACCTAATATATCATGCAATACCTTTAGTACACCTGAAATATTCTTAGTGTAACAAAATACACCTAATATATCATGCAATACCTTTAGTAAACCTGAAATATTCTTAGTGTAACACAAATACACCTAATATATCATGCAATACCTTTAGTAAACATGAAGGGACCTCAGCACACCTGAAATATCTTTAGAACACCCTAAAATACCCTTAGTATAGCCTGCAGGGACCTTAGCATGAAATATTTAGAATGAAACCTTTTAAGCTCTCACATAGTGTATATCATTCAAGCCCCTATTTCAAAGACTGATTGGAAATTTTGAAAAAATGTTCTGAACTAGAATTTTTCATTATGAATACATTTACGCCTTGCGGTCTGTAAAATCTTTGAATTTCTCTTACTCAATAAAAAGTGTACTGTACATAGGAACACATACTATTTTAAAAATATTTTGTTACAAATAAATAAAATAAACTTTATTTACTGATTGGTTCGAATTATGGAAAGTAGATCAAATAAACAGTTATACTTCTGTGTTTCAGTTTTGGAAGACGACGGGCAGTCACCAAGCACGTGAGCGCGTGGCATTAATAGCATAATTTATTTATGACCAGATGCTCTGAATAAATTAAAATATTGAAATAATAATAAAAATTTTAAATATTAAAATAAAATAAATTAAATAATGTAAGGTTGTCGCCTAAATATTATTGTCGGATAGATCGCGTTATCACCGACCGGTTAGTGTACGCATCGCGCTGAGATATTTGTTTATGACCAGGTGCTCTAAATAAATATAAGATGGATTTGGAATTCGAATGAGATATCGAAGACTGGAAAAAGGAATAGTTTGAGGAAGCAACCAACTTCTATAGACTTAAGGGTAAAGATATTTAGAAACACGTTGAAGAAAAGGAAATAATAGCACGCGTAGAGAAAGCCGAAAGAGAAGAACGCGAAGCTAAGAAAGAGAGGAATAAAGAATTATATTTATTAATCTATAAAAAGAAGGGAGATAACATTGTGGCAAGAAGTCAACTAACTTATCCGACTAGATGTCGTGAACAATCAAGCTGAGATTGTGGCATTTGAAAGGGAGATAATTTAGACAAAGTCCAGCTGTCGCTAATGTTGAGGATTATCCTATAAAATAATATTTATGATTAATGCCTAAATTAGGACAGGGTCGTAAAATGAAAACTGGACATGTGACACATACATTTGTGATGATTGATGGAGAATTAGCTTAAATGCATGTATGTAAAATGAGAAAAAATTTGGGTGAATGTTGGCAAATGATAAAAGAAGGTAGGTTAAAGTTGGGGAGTTTTGGGAAAGGGTTGAAAAGAGAGGGGCGAATGTTGGCAAATGGTGAAAGAGGTTGGGTTAAATTCGGGGGAATGTTGGTAAAGGATTGGCTATTGGGTGTACATTGAAATAAAATGTTGGGGAACAGTAAAATAATGTTGGGAAAGGGTTGGCTATTGTGCATACATTGAAATAAAATGTTGGGCCAACGTTGGGAAACAGTAAAATAATGTTGGGAAAGGTTTGGCTTATTGTTCGTACATTGAAATAAAATGTTGGGGAACAGTAAAATAAAATTGGGAAAGGATTGGCCATTATGCACGCATTGAAACAAAATTTTTGACCAATACTGGCAAATATTTGTTAACTTCAGAGTTAATGTTGGATATTTGTTGGTAAATGTACTGTTGCCAACGTTGGGCCAAGGTTGTGCCAATTTACACTTGAGCTGTTGGCCCAATGTAATTTGCCAACATTCGACCAACAAACAACAAAAT
Source organism: Sinotaia quadrata (assembly GCA_028829895.1). Taxonomy (NCBI): domain Eukaryota; kingdom Metazoa; phylum Mollusca; class Gastropoda; order Architaenioglossa; family Viviparidae; genus Sinotaia; species Sinotaia quadrata. Next base: position 96,614,878 of record CM054183.1, on the reverse strand, counting down.
CTTGGGCCAAATGATTTGTGCTAGCTATGTACAAATTTGTACATATCGGCATGTTTCTTTGCAAGTTTGCAGTGTCATGTTTCCAAACTAGAAACTATATATCATAGTTCTTTATAAGTTTGTATACGGTACCATACTTCTTGACAACTTTATACTTCAATGTCATACTTCTTCATGATCAGTATTTGGAACTTAATTAGCTGAATCAAAATCAAAATCGTTGTACTGATGGGGGTGGGGGTACACAAAAAAGCACGACCATGTTCAGAGTAAGAAAAAAATCAGTAACAAAGATTCAGACAGACAGATAATTCAGAGTCATAGGCAAATAAATAGGAAGTGCTAAAATTCAACGAGAAATAGTCCCAGCGAGTGATAGTGGTTGTAAATTTTCAGCCATGATGTCAGGAGAAATACAGAAAGCTCACATAAATAAAAAGAACAATGTGAAGTTATGAGTGAGTGAGTGAGTGAGTGAGAGAGAGAGAGAGAGAGAGAGAGAGAGAGAATGATTTTGACAAATATATGCACTGGAGTGACGTAGAAATAGAAAAAGGTATGAGCAATTTTTATGATGACAAGGTGCAATAATCCAGTTCTATTACGGCGGTCTTACTCGATAGGATAACGGTGCTTTTCAAGTGTCTTATGTGACAGTTAGGATAACAGTGCTTTTCAAGTGTCTTATGTGACAGTTAGGATAACAGTGCTTTTCAAGTGTCTTATGTGACAGTTAGGATAACAGTGCTTTTCAAGTGTCTTATGTGACAGTTAGGATAACAGTGCTTTTCAAGTGTCTTATGTGACAGTTAGGGTAACGGTGCTTTTCAAGTGTCTTATGTGACAGTTAGGATAACAGTGCTTTTCAAGTGTCTTATGTGACAGTTAGGATAACGGTGCTTTTCAAGTGTCTTATGTGACAGTTAGGATAACAGTGCTTTTCAAGTGTCTTATGTGACAGTTAGGATAACAGTGCTTTTCAAGTGTCTTATGTGACAGTTAGGATAACAGTGCTTTTCAAGTGTCTTATGTGACAGTTAGGATAACAGTGCTTTTCAAGTGTCTTATGTGACAGTTAGGATAACAGTGCTTTTCAAGTGTCTTATGTGACAGTTAGGATAACAGTGCTTTTCAAGTGTCTTATGTGACAGTTAGGATAACAGTGCTTTTCAAGTGTCTTATGTGACAGTTAGGATAACAGTGCTTTTCAAGTGTCTTATGTGACAGTTAGGATAACAGTGCTTTTCAAGTGTCTTATGTGACAGTTAGGATAACAGTGCTTTTCAAGTGTCTTATGTGACAGTTAGGATAACAGTGCTTTTCAAGTGTCTTATGTGACAGTTAGGATAACAGTGCTTTTCAAGTGTCTTATGTGACAGTTAGGATAACAGTGCTTTTCAAGTGTCTTATGTGACAGTTAGGATAACAGTGCTTTTCAAGTGTCTTATGTGACAGTTAGGATAACAGTGCTTTTCAAGTGTCTTATGTGACAGTTAGGATAACAGTGCTTTTCAAGTGTCTTATGTGACAGTTAGGATAACAGTGCTTTTCAAGTGTCTTATGTGACAGTTAGGATAACAGTGCTTTTCAAGTGTCTTATGTGACAGTTAGGATAACAGTGCTTTTCAAGTGTCTTATGTGACAGTTAGGATAACAGTGCTTTTCAAGTGTCTTATGTGACAGTTAGGATAACAGTGCTTTTCAAGTGTCTTATGTGACAGTTAGGATAACAGTGCTTTTCAAGTGTCTTATGTGACAGTTAGGATAACAGTGCTTTTCAAGTGTCTTATGTGACAGTTAGGATAACAGTGCTTTTCAAGTGTCTTATGTGACAGTTAGGATAACAGTGCTTTTCAAGTGTCTTATGTGACAGTTAGGATAACAGTGCTTTTCAAGTGTCTTATGTGACAGTTAGGATAACAGTGCTTTTCAAGTGTCTTATGTGACAGTTAGGATAACGGTGCTTTTCAAGTGTCTTATGTGACAGTTAGGATAACGGTGCTTTTCAAGTGTCTTATGTGACAGTTAGGATAACGGTGCTTTTCAAGTGTCTTATGTGACAGTTAGGATAACAGTGCTTTTCAAGTGTCTTATGTGACAGTTAGGATAACAGTGCTTTTCAAGTGTCTTATGTGACAGTTAGGATAACAGTGCTTTTCAAGTGTCTTATGTGACAGTTAGGATAACAGTGCTTTTCAAGTGTCTTATGTGACAGTTAGGATAACGGTGCTTTTCAAGTGTCTTATGTGACAGTTAGGATAACAGTGCTTTTCAAGTGTCTTATGTGACAGTTAGGATAACAGTGCTTTTCAAGTGTCTTATGTGACAGTTAGGATAACAGTGCTTTTCAAGTGTCTTATGTGACAGTTAGGATAACAGTGCTTTTCAAGTGTCTTATGTGACAGTTAGGATAACGGTGCTTTTCAAGTGTCTTATGTGACAGTTAGGATAACAGTGCTTTTCAAGTGTCTTATGTGACAGTTAGGATAACAGTGCTTTTCAAGTGTCTTATGTGACAGTTAGGATAACAGTGCTTTTCAAGTGTCTTATGTGACAGTTAGGGTAACAGTGCTTTTCAAGTGTCTTATGTGACAGTTAGGATAACAGTGCTTTTCAAGTGTCTTATGTGACAGTTAGGATAACAGTGCTTTTCAAGTGTCTTATGTGACAGTTAGGGTAACAGTGCTTTTCAAGTGTCTTATGTGACAGTTAGGGTAACGGTGCTTTTCAAGTGTCTTATGTGACAGTTAGGATAACAGTGCTTTTCAAGTGTCTTATGTGACAGTTAGGGTAACGGTACTTTTCAAGTGTCTTATGTGACAGTTACAGAAGGAAAACTACATCCAGTTATATCCATCCTTTACGTGTAACCAAATCGTTTTGACAAACTTATCTGTCAAGAAATAAGTGCAACGAACACACGGGGAAAAAATCCGGAAAACGTCTAACGATCTGAACCGAAAGCGAGAATGTTGGAATGTTTGACATCCTGACCGAAAGTGAACATGACGTCCGAACGCGTTCCAATCATCACGTGCGGTAACTAAACCTGGCATGAAAGCTAGCTCACTCTAAAACTAATTCAAGACAGAAAAATTATGGAAGAAAGGGATAATTGAATCGCCGGTCAACGGAACTGCGTTTATCTGAAAGTGCATAGCGAGGCCAGAAAATATAGAAACCCTCCATTATAATCTAAACACATAGTATTCAATGAGGCGAGCGGTTCTATGAAATCTCATTGTCAATGACCATACAGCAAACTCTGTGAAGTGAGTAGATGTGTAAAGCTGACATTGTAATTAACCATACACCATACAGCGAAACGGGGTGAGCGGTTCTTGAATGCTGCATATTGCCGATGACCGTACAGCAAATGGTGAAAATTTCTAGAAATACGTCACATTTTGCCCATGATCGATCATACAGCAAACTGCGAGATGACCGTTTCTAGTAGAATGTCACGTTAGAAATGACAATACTGCATACACTGCCATACAGGAACGCAAGTGTTTCTAGCAGCATGTCACAATGTCATTGACCGTACAGCGAGACAAGCAGTTCACGAACATTTGTCAATGAAAATTCTAGAAGGATGTATGACGTCATTGACCATACAGCTTACAGCAAGCAAGCAGTCTTCGGGGTAGGTCACATTGTAGGGTGAGGGGCGAGACAAGCAGTCCTAGAGGTATGTCACATTGCAGGGTGAGTCGAGTGTTATTGCATACTGCACTACTGTTAGTTAGAATGTATCAAACAAGACAGCAGTAAAGCTGTCATCTTTTCACTGATTGCCGAATGTAAAGTGTAGTATGCTTTTGTATCAAACTGCAGTTGTGTAGAGATCGTATATTTTGTATGAACCTGCAGTTGTGTAGAGATCGTATATTTTGTATGAACCTGCAGTTGTGTAAAGATCGTATATTTTGTATGAAACTGCAGTTGTGTAGAGATCGTATATTTTGTATGAAACTGCAGTTGTGTAGAGATCGTATATTTTGTATGAACCTGCAGTTGTGTAGAGATCGTAAATGAGATACTGACACAATGCATTTACCATTCCTTATCTACTTTACCAAGTGGATCTGTATGTGCACACCTTATGTGTTGCTGATTGTGAAACTCGATGGTGAGGCGATTAGCAACATTCTAACGGGTATGGTAATCCGAACACGCTATGCGTGCTTCTCCCTAGACACTAATTATCTCCCTTCCAGAACATAATTCTCGGGGGGAGGTGGGGGTGTGTTCTGGTGTGTGTGTGCTTTGATATTAGACTGATTTCTCTCACCAGGTGAAGCGTGACACTTTTTGCCTTGGATGGGCCTGGTTTTTCAGTATATCCCGAATCGGTCCAACAACGACCTGGATCGTGTGTCTTGTTTGGTTAGCCGAGAATCCCTCAGGGAAAAGACTTGTATTCCCAACAAAGACTGTAAACGGGCACCAAAAAAAAATAAATCTTCCCCCTGGCGTTTGCTCCCGTCTGCGAAATCAACAAAAGTGGGACGCGGACGTGAACCCAAAATCAAACAAAACAAACAACGGCTCCCTTGACGTTAACGTGAACCCAAAATCAAACAAAACAAACAATGGCTCCCTTGACGTTAACGTGACTCGACAGGTTGGAGACGACCTGTGTCAGGGGACGTTACCTCTGATCCAGTTTGCATTTTGATTAAAAATACATGCTAAGCTCAGTAGTTTTATTACAAGACTAATGTGTTACATTAAACAAATACTACTTTTAATGTTTTGTGATTTATGTGTTATACTTAGTTTATTAAGTCGCCGACTTACATTTCTTTAAGCGGCAGAATACATCCACTTAAATATTCATATAAAGCAACCTCTCTGCTTTTGTTTCTCTTTTATCAGAGAAATGTTCGGTAACCTCAACTAAACTATCAAATTACATCCAAATTACATCTCCCAAAGTGCTAAACTATCAAATTACATCACCCAAAGTGCTAAACTATCAAATTACATCACCCAAAGTGCTAAACTATCAAATTTCATCACTCAAAGTGCTAAACTACAAAAGCATATCATTCAAAGTACTAAACTATCAAAGTACATCACTCAAACTACATCATATGTGCTCTGATTATATTTCATGCCAAGGCCAAATCACTAGTAAAAGCGTGTTGTCGCAGGCACAAGGGACCAAGTTCAATCTGCAAGTGAGAAGAAGAGCAAATTTAAAGGGGAGTTAATTACTTTTCACTTTATATGGCACTCGACTGACAAATAAGAGTAGTCTTTGTTTCCCGGGTGACACTGATGAGACGACGGCGCCAGAACCTGTACATCTGTTTTTCCTTCAGCCCTCAGGCACTCGAATCTATAGAAAGATAGATGTCTGTCTGTCTGTCTATCTGTCTGTCTTTTCGGGCGACCCTAATGATAATGTGTCCTCAGTACTCGAATCTCTCTGGTGATAGAGGGATCATAAGCAAGAGGGGTATTTAATAAAATACGTCACCAGTGTAAAGATTTGAATGTGGGGTGTCATTATACATAGGGCTATGGGTCTGGACCCAATGCTGCCCGTCTGTTAGACACGAACCCAAGGGCTCCATCGATCAAAGGCTTACAGTCAAGGAGCACAGAGTTACAACTCGTCAATTAAAGAAATGCAGAGGTATTTTACGTGAAGGGTTACAGCTCGTCAATTAAAGAAATGCAGTGGTATTTTACGTGAATGGTTACAGCTCGTCAATTAAAGAAATGCAGTGGTATTTTACGTGAATGGTTACAGCTCGTCAATTAAAGAAATGCAGTGGTATTTTACGTGAAGGGTTACAGCTCGTCAATTAAAGAATTGCAGTGGTATTTTACGTGAAGGGTTACAGCTCGTCAATTAAAGAATTGCAGTGGTATTTTACGTGAAGGGTTACAGCTCGTCAATTAAAGAATTGCAGTGGTATTTTACGTGAAGGGTTACAGCTCGTCAATTAAAGAATTGCAGTGGTATTTTACGTGAAGGGTTACAGCTCGTCAATTAAAGAATTGCAGTGGTATTTTACGTGAAGGGTTACAGCTCGTCAATTAAAGAATTGCAGTGGTATTTTACGTGAAGGGTTACAGCTCGTCAATTAAAGAACTGCAGTGGTATTTTACGTGAAGGGTTACAAAGCGTAGTAATGCAGTTTTCATGTGTCAACTTGTTATGCTACAACATGCTTGTTACACTTCTTCAAATAAATTGTTACACTACCATCTGGACACTAATTTTCGTATCCCAATGTCTCAGATACCTATGTGACTGCAATATTTACTTCAGGATACTCAGTGTAGTCGCTGAACATCTGGACTTTAATACGGAGACAAGACTTTATTTACTGACCAGCTTCATTGTACTGAGATACAATTTACCAACCAGCTCCATTATACTGAGACAAGAATTGATTTATCGACCAACTTCATTATAATGAGACACGATATTCTGACCAGTTTCATTACACTGAGACAAGACGTGATCTCTTGGCCAGTTTCATTACACTGAGACAAGACGTGATCTTTTGGCCAGTTTCATTACACCGAGACAAGACGTGATCTCTTGGCCATGTTTCATGAGATGAGTTGTAATCTATTGATCAATTGATCTATTTCTTTATACTCGGACAAGACATAATCTATTGACCAGTTTTATTATACTGAGACAAGACGTGAAGTACCGACCAGTTTCATTATACTAAGACAAGACGTGATGTACCGACCAGTTTCATTACGCTGAGACAATATGCGATGTTCCGACCAGTTACTTATATATACTGAGACAAGATTTTAATTACTGATTAATTTTGTTATATCGAAGGAAAAAATATTTATTTGACAAGATTGATCAAAGTGAGTTAGACTTGATTCACTGACCAGTTCGACTAATCTGACACAAAATTTTGATTCACTGACTAAAGTGAATGTACTAATTCAAGATTTGATTCAGTTACTACCAATGTATGTACACTGAGACAAGATTTGATTCAGTTACTACCAATGTAAGTACAGTGAGACAAGATTTGATTCAGTTACTACCAATGTAAGTACAGTGAGACAAGATTTGATTCAGTTACTACCAATGTAAGTACAGTGAGACAAGATTTGATTCATTTACCAGTGTAAGTATACTGAGACAAGATTTGATTCAGTTACTACTAATGTAAGTACACTGAGACAAGATTTGATTCAGTTACTACCAATGTAAGTACACGGAGACAAGATTTGATTCAGTTACTACCAATGTAAGTACACCGGAGACAAGATTTGATTCAGTTACTACCAATGTAAGTACACCGGAGACAAGATTTGATTCAGTTACTACCAATGTAAGTACACCGGAGACAAGATTTGATTCAGTTACTACTAATGTAAGTACACTGAGACAAGATTTGATTCAGTTACTACCAATGTAAGTACACGGAGACAAGATTTGATTCAGTTACTACCAATGTAAGTACACCGGAGACAAGATTTGGTAGAGGCAACAATTTGACAGTACCTTTTTTTTTGGAGATGGACAGTGGTTAGAGTAATCGGCATTAACGAAAATAAGAGATATCTACAGGAATTGATACAGACATACGAACAAACTGCACACACACACACACACACACACACACACACACACACACACACACACACACACACACACACACACACACACACACATGCAAGTGCACACATACATACACACACAAACATTTACACACATACATATATACACATACAAGTACACATATACACACATACTTACAAATGCACACACACACACACACACACACACACACACACACACACACACACACACACACACACACAAATACACACATACACATACAAGTAGCATGTTTGCTAACTCATTTCCTTGTCAAACGTGTTTTGGGACAAATGGAGCTGTTTTCCCCCGTTATTTTGCTATGCAGAGATGTCTAAATAATTAAGCGACTTTAAAGTTAATGCATCCGTCAAATTTTACAGCAAGTTGAACGCGCCCATTGTGTCGCCTCGGGAATAACAAGATTTGCACTCGATAGCTGTGCAACTCGGAAATTGAGAATTGTGCAAATATACTCCACTAGACTTAATGCATGAAAACACGCATTAATTAATTAATTACATTAATATTAACACCATACTGAGTAATTAAAATTAGTTAATGCTGTCGCACCAAAGATTTCTTTTACAATGGCAAACAAACACTGCCATCACCACAACCACCAATGATAAGAAACACTAAAAGCAAAATTGCTTGGCAACAGAAAAATGATGAAGGAGATGTGCATCCTGGTGACTGACTCCTTGGTATGTGGTGACTGACTCCTTGGTATGTGGTGAAGTCAGCCCTGGAGGAGGAGTTGGCAGGATGAGGGACTAAGTCAGCCAGCGGGGGTTAACTGTAGTCGTTAACATCATAGCACATTTCCTAAAGCCGACGAAAATTTTCAGTGGTCTGTCTGCTAAAGACTCGGATTGCATCACTTGACTTTTAACTCAATTCATAAAATCATAAAGCAAAAAATGACAGATACCTTAAGAAAATCGTTATATAGCAATAGAAACATGTTTGTACTGCTAATTTAGGGAACCAGCAAATAGCCACAAAATGTCAGCAAATAGCCATAAAAAGTGAGTAAATAGCCAGAAACCATCAACAATTAGCCATAACACGTCAGTCATAAAAGTATCAAATGTCTTTTAAAGACCGGCAAATAGTAATACAAGTCCGAAAATAGACATAAACAATCGGTAAATAGATGTAGAAAGTCAGCAAACAGCCAGCCAGAAAAGGCTAGTACGTGGCTGTAGAAAGTCAGCAAACAGCCAGCCAGAAAAGGCTAGTACGTGGCTGTAGAAAGTCAGCAAACAGCCAGCCATAAAAGGCTAGTACGTGGCTGTAGAAAGTCAGCAAACAGCCAGCCATAAAAGGCTAGTACGTGGCTGTAGAAAGTCAGCAAACAGTCAGCCAGAAAAGGCTAGTAGGTGGCTGTAGAAAGTCAGCAAACAGCCAGCCAGAAAAGGCTAGTACGTGGCTGTAGAAAGTCAGCAAACAGCCAGCTATAAAAGGCTAGTACGTGGCTGTAGAAAGTCAGCAAACAGCCAGCTATAAAAGGCTAGTACGTGGCTGTAGAAAATCAGCAAACAGCCAGCCAGAAAAGGCTAGCACGTGGCTATAAAGAGCACCAAAAAAATGGCACATAGCATCAAGAAATAACCGTAAAGAACCAGCATTAAGCAGCATAAAGACTAGTAAATAGCTGTAAAATGATAGTAAATAGTTGTAATGAGCCAGCATTAAGCAGCATAAAGACTAGTAAATAGCTGTAAAATGATAGTAAATAGCTGTAAAGAGCCAGCATTAAGCTTCATAAAGACTAGTAAATAGCCGTAAAATGATAGTAAATAGCAATACAAGGCAGGCAAATAGCCGTAAAATGATAGTAAATAGCAATACAAGGCAGGCAAATAGCCGTAAAATGATAGTAAATAGAAATACAATCAGGCAAATAGCCGTAAAATCCAAATAACCATAGACAACAAATGATAGTCAAAGTCCAGCAAATAGCCCTAAGAGGCTACTAAATAGCTGTAGAAAACAAGTAAATAGCCAAAACAGGCCAGAAAAATAGCCTATGAAATATCATATTTTCACTGTTGAACATGATATCCAGAATTAGGTATTACACTCAACCCTTCTTAAGTACATGCGGGCGATGAAAGGTCAAAAGATAGTATTCGTTATTGTTCACAGTACGCTGCAACCAAAAGCAGGCTTGCGTCTTTTGTGTACTGTCAGTGTATACTGACATGCATCTAGTGTCTATTGTCTAGTATGTAGTGACATGCAGCTAGTGTCTGTTGTATAGTGTGAGGTGACAGGCATCTAGTGTCTGTTGTCTAGTATGTAGTGACATGCAGCTAGTGTCTGTTGTCTAGTATGTAGTGACGTGCAGCTAGTGTTTATTGTCTAGTAAGTAGTGATAATGCATCTAGTGTCTGTTGTCTAGTATGTAGTGATTTGCAGCTAGTGTTTATTGTCTAGTAAGTAGTGACATGCATCTAGTGTCTGTTGTCTAGTATGTAGTGACATGCAGCTAGTGTCTGTTGTCTAGTATGTAGTGACAGTCATCTAGTGTCTGTTGTCTAGTATGTAGTGACATGCAGCTAGTGTCTGTTGTTTAGTATGTAGTGACAGGCATCTAGTGTCTGTTGTCTAGTATGTAGTGACATGCAGCTAGTGTCTGTTGTCTAGTATGTAGTGACAGGCATCTAGTGTCTGTTGTCTAGTATGTAGTGACATGCAGCTAGTGTCTGTTGTCTAGTATGTAGTGACAGGCATCTAGTGTCTGTTGTCTAGTATGTAGTGACATGCATCTAGTGTCTGTTGTCTAGTATGTAGTGACAGGCATCTAGTGTCTGTTGTCTAGTATGTAGTGGCATGCAGCTAGTGTCTGTTGTCTAGTATGTAGTGACAGGCATCTAGTGTCTGTTGTCTAGTATGTAGTGACATGCAGCTAGAGTCTGTTGTCAAGTATGTAGTGACAGGCAGCTAGTGTCTGTTGTCTTGTGTGAGGTGACAGGCATCTAGTGTCTGTTGTCTAATATGTGTTAACATGTATGTAACGTGTCTGTTGTCTAATATGTGTTAACATGTATGTAACGTGTCTGTTGTCTAATATGTGTTAACATGTAACGTGTCTGTTGTCTAGTATGTGTTAACATGTATGTAACGTGCTCTCAGGCGTGTTAGTGTATACCGGGACGTGTTGTCTGGTATGTATCAGGTTGGGAAAGGTATCCCAATATATTTATTGCAACGGTTGAATTGATTCTTTGATCGAGCAACCTCTGGCAGTTGGTTGACTAACTGATCCAGATGATCTCTATTTTTGTTCGCTTTGTTAAATGTCCTTTGATAGGCCGGTTCTACAAATCACTAAATTCCCTCTGATCTTCCAGACTCAGAATAAATCAATTAGTGTACCTGAAACTGAATCGCCACAGACTTCTTGATCTAAGTTATCTGTTTTCTGTTTGAGGTAAATGCCCGTTGATTTAGATTTAGCATATCTCTACTTGTCTCCTTTGTCTTGGTCATTAGTCTTCCAGATTTAGCATATCTCTACTTGTCTCCTCTTGGACGGAAAAAGTTTCCTTTCATGACTCAAGCGCATGCGTAAAATCGTCGGTAATTCTCATTGGCTGTAGAAGACTCTGGATTTCTCTTTCATGGGAACAAAGTATTTGTTGACGTCATTGTGCTGGATCACGGAACTTGGAAATTTAATATTTATTTGGATATACCCTTTTCTTCTTTTATCTTTTTGGTGGGGGGAGAGATAAATTGATGGATCTAGCGTAGTTGTTGAAGGCCGCTGGAGGATTGGTGTTAAAAAGTATCGGCGTATGACATTAAATGAAAGCATAATTATATGATTCAAATTGAATTTTATTTTTTATTTTTAAATGAAATTTTACAAGAAACGCGAATTACGCATTTATTGATTTATATTTAAACAAACAGGAAATTAGCCAGGACATTTATTGATTTATATTTAAACAAACAGGAAATTAGCCAGAACATTTATTGATTTATATTTAAACAAACAGGAAATTAGCCAGGACATTTATTGATTTATATTTAAACAAACAGGAAATTAGCCAGGACATTTATTGATTTATATTTAAACAAACAGGAAATTAGCCAGGACATTTATTGATTTATATTTAAACAAACAGGAAATTAGCCAGGACATTTATTGATTTATATTTAAACACACAGGAAATTAGCCAGAACATTTATTGATTTATATTTAAACAAACAGGAAATTAGCCAGGACATTTATGGTGCTTTATTACATGCAAGTGTACTAAGTCTGTACCCGCCTATCTAACTTTCTGAAATGACGAATTTTATTTTGTCAAGTACATATACGAATGTGATTAAAATGAAACAAATTTTGTTAACACCTCATCACGTCAAAGGGTCACGTGACAAAAGACAAAAGTCCGGTCGTCAGTGAAGTCCATCGCGCTCGGTCATCTGGGAAGTGTGTCCATGACATTAAATCAATATGCCAGTCGTGGTACGTTGCTGGCAATTCATGGTTATAACCCTTAGTTCAAGACACCGCCGGCGATTTTCCCGTCAGTCAGTGTATGTTCGTTATTTAGGACGTAGTTCTGCTCCCGGTATAAACACACAGCTGCATTGAGTAATGCCAGGTAAGATTCGCTATTAGGGGCGATTATAAGACTTCGGCATCAGAGTTGTCTACAACTCCTCTGATCGGCAGCAGCAATCTTAACACGAGCACGCCGCCAACAACTATTTAAGTCAGGAATACTTGTGAGTTATCGGACTTGTTCAAATTAACAACTATTTAGGTCTTTAAATCAGGAATACTTGAGAGTTATCGGACTTCTTCAAATGAACAAAGGGAATGGCGCCTGATCGTACAAAGATTTTATGTTCTTTACGTTTCATTTTACAAATTAATTATACAGAGAAGTCCAAGCAACGTTTCTTTTCTTATTTCTTTTCATGGTTCAAATATAACGTTTTCAGAGCTAGTTCACAAAATCATTCAGCAATGATACGTACAGCATTTGTTGCAGTTACAAATTGTCATTTTTCAACAAAAATGTCTGCATACAAATAAAATATAATAATGAATATAGAATTAGTTACATCTGGCAGTAAGTTCTTGTTTATGACAACAAACTACAGAACACACAAACACGCGCAAGCCTATGCATGTACATTAATTATGTATACTATTATAAGTGTAAAATTTATTTATATTCAATCAAACATGCATACAGTTGGCCACGATTCACAGAATACCATCCACACCTTCAGTCACTACCACAACAATCAAGTACTCTCACCACATCGACGATCTCAGTCACCCACCCGAAAACAAACCCGCTCAACACCTCCCGCTGTACAGTAGTGCCAAGTGGATTCTAAAACTAAAGCGTTCTCTCCCATTATATACAATTTAAAATATTTTTCACCCTACTCTTTGCAATAAAGAATTTTTCACAATAATTTTTTTGAAGATCCCTCTCTCTCTCTCTCTCTCTCTCTCTCTCTCTCTCTCTCTCTCTCTCTCTCTCTCTCTCTCTCTCTCTCTCTCTCACACACACACACACACACACACACGCACGCACACACACTCTCTAACAATGAACAGTATAATTAGAACTTTAAGAACCTATTAATAATGATAATAATTAATAATATTAAAAGTGTGTTCACATTGATCTAAATATATCTGTGACGCTAACACTACTTAATGAATGGTTTTGATTATTATTAATTAACCACCCATAACTAAACACAAGTGATGAGAATTTTAATTTATGTTATTAATAATTCTCCAGAAGACATCACTCGTCTCTCTCACTTGGCGGATATGCGGGCGTTGTAAACATTTTCTCTCTTCCACAACATTAAGATAACAATTACCGTCAAACAATATTTTCGTAGGTGGAAAACTTCTTACTAAAGGAGAAGACAAATTCGTCTTTAATCTATATTTTGCGAGCCCCCATCCACCCACTGTCTTTTGAATATATAGTTATCAATATGTGTAAAAAGGTCAATAAATTTATTAAATCAAATTATATGTACAAATATTTTAAATCAATTTTATAATCAAATATATAACATATGAATATAATCAAAGAGTGTTGAGATTTACATCACTTCACAACAATGTTCGATTAATGCTGGACAATCATTCAGTTTACCCTAGCATAGACATAAGCAGTCTATAACATATATATATATATATATAGTTAAGTTCATGGATATCATCATGGAAATGAGATTGGGGTTTTAGAGAAATAGTTAAAGTCAATACACATAACTTGTTCAAAATGGCGGTTGCTCCCATCATGTATTTCATAATCACACAGTTTGCAACAAGTCACTGCCTTTCATATTTAGGCAGAGGTCCCACATGTCCCTTCTAGAAGCATGTTACACAATTGTTCCAGAATCTTCAACGTGCTCTCCAAGCATTGCTGTAGAGAATTGTCCTGAATTTCACATGTTGTATCAAACACAACAGGAGAAATGTTCTTGATTTTCCATATGGGGTTGTATCAAACACACCACGAGGAACATTAAAAATAATCTTCATGAACTCCCGAGATCAAACTCAAGCCACAATTTCTGCTGTATTGGTACTCAAACAGAATTCACAGGAATCAACCTACAGCAACATGTTTTACAGATTAATTGACAACAATGCTGGATGCACATACCAACATATTCAAGTAGAGTACAGAGTCAATGTAGCATACCATGACAACCAGAAAGGTTTCCTCTGCAAAAGTCAAATTAAAGCACCACTAAATTTCAGGCTTATTTCATCTCTAAACTCCTTTCTCTCTTATAAACATTCTCAACTTACAAATCCTGCAACAATTTCTTTAGCCTGATACACACAGCATATGAAACAGCATCAATCAAAATTCACAAGTATAATGTACAAACTAGTCAAATTAATGAATATAGAAATAATGGTTCAAATACATAAGAATTCTCTAATTCAAATCATAGATCAATAGCAAACATGTACGAAATATTCCAAGTCTCTTTATCAGTCAGCTAACTTGGACGGACAAAGTTTCCTTTCATGACTCAAGCGCATGCGTAAAATTTAACTTACCATAAGATAATGATCACCTTTATGACCAGACTCAAGTTATGTTCAAATTCAAAGTGATTAGAATGGAGTACTTCTTCAACAAAGAAATTTCTGGGCCATCCCCATTGGATGAATTTGTTATGAACAAGTGTGAGACTATTAGTCAGAAAAATACTCACCCAGTTGGAATCGGTTTGGATTATAATTTTCTAGCATATTCTCAACTCCAGTTATTTACTCCAACTGTGAGACTTACAAAAATACCATCATAAGGAGTGCCCAAGGCACTTTCACAATTTAACAATTTATATAACAATTGAGTCTAGAAATAGGGATAGGCAAATTTACTCCCACCCCAATATCGTTATCACAATGATTTTTATAACTTGTACTCGTCTGAACTTAAAACCTTTCGCTAGTAGCTGACTTAGTTCATTATTCACAATATTACTGTTTACAGCATGATAAATTCATAATCTAAAGACGCAGAACATAATGATAACAGTGTATTGTTCATATGAACTTATTACAACAAACATACACATCTCATACACTCAAGCGTGAGTATAGTTTACTAAAGTCTATCATGAATTGTATATAGAGTCAATTGTGTACATCTCATTTAGGACATAACTCTAGTTTATCACACACTCGTTTGTTCGCAATGTTAAAAAAGAAACTTAAAAATCCCCCTTTCTTTCTTTGGTAATGACATCTGAATACTATGCTAAACCTTCACTGAACTGCGCTGTGAACACAATATTCATGCTGAATTACTGCGTTCATTATTTTCCTTTGTATATTGATCTCATATGTGTGTTAAAACTGTGCATACACACGTCAAAGGTGTGTATAGTAGCCTAAATTCGCCTACAGGCGACTGAGAACCAAAAGTTAGTTTGATTTTGCAATTAGTGTGAGTTATGGGCCCTGATTCGCAATATTATGACATAAACTTGATTCAGAAATTTGATTTTGCAATTAGTGTGAGTTATGGGCCCTAATTCACAATATTACGGCTTAAACTTGATTCAGAAATTTGATTGTGCAATCAGTATACATACTAGGCCCCATGACAAACACACTAGAGTAAACATTTGATAGCGCAGTCAGTGTGAGTTATGGGCCCTAGTTCACAATATTACGACATGCGCATGGTCCAGAAATATCGCATATAATTTGGTTAATTCGCTTTCTTTCAAAATTGAGACTATTAATTTAATGTTTGTTTCTGTTTGAAAACAAGAGAAAGCTGTACTTATTAATCTGCAAGAAAAGAAAATGAAAAATAACGTTTGCAGTTTAATAGCGTTTGCTTTTTAGGCTAAAAAAGTAAAATAAACAATTAGGTCAGTTTAGACATCGATGTCATGACCTATCAGCTAAATTAAATTTATGCTAAGAGCAATCTAACAGGAGTCAAATTATGATTGTCAATGTCAGTCCCAAGCAGTTAGATAAATAACGGGTGAGATGTGAAAAGGCGGGGGGGGGGGGGGGAGCGTGGAAGACGCACGAGAGTGAATGCTGTAGATTGTAGAGTGACACATATACTGACCTGGCCAAATGAGGCCAAGGTCAAATTACGCTCCGCGATAAATAAAGGCAACACCTGACTAGCGTCAGTAAGAAGGACGATTGCTGCAATAAAAACGGGACAGGTGAGAGTCAGAGAGAGACTGGCAAGTCTCCTGTATAGGCGATTCGGGTTGAGTCCAGCTCTGGAAAGATGTTAACGCTTCAGTGTCAATTGGCGGCGGTATTATTAACTGGTTGATTGGACGGTAAAGCGGGTCAGAGGTTACGCAGAGTGAAAAGGAGATCGGTACTCGATCGAAAATAAAACCGTAAAAATATTCGTGTTTTCATTTTTCTCCCATGAGGCATTGCACAAAGAAAATAACCGCCATACAGGAAAGTTAGAAATAAACATTAAACATTTATTCAACACTAAACAGTGGTAATAATGAAAACATTTTATAAATATTTATGGAGAATGAAACTCGAGAAATAATGAGCCATTTGTTAAATGTTAATGGAGAATGAAGTTAGAGAAATAAGTGAACCATTTGTTAAATGTTAATGGAGAATGAAGTTAGAGAAATAAGTGAGTCATTTGTTAAATGTTAATGGAGAATGAAGTTAGAGAAATAAGTGAGTCATTTGTTAAATGTTAATGGAGAATGACGTCAGGAAAAAACCGCTTCCAGTAAATCCCGATACATTTTCGATAGTGAACTAAGATATCGTGACGTAACAGGATTTCCTGAGAAAAATACGTGACAATTTTTTTCTGAGGACAAGTGTGACAGGGTTTGTGTGTGTGTGTGTGTGTGTGTGTGTGTGTGTGTGTGTGTGTGTGTGTGTGTGTGTGTGTGTGTAGATAGACAGACATACAGATAGACAGACAGACAAACATATAGATAGGTAGACAGATAGATAGATAGATAGATAGATAGATAGATAGATAGATAGATAGATAGATAGATAGATAGATAGATAGATAGATAGATGGATGGAGATAGATAGATAGATTTACTGGAATTTGCAATTTGTTGTGACTGTAAAAACCTAACATTTTTCTATCACATTTTTCTGATTAATTGTAAACTTAATGACCTGTGACTTGACCCCTTCAGTAAAACAGATGAACCTCGGATGCATGGATTACGTCACACCATAATAAGGTGGACTGCTGTTATCCGTATGGACTATATTTCCCATCCACACATTTATTCTTTTTCTATTTCCCCTTAAAATAAATCAGCATTTGGGTCTATCAAAATACACAATTATTCTTTTTCTATTTCCCCTTAAAGTAAATCAGCATTTGGGTCTATCAAAATACACAATTATTCTTTTTCTATTTCCCCTTAAAATAAATCAGCATTTGGGTCTATCAAAATACACCTCGGTTTGTTTCCAAAATGGAAAATGTAATGAGTGTGAAAAACACATTCAAGAAGCATTCGGATCATTAGACCAGCTGAAGGAGACTACTGAAAGCATTCAAGAAGCATTCGGATCATTAGACCAGCTGAAAAAAAAACTACTGAACGCATTCAAGAAGCATTCGGATCATTAGACCAGCTGAAAAAACTACTGAACGCATTCAAGAAGCATTCGGATCATTAGACCAGCTGAAGGAGACTACTGAACGCATTCATTTAGAAAGGCAGCATGCGTAACTTACCTGCGACTGTCTGCAGGTAACCGTTCAGCAGCGCCAGGCGATGGCGACCGTGGGAGGGCAGCATAACAAGAACCACTGTCACCAATGCTCCGACACATTCCAGAACCACCCCACCCCCATACAACAGAGTGGAAGCCTGCCACGCTCCAGCGGGTATGTGACTGAGTCCACTGCCCTTGTCTTCGCCGAACCCGTACCTCTTGCAGTAGGGACGTGGGGAAGGTGACTGGAGGTCCCTAACACAATAACGAAACGGTCCAAAGGAATGCAAGCGATCGGGGTGCATGATCCAGTACGGGTGGAAGAAACTGAGAGCGCACGAGCTGGCCACGACGATGGACAGGAGTGACCACAAGACTGTCACCAGAGTCACGCTACTCATTGTCCGGAAACACACTCGATGGCGGTCGTTTGAGGTGTCCTCCCTCTCGCCCCCCTCCTCACAGTACTCGTCTAATTCCTCTTTAGTTTCATCTTCCAGTTCATCTTGAGTCAGAAGGTCTAAATTATCGTCAGATTTTCCTGCAAAACATTTTTTCGACAGAATGTGGGCAATTGTTTTTGTCCCATGCACGGCACCCGTGACCCAAACCCCTGACCCTTGACACATGGAGCGCACATTTTGTACAAGGGATTTCATTAAAGCTTGTAGCATGTAGGAGGGAGTTTGCGAGTGCCAGGTGAAGTGAGTTTGCTTGGCACCAATGAGCCAATCGTCACGGCATCCGTCTTCATGAAGTAGCTTTTGGTGGTGATTGGAATAGTTGTGGTTGGATGCCACGGTGGGGTTATCGCCTGTTGCCTGTGGGTCGGCCGGCGGTTTTGACGGCAGCTTGTGACTGCCGTTTGCTTCTTTGAACACCATGGCTTTCGGCTGCGAACCGTTCACTGGCAGAATCAATAACTCACTGATAGCTCTCCGTTTTTCTATCACTCTCATTCCTACTGTCTTTTGCCTTTTCTCTTTTCACTCATTCTAGTTTGCCTGATATTGCTCTCGGGGAGACGTGTCCAATGTTTCCTGTCCATCCTATGGTCAAATAAACAAATGAATTAAAAAATAAATTCATGAAAAACTCACAAACTCTTTTTTTTTACCTTCAGGAAGTGTCAGTTTAATAAATTTTCCAAACAACTAGATTCTCCTTGATTTTATAGATATTAATATCTATTCGAAAATTAAAATTCCTTTTAAACAAAAAAGTTTTATTGTGCATATCTTCGTGTTGTTTTCCACTGCCAGTTGGTTTGTTTTCTTTCCGTTTATAAAATTCCTTATTCATGAAACGAAACACTTTCCCCTAATTTTCTTTTGTTGCAACATTGAAAACGGTGGACCTTATTTCCCCACTGCTCCTTACGGGTCACAATGCTTTCATAGATCGATGATCGACAGTGCTCCTTACGGGTCAGCGTTTTCATACAGCGAAAGTCGACAGTACTCTTTAGTGGTCAACGTTTTCATTCAGCGAAAGTCGACAGTACTCCTTACTGGCCAGCGTTTTCATATAGCGAAAGTCGAGAGTACTCCTTACTGGTCAGCGTTTTCATGTAACGAAAGTTGACAGTGCTGGTTGTACTTAATCGTTGAGATTGGGATTGTGTGTGTGTGTGTGTGTGTGTGTGGTTAGTAGAGAGACAGAGACGAATGTGCAAAATGTTAGTAAATCCAACAGCGTTATTGTATGTTAATAGATATAAAGATGTTTGCACACCTCACTATTTTGCAGACTAATTAAGCAGTTAATATTTTCTTGATAAAAAGAAATCGCACACTGTAGACAAAATGACAGTTTGCGCAGTTACTTCTGTTTGCTAACTCACACTTTGCTTTTCATTGCAGTTACTTCTGTTTACTAACTCACACTTTGCTTTTCATTGCAGTTACTTCTGTTTACTAACTCACACTTTGCTTTTCATTGCAGTTACTTCTGTTTACTAACTCACACTTTGCTTTTCATTGCAGTTACTTCTGTTTGCTAACTCACACTTTGCTTTTCATTGCAGTTACTTCTGTTTGCTAACTCACACTTTGCTTTTCATTGCGGTTGATTTTTCTTGTCCATTTCCTATCATTAACCCGAGCTGCCCAAGTCATTGTCACCTTACAGCCTGATAAGATCTGTGAGAAAGGTCTGGACACAGAGAAGAGACTTCTGTCCAGTTCCCTAAGGACACAGAGAAGAGACTCAACAGTCAGCAAGGTCGACGTCACCATTCGCAGCCACATGATAATACATTCCAACCGTATGTGTCGCCATCAAAAACGTGTCACTACCCAAACAATGACACCACCCTGCTAGTGTGTCACAGAGTACGCACTGCCAGTCCAATGTGTGAAAGTGTGCCATTATCCAACAGCGATAAAAGAAATAAGTTTTGTTTATTAAGACAGTCCCCCGCCTCTCTCTCCCTCCCTCTCACCTTTATCTCTCTTGATCGCCTCGAGTCGTGTTGTCACATAAATGACCACTCGGACAGCAAAGCGCCACACTGGCCGTACAACAGGACTGGCACTGGCACGGGGGGAAAAACAAATAAGAAAAGACAAACTTACAACACACACACACACACTTCTCAGCTTGCTGTCATACGAAGGACATTTTGCACTCGTTCTTCCGTCAGCTGTCCTCCATACAGCAAAGGAAACATTACCCGTCTACTTCATCGATCTAACGGCTTGATCATATCCACAGTAGCTCAGAGGCCAGGTTTCGATTTTAATTAACCGCCCGCCTTATCCAGAGATAGTAAGAGCAACTCAACTCGAATGGTCACTTGGTCACCGTACTGACAGGGCCTGGACACTTTTCCCCCTCAGTTCAGGCCAGCGCTCGAATTCGCCTCGCAGTGGCTGCCGCACGTGTCTCGCCGCAGAAACAAGCAACCAGTTGTTGCGTCCAGTCCGCTAGAATGCACTGCCTGTCGGTTTTACAACCAGTTGCCCGGGCTTGCCTGTGCATCACGGAAGAGTGTTTGTCGAGTGCGAAGCAGTCAGTATGTAGTTGTAGTTGTAGTGCTACAGGTTTCCCACAGACTGCTAGCTTTGCACGACTGCTGCCATTTCTCGCCACGTGCGGCTCCGTTTGTGCCACTCGACGCACGCGTAATGGCCCCGGTGTCTTATGCGTTGTTACATCGTCCGTCATCGTGTAGCATGATGTAGCAAGACGAGTATAATACAATTTGTCGTGGGCTGCTCAGGTTTATGTAGCAACAACATCATAACAAATGTTGTCTCTTAAAATATTTTGCTCAGGCATTTTGTAGCAGTAGCTGTATAATATGTTGTGTTGTCATAAAGTGGCCTCTTCAAGTTTATATAAGAAGAACAGTATATCATTATAAACTGCTTTGCTCATGTTTATGTAGCAAGAATAATATATAACATATTCTCTAAAAGTATCTTGCTCATGTATAAAAGTAGTGTAACAGATTATCTTAAAGTATTTCTCTAATGTGTATTTAGCAAGAATAGTGTAACATATGTAAAGTGAAATCTCTCATGTATATGTAGCAAGAATAGTGTAACATTACGTAAAATTATAAACACGTCAACATAAGATTTATTACTCTAAATTACAGTCAGTAAGAATTCTTACTGTAAGAATAATTATTTTAACTCATGTCCGTAAAATTAATTACTTTCTAACACATCAGATTGGTTTACTGTAGTACAATCGCCGCAGTGGCAGTATTAATAGTGCCATTTTATTATTCATTGTCATCTAACATAATAGCATTTCTGGTTGATATCAATTTTTCAAAGACCGATAACTTTGGCGAGTTTAGTATGTTAAGTGCACAGCGAGTTGACCATGTGTACAGGAATATTGATTCCAAATAAAACACACACAAACACAAGATCTCACGCACAAGCACACACACACACGCACAAACACACACACAATATTGTTGCAAGACTGACAAACCTCTCTTTGCTCTCTCAATTCACAATTTCCTTAAGTAACGAAGTTAAACACGTGCGACCAATATTTGCACCTTTTCCTTTCTTTAGAAGAGAGAAAAGCGAAACATTTGGGAGAGGGACAATAAAGTCCTCCTTGTATTGTACTACTAACAACGGGCACATGTATTATTCATAGCCATGCGCGTGCGGTCTCATGCATGCAGGAAACAGAATTCATTATGAGCAGAGACGAATGACGTAATTTAGGGTCCAGACTAATAATACGATTTATGGCCAAAAATCTACGAGGACTGTTAGGGGAACTTTAAAACGAAGCCATGAAATACGCGCTTTCGCTGTTGCTCGTGACAGTTCGTGGCCGTTTCACCAAGAGAAAGGCGTTTTTCATTGCATGTGCGCGAAGCGAAAATATACACTTTGCTGTTCGGCATTAATCTACTTTGTCTACACAGATGTTGTGGATTGTCTACACAGACGTTGTAATTTCTAGTTTCATCTTACCACCAGTTTTTGCGTTAAACGTGGAAGATGTCGGGTTATGTTTAAATGCTGAGTTGTTTTTTTTCTTTGTCCTAACTGCTACTTTTATTTTTATCAAATGCGGTTTAATTTATTTTTTTCTCGTTTGGGGTTTCCTTTCTTATTATAGTACTCAGAATGTTTCCAAAGGAAAATGGGTTTCCTTTCTTATTATAGTACTCAGAATGTTTCCAAAGGAAAATGGGTTTCCTTTCTAAATATAGTACTCAGAATGTTTCCAAAGGAAAATGGGTTTCCTTTCTAAATATAGTACTCAGAATGTTTCCAAAGGAAAATGGGTTTCCTTTCTTATTATAGTACTCAGAATGTTTCCAAATGAAAATGGGTGCACACCACTTTTAAAAACCTCAATGATGCGGTGAGTTTTGAACCCCAAGCATGCTTGATTTATTGTAGTGCATAGATGTCTAGGAAAGGTTTGAACCCCAGAACGACTTATGGGTGTAAAGTAGTGCCCAAATATTTCGACCATCCAGATCTTAGCTATAAAGAAAACAACAATTCGTTAAATTACTTTTTCCAGTAACCTTTTCCTACAACAAAAGAAGCTCAATTATCAAACACAGGCACGCACACACGCACGCACACACGCGCGCACAGACACACTTAGTAAATATCCTATTTGCGATAAACAATAAAGCCATTATATAGAAATACTTCACAGAAAAAATTATCTCAGGCAACCTAAAGCTGAAACACAAAATGTATGAAGTAAAAATAAGTAAAATAAATAAAAATGATAAATACATAAATGACAACGATGACGAACTAATTATATACAGTAACATCTTCCAACCGTCAGTCTTCTGGTTTTCAGGAAACACTACATTACCGGTGTGTATGCATCACTGGGCCTCATGGGGGTTGGGTGGTAGTGGATGAACTCGCCCATAAAATACAACGCGGCTTGCAATTATGCAGGTGACTGCGCAACAAATGGTTCTATAAACAATCACTGGATTGGAAGCTGCGTTCAACTCACATTTAGTAAACAGTCTTATCGGGGAACAGCGTGTGTTTAAGCTATGCACACAAAAAATCTCCAATTCTAGCGAGATTTGCAATCACAAGAGTAGATGTCAGGTGTATGTCAAAAAGGTGGCCAAGGAAAAATCTCTCCCCACCCTCTTTCTCTGACTGTTTCGTGCGTGTATTATATAGACAGGTAAATATTGATAACTATCGAGTTGTAGAGACAGGTAAATATTGACAACTATGGAGTTGTAGAGACAGGTAAATATTGACAACTATCGAGTTGTAGAGACAGGTAAATATTGACAACTATCGAGTTGTAGAGACAGGTAAATCTTGACAACTATCGAGTTGTAGAGACAGGTAAATATTGACAACGGTGGAGTTGTAGAGACAGGTAAATGTTGACAACTATCGAGTTGTAGAGACAGGTAAATATTGACAACTATTGAGTTGTAGAGACAGGTAAATATTGACAACTATTGAGTTGTAGAGACAGGTAAATATTGAGAACATGCGACTGAGACAATTATTCAAGTGGCAAGGGAGGTAAGAGAGAGGAAATGAAAAAGGTTCCGGACTAAGAACGACCCAAAACATCACGTGAGAAAAAAAATTAAAGGGAACCAGTAATTCACATCTTAAGATGAAGTGAAAGGAACCAGTAATTCACGTCTTAAGATGAAGTGAAAGGAACCAGTAATTCACATCTTAAGATGAAGTGAAAGGAACCAGTAATTCACATCTTAAGATGAAGTGAAAGGAACCAGTAATTCACATCTTAAGATGAAGTGAAAAGAACCAGTAATTCACATCTTAAGATGAAGTGAAAGGAACCAGTAATTCACGTCTTAAGATGAAGTGAAAAGAACCAGTAATTCACGTTTCTGTCAACACTGGAAGGAGACCATTTACTCACACCACGAACTTCAATAAAAGGGACCCGTTTATGTACATCAAGAATTTTTAATGAAAAAGGAACCAATAACCCACGCTATGAACTTCAATGAAAGGGAACAGTTTACCCACATAATGAACCTCATTGAAAGGGACCCGTTTACCCACATAATGAACTTCATTGAAAGGGATCCGCTTACCCACATAATGAACCTCATTGAAAGGGACCCGTTTACCCACAACACGAGCTTTAATGAAGAGGATCCGTTTACCCATGTTACGAAGGTCAATTAAATGGAAACGTCTACTCACTTCACGGACTTCAGTACAAGGAAACCGTTTACTCACATCACGGACTTCAGTACAAGAGAATCGTTTACTAACCTCACGGACTTCAGTGCACGGGAAACGTTTACTAACCTCACACACAGCAGTGAAAGGTAATCAAAACTCACGTAACTGACTGCATTGCAAAGGAAAGAGTAATTCATTCCACAAACTGCAGTAAAAGGGAACCAGTAAGTCAGTCGCAAGCTACAGTGAAAGGCTCATTAACTAGTCGGTTATAGTGAAAGGGAACCTGTAACCTGTCACAAACAGGGATGATATGGAACCTGTCAATCGCGTAACCAACTGCACTAAGATTTATCCAGAAAATCACAGCACAAACTGCTGCACTAAGATTTATCTAGAAAATCACAGCACAAACTGCTGCACTAAGATTTATCTAGAAAATCACAGCACAAACTGCTGCATAAGGAGTACGTTAAGTACTCCACAAATTGCAATCTAAAAATAACGTTCATGTAATAAACCAGTACATTAAGGCACTTCACAAACTGCAATGTCAAAAGAACATTCATTTCCATTAAGGTATTTCACAAACTGCAACTTAAACAGCTCATTCATGTAAAAAATAAAATGCAGTACATTAAGATACTTCACAAACTGCAATGTAAAAAGAACATTCACTTCCTTTAAGGTTCCTCATAAACTGCAATGTAAAAAGAACATTCACTTCCTTTAAAGTTCCTCATAAACTGCAATGTAAAAAGAGCATTCACTTCCTTTAAGGTTCCTCATAAACTGCAATGTAAAAAGAACATTCACATAAGAAAAGGGTACACTAAAATTCTTCACAAACAGCAATTAAAAAAGAACATTCACATGTTAAACCATTTTGTTAACTTCACACACTGCAATTAAGAAAAGAAAATTCAAGTAGCAAAACCCTTCCCCCCAAAAAAAATCTTTCGTGACACAAGTTGCAATGAAAAGAAACACATTGGGGGAGCACTATACAAATAAAAATATATTTAATTCATTTTGCACACTGGGGGAGCACTCTACAAATAAAAATATATTTAATTCATTTTGCACAATGGGGGAGCACTCTACAAATAAAATATATTTAATTCATTTTGCACAATGGGGGAGCACTCTACTAATAAAAATATATTTAATTCATTTAGCACAATGGGGGAGCACTCTACAAATAAAATATATTTAATTCATTTTGCACAATGGAGGAGAACTCTACAAATAAAATATATTTAATTCATTTTGCACAATGGGGGAGCACTTTACAAATAAAATATATTTATTTCATTTTGCACATTGGGGGAGCACTCTACAAATAAAATATATTTATTTCATTTTGCACATTGGGGGAGCACTCTACAAATAAAAATATATTTAATTCATTTCACACTGGAGAAGAATATCAATCACAGACTTTAAAATACTAGGGTTTCAGGGAATCATAATGTCACGTGAAATTTAAAATTCAGAAGAAAAAAGTAATTTCAACATAGAATCTGCAGTTAAATTGAAAGGGAATATTATGTGTGTAACATTCGAAATTACAAGGGAATATCATTTCAAGTTACACATTATTTGCCTAAGTTAGTATAGATTAAGTCAAACACTAGTTAAAGCTAATGTAGATTCACGTCACACACTATAGTTAAAGCTAATGTAGATTCACGTCACACACTATAGTTAAAGCTAATGTAGATTCACGTCACACACTATAGTTAAAGCTAATGTAGATTCACGTCACACACTAACGTTAAAGATAATACAGATTCACGTCACACACTATAGTTAAAGCTAATACAGATTCACGTCACACACTATAGTTAAAGCTAATACAGATTCACGTCACACACTAACGTTAAAGCTAATGTAGATTAACGTCACACACTATAGTTAAAGCTAATACAGATTCACGTCACACACTATAGTTAAAGCTAATACAGATTCACGTTACACACTATAGTTAAACTAATTACAGAATCACGTTACAAACTGAAGTTAAAAATAATATAGACTCACGTTACACACTGAAGTTAAAGTTAATACAGAATCACGCCACACTGTAAAGTTAAAGTTAATACAGAATCATACGCCACACTGTAAAGTTAAAGTTAATACAGAATTACGCCACACTGTAAAATTAAAGTTAATACAGAATCACGTCACACTGTAAAGTTAAAGTTAATACAGAATCACGTCACACATTATAATTTAAGGTAATATAGATTCCCGTTATACACTATAGCTAAATCATTTCAAGACATACATAACTGCTTTTAATGGAACATAACTTCACATCCAATAGTGCAACTAAAGAGTTTATGTCACACACTGCAGTTAAATTAAAATGGAAACATCATATGATGTCATACATTGCAGTTAAATTTAAATGGAAACATCATATGATGTCATACATTACAGTTAAATTTAAATGGAAACATCATATGATGTCATACTTACAGTTAAATTTAAATGGAAACATCATATGATGTCATACATTACAGTTAAATTTAAATGGAAACATCAGACGACTTCACAAATTGCATTTCAAATTGAATGCCAAGTCTTTTTGCCATGTAGTGCATTTAAACTTAGAGAGAAATATCATTTGACATCGTATATACAGACAATCCTCTCTTCATAAATGTCAGTTAAAGATGAATATTTAGTCATTCAGACAAATTATTCATATCTTCATAAAAGTCAGTTAAAGATGAATATTTAGTCATTCAGACAAATTATTCATATCTTCATAAAAGTCAGTTAAAGTTGAATATTAAGTCACGCACTGCCGTCAAGCAAATGAAACAAAGTGAACGGCACAAATTGGAATTCAACGTAAATTCATCTCATATTACAATTTTAAAAAATATAAATAAAATTGAAGGATGTTTTTTAAAATATAAATAAAATTGAAAGATTTTAAAAAAAAATAAAATTGAAAGATGCAATTAAAGAGGAACGCTTTTCACGTCAATCACAAACTACTGTTAATGAGGAATACGTCTTAATTTTAAACTGTAGTTAATGGGGAATACGTCTTAATTTCAAACTGTAGTTAATGAGGAATACGTCTTAATTTTAAACTGTAGTTAATGGGGAATGCACCTTAATTTCAAACTACAGATAAAGGGAAATGCATCTTAATTTCAAAGTGCAGCTGATGCGGAATGCATTTTAATTTCAAACTCCAATAAGAGGGGAATGCATCTTAATTTTAAGCTACAGTTGAAAAGGAATGCATTTTAATCTCAAACTGCAATAAGAAGAGAAAACATATTAATTTCAAGATTCAATTAAAGAGGATTGCATCTTAAATGTCAAACTACAGTTAATGGGGAATACATAAATTCACTCTAGCGTTCATTTAGTGCAGTCTCCTTTTCTTCGCTATTGTCTTTTAAACTTATTATTATTGTGGTTGTTGCTGCTGTTGTAGTTGTTTCAAAGCATGAAATTTGGTTGCTGTTTATTTCCTCTCTCCATTAAAGGAAGATGTTAAAGTGTCATCTACTTTCTTTTTCACTTTATTACTCTTACGGCAGTTTGTCTGCTCAAAGTTGCGCAGTTTCTAAATTTTCTTATTTACAACGCTGAAGAAACAAAACGATCGGTGAGGCGTATTTCATTCTCAACGCTGAGGAAACAAAACGATCGGTGAGGCGTATTTCATTCTCAACGCTGAGGAAACAAAACGATCGGTGAGGCGTATTTCATTCTCAACGTTGGAGTCTTGCCCGTACACCTGACTAGTCGGGGATTACGTTTTAGTTGACTGAGGAATGACATTTCCAATTTAAGTTACCACAGACGCAAAATAAAAGTCATCCTTAACCCTAATTCTAGCACTAACTCTAACCCTACACCGACCAAAAGTGTCAGAAAAGTCCAAATAGCAGATATCGATAGGCTTGGTTATGGAGGGCACGTGATGGAGGGCACGTGACCATATAAATATGCACTAAACAATTTTGCGCAGCCATCATTTCGCTCGCATAAATAGCCTGATGTTTGAAATGTTCACTGCGATTGCTCGTAAAGTTTCACTGGAAAAGGGAAGAAAGAAAAAGAAAGAAAAACTCATCAGAGTTGTTTCCCGTTGTTGACCTTTAATTAAGCGAGTTACTCGCATGGCACCCTGACTGAAAGAATCGCCCCACATTCGACTTCTGAGAAGAGCAAGCGAGCTATAAAATGGCGGAATATATTTACGCTGTCTGTATCGTTTAAGGTGGGGGGGGGGGGCAATTACAACCATGGCTGGCGTTATGTTACAGAATTCTAGTCCGTCTTCACCTGGAGCAGCTGCTCCGCCTTTCTCACCTGAGTTACCTCCCTTGTAGCAGGTCTGTGTAGTCAAACTGCAAGCAGAACTCAGTTTACCAAAGGTTGTGCCTTATCGTTTGTCCTTTTCTGGTGATTGTAGGGAGGAGGTGGGGGAGAGAGGGAGAGGGGTGTTCAAACAGCACACAGTCTGCTGAACTCTAAATTATTACTGAATGGCAAGGACATTTTTTGTTTGTTATCGTTTTCTCGCTCTCGGTGTTAGTTTTGGTGCTAGTCCGCAAACTCGTAAAAGGAGATAACTCCAGTGAATTGAATTATTGTACAATTCGCATGACTTTGCATTATGAACTAGTGTGGCGTCATTTTCTTCTTCTGGGAGCCTGATGAATTAAAGTGACATAATTTCTTACCCTCGCAGTATGTTGAATTATAATTACATCATTTTATTACTCTAGCACTACTTCGAATTAAAGTGACGTCATTTTTTTAACTCTCAGAACGTTGAAGTGACGTCATTTTATTACTCTCGCAGTATGTTGAGATAAAGTGACATACTTTTCTTACCCTCGAAGTACGTTGAATTAAAGTGACGTCATTTTCTTACTCTCCCAGTATGTTGAATTTAAGTGACGTTCCTTTTCTTACTCTCGCAGTACTTTAAAGTGACATCATTTTCTTTCGCAGTACGTTGAATTGAAATAACGTCACTTTCTTATTATCGCGGTACGTTGAAATGAAGTGACGTACACTTTCTTACTCTAGCAGTACGTTGAATTGAAGTGACATCACTTTCTTACTCTCGCAGTACGTTGAAGTGACGTACACTTTCTTACTCTAGCAGTACGTTGAATTGAAGTGACGTCACTTTCTTACTCTAGCTGTCTAGCAGTACGCTGAATTGAAGCGACGTTCACTTTCTTACTCTAGCAGTACGTTGAAGTGACATAATTTTCTTACTCTCGCAGTACGTTGAATTGAAGTGACGTCATTTTCTTATTCTATCAGTACTTTGAATTGAAGTGACGTACACTTTTTTACTCTAGCAGTACTTTGAATTGAAGTGACGTCACTTTTTTACTCGCAGTACGTTAAATTAGGAATGGAGGTCATGGGACCGTTGGGGTTTCATCTATCTGGAGGAAAATTTTAACGTTAAAAAGCAAGCGAACAAGCAAGTAACACTAGCCTAATGTTAATCTCTGGCCATTCAGTAAGGAAGTAACACTAGCCTAAGTGTAAATCTCTGGCCATTCAGTAAGCAAGGCTAAATGCCTATGTCTAAGGCCAGTACAGCCTAAGTTACTTCTTCAAATAATAAACGTAAACATTTCGATGTTGAATTAATAAACAATCGTATTAAACATAAAGACTCTCAAATCCAGATGTGAATTGTAATTGTATTCAATTTACTGATCCGAAATGTACAAACTACATTACTATTTTACTTTTCCTTAAAAGAGCGAAGACCCCAGTTAGTCAGCTACCTTTAACAGAAATGAGCGAAGACCCCAGTTAGTCAGCTACCTTTAACAGAAAAGAGCGAAGACCCCAGTTAGTCAACTACCTTTAACAGAAATGAGTGAAGACCCCACTTAGTCAGCTACCTTTAACAGAAATGAGTGAAGACCCCAGTTAGTCAGCTACCTTTAACAGAAATGAGCCAAAGCTGCAGTTGTTTGTCTGTATGTATATTATTTAGTATTTCAACCACTTTCTAAAGCTACCACAACAAGTTGTACCAAATAGCGAGCTTAACATGTCTGCTAACATTCACAAAGAGTATCTGGGTTCAGATGGAGTTGTCACACAGTCATACCGTCACCCAGGCAACGAGACGCTCAATCAGGTTACAGATAACGCTGTATCGAATCGTTCAATGATAAAGCCCTTTAATTGAAGAATTTATTTTCTGTCATACATGTAACACGTTGGTGACAACAGGTTTTAAAAATACTCTTTTCGTCGCTGAAATTACTCACTGTAAAAGTAATAGTTAGGCGAAATTCATCACGGACAAATCCTTGCCCTAACGAAACAACACAGTAAAGGACTGATTTACACCGATGTTGCTAATTTCATATTACTCACAGACAACTCTCATCAGCGTGCTGCTAAGTTAACATTACATTCAGGCAGATATCGACATCAACGTCCTGCTAAGTTAACCCGTTGCCCGATGAGCGACCTTAAAAGGCATGCGCGTGCGCACATCGATAGCCACTTAAATTACATTCAGGCAGATCTCGACATCAGCGTGCTGCTAAGTTAACATTACATTCAGGCAGATCTCGACATCAATGTGCTGCTAAGTTAACATTACATTCAGGCAGATCTCGACATCAGCGTGCTGCTAAGTTAACATTACATTCAGGCAGATCTCGACATCAGCGTGCTGCTAAGTTAACATTACATTCAGGCAGATCTGGACATTGATGGTACGGATTTAAAATGACAGACGAAAAACATCTGTACTAGATTTTTTAATAATGATCATTGTTTGCGAGCAAATCTGCACACAGACACTAATAAACAGTACAGCGTACATATCTCTACAACGACGTTCCTAATTTATTATCACTCAAGCACGAATCTTTACACTGATTTCTAAATTAACATTACAGTAGGTCAAACGTGTATATTGTTGCTGTTTACTTAATATTATTCAAGCATAAATAAATAAACTGATGTTTCACATTATAGTCAGCAAATATCTACACTGTTTGTAATTTAATATTACAGGTAGACATATTTCTAATTAGAAATTGCTTATTTAGCGTTACAAACGGACACAAATCTGAAACGACGTCGCTCATGCACACTAATGTTGGTATTGTAAACAACGTGCATGATTAAAGCACTTCAATCAATATAATGCTCATTAAATAATTAATTAATGATATTAAAAGCAAATAAACAAGAATGCTACACTTCCTACTAGACCTTTCGTAACTGCAAAATATTTATTACTGATTTCTGCTGACACTCATGAAATTATGGCAAAATATTTATTACTGATTTCTACTGACACTCATGGAATTATGGCAAAATATTTATTACTGATTTCTATCGACACTCATTGCTTATTATGGCGAAAAGTACACAGTACATAGTAAATGACAAATCTGTGGGGTATTACAATATATATTTATATTAAAAATATGTTAAATGTAACTCTGACATTGCTAAATACTGGACTACATGGTAAATGTAACAATGTCTTTGTTAAATACAAGACTACATAACAAATGTGTATTTGACATTGCTAAAAACAGGACTTCATGTAAATGTAACATCGACATTGTTAAATACAAGACTAGATGGTAAATGTAAAACTGATATTGCCAAATACAAGATTACATGGTAAATGTAACATTGATATTGCTAATTAATAACGTAATTGTAAATGTAACACTGAGACATAGATAAATAATGACTTCTTGTATATGTAACACAGAAACATAGCCAGACATTGACTTTTTTTTATAGATGTAACATAGAGACATTGCTAAACAATGAATTCTTGCTAATGTAACACTGGTATTGCTAGAAAACAACTTCATTGTAAATGTAACACAGAGACAGCAAAACTATGACTTCTTTGATAATGTAAAACTAAAACAGAGTTAAATAATGACTTCCTGGTAAATGTAACACTGACATAGTTAAATAATTACTTCCTGGTAAATGTAACACTGACATAGCTAAATAATTACTTCCTGGTAAATGTAACACTGACATAGCTAAATAATTACTTCCTGGTAAATGTAACACTGACATAGCTAAATAACGACTTCTTGGTAAATGTAACACTGACATAGCTAAATAACGATTTCTTGGTAAATGTAACATGGCAATGCTATACTATTATGTGATTATTACCTACATTCTCATTTTTTTCGAAACCATTTATTTTCTTTTTTTTCTTTTTTAAACATGTCATTGCTCTTTCCCCCCCCCCCCCCCCTTTAATGAGTTTTAAATCCTGGACGAAATAAGAGTCTAAAACTGCAAATCAAGTCTTGCGTGTGATTTTCACTCACATCCGGTCCCAGCATGCAACGTCTAAATGCGCATGCGTATCGCGACGTTTATTGCGCGCCACTAGCCACCTTGATCCCGCCTTTATGACTTCATAGGAAGAAATGGTAAATGTCACTTGCGTCGCGTTTATCACAGGCTGGGCAGATCTCAACTGGAGGAGCAGTTCATGTTCATGATGGAGTGCATAACTACCTTGCTTTTTCATTTCGCTATTATTTATTTTCAGGAATACAAAATATCATATTTAGTTAGATTTGGAGAATATGCACAGCAGCGATGAAGTAATTATAATGTGGGTATTTGTTTTGTTTGTTTGTGCAGACGGCCAACTTGATTTTATATGTGTGAGTGTGTAAGCAAGTGCACATGAGAATTTGTAGTGTGTAAGCAAATGTACATGAATTTGTATTGTGTATGCACATGTACATGAATTTGTAGTGTGTATGCACATGTACATGAATTTGTAGTGTGTAAGCAAGTGTACATGAATTTGTAGTGTGTATGCACATGTACATGAATTTGTAGTGTGTAAGCAAGTGTACATGAATTTGTAGTGTGTAAGAAAGTGTACATGAATATGTGTGAGTGTGTAAGCAAGTGTACATAAAATGAACCTTGATTTAATGTAAACCATTGGTTAGGGTTTGTTTCATTGAAATTTACGAAAGCATACAATTTAATTTGCTATTATCACATTTATAAATGAACCTTGATTTTGGAATTTTGTAAATTGTAAGTTAGCAGGCAGCTAACATTTTGATGACGTCAAATTGTAAGGGACATCTATTCACTGTTGCCACAAAGCATTACTGGTTAGTAATTATTACAATATTAGAGCTACAAGGGAATTATGTTATTCTCACAGCTACCAGACATTCCTTTTTAACTTCATCAAAATATTTTATTTGATTCTTTTTGTACAGAAACATTTGCTACATTAGCACACGTACTAGAAAACCATTATACAAAAATTATTCTGAAGTACTTCTAACTAGAAAATGTGTTTATTTGTATTTGTGTGTGAGAGAGAGCGATACTTGATTGAAGAAAATAAGATATTTACACACAATAACTCTGTGGCAACGACTTCCTCCACAAACCTCTCCCCGAACCACAACTACTTGTAGTCTGTCGTTTCTATTAATATGAGTGAGACTTAATTTGATCAACAGTGTGCCGCATTTTGGTGTATTTAATTTTCTGTATGTTCTCAAGTATGAAAATTACAATACACTATCTCCATATAACTAGTTTGTCCAGTAAAGATTCTCTTAAGAGCCCTTTGATTTAAATGCTCAGCACAATTCACCGAGCAGGAAGGAGACAGTTAAATGGGAAGGGACGGGAGTGGGAGTAAAAGAAGAAGGAAACTACTCTTAGGGTAGGTAACTCTATTATAGAAATCTTAATTGGGACAAAATGCACCAAAGGGCATGTTCACTCCGATGAGTTGTAATGTCCTAAACCGAATGAATGTAATCTTCACCAAACGCTTTAATTTTCACGTTTTAAAATGAAAGACTATATGTGTTTTATTTCTATGGGGTCTTGTTTGCAAGTGGGAAATAATATTTTCTTAGTAGGGTGTTTTATTTTGCAGAATTGCTTGACAATTATTTGCAGGATTATTTTTTTGTCTTGTTTGCAGGATTAGTTTACATTCATTGGCATTTAAGTGCAGGATTCCTTGGCATTTAATGTACAGGATTATTTGACATTCAATATACAGGATTATTTGACATTCAATATGCAGGATCATTTGATATTCAATATGCAGGATTATTTGACATTCAATATACAGGATTATTTGACATTCAATATGCAAGGATTATTTGACATATAATGTGCAGGATTAATTGACATTTAATATGCAAGATTATTATATGAAATTTAATGTACAGGATTGTTTAACATTTAATGTACAGGATTATTTGACATTTAATGTGCAGGATTATTTGAACTGTAATGTGCAGGATACTTGCAGATATAATACTCTTTTTTCTGACTGCAAGCAAATATTGTTTTACTGCAGGATGTTGGTACTTTATAGTTGTACTTTGTTTGCAGGGCTATTAATACTTTTTTTATTTTCAAGATCTTTGCAAAAATCACATTATTAATAGAGTTCTCACGCCTTATTGCAAAATTTTTGGTGGCTCATGTGTAGGGATAGTAGCATGTTATTGGCATCCATATCTAAAGAATTGTTTGCACTTCATTTGCAGATCTATTTATAAATACTTTTATAATATAAATTGTTATTTTGTGAAGCCTTATATGTCACATGCTGCAGTTTCATTTGATTTAAATCATTAAAGGGCTATTTGCTGTTGTTACGACTGTGTATAGTCATTTTTATGTCATTGAGGGTTACCTATATTTTGTGTTATTGTATACCAATGTGTGTTATTGTATACCAATGTGTGTTATTGTATACCAATGTGTGTTATTGTATACCAATGTGTGTTATTGTATACCAGTGTGTGTTATTGTATGCCAGTTTGTGTTATTATATGCCAATGTGTGTTATTATATGCCAATTTGTGTTATTGTATGCCAATTTGTGTTAATGTATGCCAATTTGTGTTATTGTTTACTAATTTGTGTTATTGTATGCCAATTTGTGTTATTGTAGAGCAATTTGTGTTGTTGTAGAAAAATATGTGTTATTGTAAGGAAATTTGTGTTATTATAGAGCAATTTATGTTATTTTATAGCAATTTGTGTTATTATAGAGCAATTTATGGTATTTTAGAGTAATTTGTGTTATTATAGAGCTATTTATGTCATTATAGAGCAATTTGTG
Organism: Sinotaia quadrata; assembly: GCA_028829895.1. Lineage (NCBI taxonomy): Eukaryota > Metazoa > Mollusca > Gastropoda > Architaenioglossa > Viviparidae > Sinotaia > Sinotaia quadrata. The sequence continues at coordinate 96,579,227 of CM054183.1, read as the reverse complement.
TTATAGTATCGTCTTTATGTAAGTGTACTGCAGTTGTCCTCTCATGTAAGTATACTACAGTTGTCTTCTCATGTAAGTATACTACAGTTGTCTTCTCATGTAAATGTACTACAGTTGTCCTCCTTTTGTAAGTATACTACAGTTGTCCTCTACAGTTGTCCTATTCTTGTAAGTATACTACAGTTGTCCTCTACAGTTGTCCTCATGTAAGTGTACTACAGTTGTCCTCCTCTTGTAAATATACTAAAGTTGTCCTCTACAGTTGTCCTCATGTAAGTGTACTATAGTTGTCCTCTCAGGATAGAACATGTCTAAATGATTAGACTGGGAAAGGCTAGTGTGATGACAAAAACATGGAGGATGAATGAATAATGCAGAATAACTAGCAGTTTGCTAATAAAATAAGTACATGATAATGAATAAAAGGCTATGATAACCATAATAAATAAAAGGTTATGATAATCATAATGAATAAAAGGCTATGATAACCATAATAAATAAAAGGCTATGATAATCATAATAAATAAAAGGCTATGATAATCACAACAACAGTGATGTTATAGACGTTTACATTGATTTTTTTTTAAAAACAGAAATGGTACTAACAAGACATTAAGCTGAAACACGATTGTAGTATTACGGTTAATTCCTTCCTCTGATCTCAATACAGCGGATCCTTCCCGAAGGCATGAAATGGTGGACGGAGAATTAATCACACGCGTTCATTCCTCGCTATCCCAGTTTGTCCAGCGAGCCCCGCTTTGCTAGTGTTATCAAGGCCGGCAACTCTGCGCTCGCTAATTTACCCAGACGAGCACGTGCGGGGATAAAAGGGATTTCTGACAATGATGAGGTTAATATATGACTAGAGGTTTTGAATATGTATTTTGCCGTCCGAGTACAAGTGTAAATATTTTTATTATTTGAAATAAATTATTAATACTTCTAAGTGCAGGCGGTCGACTTACCAACACGTTAGTTGAGTTTCAGATAAATACTTATGAAAACTGGTACTGAAAAGCCCCGATAATGTAAATAGCCTATTTGGGGAAGAAAAAAAAAACAAAACAAAGCCCGATGAAATGGTAAAAATCCAACGCGTCTTGCAGCTCTGAGAAACAGGACTTAACATGGCAGACCTGACAGTTGCCTGGTTACATTGCGAAAAATCTAACTTGTTCCGTCATGCTCAGTTAATCTGGTCGTGTTCAGGCCTAATTTACTCTGGTCTTGTTCAGTTACTCTACAAAAATTCATTTACTAATTTGTTATGTTCTTGTTCAGTTACATTGTCACAATAAGTTCATTTGATCTGGTCTTGTCAGTTACACCGTCACAATAAGTTCATTTGCTCTGGTCTTGTTCAGTTACACTATCATAATTAGTTCATTTGCTCTGGTCTTGTTCAGTTACACTGTCATAATAAGTTCATTTGCTCTGGTCTTGTTCAGTTACACTATCACAATTAGTTCATTTGCTCTGGTCTTGTTCAGTTACACGTAAAGATGTAAAAGTATAAAAATCTAACTTGTTCGGTCATGCTCAGTTAATCTGGTCGTGTTCATTTACTAATTTACTCTTGTCTTGTTCAGTTACTAATTTACTCTTGTATTGTTCACTTACTAATTTACTCTTGTATTGTTCACTTACTAATTTACTCTTATTTTGTTCAGTTATTAATTTATTCTTGTATTGTTCAGTTACTAATTTACTCTTGTCTTGTTCATTTACTAATTTATTCTTGTTCAGTTACTCTGTCACAATCATTACAGCTCCTCTGGTCTTGTTCAGTTATTGTAGTCTTACAATAACTTATTTGTGTGTTCTGGTCTTAAGCAGTTTCTCATATTTAAATCAGTTATTCTGGACATGCATTTGTAATCTGGTAATGCTCACTTAATTTGGTCTTGTTGTTGCTCTGGTCTTGTTCACATACTCTGTTTACCTTAACCTATTGTTTTCAGTTATAATCCAAAAAAATCTGAACTTGGGAGATACATAGAGGTGGAGAAAATATGACTGTATATATCCGTGTGCGTGTGTAGAAATGGAAAGAGATACAATAAAGGGAGGTAATCTGAGTGCGCGGGCATTCGTGCGTGTTTATGTGTATGGTTACAATATATACACTGCGAAAAAAGTGTCCTGTGTATACACCAATTATACTGAATACTGGTAGTAGTAATTGAGTTATATCGTGTATTACTCAATTCTTATTAACACTGTTGTATAACGCTGAGATCAAACTTATAATATACACTCAGCAGGCCTGCGTTAGAAAGCTCGATTTCCCCACTAAAAAATGTAGTCTCGGTTTCCCCACTAAAAAATGTAGTCTCGGTTTCCCTACTGAAATAGCTAATCGCGATTTTCCCACTAAAAGAGCTAGTGTGATTTTCCCGCTAAAAGCGCTAGTGTGATTTTCCCACTAAAAGAGCTAGTGTGATTTTCCCACTAAAAGAGCTAGTGTGATTTTCCCACTAAAAGAGCTAGTGTGGTTTTCCTACTGAAATAACTATTCACGATTTCACAATAACTATTCACTGAAATAGCTAACAAAAATGTAAAATAAAAAAAATAATAATACAAAGAGCGAGAGAGAAGGAGAGAGAGAGAGGGACAAAACATTCTTAAATTGCTCTTCTTTAATGGCCATTTCCTTCTCTATGCACAATGGTAACTTATCTCCCTTGGTGCAGTAAACCGGAAATCTGCACTAGAAATTATGATTCATCGAATCATTCGCATAACACAGTTGATGACAATCTGCAGGGTTTAAAAAATAAAATAAAACAGATATTTCTTAGGTCGTAAAAGTTCGATGAATATGAATGTAATTTCCAGGAAATCAAACGTAAATCATTATGTGCATAAAATATTAACGCAGCAATAGTTTTTGTAATTCTGCGTGACCGCAGCACCACCTATCGGAAATCAAGCAAGGACAGCTCTGTTTGACGCGGCTACAAGGCGGGTAATCGAATCGGGAGATGCTTTGCAAGACGAAGTGGTACTAAGTTGTTTTGAAACAAAAATTAACGTCAACAGGCAGAACTAATTGGTAATTATCCATATTACGTCATCCCACTTAGCGTACAGATTCACTAGCGTGGGTTATCCAGGAAAACATGGCCTCGTCAAATTTAGTTGTAGCCGTGGAACTGCAAATCTAAAGTGAAGACGGATAAACTTGTTCGATCTGGTAAAGGGTTGAAACAAAAACAAACACAATTGTTTTCTAATCCCCTTCCCACTCCGAATCAAGAAACAATGATGTAATGTTCGTTTCGTTTTTATGCATGGGATTATATTGTTGAGTGGATAGATCAGTGGCTGTATATTTTATTCCTTGGCGTAGACGCCGTAGAGAGATGATTGATGGCGAAATTAGCAGGTTTTTGTTTTGACGCATGCGCAGAGGAATTGTGCACTTGTGTCACATACCACCTTAGAGATTTGTTACTCTGATTTAAAGGGACATAACCCTGACTCAGTAACAAACAGCTTAGAGAAGGTTTTGCATGCTGGGTTTCTTACATTTCTTATCATAATGAATTATATACTATTGGGAGTTATGGTATTGCTGACCGGGTCAAATTTGTGTTGTTAACATAGCCTATCTGAGGTACCTCGCATTCCTGCAGCAGGAAAAAGAGGAATGAATTCCTATATCATTGACATCACACAACAATCATTCACTACAGTTATTTAATTTAGCCGCAATACAACATACATTTCAAAATATAAACTAAATTTTCATCCACTCAGGCTCGGCTAAAATGTCACGTGTAGCGACAGAGGTGGTTAAAATTGGAGCAGTAAATTTTCTCTAGAATTTTGCCAGGCATTACTAGGCATTTGCCAGGCATTACTAGGCATTTGCCAGCCTATTACTAGGCATTTGCCAGGCATTACTAGGCATTTGCCAGCCTATTACTAGGCATTTGCCAGCCTATTACTAAGCACGGGTTTCAGTACGTAAGATTTTTTAATTCATCTTGTGTTCAATTACGGGTTTCTAAAGTCAATTATATCAGAGAGTTAAAAAAAAAAATGGACAACCCAGTATTTCAGTGAAGTCTAAAATACTTCATTTTTTTTGTGCTCTTCAGTCTTATCTCATTGTGGTCTTCAGTAATTATCTCATTCTGGTCTTCAGTAATTATCTCATTCTGGTCTTCAGTAATTATCTCATTGTGGTCTTCAGTAATTATCTCATTCTGGTCTTACTTATTTCACTATGTACTTTAGTCTCATCTCATTATGACTTGCAGTATTTAGTTCATTGTGGTCTTTAATACGTATTTCGCTGTAGTCTTCAGTCTTATCTCATTGTGGTCTTCAGTACGTATCTCACTGTGGTCTTCAGTCTTATCTCATTGTGGTCTTCAGTACGTATCTCATTGTGGTCTTCAGTCTTATCTCATTGTGGCCTTCAGTACGTATCTCATTGTGGTCTTTAGTACGTATTTCACTGTGGTCTTCAAAACTTACTTCACTACTTAATTCAGTGTTGTCTATATTTTATTGACATACTCCTATAAGTAATCTTGTTACCCTGTTGTCTGTAGTATTTTATGACGTATGCAACAGTTTTATTCATTCATTGTGTTACACCTTAAAAGTTTCAGGATTTATTTTTTTCCAGAAAGAGAAGTTCCTGCGTCATTACGTCATTTCGCCTTGTGTACACGACACCACTTCCATCCTGTCCCGAGTTATCTCTTCCCACCTGTAAACACTCCGTGTGAAGGTATTTTGTTTATGTACGCATGGGCAGGTGAGTTTTTTGTTTGTGTGTTAGTGTGTGTGAGCGTGAGAGAGAGAAAGTACGTGTACATTTTCTTGCTGTGTGTAGGTGTGAGTTGAAACGAAACCGAGTCTGTCAGCACGTCGACACCTCCAGAGTTATAAATTATATTGAGAAAAGTTTTATCTGATGCGTGAACTCACATCTCGTCTATCTCCGCCACCTAGCGGTGGGCAATTAACTGACATCTTACAGGCCGAATCTATCCCCATCAGCCCCTTTTTATTGTATTTTTTAAAATATAAAATAAAGTAACAACTGTAGACATAAATAACTTATGCACATACGGGTTCATAAGTTTAAATGAAACTATAGTACAGAATGTTTCGATATTTTACTTTTCTTGTGTGCAGGTTTGTTTCATTGTTTTGAGTCTGCACTAGAGAGCCATCAGGTTAAGTGCAGCCAGGAAATAATTGCCTGGACTGCGTAATTTATTTTGCTTTCTGGTCTTTTGTTAGTATATATTTATTGTTATGTGCATCTACAATATTAAATTAGTCATTGTCAGTTTATTTTTACTCATGACGAGGTCTGTAATGGTAAACGAGTCAGTGACAATTAGCTTATAGTTACTGAAGAGGACATATGGAATAATAATAAACGAGTCAGTGACAATTAGCTTATAGTTACTGATGAGGACATATGGAATAATAATAAACGAGTCAGTGACAATTAGCTTATAGTTACTGATGAGGACATATGGAATAATAATAAACGAGTCAGTGACAATTAGTTTATCGTTACAGACGAGGACATTTAATTTATCCTTTGATTTTTAGAAAGCAAATCACCGATAAACTCACTTAGGAAAGTTTGTGCCTTGTTCTTCTCAACTAAAACTTTGCTATAGATACGTATCCAAAACAAAATATCCTCCCTTTGTGCACTGTGCCAGTGACTTGATCTGCAGCTTCAGGTAAGCTTAATACTTAACCTACTGACCACGTGACTAACTGACCAACTGGACGGGTCTGTGCAAGCATGTGTTAGTGCGCCGAAATACGTCAGAGTTAATCATCTCAGTGGACGTATTGTCATCACAGCTAGACGTATCGGAATACGTCAGAGTTAATCATCCCAGCGAGATGCACTGGAATATGTCAGAATTGCTTTGGTCATCATCACAGAAATCCTGCCCCATATATATTACATATATATAATCATTTTATCACATTAGTTGTGTTCTACTTAAAATTATGGGATGATTTCTGCACGTTCTCTTATAGTCTCGTCTTGGGAAGTTATAATAAATGACGCTTGCCAGGTGCATTAAGAACATATTTTCATTCCATCAGAAAACTTCGGGGAAGGAGAGTTATCTTTTCTTGGTATAGATTCGGCACTTTATGCTGCGTCCTAAGGTGCACCATGCTGTACCGCTTATGCACAGCCGTGCCACAAAGCTAATTACGTCGCCTTGCAACACCGCAGCAACCCTTTTCCTGATCAAGGAGGTAGAAAATAGGGGGCCATGACTGTCGCCCACCCGTGGCGAGACCTACCCGCCAGCCGTCATCATGACATACTCTGTAGTCGGCAAGTTTGGGGAACAGACACTAATCTTAACACTTCATGCTTGAGTATAAATCGGGACGATTAAGGTTTAAATTATTTCAGGAGCCTGGTGTATGTTTTCTGCAAATGTCACTAAATCTCGCAATATGTTGTAGTATTTGTGTTTTATTATTAATTGCCATTTATTATTCATCCGTTGCTAGGATTGGTTTTTGGGTCGAGAGGCCACCCTGTATCAAGTATTAATTATTATGTACTATACAACGACTGGCTAAAATGTCGACGGTGTGCACTGCCAGATTAGGACATTCACTGATATATTGATTGATTAATAGCAACATACTCCCCAACACACTGCCATATTAGGACATTCACTGATATATTTATTGATTAATAGCAACATATATACTGCTCCCTAACACACTGCCACATTAGGACATTCACTGATATATTTATTGATTAATAGCAACATATATACTACTCCCTAACACACTGCCACATCATGGAGAAATCTCAGTTACTTTTTACTAACATTAATATTAGAAATAGTATAGTACAGGTACATTTAATTTCCTTCTAGTAATTCGGGATAACTCTCCCAGACAAAATAAAAATCTAAATATTTTTGAGGATAACTGCCGTCAAGAACGAAGTAGCCACATACAAAGATTGTTTATATATGATGTATATGTTAAAGTTACAATTAATTGTTGTTTGCAATTTGCTAAACATGGTACTTAGGCAATTTTGTATACGAAAGACATTGCATTTTATGCGAACATCTACAGTGAATATTTGACTGTTTTCCGTTTAGATAACTTGTTAAAGGAAACCTTAGTGAACTTACAGCAATGCGATGGACACTAACCTGAGTGGGCATGAAGTACACGTGTACTAAAATAAGTTTATTTGCACGTGTAAGTTCATGGTATCGAATTTCCTCGAAACATTTGTACAGATGGAGAAAGCACTGAGTTTACAAGGACCCGACTGAAGGACTTTTAAGAGATAAGAGAAATGAGAGAGATGCTAAAGATTATAAAGATGTGAAAGATTACAGAGAAGAGAGGGGTGAGAGAGAGACGGGGGGGGGGTGAGAGGGAAGAGAGAGAAGGGTGAAAGGAAAAGGCGCATGATATTACAAATTCTAGAAAAAAGCAACAATAAAAAAAAAACGCCATTGGAGATGGAGAGAGGGGGGGGGGGGAAAGAGAGAGACATTAACCAAGAATCGAAATCGTACGTCCACCTACGCCCAAATATGACTCACAAACTGACAGCGTGATGCAGTAAGGTGCCCCTTTAAGACAACTCTCATTGAAAGAAAGGCCCGAGAAGCATCTAGCAGCATTTAAAAGACTCACGACTAAATACACTTTATCGCTAGGCAAGTTGGTTTATCACAAGGACTCCACGCTAAGGTACTCCAAGTTTACCAGGGGCAGATAACAATGATGCCAGAAATGATCATATTATGAAGCAGGCTATGCTCACACGGTTTGAGAGTACTTACTACCTGTACATTTTTTTTTTTAAAAAGCGGTTCTTTTGTGATGTGAAACTTGATACAAGAGAGATGTTATTATTTTTAACATCTCCACCGATATCTAGATGAGGGGGGCACTTGGACAAAAGCTCGGACCACCGTATCTTAGATCCGAGATATGTTTGTTACTGAACAGCTGTTCAATTCAAAATTTGAAGATTTTCCTAGCAGAATGGAAGCCAAGAGACGCTACTACTTTGAAGCTACAATTTTGCGGGCCATTCCTCAGCGCTCAGTATGTCTCAAAGCTACAAATACAAAGCCCTGAGTACTCACCACACTCTCAAAGTTACAAAGCCCTGAGTACTCACTACACTCTCAAAGTTACAAAGCCCTGAGTACTCACCACACTCTCAAAGTTACAAAGCCCTGAGTACTCACTACACTCTCAAAGTTACAAAGCCCTGAGTACTCACCATACTCTCAAAGTTACAAAGCCCTGAGATTATGGGCAATTAGAGGGTCCTCTGCATGTTAAAAATGACGTCAGAATATATGCTACACTCAAATGATTATAGGGTACATTCATTGTGCATGATTGGACTGCCGATATACTGGTGGGTTTCTAGTACATTTGTTGTGCATGATTGGACTGCTGATATACTGGTGGGTTTCTAGTACATTTGTAGTGCATGATTGGACTGCCGATATACTGGTGGGTTTCTAGTACATTTGTTGTGCATGATTGGACTGCTGATATACTGGTGGGTTTCTAGTACATTTGTAGTGCATGATTGGACTGCTGATATACTGGTGGGTTTCTAGTACATTTGTAGTGCATGATTGGACTGCTGATATACTGGTGGGTTTCTAGTACATTTGTAGTGCATGATTGGACTGCTGATATACTGGTGGGTTTCTAGTACATTTGTTGTGCATGATTGAGCTGCTGATATATTTGTGGGTTTCCGTACATTCATTGCGCATGATTGAGCTGCTCTCTGAATGGTTCGTTTAAAGTGAGTTGCTACTCAGATTGGGGTAAGGATAACCATTCTCGAGGTAGATTTGAGTGTAGTCTATTTTTAGAGGGTGGGTGTGGGCTACATAACGCCATTATTTGACAGAGTGTATACCATTTATCTTTTAGGTGGGTTTAGTATCCCCATAAGATTTAAAAGTACAGGCTTATCCTCTTCAACTGAGTACATGACTTACACCAATCTACAGCCTGTCTCGCCCAGTACATAGTGAGTACATGACTTACACCAATCTACAGCCTTTCTCGCCCAGTACATAGTGAGTACATGACTTACACCAATCTACAGCCTGTCTCGCCCAGTACATAGTGAGTACATGACTTACACCAATCTACAGCCTGTCTCGCCCAGTACATAGTGAGTACATGACTTACACCAATCTACAGCCTGTCTCGCCCAGTACATAGTGAGTACATGACTTACACCAATCTACAGCCTGTCTCGCCCAGTACATAGTGAGTACATGACTTACACCAATCTACAGCCTGTCTCGCACAGTACATAGTGAGTACATGACTTACACCAATCTACAGCCTGTCTCGCCCAGTACATAGTGAGTACATGACTTACACCAATCTACAGCCTGTCTCGCCCAGTACATAGTGAGTACATGACTTACACCAATCTACAGCCTGTCTCGCCCAGTACATAGTGATTACATGACTTACACCAATCTACAGCCTTTCTCGCCCAGTACATAGTGATTACATGACTTACACCAATCTACAGCCTGTCTCGCCCAGTACATAGTGATTACATGACTTACACCAATCTACAGCCTGTCTCGCCCAGTACATAGTGATTACATGACTTACACCAATCTACAGCCTGTCTCGCCCAGTACATAGTGATTACATGACTTACACCAATCTACAGCCTTTCTCGCCCAGTACATAGTGAGTACATGACTTACACCAATCTACAGCCTGTCTCGCCCAGTACATAGTGATTACATGACTTACACCAATCTACAGCCTTTCTCGCCCAGTACATAGTGATTACATGACTTACACCAATCTACAGCCTTTCTCGCCCAGTACATAGTGATTACATGACTTACACCAATCTACAGCCTGTCTCGCCCAGTACATAGTGAGTACATGACTTACACCAATCTACAGCCTTTCTCGCCCAGTACATAGTGATTACATGACTTACACCAATCTACAGCCTTTCTCGCCCAGTACATAGTGATTACATGACTTACACCAATCTACAGCCTTTCTCGCCCAGTACATAGTGAGTACATGACTTACACCAATCTACAGCCTTTCTCGCCCAGTACATAGTGAGTACATGACTTACACCAATCTACAGCCTTTCTCGCCCAGTACATAGTGAGTACATGACTTACACCAATCTACAGCCTGTCTCGCCCAGTACATAGTGAGTACATGACTTACACCAATCTACAGCCTTTCTCGCCCAGTACATAGTGATTACATGACTTACACCAATCTACAGCCTGTCTCGCCCAGTACATAGTGAGTACATGACTTACACCAATCTACAGCCTTTCTCGCCCAGTACATAGTGATTACATGACTTACACCAATCTACAGCCTGTCTCGCCCAGTACATAGTGAGTACATGACTTACACCAATCTACAGCCTTTCTCGCCCAGTACATAGTGATTACATGACTTACACCAATCTACAGCCTTTCTCGCCCAGTACATAGTGAGTACATGACTTACACCAATCTACAGCCTGTCTCGCCCAGTACATAGTGAGTACATGACTTACACCAATCTACAGCCTTTCTCGCCCAGTACATAGTGATTACATGACTTACACCAATCTACAGCCTTTCTCGCCCAGTACATAGTGAGTACATGACTTACACCAATCTACAGCCTTTCTCGCCCAGTACATAGTGAGTACATGACTTACACCAATCTACAGCCTTTCTCGCCCAGTACATAGTGAGTACATGACTTACACCAATCTACAGCCTTTCTCGCCCAGTACATAGTGATTACATGACTTACACCAATCTACAGCCTGTCTCGCACAGTACATAGTGAGTACATGACTTACACCAATCTACAGCCTTTCTCGCCCAATACATAGTGATTACATGACTTACACCAATCTACAGCCTGTCTCGCCCAGTACATAGTGAGTACATGACTTACACCAATCTACAGCCTGTCTCGCCCAGTACATAGTGAGTACATGACTTACACCAATCTACAGCCTTTCTCGCACAGTACATAGTGAGTACATGACTTACACCAATCTACAGCCTGTCTCGCACAGTACATAGTGACGATGCGTGTTCGATCTCTTTACCTTATGGCACCACAGAGGATACCTACATGGATGCTCCCGTCATTCCTCTTAACTCTGGAAATAGTAACGCTAGCTGGACCCTGTGCATCTGTACAAGCTACAAACGTAACGCACCTAACAGGATTATGTAACCTACAGAGCTTCCGCACAAATGCCAGCTTGTAATCCATTTCAGATAATAGTCATCTGCAAAGAGAGGACCCGTTCTCTGTGCAAACTTTTGTTATTTTAATCTTACATGCAATGGGACAGTTTAAAGATATAGACATGCGTCCAAAACCCTCTGTCCAAAACCCTCTGTCCAAAACCCTCTGTCCAAAGACATTTTTTTAGGGACACTGTCAGACTACAGACTGCCATCAGAGACAAATGGGAATATAAAACCCTGCAGTCAGTGTCTGATACAACTGACAAGAGGTTAACAACAGCAAAACAAGCATACTCTTGCGTCCACTGCTCCCTTTAATCTGTTTATTTTTATTTTTTGTTAGTCACGTGGTCTGTCTCACTACTAAAGGAACCAATCAAACTCTTCTGTCAAGCGATTACTATTATACTCTTATTCTTTCCACCAGTACAAATCAGTATAATTTAAAAGTGAAACAAACGAAAATAACATTACAATCTATCTATTTTTCATACCACCAGTACAAATCAGTATAATTAAAAAGTTTATATATAAATTTATAACTTATAATTTAACAAACGAAAATAACATTACAATCTATCTATTTTTATACCACCAGTACAAATCAGTATAATTTAAAAGTTTATATATAAATTTATAACTTATAATTTAACAAACGAAAATAACATTACAATCTATCTATTTTTATACCACCAGTACAAATCAGTATAATTTAAAAGTTTATATATAAATTTATAACTTATAATTTAACAAACGAAAATAACATTACAATCTATCTATTTTTCATACCACCTGGAGACGATCCTGTGAGAAGGAAATGAAGAGCTGCAACCTTCGTGGGGTGAACTGAAAAAGGCCCAGAATCGAGCACGCTGGAAAACTGTTGTTGAGGCCCTTTGTTCCATGAGGAATCCTATGAAATGAGCAAGTAAGTAAGCAAGCTATTTATTTTTCATTCTGTTTGATCTGTTGTCCTAATTGTGCATCTCCGAGTCTTGTTAAAACACGTCACTATGCTGGATTTCCCCAAAGCTGTCTTTCGGAGGTGTTCTCAACAAGTTCGACCTTACATATTCTCCCCAACACATTTAACTTCAGTTGTCCTGTAACAAGTTTGACTGCGCTTTTTGTTGTGTAACAAGGTTGACTTCGCTTGTTCTGTAACAATTTTGACTACGCTTGTTGTGTAACAAGTTTGACTTCATTTGTTCTGTAAAATTTGACTACACGCTTTCTGCTAGAAGGTCAAATATTAGTTTTTTGCAACACATCTGACTTCACTTGTTCTGCAACAAATTAGGTCACTCGTACTTGAGAACATGACCTCTTTAAAATGCCTTTCCCATTTCTTGTATCAACTCCAACCTCTCTTCAACAGACACACACACACACACACACACACACACACACACACACACACACACACACACACACACACACACACACCACTCAAACAAAGCACCAAAAGAACAGCAAGAGATGCACGGTAACAAGCGTATACACATGGTGCGCCTACTTCACTCACCATCAGTACAAATATTCCCTACATTCTTTTCATAACTTAGAGTTCTTCGGATCACTTCCCCTCTTTACTATATAACCCCCCCCATCCCCCGACTCCCCCGCAGCGCATATTCTTGAACCTCTTTTCAGGGCTCGCGCACACACACGCACACAGAGAGTTTTACACATGCATAAGTGCACGTTCAGAAACAAACAAGAACAGTGAAATACAATGCAATATGCAGAGTACACAAAACACAAACATTCACTCAGATACCCTCAAACCATTCTTAGAAATTCCCAACTTAACATAAACACCATGATAACGTGTATATTTCCATCGTCATCGATATTTATATCTTGGGAACACAGAACCGTATCTAGTTTGATCCGGGAACATAAAAGCTTAATCAGCTTAATTCACAAGTAACTCGAATGCGTTTTTGCAAGCAACATTACTATCAGCACTCCCCTTGCTAGATTTTGTGCAAGGGGAGGTACTGTGTTCGGCAAAAATCAGGTAAAAGCTCCAGTCTACCTGACGACTATCTTTGAACGAAATCTGTGTTGTCACCTGTCAGTAAGTGCAACTTCTCATTTCCTTGAACCGGAGGCACGGTGTAATTTACGTTACTTTTTGTATTGATGGCGTGTGAAATTTCTGTCAACCCTCTTCCCTGAGTTCGTTGTGTCAGATAACATCTATCGGTCATTTCCATCCCAGCCACCCACCCTCTCCTCCTATCATGTCCGCCCCACTCTCGTAAATAAAAATGTTTTTTTTAAATGCGACTTATCTTCCCTTGGTTAACTGAGTCCAACGTGTTGCAAATCGAGGTCATTGATGACTACACAGTTTTTCTACGTCTCAGATGATGCGACGCTCCTGTTTATGGCTGACATCACAAACCACGTGACCCTTCCATTCCGCCGCCACCACCTTTCTGACAGAAATACACATTAAAGTCACGCTCTTGTATGTGTTGCTGGCAGGCAGAATACCAGTTACATTATGTCACAAATTACCTCTTGAGTTGCTTGTTGACAAACATCCAAATAATGAGTGTGTGTGTGTGTGTGTGTGTGTGTGTGTGTGTGTGTGTGTGTGCGCGTGTGTGTGCGTATGTGTGCGTGTGTGTGTGTGCGTGTGTCTCCTCATCAGATTGTTATAATTTGTGAATGAAATCGTGTCCACATTTAAAACGGTATAATTGCAATGACAGCTTTTAAATCTAAGTCATTGTGACGTCAGTGTAATCCGACTGAACTAAGGTTATTTTGGAGCGTATGACCGTCATTGTTAACTTAAATAACTTATTTAGTTGACTGAGTTAAATGTATGACGTCAATGTTTATGGCTGTACACAGAATACGTGTTATTGTTTATAATTTTACTCCACAGCCAGTGGTATAGCCCATTTAAATGAACTAACATCGTGTGCAATTCAACTCCACAACCATTGGTACAGTTTGTTTAAAGAGATTCAACAACACGGCAATTTAACTCCACAAGCATTGGTACAGTTTGTTTAAAGAGATTCAACAACACGGCAATTTAACTCCACAACCAGTGGTACAGTATATGACTGTTTGCAATTTAACTCGAACTAACGGTATTCGCTAATTCAGAAAATAAATAAATCATTTCCCTTTTATTCCAAAATGTTATTTAACACATTACAACTGGTGTTATAATGGTATTAACAGTTTAGTTTTGGAGGATGGGGTGGCGGACTGGTCACAAACTTACTTTTACTTTTTTTTTGTAGAAAATGTATATTTGACAGTGAGCAAAGGGTTAACATGACGAATTGACTAAAGAGCGCATCACACAACAACCATACACAGGTAGAAGGCAACTGTTTTGCTAGCAGACGACAGACAAGCTGGCAGGTGTTGAGTGCAGTCTGTCACTGATGTGGTGGTGCGTGTAACATGGTTTAGGCAAGCTCCATCACCAAGGTGGACACCCGATCTATTCGAGGCTCTGTTTTTAGTCTGGCAGCCCAACACAGGCCCCCACCCGTCAGCGCGAGTGCCAGGTAGGCAGGTAATAGCAGATTTTACCGACCGGTAAAATCGTTTCAAGATTCATGGGTTAAAACATTGTCGAGATTACAAGAAAGACACATAAAGGTAGAGATACAAAACAATAAAGGCAGAAACGGCCTTTGCTTTGCATCAATTCTTGTTTTGCTTGTGTGTGTGACGTTATTTATTTTTAAATCAAAGGAAACAATACTTTATAAACACTAAGTTTTACTCCCCACCCCACACCAGCAATTTAATGTGTGAGTTCGCGTGTTTCGATGGCAGTTTTACGTCACTACTGGAGCTTGCGTTGATCGTTTCATCATCAGATGTTCTCTGTCACAGTGTTCTGGGGGTAGGGCTGGCGGAAAGGGGGCAAAACAGATAGCACCAGTCTGGCTCCCACTCACCCCACCGCCCTCCGTTCCCCTTTCAAAGTCATTTCTAGACAAGATGAGGTCATTACAAAGGAAGGTGGTGGTAATGGCATGAATATATTTCAGTGAAATCTGTTATATATTCGTACGTTAAGATAATAAGCTGGTGAATAAAAGCGATGACTTCTTTACAGAAATATATTTAAGTTGTAAAAGGTAGTGTTGTTTTAAACTTTTATACAATTTAATTGGGACACTTAAAAAAAAATCTAACAAGGAGAATTAAAATGAAATAATCAAATTCCATATTTATCCCATCATGAACCATAAAACGCTATTAATATTATTTTACTCATATTCTTGAAGCAACTGCATCACAATCGTAGATTTATTAAGAACATTTTAATATAACACGCTGAAAGTCAACTGCATTCGTAAAGTCATCTAAAAAATTATTTTAACGCATTCAAATAATAAAGTCATCTATCATGATGATAAACGTTACACAAGGATGATGATAAACGTTACACAATGATGATGATAAACGTTACACAATGATGATGATAAGCGTTACACAAGGATGATGATAAACGTTACACAATGATGATGATAAACGTTACAGTATGATGCTGCACTACACTTACAGTTTGCAGTGGACTAACAATAATACAAAGGATGACTTTAACAGTTAATTAATAGCATTTAATTCTTCTTCTAAGTATGCATGAATAGAATTACAGAAATTTGTCACCACAAATCAATATGACCATGCACAAGAAATCTCACTATCAATTCCTAACTGTTTTAATTTCCATGCACTTTGCAGCCATAGAGCTCTGGCTAGTCAATCATTCATTGGTTTTATGAGTGTCTACTCAAGTGACTTACCACTATAGATCATGATGCTCTCCACATTCACTACACAGCACATGTAGTCTTGTGCCAGTTAGCTTCTGGTCTAACCCTCACCCAGCTTTCTCTTCCTGTAGACAGTGACTCCAAGGAATATAAATTATCAATTTCACTTTCTCACAGTTCCTAACTTTTATCTTCCATATGGGCTTCCCAACTTTTACTTCAAACTTCCTAGCTGTCTTCTAGACTCTAAGGGACTCCGCCTAAACCAACCAACACACCCTTCTCTTAGCTCCAACACACCCTTCTCTTAGCTCCAACACACCCTTCTTTTAGTTCTAACACACCCTTCTCTTAGTTCCAACACACCCTTCTCTTAGTTCCAACACACCCTTCTCTTAGTTCAGCTGTACACAGTGTTAACTCACATAGATTCCTACCCAAACTAATACATTAGTCACATGGTTTAAACATAACCAATGTAACAAAACTGTGTTTTATTTTCTTGTTTGACAGGTAGTTGTACAAACATAGACACACACCAGTCTAAATTCTTTCTTGCATTAGTCACATGGTTTAAACATAACCAATGTAATAAAACTGTGCTTTATTTTCTTGTTTGACAGGCAGTTGTACAAACATAGACACACACCAGTCTAAATTCTTTCTTGCATTAGTTGTGATTTGCTATTGTCTCCCTTCACTGCTTTTTATTTTGTTCAATTGTTAGCAATTCAACAATTCAACAAAACTGACTAATTCCCTTCAAACTTGGTACTCGTCTACTCACATACCACTTGTCTACTCACACATAGCACTTGTCTACTCACACATAGCACTCGTCTACTCACATACCACTTGTCTACTCACACATAGCACTCGTCTACTCACAAACTATTCTTCTACTCACAGCACTCGTCTATTCATATTTTCGGCCTCGAACCATTTCTTTATCAATCTGAAGTATGCATTTCTGACCAACTGACAACTTTTGCAATAAAATACTATAATAAGTTTCACGTTTTACATTGCTAATGTGTTTCCATCGTTTAGATAAGAATAATGATTTGTTAACACATCAGAAAGTATAATTAAATAACAATAAATGTCCATTTCATATACGAACGCAAGTAAATAGTGACTTTTCTGTTGAATTAGTCTATAACTTAGAAATCTGTACGCAAATTTTGACAGCGTACTCTCTCTCTCTCCAAACAACACTTGTACAGCAACATTTCTCTCTCTCTGTCCATACAACAAGTGTACAGCAACATTTCTCTCTCTCTCCATACAATACTTGTACAGCAACATTTCTCTCTTTCTCTCCATACAATACTTGTACAGCAACATTTTTCTCTCTCTCCATACAATACTTGTACAGCAACATTTCTCTCTCTCTCCATACAATACTTGTACAGCAACATTTCTCTCTCTCTCCAAACAAAAACACGTCTCCAACACTTGTACAGCAACATTTCTCTCTCTCTCTCTCTCCATGCAACACTTGTACAGCATCATGTCTGGACCTGAGACAAATCAACATCATCCGCAAGTTTCTCACTCTTTATCAAGACAAGGAACTAAAACAAAAAACGAATACAAAACGTGTGTTCACTTTAGAACTCTAGATACTCTTTCGACTTGATTATTGTAACTCTCTTTTCTCTGCTCCATCAATGTGTCTTGTACGTTTCACAGGGTTCAAAACGCCAGTGCTAGGATTATTCTCAGATCTCAAAGAACCTATCATATCACTACATTATTCCACAGTCTTCACTGGCTATCTCTGTTCATAGACCACAACACAAGGAACAATTCTCTTGGGCTCTGACTACACTGTCTGGCACTTGTGGGAGTAGGCATACAACAACCCTTACTCTCAGTCTCTGCAAGCAGTGCCATGCTATTTTCCGAAAGGATCGTTTGGCTCAGGTGACCAATGGACAAGGCCAGCAGACCGATTGTTTAAATTACTCAAGCACAGCTGGTGGTGGTACCGCACACACTCACTCTTCTTCGCGTGGTCCCGGAAATAGATTTATGTCGCGAAGAGGCTTGGACACTAGTGCCAGACATCATTACTACCAGACCGGAAAATGCTAAGAAACGTCATTTCCTGTAGAATTTGGCCATACTCTGACTGCACTGGGGCACAGTGAAGGCGCTGTCATTTCCTTCAATAACAAAAATGAAGTCCAGATACAATTAACTGCGACCTAATTAACTCCACTGCATTCCCTATAACCTCGTAGTCTTCCATGGGACTAGTGAGTGCTTGTGTGTGTGTGTGTGTGTGTGTGTGTGTGTGTGTGTGTGTGTGTGTGTGTGTGTGTGCGTGCGTGAGTGAGTGAGTGACAGAGAGAGCGAGAGAGACTGCTCTCTCATTCGCTTGTAAATTTTCTGCAAAATTAAATATTTTAAATGATATTCGCAGATGACTTGGACGGGAGACATGCAAAATCAAGAGAACAGTACGACACTCAATCATTTGACCTGGTTTCGTCAATGAGTCATTTACCGTGACGTATCTCTGGAAAGGTGTGGAATTCAAGCCTAGATTGGTTGACAGACGACAAAATGGTTGAACTCGTACTGATAAGCAAGTGAATGGATGGATGAGTGACGTACAAGTGGGTGTATAAGTGGGTGAAAGCATGTTTGAATTAGTGTGTTTCAATTAGTTGTTGGATAACAATGAATTGATGTCTAGTGGACAACAGACGAAATAACGGTTGACTTCATACTAATAAATTGAGATCGAAACTCCAAACGTTAAATATTTGTTCACGACACGAAATGAACCTTGAGGCAAAAACGCCAAGGAATTAAAACTCCGTATCTTTGTTTTCCAGCATCGAATTAGCTTATCGAACCAGTTCCGCTATTTCCCAATCGTTACATCATTCAACCCCCACTAGTCCACGGCCTGCATCGGCGCTTGTCTAGCATGGCGGAAATCTGACAAACAGCGGCGACGCTGGGCTAATAAGATGCGGTCACTGATAGCTGCCCGAAGGCCCCGCGGTACGTCGGTCATTCGGAAAACGGGCCTACGTTCTATCGTCACGATCACAGCCCAGACGGAGTACCACTGTCACATTTCATTAACTCATGAATGGGAGCTATCGACCTTTCCGAAGTCGCGAGCGAGGGACGAGACAATACGAGACCAAACCCATATGCCGTCTGTCCCTTTTTTTTCTCTTTCAATCGCAAAATCGACTCAGGGGAAAAGGAACAGCACGCTGGGTGAGTGGTGGTGGTGGTAGTGGTGGTTAAGGGTTAGTGAGATGGTGAGGGGTGGATGTGAGATCAGATCTGGGATGGGTGGGGAGGGAGTGGGGGTGTCTGGGGTGGGAGCTGTTTTCAGGTGACTCTATGTACTGTTGAGTACCCACCATCACCACCCCCAATCTCCTGCTGAGAGTACAACTAGAAGGTTGTATCACTTGACTCGCTGAGAGCATAACTAGAAGGTTGTATCACGTGACTCGCTGAGAGCACAACTAGAAGGTTGTATCACTTGACTCGCTGAGAGCACAACTAGAAGGTTGTATCACGTGACTCGCTGAGAGCACAACTAGAAGGTTGTATCACGTGACTCGCTGAGAGCACAACTAGAAGGTTGTATCACGTGATATTTCCGACAGTATAGATAGCTATCATCATCATCATCAACCGGTGGAGGTGTGTGCCAAACTGGGGCAACCTGTTTCACCCCCTTCCGCCAGCCCTCCCGCCCTCCACCTCAGACGCACCGCGAGGCTGTGGAGAAGTAGACCAAGACCGATAACATGGTAAAGATGAAAGGTCTCTTCCGACTTCTGGGGTGAGTGTGAGACACACACACACACACACACACACACACACACACACACACACACACCTGTGAAGGTGGGTGGTACTCTCAAACATGGAGACTTTCTGCAGGATCGCCAATACTTTAGACAGATTTGTTATCGACTTGTTTTAGCCATTAATTTCCTGATTTTTAAGTTTAAATCAAGATTTCTGGTTGTATTTCTTTGTTGCTTTCGCCCATCAGAATTAATACGTTGATAGGCAACGACAACTCAAGCCAATCGAACAATTTACCTCAGTTCTCTTGGAATTCTTCGGTCAACACGCCTGGAACGGTATGATGACGTGCTCCGTGACGACACACTTGACAAAATCTGTGATTTGGACTGCGCAAATAAATAAAAGAATAAAAATACATATACCTTTAAAATATATAACATTTTAAATTATTAAAACTTTGAGTACAACTCTGTCATTATAGCTTTTGCATTATGTCATTATTATATCCATTGCATTATACCATCATTATAGCCATTGTATTATTTCATTATTATAGCCATTGTTTTATGTCATTATTATAGCCATTGCATTATGCCATCATTATAGCCATTGTATTAAGTTATAATTATAGCCAATGTATTAAGTTATCATTGTAGCCATTGCATTCTTTCATTATAGCTTTTGTATTATGTATTCATAGTCATTTATTATGTCATCATTATAGCCATTGAATTATACTATCAATAAAATAAACCACTATATAATTATACTATCATTAAATTCTCTGTTTTAAACTAAAGTTAAAGCCATCATATTACAAGTCGACTTTTGCATTTGTGGTGGAGTAAATTTGCTGATCACTATTTCTAGATTTAATTGTTATATAAATTGTAATTATGGGTGTGGTATTAATTAATAAATAATAACCATTACTAGTGAAGGGTGCCCAGATGTGTCACAGTTACTAACAGACATGTCTCTATGACTACATATTAAAAAGACATGTTTCCATGCCGAGATTACTAAAAGGCGCGTCACTTTGACTACACTTCAAATAAACATGTCTCCATGACTACAATACAGATAGATATGTCTCCATGACTACACTATGCATGGACTTGTCACAATGAATACATTACATACTTGCCTCTATAGCTACACAAGACTGACATGTCTTCATGACTACAATACAGACTGACATGTCTTCATGACTACAATACAGACTGACATGTCTTCATGACTACAATACAGACTGACATGTCTTCATGACTACAATACAGACTGACATGTCTTCATGACTACAATACAGACTGACATGTCTTCATGACTACAATACAGACTAACATGTCTTAATGACTACACTAGAGATAATTTTGCTGCTATAGCCACGTTAAGTACAGATGTTTGTCTGTACGCTAGACATATATGTTTCCCTAACTATGCTAAGGACAGGCGTGTCTCCATGATTTCAGTATGGACATTCTTGCTGTAGACCTCACTAAAGACAGACGTGTCTCCATGATTTCAGTATGGACAGTCTTGCTGTAGACCTCGCTAAAGACAGACGTGTCTCCATGATTTCAGTATGGACAGTCTTGCTGTAGACCTCGCTAAAGACAGACGTGTCTCCATGATTTCAGTATGGACAATCTTGCTGTAGCCTCGCTAAAGACAGACGTGTCTCCATTAATACGGTAGACAGATTTTCCATATCGTGCTAAAAATAGACATGTCTCCATAACAACGCTCAGATAGATACGTAGCCATAGCTATGCTCGAGAAAAACTATAGAAAATGCAATACAAAATAATGGCGGACAGTTAGCGAATCTCTGAGTCGATATAATAGTAATTAATTTCACTTCCGCCAGAAAATATATGACGCCATTGGGAAATGATTTTGATGGCATTAATGTTACCAAGAAAGACAGATGTTGCTAAGGTGTCCCTACGTTATGTCGTTTTGTTGCATATTGATGTTCGGACCGTTTCATTTCCCTACAAACTTTAGGGTAACCGATTACACTATCACTCTCAGACTATGGATGGGGTGTGAGTGGCTACTTCTAACTCCATTGTACCCTGCAGCTTGGGCGTGTATACAACACGTTGGGGGGTGTATACAACACGTTGGGGTGTGTATACAACTCGTTGGCGTGACTGGTCACACAGCAGATAGCTTGGTCATGTACACAACTACATTGGGCATGTATACAACTACATTGGGCATGTATACAACTACACTGGATATGTATACAACTACATTGGGCATGTATATAACTACACCGGGCATGTATACAACTACACTGGACGTGTATACAACTATATTGGACATGTATACAACTACATTGGGCATGTATACAACTACACTGGACGTGTATACAACTACACATTGTGCATATATACATCTACATTGGGCTTGTATACAACTATATATTGTAATGACTGGTCGCATAAAATTCAGAAAGACAGCACACATTTTCTCACAGTACAAAGAGACAGAAAGCACACATTAGAAGAAAGCACAGAGAGAAAGCAAGAAAAGCAAAGAATAGAAAGAAAACTATAAAACGAAGTTAACAAAATTGTGATAAAAGGATTAGAAAATTTGAAAAGGCAAGATAAAAAAATTGTCAGACAGACGAAAAGAAATCGAGCGAAAATAATGTCGAAGATAAAAGTTTTAGATGAAGACAATAAGAAGTAAACGAGGGCAAGAGAGACAGAGAGAAAAATGGGAATCTTAAAGCAGACATTTGTTTATTGATTATTTATTGAATTCGTTGACACAGTACAATAAAGTTTTCTTATTTACTGTTTTTTTTAAATTTACTGTTGAACCGATTCGTGATTAATTAATGATTTACCTATAGTTTATAAAGTGTGATTGTTGGCAGATGTATGGTGTTTGTTTAGTCATTGATTATTTATCAAATAAAAGTATGATTGTTGACCGATGTATGATGTTTATTTAGTCATTGATTATTTATCGAGTAAAAGTATGATTGTTGACCGATGTATGTTTATTTAGTCATTGATTATTTATCGAGTAAAAGTATGATTGTTGACCGATGTATGATGTTTATTTAGTCATTGATTATTTATCGAGTAAAAGTATGATTGTTGACCGATGTATGGTGTTTATTTAGTCATTGATTATTTATCGAGTACAATTTTCCTTTTGAAACTGTTTATTATTTCGAACCTTACCACAGGACTTTACAAACCAGGGACCTTACAAACAGGACTTTACAAACTAGGGACCTACAACACAGGACTTTACAAACAAGGAACCTTACACAGGACTTTACAAACTAGGGACCTTACAAACAGGACATTACAAACTAGGGACCTACAACACAGGACTTTACAAACAAGGGACCCCTTACAAACAGGACTTTAAAACTAGGGGCCAATAGATGAGATGCTTCCCTTGTTTCCTTTTGACCCTAAGGCCTTTCAGACAGACACAGCATAAGACAGACAGACAGACAGACACACACACACACACACACATATAAGAACAGTAGATTATTCTTAGGTCATTTACCCTAAGGCCTTTCAAGAACAGCAGATTATTCTTAGGTCATTCACCCATCCACAAAATCAACAAACATTGGAAATTGACATTGAGTAGACTGAATCAGCAGGAAAACGAGAATGAAAGAGAAAAAAATTGACCATGATTGTATAAACATTTTTGTTTGGTGCTTGATTACTTCAGAATTTGGACATTGAATTAGCATTGAAAGTTTAACTAAGAACATAAATAATATGCTGTTGTATGTTGTCTGGTTTCTGAAAGTTTAACTAAGAACATAAATAATATGTTGTTAGATGTTGTCTGGTTGCTGAAAGTTTAACTAAGAACATAAATAATATGCTGTTGTATGTTGTCTGGTTTCTGAAAGTTTAACTAAGAACATAAATAATATGCTGTTGTATGTTGTCTGGTTTCTGAAAATTAACTAAGAACATAAATAATATGCTGTTGTATGTTGTCTGGTTTCTGAAAATTGAACGTTGAATCAGCGAAAATAAGAGAGAGAAAGAGAACAGTTTAACGAAGAACGTATAAAACTGGGTTGTACTACTATGCTACTGGAAGTCATGTATAGTGCGTGACAGATTTTCACTTTCTGTCAAACACCGGAAGTGATTCAGTGGAAAGATAAGGCGCACTGCGCATGCGTTTGAGAGCACTATAGCTGACGATCTCCACAAAAACAGTCTAAAAATGGTCCTGTCGGTGTCTGGTATCTCAAGATCACGTGATCTTCCTTCATATGTGTGTGTGTGTGTGTGTGTGTGTGTGTGTGTGTGTGTGTATGTGTGTGCGCGCGCGCGTGCCTTGAATGTTCAGTCACGTGACCATGCCTCTTGGTTACAAGGCGTATTTAGACCTGTTTGACACTGCCATGCATGACGTCATTATTTAGTGACGTCATAGAGCTTTACTCGCAGTTTGCGAACATACAAGAGCTCTTCCACAAAATGACAACTTTTAAAATCACACACTACGTGACCGTTCATGCAAACGAAATTCACTAATCGGTACACTTTCTTTTATTTGGTCAGGCCTACAAGTCCCTGGATGAAAGCAGTAAGAGAAGAGTGTGTATGGAAAGTTCTATTGACAGCCTTAGGTGTCAGCTATGTTGTGCACGCTTCAGGTCAAAGGTGATAAAAGCAGACGACTGGTCAGGTGCACTAGCCTTTGATATCTGCACGACCTTCTAACATCTCTTTATTCGCTCAGCAGCCCGTGTCCAGCCGTGCTTGTCCACTCTTGTTATCTTTAAACCTGCTGGCCTTAGTGACCTTTCCTGACTGCTATGCGCACGCGCACGTGAGAAAATAGACGCTTGGTGGCGCATGCGCAGCCACACTTTTGCAACAAGATGCTAATCAGAAAAAGGGATGTCTGACACGGGTCACCATCTGGCGACGCATTGGCATTAATGGAGGAAAGTCAAGTTCTGTACTCTTCTGATAAGGTCTAACTTTTCGATTATATTTTACAGGGTTTTATGAATGCAAATATTTGCAAGTTAACTTATTGGACACCATTTTCTTTCAGAACAGAAAATCTAGTAATGAGAATCCGCATGTGGTAAAATTTGCAGTTACTGGGATGAAGATTTAAAAAAATATTCCTTCAAATATAATCGTGGGCTTTTTATTGTGTGGTGGTGATGATAGAATACTAAATTGAGTTTGTTGAAAATATTAATTAGTCTGTGCAAACCTCGTCTAACTGTACTGTATGCACTGCTGAGTAAAACACTGAGCAATGCTGAGTAAAATTATGTGCATTGCTGAGTAAGAATGCGTGCAATGCTGAGTAAACAGTGCAAATTGCTGAATAAAACTGTATGTTGAGTAAAACATTGATTTGTGGACTGAAATTTCGTACTAGATTCAGATGACTAAACATGTGTAATGTTACATGGTAGGGGAGGGCGGTGAGTACATTAGGAAGTGAGGACGTGGGGGCGGGAAAATAAGACTGAGTGTAAAGTTAACTTGTAGATTTACTCAACATATTCTGTGCCCAACACCACGTGTAAATCTAAAATCTCCTGATCGGGCTGGTTGACAGCCAGCAAAAATCTACAGCCATTAACGAGCAGATTTATAAAGAAGCCAGCCAATAAACAAGCTGGTTTCATCTAGCCTCTTGGGCTAATCGCGACGGTGATTAACTCGGAAGATCTTTAACGTGTTCATCCTTTGACACCAGAGTTGCTCCACAGCGTTTGTTGATTTGCCCGGGCAATAAACACTTTGTCGGTGCACGCGCCATTTGCGCTCGGCACTGTAACAACCAGTTTGCACGTGCATTTTACCTTCTTTCCTAGCAACGACCCGAGCAGTCAAATTAATGCTCTGTTCTGTGTCTGCAATGAGGCCAGATGATTGAAAGTTTTTTACGTGCAGGTTAGCGGTGACTTCAACAACAGCAATAACAACATATGCGTTGACTGAAATAAATATTTGAAAAGTTGAAGTATGTCTAATATAAATGATCCAAACATTCGAAGACGAGAAGTTAAAACATCGAAATCAAATTTTATTGCACTAGACACAAATCACAGCATACCAGCAGGTTTTGGAATGGGCATCAGTCAAAACTCTAGTCTGCGACAATATACACAACTGAAAACAGTAGCGTGCGACAGTTGACACAAGACAAAACAGTAGACTCGACTCAAAATAGTAGTGTGCGACAGTAGACACAATTGAAAACAGTAGTGTGCTACAGTAGACTCGAGTCAAAACAATAGTTGCGACAGTAGACACAAGAAAAAACTATAGTATGCGACAACATACACAACTTAAAACAGTAGTGTGTGACAATTGTCACAAGACAAAACAGTAGACTCGACTCAAAATAGTAGTGTGCAACAGTAGACACAATTGAAAACAGTAGTGTGCGACAGTAGACACGAGACAAAACTGTAGTATGCGACAGTAGACAGAATTGAAAACTGTAGTGTACTATAGAAGACTCGAGTCAAAACAATAGTGTGCGACATTAGACACAAATCACAACTGCAGTGTGCGACAGTAGACATAAGATGAACGGTAGTGTGTGACAGTAGACACAAGACAAAACTGTAGTGTACGACTATAGACATAACACAAAGTTGTAGTATGCGACAATAGACACAATTGAAAACAGTAGACTCGAGTCAAAACAGTAGTGTGCGACAATAGACACAATTGAAAACAGTAGACTCGAGTCAAAACAGTAGTGTGCGATGGAAATATACACGTAGTCAAACGAGTACTACAACACGCTTAACACTAAACACAAGTATAATGTCAAACAGTGTCTCGATCCTGAATCAAAAGAAATGTCAATTAGATCTTGATGCAAAATAAAAATGAAATAATTACAAAATAAATAATAATAAATAAACAATTCATTTCCTAAATAAATTGGTTTTGACCATTAGAAAAGGAAATAAATTCCTGTGATTGGCCATGAGAAAGTTTGTACCAGACATTTAATTTCTGTTTCGTTAATGTTCCACCACATTGCCAGGCAGCTAACTGAACAATCCCATAACACAAATCGCCAATGATCAGCAAGTTGAGTCTGAACCACTTATCTCCCTTGGTCAATGGTACAGAGAGGGTGGCTAGTAGGGGGGTAGGTAAGCGGGGCAATAACTTAACACATTTTCTGGTATCTTCTAATTACTTAAAGTGTGCCATGCAGGGCTATAGCTTCCGGAGAATTCCTGATGAGGACCAAGGAATTCGAAGCACTTCTGCGGAGGCTAAGCACTATCGAAGCATCCTTAGTGATGACGTGTTGGAGGCATTCTTAGTGATGACGTGTTGGAGGCATTCTTAGTGATGACGTGTTGGAGACATCCTTAGTGATGATGTGTTGGAGGCATTCTTACTGAGAAAATGAGCTCCAGACATTGTTACTGAATAAATGAGTCTTCTTACTGAGGAAATGAGCTGGACACTTTTACTGATTAAATTAGTCTTATTACTGAGGAAATGAGCTGAAGTCAGTGGCGCAATTACTACCCCTGTAGCCCCTGCAGTGCTTGTGGGCCTTTCAACAGAAGAGGACCAATATTTGTTCCTTCAAAAAAACAAACAAACAAAAACCACACAACCCAAAAGACATTATACGTAATAATGGTTTAGTTTTAGCAGTGCGCATGCAAAGCTGATTCTCTATAGAGTAAAAAGAGAGAGTGTGAGTGAGTGTGTGAGTGGGAGTGTGTGTGTGTGCGCGCTCGTGTTGAAAATAGAGGGGGTAGTTTGGGATTTTTTGCAGGGAGGGGGAGCGTTCGAAGTTACGCTATTGGTTGTAGACATTCTTATTGAAGAAATGAGTAGGGGGCGTTCTTACTAAGGACCTAATGACGTTCTTACTAAGGACCTAATGACGTTCTTACTAAGGACCTAATGGCTTCTTACTAAGGACCTAATGGCGTTCTTACTAAGGACCTAATGACGTTCTTACTAAGGACCTAATGACGTTCTTACTAAGGACCTAATGACGTTCTTACTAAGGACCTAATGACGTTCTTACTAAGGACCTAATGACGTTCTTACTAAGGACCTAATGGCTTCTTACTAAGGACCTAATGGCGTTCTTACTAAGGACCTAATGACGTTCTTACTAAGGACCTAATGACGTTCTTACTAAGGACCTAATGACGTTCTTACTAAGGACCTAATGACGTTCTTACTAAGGACCTAATGGCTTCTTACTAAGGACCTAATGGCTTCTTGCTACAGCTGTTGAGGATTGAATTCGTTTCATCTAGAGATGAATGAACAAATTCCAGCCATTTCCATTAACTTTTTCTTTTACTTTTAGTGAAGAGTTCCAGCTATTCTTATTAAAGTGTCAATGAGTTCCAACTATTCTTATTAAAGTCTCCATGAGTTCCAACTATTCTTATTAAAGACTCAATGAGTCCCAACTTATTAAAGTCTCCAACTTTTAAATATTTCAGATAGGGTCAATCGGCTTTGAAACATATAGGATCAAACAACTTCAAAGCATACGAGAGGACCAAATGACTTTAAAATTGTAAGAGAGGACCAAACGACTTTAAAATTGTAAGAGAGGACCAAACGACTTTAAAATTGTATGATAGGACCAAACGACTTTAAAATTGTATGATAGGACCAAACGACCTTAGAACGACTCCAAAAGGTCTTATTAGGGCTAAAGACTCTAATATAGGTTTGATAGGACTAAACGACTCCAAAAGGTCTGATAGGACTAAACGACTCCAAAAGGTCTGATAGGACTAAACGACTCCAAAAGGTCTGATAGGACTAAACGACTCCAAAAGGTTTGATACGCTTCGAATCGAGGGCTAGAGTTCGAACCATTCGTGCTGAGTGCTGGATGAGTTTGGGCCCGGTCCTGCTGCAGGTGAGTGGAGAGGTGAGACGGGCAAGTGCTGCCTGAACGCGGCCAAGTGCGCTCATCTAATGGGTACCGAGCCCACAGCTAAAATAACTAGCACTGCGTGTGCAGTGTGCGTTAGATCACACCCTTCAGTTACGGCCGTCCAAGATTATTGAACGTTCCTGTATAACAGTCTGCGGCCGAATTGGCAGCCTGGTAGTGCCTATGATGTAGTTAGGAATTAACACAAAGTTATTCCAATTGGACATTTCTAGAGGAGTAATTATATCGAGGTGCGTCAAAGCTAAGGTCCCGATAAGTTTGGTTAGTGAAACAATATCGACTTAGTTCACATTGTGCACCTAGCCCTGTGCGTGCGTGCATGCATGCGTGTGTGTGTGTGTGTGTGTGTGTATGTGTGAGTGAGTGAGTGAGTAAGTAAGTGAATGAGGGATTTGTATCTTCTAGTGTGTATTTAATTATGCGAGTGGATAAGAGATTGTTCTTTCTGTGGTGTATGTGAGTGATGTCTTTCTGGGGTGGGGTGGGGGTCTGGTAAGTGATTGTTCTTTCTGTGGTGTATGTGAGTGATGTCTTTCTGGGGTGTGGTAAGTGATTTGTCTTTCAGTGTGCTTGTGTGTAAGTAGTTGCTTTATTATTGTAGTCTTTCTGTGTATATACTGTGATGTTTATCTATTAGTGCGTGTATGGTGGGTGAGCTGTGTCTCCCGGTGTGTATTTTTCAGTGTATAGGAGTATATGGTTATGTGGCTTCCTTCATCGGTGATTTTGTTAATTCTAAAACTGTGCAAATCATCTAAATGTGTGTGTGTGTGTGACGTATCACTCTGTGTGTACACCAATAGACCTAAAAATAATGTGTGTATGGGATATGTCTCGCTGTATACAGTAGATCTAAAACTGCGCAATGGGATTGTATATATACCAGCAGACCCAATGGGATTGTATATATATATACCAGCAGACCCAATGAGACCCAATGGGATTGTATAAATACCAGCAGACCCAATGGGACCCTATGGGATTGTATATATATATACAGCAGACCCAACGGTAGCTGTTATGCAATGCGTACGATGTATAATTGTATACCAAGTTGTCGATCAATTACCTGTTCCTAAGTTTGTCGTGGGTGTTTATTTTTCACTATGTGTGTGTGTGTGTGTGTGTGTGTGTGTGTGTGTGTGTGTGTGTGTGTGTGTGTGTGTGTGTATGTGTGTGTGTGTGTGTGTGTGTGTGAGAGTGTTTGCATGTGTTTCAAATCAATTTATCGATGTTGATCAGACTCGTGACGTGTATATGACACACATGACTGTCACTGCGACAAGAAAGAAAAATATTCATAAAATTAAAAAGATTTTAAAACTTAAAAAAAAAAAACAATACACACTGCACAACTTTAAATTGGAAGCGCTCAGTATGTTTTAGAATTAGCAATTAATTAACAATCGGCTCTAACTATGACAAAGCTTACCAATTTGATTTAGAAAACTGTCTTTTTCTATTTTCTTTCTTCAAAAGCTACCTATGAATATGCACTCCTTCTTCTCGCCGTTTTGTCTGGAACCAGGAAAATCTGCGCGTTTGAGTTGTTCTGTAGTCTGCAAATCTAATGAGCGATTTCGGACTTCGCTCGCACTGTGCCACAGAGTGGAGAAAAGGCCCTCTTCGCTCGCACCTCTGATTATACAGCCACACAAAAATCATGTACGCGCAGGGTACAGGAACCTGACAAAACAGGACCACGCAGGATCACGTTCAAATCGCACTTCCTTTTTTACATCTTGAAAGTGATTTGTTTAAATTTAATGCCATACCTTACAATGTAAGTATTTTTTCTTTAAACCCTTATCAATCCATTTTATGATTAAACCTGTCACTAATGAAAAAGAAACAATGGAATAATATCTCTGAAAATATCTCCTCCTGTTAAAAAGTTGAAAGAAACCTATTATTCTGGTCACTTTTGTTTGACAGCTCAAAAGCACCCCAATCACGTGATCTTGAAGAAATTCTAAATATAGAGCTCTAACCTCGCGCACATGACGTCAAATGAAAGAGTGATAACAGGGCTGCGGGAATCCTTGTGTTGCGTTGTCCTGCCTCTGTTGTGATAATTATTATGAATATCTTATAATTTAATAATGTATAATCACTCATCAGTGGTTAAATCTTAATTTAGGATGTTTTCCCACATGAATTTCACATCCATACACCACTGTAAGTAAACGTACTATCGACACGTAATTATCTGTTCGCAGGTGTAACTTCTTACTTAAGGAATAATATATTTTTATCAACTTACTATCATTCATCCAATCAATGACACGTCACGCCCCCATCCACCCACTGACTACTCCAGACATGTATCAATTAACATGCGTAAGAAGGGATTAACAAAAATAAAGATTTATTATAAAAAATAAACCTATCATAAATAAATACAACTAAGATTTGAAACAGTCACATATATATATATACAATTAAATAAATGTTCAAGTCTATCTCATATACAATCAATATTGATAATGGCTACTTCGAGGGAACAATCTCTATTTAAGGTTTAGAGTTCTTTTCATAGAGCTGGAAAAGAGAAAGATAAGAGATAAATGACTGAACACATGACCTGTTCTGTTGTGTCACCATATGTTGCATCGTAGAAAACACGCATCCATTACATCACACGGACAGTTCATAAAAGTTGGTAAGGCACCAGGATTCATTTCCAACTCATTTATGCAGCCATGAGTACTCTGGAACTCTGCTGGCATTAGAAGTGAAGATGTGTATATATCTCCCCTCTCACCACCATTGGAACTTCAATGGTAGATTTTCGCAAACAACGAGGCAAAAGGAAAGGAAAAAACGCACGCCCATGGCTCACGGTCTGCCTTTAGAACCAGACTTTGAATAATGATCGCAAGTATTGGAAAAGAGTTTGACTGGCCATTTATACTAACCACGTGTCAGCTAACCGGAATCACTCATCTCACCCCTCCAGCCACCATTCGTCGCTTTCGCAACTACTATTTAAGCTTCTGGTAGGGGACATCACTCAGTCAGATGTCACTCATCTCACCCCTCCAGCCACTGTTCATCATTCAGTCGCGTTCACAGTTACACACTTAAGTTTTCTGGTTGGAAACAATCTCAGACTTAGCTCACAAAGAAGCGTGAAAAATAAATGGTTACCTACACATCGATGTTAATCTTCTTTCCGTTATGCAAGAGTGACTCTCTAGCATCACACCTTTTTTAAACTTTATTTTATAGGTGTGGTGATAGATTTCTTAACACAGCAGTTTCAATTATTCTTTTTTAAAACTTTATTTGTACAGGTGGTGGTTGAACTATTCATTCAATATATTATAGTTTAATCAGAAAAGTTCATTTTGATTGTTGCCACACTAGATAAATCTATTCTCTACTTCCATTAAAATTGACTAACAACTGTGTTGCAAAAGTGTCCTGTATGTATCCTTCTGTATCGATGTCACTTTCTGTTTCACCAGACGAATTGATAATGATCTAATCCTTTTTCAGAAGAGATTCGAAATATCTCCAGTGATTCACTATCGTTTACACTTTTGTCTTGATTTGTAGACATGCTATTTGTCACGTGATTCACTATCGTTTACACTTTTGTCTTGATTTGTAGACATGCTATTTGTCACGTGATTCACTATCGTTTACACTTTTGTCTTGATTTGTAGGCATGCTATTTGTCACGTGATTCACTATCGTTTACACTTTTGTCTTGATTTGTAGACATGCTATTTGTCACGTGATTCACTATCGTTTACACTTTTGTCTTGATTTGTAGGCATGCTATTTGTCACGTTTTTGTTTTCACTCATCTGACGTCACAAGCTTATGCGTTTCCGAAGACCCCTGAAACCATGTGCTCGGCAAAGTCCGTAAAGAAAACTATACTTTAAATTGACAAAGTAAATTTATCATTCATTCACAGCATAATGACTAGTTGTTGTCTTTTATTCTAATCAAATTAATAATGTTTGTTTTAAATTTTACAAAATAAATATTTGGAAGCAATGCTAATCCTTTAACAGTGCCACTGAGAAGAGTCTTTTTTTTTCTAAGTACATCTTTTAAAAGTATTATTTATATTCTGGACAATATTTGAAGAACATTATAATTAAACTGTAAGACACAAAAGATGCATATATTGATATATGTATATTCAATGAGTACCGTGCTGTTTATGTCCCACAAACCTAAGTATTTGTAGGTCAATGATTTTATTCAGTTCTGATGTTTACACCAGAAAATAACTTCCATTTTGAATACTACAAATAATTTTTAAAAAATAAAACTGCAAAATGTTTCCATTGCTTTGGTCTGTAATCTTCTTTCTTTCCTTCTCCACTGTCTCAAATGTTTTTATTTTTACAATTTACTTTTCGCTTTTCTGCACAAATACCTCACTTTAGTAACGTGTGCATAAGTTGTGGAAAAAGAGCCGACCTACTGGCCTGGCACAAATACCTCACTCTAGAGACGTGTGCACAAGTTGTGAAAGAGAGGGCAGCTACTGGCAAGGGCAATAACTTACCGAAGTTTGAACGTGATGTCTTTCTATCGGGATGCGAGCGGTGTGTTGATGGGTTTAATTGGCCGCAGGTGTAGTACAGGCATAGCAATCGGGAAATTAAATCTGGAACCGCTGTAACCAAATAAATTTGGCTTTTGTTGTTCGGCGTTAGAGTCGTTATCATGTCCTATCTGTAGCTAAGACAAAACACTCTTACCCAGGGGAATGCAAAAGGCTTTTATGTTTGAGCACAAATATTTGAGTGTTCGCATATCTCTGTGTTAGCATGCGTGTGCGCGTGAGTTTGTGCATTAGTATGCTTGTGTGTTCGTATATTTATGTGTTCGTATGTTTGTGTATTCATGTTTTGGGGTTCTTATGTTTGTGCGTGTTTTCGTAAAGCTGTGATCATTCGCATGTTTGCGTATACATTCGTACGTGTATGTGTTTTTATGTTTGAGTGTTCATATGTTAGTGTGTATCTCCGTGCGTGTACTCGTATGTTTGTGTGCGTGTTTGTATGTTTCATATATTTTTTCGTATGCGTTTGTATGCTTTGTGTCTTTGTTCCTATGCTTTGTGTTCCTTGTGCGTGTGTTCGTATGCCTGTGTTCTAATGTTTGCTTGTATACATGTTTGTGTATTAATGTTTTGTGTGTTCGTATGTTAGGGTAGTCATGTTTTATGTGTTGGTATGTTTGTTTATTCATGTTATGTGTGTGTGAGTTGGGAATGTGTCTGTTTGAGTGTTTGCATGTATGAGTGTATTTGTGCGCGTATCTGTGTGCATCCGAGATTATGTATACTGTTGTATGCGTGTGTGTGTATTTGTGTTTACAAAAGTGTGTATATTTGTATTTGTGTTTTTATAAGTGCCGTTTTGTATTTATTTGCAAGTGTATTTGTGTTTGTGCGTGTGGTTATGTGTGTATGGTGAGGGTGTATTTCATGTCAGTGGATGTATTCGTGCGTATTGGTGCGGTAATTGTGTGTTTATTTGTGGGTATGTATATTTTGTGCTTGTGTAATCTGTTTTTATTTGTGTCTGAGACACGTGCACACGTTTATTTGTGTGTCATTAATTCACGAACTGTGATTTGTTGAATACTGTTATTTTTGTGTTGTGTGTCATTAATTCACGAACTGTGATTTGTTGAATACTGTTATTTTTGTGTTGTTCGGGTCATTAATTCACGAACTGTGATTTGTTGAATACTGTTATTTTTGTGTTGTGTGTGTCATTAATTCACGAACTGTGATTTGTTGAATACTGTTATTTTTGTGTTGTGTGTGTCATTAATTCACGAACTGTGATTTGTTGAATACTGTTATTTTTGTGTTGTTCGGGTCATTAATTCACGAACTGTGATTTGTTGAATACTGTTATTTTTGTGTTGTGTGTGTCATTAATTCACGAACTGTGATTTGTTGAATACTGTTATTTTTGTGTTGTGTGTGTCATTAATTCACGAACTGTGATTTGTTGAATACTGTTATTTTTGTGTTGTGTGTGTCATTAATTCACGAACTGTGATTTGTTGAATACTGTTATTTTTGTGTTGTGCGTGTCATTCAAACATGAGATCTTGAATAAATATTTTTGATAAAACGTTTTAGATGCTTTAGCATCTGTTTCGTCCAACGTTCGTATCAGTTATCCAGCAGGAAGTAGAAGTAGTTTTATTTATGGTGTGCTATGGGCTTAGTGGGCTAGTATGGGTTTAGAGGGTTAGTGTGGGCTACTGTGGGCTTAGAGAGTTACTATGGGTTAGATTAGAAGATTAGTGTGGGCTACTGTGGGCTTAGAGAGTTACTATGGGGTTAGATTAGAAGATTAGTGTGGGCTACTATGGACTTAGAGAGTTACTATGGGGTTAGATTAGAGGATTAGTGTGGGCTACTATGGACTTAGAGAGTTACTATGGGTTAGATTAGAAGATTAGTGTGGGCTACTATGGACTTAGAGAGTTACTATGGGGTTAGATTAGAGGATTAGTGTGGGCTACTATGGACTTAGAGAGTTACTATGGGTTAGATTAGAAGATTAGTGTGGGCTACTATGGACTTAGAGAGTTACTATGGGGTTAGATTAGAGGATTAGTGTGGGCTACTATGGATGGTACGTTTGTCGCGTGCTGTTGGGCCATGTTCTGAATAATCCGTTTGAAATGAGTTAAACTAATTAGGCCTGTCTCGAGCTCCGGGTAGGTGGGTGGGAAGGGTAAAGGTCAATCGTACTAGAGATAAGGTCCAGACTATTTTTAATGTAAGATGAAAGTGGGGTTATTTAATGCCATTAAGGACAAGTAGGATAAATCTCACAATGTACACTTTAATTACCTCCCCTTCCTTTATACACAAACCGCCCACCCATACCCTCACTTCAAGTCAATGGCAAATGAAATTGTCTGTTCACACAAGTTGTATCTTCAAATTGAAGTTTTCTCTTGATCAGAATTTAGATGTTAGACCTAATATGAAAAGTCACGAGCAGCTAAGTATTTAAATGTTAGTAAAAAAAATAAAACTTCACATGTCAAAATGTTTGTCCTATGTAAAGACTATAATAATGTGTCAAGTAGTATTTAGATGTTTGTCCTAGTGCAAAGACTATATGTGTCAAGTAGTATTTAGACGTTTGTCCTAGTGCAAAGAATAAGGTAGTAATTTGTTGCTTTCCAGTAACTGTTGCTTTGCCGGTAGTAAGTAACATGTTGCTTTGTCGGTAGTAATCTGTTGCTTTCCAGGTAGTAAGTAACCTGTTGCTTTCTCGTAACGACCTGCTCCTTTGCCGGTAGTAAGTAATCTGTTGCTTACTCGTAACAGATTAGGAGAAATGATTTAATGATCTGTTGCTTTGCCAGCATTGACCTATTGCTATCGTTGTATTAAATTATTTTTACAATGGACTGAAGTAATGTGTTTTATCCTCGAGAATTAAGTGGTTGATTTCCAATATCGATAATATTAAAAGCAGTTGTTTGTATTATTGCACTTACGAGCAATACCCTAACAACAAAATAATTATGTGACAAATTTTAACAGCTAGCACAGAACACTTATCAGATAGATACCGCTAGAATGAGCATGGTTATAGACAAACAATATCAGCTGACCATATTTTTGTGTACCGCACCGACATACAAAAATTCAAAAAAGATAATCGTGAGTGATGGATAATTGGATACGTTTCAGGAGTTATTTCCCTTTGATCGTGAACTAGCGCCTCTGCGGGATTTAAGTGATTTTGGATAACTCTGTCATAATAGTATAATGATGTTCATGTCCTGTACAGTCAAGATTGAGCCAGTTATTCATTCTAAAAATTCTGGACATATTCATGTCCTCTACAGTAAATATTGAGCCAGTTATTCATTCTAAAAATGTCCAGACATGTTCATGTCCTGTGCAGTCAAGATTGAGCCAGTTATTCATTCTAAAAATGTCCGGACATGTTCATGTCCTGTGCAGTCAAGATTGTGCCAGTTATTCATTCTAAAAATGTCTGGACATATTCATGTCATATACAATTAAACAACAGTCTGCCAAGTAGTGGGAAATTAGATTTTAAGAAGTTGGGATTTAATTGAAGACACCTAGAGGTTCCTGTAGAAATTATCATATAAGCAAGACATCTAGATTCTAGAGGTTCTGGTAGAAATTATCATATAAGCAAGACATCTAGATTCTAGAGGTTCTGGTAGAAATTATCATATAAGCAAGACATCTAGATTCTAGAGGTTCTGGTAGAAGTTATCATGTAAGCAAGACATCTAGATTCTAGAGGTTCTGGTAGAAATTATCATATAAGCAAGACATCTAGATTCTAGAGGTTCTGGTAGAAATTATCATATAAGCAAGACATCTTGATTCTTGAAGTTCCAGTAGAAGTTATCATGTAAGCAAGACATCTAGATTCTAGAGGTTCTGGTAGAAATTATCATATATGCAAGATATCTTGATTCTTGAAGTTCCGGTAGAAATTACCATGTAAGCAAGACA
Organism: Sinotaia quadrata; assembly: GCA_028829895.1. Lineage (NCBI taxonomy): Eukaryota > Metazoa > Mollusca > Gastropoda > Architaenioglossa > Viviparidae > Sinotaia > Sinotaia quadrata. The sequence goes on along the minus strand of CM054183.1, from coordinate 96,541,890 downwards.
TCTAGATATTCCTGCAGAAAACATCATGCAAGAAATCAGCATGGGTCCAATACATTAAAAATATGAAAAAAATGCATTTAAATACAAACTCTTGTATACCAAATACAAGCACTGATTTACATACACATAAAACACAATCACATACATACCCTTTAGTGTACAATGACATCAATAAACACAATCACACACATAATGGCAATATCTCAAATGCACACAGTAATTAATTTGAGATTCCCTTTATTTAAGATAAATCCAGTTTAACTCAATAAACAAAACATTGTATTCATATATTACAGTAGACCCTAGTGTATCTGTGTATAATATATATATGTGTGTGTGTTTCTCAAAATGTCCACCGTGACAACATAATAATTAGTTCTTTGAAAAGATCATTCAATTTCTGCACTGCTCTTTAAAAAAAAAAAAATGAAAAGAATCCTTAAAAAAAAAAAAAAAAAAAAAGAAAGAAAAGAATCCTGAAAGATTGTTGTAAATATATTAGCAGCTCTTTCAACTCCCCCCACTTCTATGAAATCTTGAACCAAGGTAAAAACAATAATCTTGTTAATGTCATTGGGGGGTGGGGTGGATTGATAGCAATTTAACCACTGGAGCTTATGTTGATCATTTTGTCATAAGATATTATCTGATCTTGAGTGCTCCAGTGGGACCCCACAGTGGGTCTTGTTAATGTCATAAAGTGAAACCCATTAATTGGATACAAACAGTTTATCATGTACAGCTTTTCCAGATCTATCACTGTGACATACTTACTGTATTACTGAATCGTCAAGCTGTTTGCATAGTGCTTGTACTCTTTATTATTCAAGTAGCCCTTGTTGTCAGTCATACTGAGGGGAGATAATTTCATACTAACCTTCTATTGAAAGCATATTACCAAGTAATAAAGAGAACAAACCACATAATAAGCTGCTATTAATAGAACTAATCTTGTTTGCACTTATCATATTACTGAACAGCAATGAGTATAATTATAAACCATTAAAATATTTTGGTCCTCACCTATTTTCTGGAAAAAAAAATATATATACACAATGTAAGTTCATTGAAATAATTATTCTACACACATTTACTTACAGAAGTTATGTATTTATCTGCTGGGCATAGAGCAACAGTATAATACAAGATAAATAAAAACACAAAGAAAGAGCCAAAAGAATTAAACCAAAAGGCAAAAAATTTATGAGAAGCCATGAATAAGACATCAATAATAATAATAATACTAACTGCAAAAGCAAGAGTGTTTTAGAAATAAAACCACTTTATGAAATATTTATTTTAAAGTTCATGCCAGTTCACGTATGAAATACTGCTATTAACCCCTTCTGAATGCATATCAAATGCTATTAACCCAATCACTGCTTTACATCAGTTTCTGTTTCTTTGTCAGACAGTGGCAGCTCTTTGTTTCACAGCAACGCATGCGTTTGTTTTTATGTACTGCCATATAACTCCGTTGATTAATTTATTACTTTAACAGTTATAAAACCCCTAAATAGAAGCAAATATTAAAACTTTACTACTATTGAATCAAAATAAATAATAATTTATTTTAAAAAGTTGGTTTATAAATATATAAACAATAAATTACAATGCTAAATAAACATCTGCTACAGGCACTAAATAAAAGGGCAGATAATTAAATCAGTGCACAAACTAAACTTGACAGTGAAACGATTAATGAAGTTAACAAGCCTAAAATTTAGCTGGAAATGTCAGAAAAATAAACAAAACCCCTAAATCTTCAAAATACAGGTATTTTGCCCCATGAAAAAATTTGAAGTTGAAGTTGAAGTAAATAATGAAATTTAAAAAAAATCTTCAAAATATATTCTCTAAATAAAACCATGTCATTTTCCTTCAAACTGCTTTAAAATTCTTATATTTATTTAAACACATGCAAATTTCTTCAAGTCAAGGACCTGTAAGGGAGACAACTTGGGTTGTCTCTTATTTCCTTTCTTGATTCAACTACAGCTTGGCTGAATACCTTAATTACATACTGCATCAATTTACTTGTTTTTTATTTTAAAAAATATAATGTGACACTTTGGATTTTTAATTTTGCTGATGTCAAAAACTGACTGACTTGCTAAAATAAAGGTAAAATGAACACAATCACAACTCACAGCAAAGAGTACCGAACAATGGAAATATAAAAGTGATAGTCATTTCAGACAGCAGAATACGATCTTAAATCTCCTTGGTAATACCGACATTTTTTAAAGAATAACAAGAAAGCTGTTTGACCACAGACAGCAGAAGCGGCCTAAGCACATGGCTGTCTATTCAAAGGCTTGGCTAAATTCTACATTCTCTTTGAATATCAGGACTCGCTGGCGCTATGATTTAAGTACTATTGGATTATTTTGTCGTACTATTGTCTTTCTCTTTGAATATCAGGACTTGCTGGCACTATGATTTAAGTACTATTGGATTATTTTGTCGTACTATTGTCTTTCTAAATTATTTTGCCTTCCTATTGTTCACTCATAACTTTAATATAAATATAGAATGTAACCATTAAAAAAGGGTAAGGCACAAACCATAACAGAATGAAGAGAAACAAAGATAGAAATATAAAAGGAAAATAAACTTAAAGAGCATAGAATAACTGTGACATGAGAAGCAAAAACAAAAACCTTAGGATGTGATTTAATAAAATATAATAGATAGTAGTAAAATAATCAAACCAATTTTTTTTTTACTGTTTACCCATAAAATAAGAAAATGGAAGAAAAGTTACAGAAAACAACTTCATATATTGAAAGAAGTACACGTTTAAAAAAACCAACAACAGTTTTGTAAGTTTTAGTTGTTAGAAATAACAGAGATTTTTCATGGAATATTTTGGTCTGCATTTTTAAAGTGGTCATCTAAAATGTGGTTTTCACCACCCACTTCTTGAGTTCCATGCACTTTGTACATGTGTTCAGCAAACCTGCAACAAAGGTGTAGTAAAAACATCTAAAGTATAATAACTATAGCAACACATAACAAACTGAAAAACCCAACCAGCACTTCTTAGTAAAGCAGAAATCTCCTAGCAACATAAAACAAAAAGCAGTAACTTAAAAGTCCCAAATATTGAATAAGTGTTAAATAATGTTACATCTTCTTGTTCTTGAAACTAATTATAAAACAATCAAAACAAAAATGTGGTAAGTCTCTTATTAAGTCAGTAAATGGACATGATCTCTAGTTTCACAGAAAATTCCAGAGAAATGTATCTTTGTTTGTTTTTTTAAATTTATATATTCTATCCCATCAATCCACCCAACCATCCGTCCATTCACTCACCCATCCATTCACTCATCAGTCCATCCACCCATCCCAATTGTTTATACATGAAACTAATTCTACAAAAAGGAGTATGAGTTATTTACCGCTGATGACATTCGGCAGCAATGTCTCTCTTGCATGACTCTGTGTGGGCCAGTTTGTACAGAACCTAACAGATAAAGTGATGGAAACATCACACAAATGGAACCATCTCACAGCTGGAAGTTAATAGTGACTGAGCAAAGACTATCACTAACACTGGAAGTTAATAGTGACTGAGCAAAGACTATTACTAACACTGGAAGTTAATAGTGACTGAGCAAAGACTATCACTAATGCTGGAAGTTAACAGTGACTGAGCAAAGACTATCACTAATGCTGATGTCTGGGTTTGCTAGAAGACAGGTCAGTAAGGTTAATGAATAGGTTTGCTAAAAGACTGATAATTAAAGTTATGCTCTGAAGAAGTTTGCAAGAAGATTGTAAGACTGGTGTCTGGGTTTGCAAGAAGATTGTAAGGTTGATGTCATGGTTTAAAAGAATGGTATAAAGTTGATGTCTGAAATTACATAAAGACTCTAATACTGATGTTTAGATTTTTTTTGTGTAATTATTTTGTGTATTGTATTGTTTGAGTTGGCAAGAGTTCAATGGTGATATCTGGGTTTGCAAAGCTTGTCTTTAAGACTGGTGTCTGGGTTTGGAAGAAGGCTGTCTTTAAGACTGGTGAATGGGTTTGTAAGAAGAATGTCTTTAAGACTGGTGTCTGGGTTTGTAAGAAGAATGTCTTTAATACTGGTGTCTGGATTTGGAAGAAGACTGGTGTCTGGGTTTGTAAGGAGGCTGTCTTTAAGACTGGTGTCTGGGTTTGTAAGGAGGCTGTCTTTAAGACTGGTGTCTGGGTTTGGCAGAAGACTGTCTTTAAGACTGGTGTCTGGGTTTGTAAGGAGGTGTGCAAGAAGATTATCTGTAAGACTCATATCTGGTTTTGCAAGAAGACTGTAAGATATTGTCTGTGTTTGTAAGAAGACTGTCTTTAAGATAAGTTTGGGTTTGCAAGAAGACTTTAAGAATATTGTCTGGGTTTATAAGAAGACTGTAAGATGGAGTTTGGGTTTGCAAGAAGACTTTAAGAATATGGTCTGGGTTTATGAAAACTGTCTGTAAGATGGAGTTTGAGTTTGCAAGAAGACTTCTGTAAGACTGATGTCTAGGTCTGAAATGTCTTGAGGTGCTTGTTTAACAAGACTGTCTATGGGTTTGAAAATGTATTGTTGGTATTTGTTGTACAAGACTGGGTTTGAAAATGTATTGTTAGTATTTGTTGTACAAGACTGCCTATAAGGTTGGTGTTACCAAGAATATTTGTCATAGTGGCTTTCTGCATGCATCGTCAGCGAGCACCACAAATAACATGAACAAATAAATCAATAACACTCACAAAAATAATATTAATTTCTTCCAAGAATAAAAGTAATACCTTATAAAAATAAAATTAATATTCATCAACAATAAATTTAATACTTTACAGCAATAAGATTCCACCCCTACCCAGTTCAACCTTCTTTCCCCATTAGTTAAAACAAAAAATAGTTTATGCTAGAAATGTTAATTTTAACAGAAGATATTTGGAAATGATCAAATTAGTAAATGTTTAAATTATTGTTATACACACACACAAACAAAGAAAATACACAAGAAAAGCAATATAAAATACAAAAGTCCCTAAAATAAAAAAATTCAAACAACCAAAGTCATGTGAGATTTACCAGAAACACGAGACAATGAAGCAGCAAGGTGTAGAAAAAGGCAAAGGTCCGAGCAATTTTGTTACTCATGATTATGCGCCCCTGTCAGGACAACATCAAAAACAACAGTGCTCTCATGTCAGCCACATAAAGAATGTAAATACAAAAGTAAACATTAAAAATTTGTAATAATTTAGAAAACTGCGACAGAAAACAAACAGTTATAATTTTAACTGCAACAAGAAAAAATTAACAGTTTGTTAAATTTTAACAAATTGCAACAAAACCCTCAAATTAATAATCTGCTGGTTTTATTTAATTAATACAAAATGTTCCATTCTCTTTCAAATGTGGTTGTCTGTATCTATAAAAAGCACGCCCAAATATGTAAAACACAGCAAGGATAGCACAGGCACAACATATAAATGCTTAATGCAGAGAATACTTTCAGAGTAATCTTATCCAGAGGCCTTGGTTTGTATAACATATTGATGTAACTATTATAATAGAATACTTTCAGAGTAATCTTATCCTGAGGCCTTGGTTTGTATAACATATTGGTGTAACTATTATAATAGAATACTTTCAGAGTTATCTTATCCAGTGGCTTTGGTTTGTATAACATATTGGTGTAACTATTATAATAGAATACTTTCAGAGTTATCTTATCCTGAGGCCTTGGTTTGTATAACATATTGGTGTAACTATTATAATAGAATTTCAAGCCATGTTGAGTAATTTTATTGTAAGACCAGATATCCATATAACCAGAATATCTGGTGCTATTTATTTATATTTATAATAACAGAATTTCTCACCATGCTGAGCGTAATCTTATCATAAGGTTTGAGATCAGTGTAACGCCTCTGCCTTTCCTGGGAAAAGAAAAAAGTGAGATGAGGATCCTAATGATTATTGCTAAATTACATACATTTACACTATGAACTTTGACCTTATAGGAGCAGCACTATTTATCCCCCACATCACTGTTGGTTTAAATGTGTATAGACATAGACATGTGTGTCCATGTACATGTGTATGTTTATGCATGAGTATTCTTGTATATGTGTAATGTTGATGGTGTTTGTATATGTGCACATTATATATTTGTCTGTTCACATATATGAGAATGTTCCTGTATGTGGGTGTTGTGTATGCATGTTGTGTGTATTTTTTGATTATGCATATGCGTGCAATGATAAATGTGTATGTTTTACGTATATCTATCTGTGTGAGATCAAGTTAATGTATGTATGTATATGTGTGCCACATATATATATATATATATATATGTTTGTGGGTATATTCATTTATGTTAATTTGTTCAAATAGGGTCGCTCCAAACATGTTGCTGACTACATTTTTATCTTGAATAGTAAAATTATGAGAAAGAGGTGAAATTTGATGTTTTCACTAATAAAATTTCATTAAACGAAAATATAATTCTGAAAGAAGGCATGAATAAAACCAGTTTTCATAATAGCTTCTTAAACTGAAAGCAAAATGCATACAGTTATTTTAAGGTTCCTATGGTTGATGAGAAGTATTCATAAACATAAATAAAAAATGTTTATGGAGTATTTTGATAGAAGCACAGTTGAATTGTGGGAAATATTCATAAACATAATTTTAAAATGTTTACGGAGTACCTTGATATAAGCACAGTTAAATGCTGGGTAAGGTCAAATGTGTGGGACCAGATTAAAGAAGGAAGCCACAATGTACAGGTTAACCCCTGCAGTGGCCACCTCAAATTCATCCTTAACAATTTACATTATGCAATTTGTTAACCCCTGCAGTGTTCACCCAAAATTCAGCCATAACAAGTGACAATATGCAATTTGTTTTAATCCCTGCAGAGGTCACTCAAAATTTCAGCCTTAACAACTGACAATATGCAAATTGTTTTAATCCCTGCAGTGCCCACCCAAAATTTAGCCATAACAGCTTACAATATGCAATTTGTTGATCCCTGCAATGGTCACTCGAATTCAGACTTAATAATAAGTGACAATATGCAACTTAACCCTCTCGCACCATATGCCTGGTAAACCGGGCTGACGTTATCAAGTCATTATACCGAATGCCTGGTAAACCAGTCTTCTCAAAGCCACGTGGTTCTAAAAATAATCAGCCAATAACAGCCAATTCTCGCTGTTCGTTCTAGATTTCATTCTGCAAATGGTGCAGTACTTTTTTTTTTGCTGTGCACAGAATTTCTTCTTCTCTTGTTGAATTATGAAGCGGTCATGTGAATTGAACAAACCCAGTACTTCAACTGGGAAGAGAGCAAGATCACAGCGATTTACAATGCAACATGTACTTGAATTAGTAACACTTTCTTTGGATGAAGAGAACGAATTCAACAAGGATTATATGCTTAGTAGCAGTGAAAGTGATTCGAGTGAGGCTGAAGAAAGTATCAATGAAATTGAAAGAGAAAATAAAAAAGAAAAGAGAGATGAAAGAGAAAAAAGAAGAGAGACAGAGAAAGAGAGAAGAAGAGAGATAAAAAAAAGGAAGAGAGATAGAGGAAAGAAAAAAGAAAAAAGAAGAGGAAATACCTTTCGGCTGAATGTAGTAAATGGATCGAGGCGCTCTTCATACTGGGATGAGTAACGGTTAACTGCACAATCATCTGGAGCTCCCTGCAACAAAACACTTCATTTCTAAAATACTTAATAAAAAACAAAAGGCATATATTAGTATGTGCAATTATAAATTAAAATCCCACTTAAACAATTGACTACGTGAAATTTACATAAATACTATATAAATAAAGAAAAACATTAGAAACTTAGAGAAATAATGAATATATATAGTGTTGGCAGTGGTAGATTTATACCAATAATGTTACAATTATACAAAATAAAAAAATAAAAAATGTTCCTCATTGATACAGTCACATGGTAATTAAATACAAATCTGTAGTATCATGCTTTGAAGCAAAAGGGGATTTAATTTGTAAAGAATACAGAAGAGTACCTTTCAACAATATTTTCTTATGAGTTGGTAGAGAAGCAAAAAAAAAAAAGCTATTTATTACTCCACACCATGAAATGATGGAAAATCTAGTTTTATGATGATATTTAGATTTGTTATTATATGTAGTGTTATTATGAAGTTACTCAACATGAAATGATGGAAAATCTAGTTTTATGATGATATTTAGATTTGTTATTATATGTAGTGTTATTATGAAGTTACTCAACATGAAATGATGGAAAATCTAGTTTTGTGACAATATACAACAGAGTTTTAGATTTGTTATTACATGTAGTGTTATTATGACAGTTACTCAACATGATAGTATCTCTTGATCACATATAGTTTTACAATTGTACCAAATTAATATTTAGTTTTGTCAATCACAAATTTTGTGCTGACTTGTGAAATACACTTTAATGATTAAAATTGACAAAATTTATTTATTTCAAAATTGTATATTTTTTCATATAGTGTACAAAGAAACAAAATAAAAATAGAAGGATGGAAAGAACATTAAAAAATTAATTTGAATATACAAAGCAATAAGCCAACATCATGTATTGGTCATAAATACTTTTTTATTTATAATGTAAAAAGACTTATGGTCCTTCTAATAATAAAAAGGAAATATTTTTGAAAGACAAGTGTTGTTGGTTTATTACTTATTTAAACAAGAAATTGTGAATAGAAACAACTAAGAAAAATCTTATTACTTCTACAGAATAAACAAAAAAGTTGTGAGTAGAAAACAACTAAGAAAAATCTTGTTACTTCTACTGAATAAAAAGAATGAACAACTCTTAATAAAAAAATCATTTTAAAAATATAAGTCACAAATCTTAAATTTAAACCAATTAAAAATATTTTTAAAAAAATCCCATGCTGAAAGAACAAGCGAGAGACAGTGAGAGTGACTGAGAGAGTTTGAAAGAGAGTGAGAAAAGTGAATTTAGTACTAAAGTACTTATCATAAATAAATGTATTTTCATGGTTTTATTTCTGTTGCCTGATCAAGATAAAGCTGGAGTGATGCTGGCTTTCATCTTGAATTCATGAAACAAGGACTATAACAAATGTCTTTATACACATGGGACAGCTCTAAGCATGCAGTTATATACTTATGCTTCAAATATAATTCCCATAATTAAATTTTAATTATCTCTTCTTTCCACATTTACTTCCCTTTTACTTATTGTGAATTTGTTTTGCTAGTATCTTCCCCTTTTGAAAGTTTGTCTATAATTGTCTTTGCTCTCCCATCATTAAACCAACCAAGTTATATCTACAAGCAACTTTTTCTACAATGTCTTTGCTCTCCCATCATTAAACCAACCAAGCTATATCTACAAACATCTTTGCTCTCCCATCATTAAACCAACCAAGTTATATCTACAAGCAACTTTTTCTACAATGAATCATCTTTGCATAAGGAATGACTTTGCCTACAACCACATTTTCCTACAACAGTGCATACAACAATCTTTACCTACAAGTCTTTACCTAAATAGTGTTTGCATACAACAATCTTTACCTAAACAGTGTTTGCATACAACAATCTTTACCTAAAATAGTCTTTGCCTACAACAGTCTTTAACTACAACCAAATTTACCTACATCAGTCTTTGTGTACAGCTTTCTTGGCCCAAAATAAACTTTGCCAATGATCTTTGCCCATTTAAAACAATTTTTAATAGAGCTTAATGGTTGATTGTGTAACATTTTGTGATAATTATGTAAAGTAATTTTGATTTGAGCTTAATGTTTGTGATTGTGTAACATTTTGTGATAATTACATAAAACAATTTTCATTAGAGCTTAATGGTTGATGTGTAACATTTTGTGATAATTATGTAAACAGACAACCTTGGAGTAGTCATTTCTGTCTGATAAAATTCTAAAAGAATTTTTAAAAAATAGCTGATTCAGAATGTTTTAGATGAGATTTCAGACTTAAAGGTAATGCATTTTAAAAAAAGAATATCATTAAAAGGAGAAATAAACTTGAATTCTATGGATATGTCAAAGTTAAGTTTGGTTTTCCTTATATATTTTTTTTAAGTCTACTCAATTGAATGATTAAAGAACTGTCCCTTCATCATTCATCAGCTTAAGGTATAAATACAAGAATCCCAAAGGTCAGGATATGTTTCCCACAAAATATAATTGATTTATTAAAGAACTGTTGCTTCATCATTCATCAGCTTAAGGTATAAATAAAAGAATCCCAAAGGTCAGGATATGTTTCCCACAAAATATAATTGATTTATTAAGAACTGTCCCTTCATCATTCATCAGCTTAAGGTATAAATACAAGAATCCCAAAGGTCAGGATATGTTTCCCACAAAATATAATTGATTTATTAAGAACTATCCCTTCGTCACTCATTAGCACTGTATAAATATGTTTCCCACAAAATATAATTGATTTATTAAGAACTATCCCTACGTCACTCATTAGCACTGTATAAATATGTTTCCCACAAAATATAATTGATTTATTAAGAACTGTCCCTACGTCACTCATTAGCACTGTATAAATATGTTTCCCACAAAATATAATTGATTTATTAAGAACTATCCCCACGTCACTCATTAGCACTGTATAAATATGTTTCCCACAAAATATAATTGATTTATTAAGAACTATCCCCACGTCACTCATTAGCACTGTATAAATATGTTTCCCACAAAATATAATTGATTTATTAAGAACTATCCCTTCGTCACTCATTAGCACTGTATAAATATGTTTCCCACAAAATATAATTGATTTATTAAGAACTATCCCTTCGTCACTCATTAGCACTGTATAAATATGTTTCCCACAAAATATAATTGATTTATTAAGAACTATCCCTTCGTCACTCATTAGCACTGTATAAATATGTTTCCCACAAAATATAATTGATTTATTAAGAACTATCCCTTCGTCACTCATTAGCACTGTATAAATACAATAATCCCGAAAGGTCAAGACATGACTCCCACAAAATACTTGCCATGTCATCACTTTCCTGTTGATGATGAAGTTTTAAAAAGAAAAAAAAATTGAATCTATTAAAGTTTTTTTAATAAGAAAAGTTAGATGAAGTTTTCAGATTTCAATATAAATGTTTAACAAACTGTCTGTGTGAGACTCTAAATGAGTACAAATCATAACAAACACCAAACAAAATACCAACTCAAACACCAAACAAAATACCAACTCAAACACCAAACAAAATACCAACTCAAACTCCAAACAAAATACAACTCCTAATACATAAAACAAAATTACCTACTCCTAAAACATAAAACAAAATACCAACTCAAACACCAAACAAAATACCAACTCAAACACCAAACAAAATACCAACTCAAACTCCAAACAAAATACAACTCCTAATACATAAAACAAAATTACCTACTCCTAAAACATAAAACAAAATTACCAATTCCTAAAACATAAAGGTAAAATTATCTATAAGACTCAAAAGCACAATTACCAGCAATCCCACACAAACACAGTCAACAAAACTAATCCGAAGTCAAAATAGCAGCATAAAACAAAACAGCACAAAACAAAGCAGCACTAAACAAAGCAACACTAAACAAAACAGCACAAAACAAAACAGCACAAAACAAAGCAGCACTAAACAAAGCAACACTAAACAAAACAGCACAAAACAAAGCAGCACAAAACAAAGCAGCACAAAACAAAACAGCACTAAACAAAACAGCACAAAACAAAACAGCACAAAACAAAGCAGCACTAAACAAAGCAGCACTAAACAAAACAGCACAAAACAAAACAGCACAAAACAAAGCAACACTAAACAAAACAGCACAAAACAAAGCAGCACAAAACAAAGCAACACTAAACAAAACAGCACTAAACAAAGCAGCACTAAACAAAGCAACACTAAACAAAACAGCACAAAACAAAACAGCACAAAACAAAGCAACACAAAACAAAACAGCACAAAACAAAGCAACTCAAAACAAAACAGCACAAAACAAAGCAACACTAAACAAAACAGCACAAAACAAAACAACACAAAACAAAACAGCACAAAACAAAACAGCACAAAACAAAACAACACAAAACAAAAATCATGAACACAAAATATCATGACAATCACAAACAAAATGCAAAATTTCCACCAAAAAAATCACTGAAGCAAAATCATTAAAATACTAAAATGAATCACAAAGATCAATAATTAACAAAAACAAACACACAGGATGTCATAAAATTTGATTACTGTCCTTGCTAATTAAATCCAAATTTAAATATATCTTGTAGTATGAATGACATGATACATGACAAGATTCTAAAGGAAATGAATGAGTGTCAAGCCATCAAACAATGTGCAATGGAAATCTGAGAGCTAACATTACAAATTTACAACAGGAATTTGAAATTAGAGAGACTTACTGAGAGAAATGGGAAGTTTAACTCTTCTCTGATCAATAAGTGTTAAATGAATTTAGAGTGCAGTAGTACTTTAATAAGTGTTAAATGTGTGTAACTAGACCTTTTACTCAAGGTAGGATACTAACTCCTGTTACATCTAGCTCAGTGAGATAACTAGGCCTTTTACTCAAGGAAGAATACTTAACTCCTGTTACATCAAGCTCAATGAGGCAACTAGGCCTTTTACTCAAGGTAGGATACATAACTCCTGTTACATCAAGCTCAATGAGGCAACTAGGCCTTTTCCTCAAGGTTGGATACATAACTCCTGTTACATCAAATTCTACTTAAATCAAGGTAAAAAGGTCTTTTACTTGAGGTGAAAGTGGAAGATATGTAACTCTTGTTATAACAAACACTACTTAAACTCAATGAGGTAAATAGTCCTTTCGCTCAAGGTGAAAGTGGAAGATATATAACTCTTGTTATAACAAACACTACTTAAACTCAATGAGGTAAATAGTCCTTTTGCTCAAGGTGAAAGTGGAAGATATATAACTCTTGTTATAACAAACACTACTTAAACTCAATGAGGTAAATAGTCCTTTTGCTCAAGGTGAAAGTGGAAGATATATAACTCTTGTTATAACAAACACTACTTAAACTCAATGAGGTAAATAGTCCTTTTGCTCAAGGTGAAAGTGGAAGATATATAACTCTTGTTATAACAAACACTACTTAAACTCAATGAGGTAAATAGGCCTTTTTCTCAAGGTGAAAATGGAAGATATATATAACTCTTGTTATAACAAACACTACTTAAACTCAATGAGGTAAATAGGCCTTTTACTCAAGGTGAAAGTGGAAGGATACATAACTCTTGCTATGTCAAACACTACTAAAATGCAATACATATTTATGCTTTGGAAGAAAAAGATGAAGGACTGAAATTTAGATGTGTTTCTTTATCAATGGACCTTATAATAGGTAAAAAGGTTCCAGAAGGTAAAATAACTGTATGTTTATAACAGTGCCTAAGCACCATATGTCCTCCTATGTTAAAGTTTGAGGTTTCAGAATAGAAATCTAAAGGATTCAGCATCATGTGGAAATTGATAGCCAAAGTGGAAAGCTGACTACTTTAAGGATTTCAAGGTTACAATTAGATGTGGGCTGCATGCAAGTTTCAGGTGTAAACAAAGATTGCCAGACTTTAAGTCACCTGCAGTTACTTTCCTAAATGCACCATTTAACGTACAGAGACCAAGGCAACATAAATTATGTGACTGCTAAAATAACTGTAAAGGAAGGATAATCAAGAAGACATAGTATTTTAGTATGAGGTTAACATAATGGAAATTATTAAATATATAGATCACATCACCCCTATAGTATTTCGACATGCACCTCCCTTCAGAAAAGGCCTCAATACACAAAAACAAAATATCAGCACAAAAGAGAGAAACCACAAAATTACAAATAATATTAAATCATCATTCTAAATCAATGCTAAACTGAAATAAAGCTGTGTATGTGTGTGTGCAAGCATTGTTATCTTTAATACTAAATAAAGTGAGGAAAGTGTGGAGAGAAACCCAACAAACACATAAAGAAACATGAAAGGAAGGACTAATCACAGCCCCCCCCCCAAAAAAAAAAAAATAAAATAAAATAAAAATAAAAATAAAAAAATAAATAAATAAATTAAGGAAAAGAGAATTAAAATAGCCCCCCCCCCAAAAAAAAAAAAAAAAAAATAAATAAAAAAATGAGAAAATACCCCCCCCCCCAAAAAAAATAAATAAATAAATTAAAAAAATAATAAAGAAATGAGAATTAAAATACCCCCCCCCCCAAAAAAAAAAAAAAAAAAAAAAGAAAAGAAAAGAAAAAATAAAGATAAATAAAATAAAAATTAAACACAATAGCAAACCACCCTCACCCACACACTTAAAGTAAGATGTGAGGAAAGAAACAAATGTCACAGTTACCGAAAACAATGTTAAAATTATCAGAGATATAAAGAAATAGATATGGACTGTACACTAACATAACAAAGTGCAACAGGAATTTCACGTCTTACTCTGCTAGGGTAGCTTTGCAGGAAACGGATCTTTTCATAAAGTTTAACATTGTCTGAGCGCAGCTTATCAATTTCATTCTGGTATACCAACAGTTGCTGTTGCTGGCTTAAAGTTTGCTGTGATAAAGAAAATTTATATGTGAAGACTGCATCATAAACCACAATTTTCACACTGACATACTAAATTGCATACTTTCATTTCATGTACTGTAAGTAGTATTTCCAGTTGTTTAAATTTTTAAAATGATTCTGGTGATAAATAAACATAAATTTATAACATTATATCAGGAATTGATTTTGCATTTATGTAATTATATAGAATATTGATATTTATTTCAATGAAACAAAATGAACACAATTTAGACAAATTAAAAATTATTTCTTAACCCCATTGCTAATTTGCTTATCTTTCTCCAAAATTTTAGTTAAAGCCAATTGTTAAGTAGTTAGAAACTCACATTTAAAAGCAAACACCTAATTATTTATAGATTAGTTATTGGCTGGTTATAAACAACAGAGAATAGTATCAATAAATATTGGGTTAGTAACAAAGTCTAGTTAGAGTAAATACAGATCGTAAAATATTTTATTGTTGTGCTGATCAAAACACATTTAAAATAAAATACTTGGATACATTCTCTCTTTCACTGCAACTTTAGGTAAAGATCTTATAAAATACAAAAACTCCAAACAAACTATTTCTGTTCTTCAGACATGCTTACAACAAATTAATCTGGGGAATTTTTAGCTTGCTCTATGTATTGCATATTTTATTAATGAAAGGCCAAAAGGCATCTATTTTATTCTGCAATGTTTTGCAATTTTGTTGTGCAATTCAATGCACTTGTTTATGTTGAAATCAAATGAGCTTTGAAATGTCAGAAATTTTAATAATGAAAGTAAAAATGCAAATTCTATTCTGTACCTTACTGCATATGTTTGCAATAAATTCAAATGGGCAAAATCTATTTTATTTAACAATCATTCATGTTTATTATGAAAGTAAATCCAAAATCTATTTTGCTCTGCACTTCAAAGCAACTGTTTATGATATATCAAAATGGGCTAATTCCATTTTGCTCAACAACTCACCGCTTCAAGTTCCTGTGCTCTGATTCGATATCTTTCTCGCTGGCTTTGAACTATGGGCAGTAAAGAGTCTGCTGCAGACTGCTTTCCTTCTAATAAATCTGTCAAAATGGGTCATCAATAAATGAATTATAAACACAGTCACTTGTCTACACAGGTAAATCATCTCTAGTCTAAGTGGGCAAACATAGACCAAACATTCAAGTTCAACTATCCAACTAGGTCATCAAATTGCAGTTACCTCAACTTACCTGTCTGGATAGGTAATCAAATGAAAATAACACCTGTGTAGATTGGTAAGAAATGTAAACGTTAATTTACCAAAATGTACCATCAATCCTGTCCATATTAAAAAACGATCAATCCTGTCCACATTAACAAACCATCAATCATACTGGTATTACATCTTTTGCACAATTCATGAAATAAAACAACGACTTACTGGCATTACATCTTTTACACAATTCATGAAATAAAACAATGACTTACTGGCTGGCATTACATCTCGAACTATGTCTGCTACCAGTTCTGTGGCAGGATCACTAGGTACAGCTTCTCCCTGAGGGGAGAAAAATATTTAAAAACAGGAATAAATGACAAAATCATTTACAAACTTACTTAATTTACAATAACATTTAAGAAGTTAAATAAAAAGCACAATACAGTATTAAAAAATATTTAAATGACTAAACAAATGAGAACATAAAACTACACAAACATTAAAGGATTTATTGAATGAGAAAAACATTTAAGACTACTGTGCATTACCTCAGCATCTTTTTAAGAATACTATGCATTACCTCAGCATCCCATGAAGAATACTAAGCATTACCTCAGCACTCTTTTAAGAATTCTATGCATTACCTCAGCATCCTTTTAAGAATACTATGCATACCTCAGCATCCCATGAAGAATATTAAGCATTACCTCAGCACTCTTTTAAGAATTCTATGCATTACCTCAGCATCCTTTTAAGAATACTGTTCATTACCTCAGCATCCCCCCTGAACATGGAGGACAAAGCGTTCACATTTCGCAGATCTTCTTCCAACTGAGCCAAGAGAGCTTTTTGCTCAGTCACCGTGGTAACTGCACCTCCATATTCACGCTGCAGCTTCTTCAGTTGCTCTGTACACACAAATAAAAATAAAGAAGTCCAGCAATTAAACAATAATATGTTGAGAAATTCTTTATTTCACATATCAAACATATTAAATAAATACTTTATATTTCAAGATGAATTTTGTACTGTAGGTGATGCTTTTTAAACTTTTGCTTATTAGATTTACTCTTTATCAAAAGTGAAATATTAAAAATAACACCAATCACATTTAGCAGTGTCTAATGTAGTTTAAATCACAAAGATTAAGTTACTGAGACTGTCATTGTGTTAATAAATGTTTCAATATACAGATTCATTGCACAAGTTACAAACATGATAATTATGTAACCAACAAATACTGCCAATGCATTAAAACAATTTAAAGCATACAATGGACTTTACAAGAAATCTATAAATAGCACAAACTGTGGTGTGATTTAATATGAGTGTTAGATGACTAATGTTGTCAATTTATAAGAGCATTAGGGTAACTAATGTCAATTTATAAGAGCATTAGGGTAACTAATGTTGTCAATTTATAAGAGCATTAGGGTAACTAATGTTGTCAGTTTATAAGAGCATTAGGGTAACTAATGTTGTCAATTTATAAGAGCATTAGGGTAACTAATGTCAATTTATAAGAGCATTAGGGTAACTAATGTTGTCAATTTATAAGAGCATTAGGGTAACTAATGTCAATTTATAAGAGCATTAGGGTAACTAATGTTGTCAATTTATAAGAGCATTAGGGTAACTAATGTTGTCAGTTTATAAGAGCATTAGGGTAACTAATGTTGTCAATTTATAAGAGCATTAGGGTAACTAATGTTGTCAATTTATAAGAGCATTAGGGTAACTAATGTTGTCAGTTTATAAGAGCATTAGGGTAACTAATGTTGTCAGTTTATAAGAGCATTAGGGTAACTAATGTTGTCAATTTATAAGAGCATTAGGGTAACTAATGTTGTCAATTTATAAGAGCATTAGGGTAACTAATGTTGTCAGTTTATAAGAGCATTAGGGTAACTAATGTTGTCAGTTTATAAGAGCATTAGGGTAACTAATGTTGTCAGTTTATAAGAGCATTAGGGTAACTAATGTCAATTTATAAGAGCATTAGGGTCACTAATGTCAATTAATTTATAAGAGCATTAGGGTAACTAATGTTGATTTATAAGAGCATTAGGGTAACTAATGTCAATTTATAAGAGCATTAGGGTAACTAATGTCAATTAATTTATAAGAGCATTAAGATCACTAATGTCAATTTATAAGAGCATTATGGTAACTAATGTCAATTAATTTATAAGAGCATTAAGGTCACTAATGTCAATTTATAAGAGCATTAAAGTCCCTAATGTCAATTTATAAGAGCATTAAGGTCACTAATGTCAATTTATAAGAGCACTAAAGTCACTAATGTCAGTGTACAAGAGAATTAGGGTCACTAATGTCAGTGTAGAAGAGCAGTCAACATTTAAAGATCTTTGTGTGTTGTATAAGATGAGTAACATCTATAATGTTGTTAATGTATAAGGTATCAAAGGTATGATGGAGCAAAGTTGCTGCACATATTAATAATGTAATTAATGAATAAAATAATATGCCTTTGATGTATCAAAGTTAGTTAGGAACATTTCCCCAAGCATAGGGATGCTAAAGCTAGCATAAGCCAGTCAAGGGTACATCAACTACAGCTGTAGTGGTCAGAGGTCCTCGTCATTTGACCTATGTCAGTAAATGAGTCCCTGACATAGATCGTTATAACTACTGACAACCATGTTGTCAGAAATTGGCTTCAGGAACCAGTATTTCAGGAGCTGGGCTAGTCACCTGGGCTTGAGAGAGTCACACAGAATTCATGGGAGCAGTTCAGGTTATCCTGCCTAAGGGAGCAGTTCAGGTTATCCTGCCAAAGGAGCAGTTCAGGTTATCCTGCCTAAGGGAGCAGTTCAGGTTATCCTGCCTAAGTGAGCAGTTCAGGTTATCCTGCCTAAGGGAGCATGTTAAATCCAGTGTTCAGTGTGAGGGAAAGCAAGTGGGTAAATTGTTAGAGACCTGTCATGTTTATTAGCTGTGTTCTTTCTGTACTCCCTCACTCTTATTTCTACTGTACTCCCTCACTCTTATTCCGTGATGAAAAGTAGATTGTACCGAACTGTTAGGATTATTAATTTAGTTATTTTATTGTCATGATAAGGACTGGTTAGATATTGGACATTATCTGATTATTTTTTCTTAGTAGCTAGTATACTGTTCTTTTAAACTGTAATCGTTAGTGTATGGTGTTTCTTTTTAATTGTTAATAAATCTATTGTTGATTTTACCACTACTTCTTACACATAACATTTAAATTATGCCTGGAGTAATAGTGGGTGGGTGGGGCCTCTTTAATATAAATTAAAAGACGGATCAAATTACTCCTTCAGTAAGAAGTTCCACCTGTGAGAAGGAAATTATGTCAGTAGAACATCTATCTATAGGTAAATGAGTAAAAGTTCAGTTCTGAAATGCCAGTGGATCTGCCACAAGCAGAAGAGGAGCAAATGCGTCCTATTGTAATTTTAATAATATATAAATTAAGATTTCCAGCCACTTGCATTTAGTTATGCATTATTTGATAGGATATAATAATAATAATAAGTGTGGGTGTCATCACAAAAGTTTGTTTTTTTTATCTCTAATTTGCTAAAAATAATGATGGCAATATATAAGGTCACATCAGCTTTCTAATGATGTTAATGGGAAAGTTACTAATCATGACAGCATCCATGATTTTAAATAGAAGCATGTCCACACACTGTGCCGTGTAGAGATGTACAGACAATTGGAGAAAATTTTTAAAAGGCATTAAATCAATCTTGTTTTGAACATTTTCCAAATCAAACAATGTAACAGTCAATGTGATGTAACCTTTGTTTTCTATCGAATTCCATTGGATGAGATAGTGGCTGTCTGCTTTGCAGCTAAAAAAATTCTCCGCAGTGTTTATAATGTGTGTGATAAATATCCTACTATTGACAGCCCTATACCAGAGTTATAACTTGGTTGTAAAAGAAAAACAGTGAACAAGCATCGGGTACTAAAATGATATCCAGCAATAAAGTCATCTGATGCAAATACATATGCCTAAGCATACCAGTCAAAGTTGGAAAAAGAAAGTCAATGCGGCAATTTTAACCCAATTGATCGTCTCCTTAGCTCCAATCTTACTTTCAAAGTACCCATGTTTATGTGAGATTCTAAAAATGTCAAACTTCTGACAGGCAGCTAGCTCTAAACCAATATATTTTCTCTGGTACAAATTCACAAAACTGGCAGATGACCTCAAAAACCTTCTGGATTTACAAACATCACTGTCCTTGACATATATTTTAAGAAAGGTTGGGGGGGGGGGAAGGTGTGGATATAAGGTCACATTACATTTCTAATGATGTTAATGGTATAAATCAGTAAAGATGGCAACATATAAGGTCTCATCTGGTGTAAATGTTTTATGTCACTAAAGACGTCAATGATGAATGCAACATACACAAATGATGTCAAAACAGTCAATAAGGACAAAATACAGTTAATGTTATAAACCAATAACAATGACAATATATAAGATCACTTATCAAGCAATGTTATCAGTCTATCACTGTGGTGGAGTAAATTCACCTATCCCTATTTCTAAATTTAATTGTTATATATATATATATTGTTAAATGTTAATGTGACCCGACCTTGGGCACTTTTTATGATGATATTTTTGGAGGAAACAACTCAGGTAGAGAATGTGCTAGATTTGCTGATGTAATCTAAATAAGTTTTAGGTGGATGAGTAGTTTTCATTATCCAATGGTTAAGATTTACAAGAATGAAACCAGCCAATGGGCAGAGATCAAAGTTTACTGGTTGAAAAGAATTTATTTTTTAATAATTTTGAATTTGGTGTGGCAGAGACCGGTCATGAAAAGCAGCCACTAGCTTAATGGGAAGAAGCAGCCTTTTGTTCTAGAATCTCTGGAATTTCTAGAATTTCCCCGGTTTATTGATTTATAAACTGCTATGACCATGGTAGATTCGAGAAGTCTCTATCCCCCAGTGTGTAAGTGTAAGGAAACACTGCACTCTTTTAATGTATGGTGGCAAAGCATGCTCGACTACATCTTGGAATTTCTGGTAGAAGGAAGTTACTAAAACTTGCTACACTGTTGTTCTGCTTGAGGGAACTAATATGGTGAAGGAGCACCCAGATTAATCTCAAGAGAACAGTGGCTCATGGAACATTCTACAAGCGTGCTAGAGGAACATGTGAAAACTGACAATTCTATTGCGAACAACAAACTTGTGACATTGTTATAAAGCTCACAAAGAATATTGTGATATCATCTAGACAAGTTTATGTACAAACTATTATTGCTTATCTCTTTATAACTCCATTTCAGTTCTATGATAAGAATTACCTGTGATTTGTAGTGACACTAATCTATTGAATTATGTGTTAGGATATAAGACTGTATAAACAATGAAATTATTTGAACATGGTTTCTTGAAAATATTGATGTCAAGTAATCTTTTCATTGTATTTGTTGTATGTAGATTTGATTGCTGATTTAATAAATTTATTGACTTTCTTACACATTGATAACCATATGTTGAAGAGATAGTGGGTGGATGGGGTCTTGGTAAATATAAATTAAAGATGGATTTTTATCTTCTCCTTTGGTAAGAAATGTTCCAGCTATGGAAATATTGTGACAGTAAATGTTTATCTTTATTGTCATGGGAGAGAGAAAATGTTTACAGCACCCGCATATCTGCCAAGAGAGAGAGACAAGTGATATCTTCTGGAGAATTATTAATAACATAAAATTAAGATTCTCATCACTTGTAATTAGTTATGGATGATTAATAATAATAATCATAACCAACAACTAGGGTGATGTTGTGCCACAATTACTATATAAGATCAATACATCTATACCTGTATATGGTGTAATGATGTCATTGTATAATTAAATTACACAGATCTCTGTAATCGTAATGATGCAATTGTATAAGGCTAAGAAAGATTTCAATGGGAAATGTCATGAATGTAATCAATGTAATTACTGTAATGTTTCTGTAAATGGTTAGTGTTGACAACATGCATGGTGTGAAATCTTTTTGAGTGATGCACATCTATTTATATGTCAATTTTAGTCAATTCAAATTCTTACCTCTGAAGTTAAACAATCACCTGCAAATTTTAGTCAGACACATATTCCTATCTTAAAAGTTCTAATTAAACTTATACTGTTTTAGTCAAATACAATCTTATCTCTAAAGTAGACATTCATTATTCACTTCACATTATGAATTATTTACTCTTTTATCTATATCACTCTAATATCTGATATCAAGCTCCAAAAACAAGAATCACTCTAATATCTCATCACAAGCTCCAAAAACAAGAGTCACTCTAATATCTGATCACAAGCTCCAAAAACAAGAATCACTCTAATATCTGATCACAAGCTCCAAAAACAAGAATCACTCTAATATCTGATATCAAGTTCCAAAAACAAGAATCACTCATTCTAAAAGTTGATCACTTGACTTAATATCTGACCGCTCACTGTGACAGTTGATCACTTGTCTTAATGTCTAACAATTCACTCTAAAACAAGAATCACTCTAATACATGCATCATTCATTTCTCATTCCAATTAATTCCTTTATCACTAATTTCAACACCTGTCTCACCCATTCTTACATTTGTATCACTAATTTCAACACCCGTCTCACCCATTCCTACATTTGTATCACTAATTTCAACACCCGTCTCACCCATTCCTACATTTGTATCACTAATTTCAACACCTGTCTCACTCATTCCTACATTTGTATCACTAATTTCAACACCTGTCTTACTCATTCCTATATTTGTATCACTCTTTCCCACAGGTATAATATCATTCAATCATACACCTATATCCCTCATTCCTATACCTGCTATCATTCACTCTGAAAGTATCACTTACATAGTACTCCAGTCCCTGCATACATTTCTTAAATACCTGTATTACTTCCTTCAGTAAATATATGGGATTATAGTTAGTGACCAGCTTCGTGCATAATACTTGTGTTGCCCACTCTAAATAAACAATACTGCATTTAGTTCTAGGAATAACTTACAATATAACCTTTGTGCAATGAATAACTTACAATACAGCATTTAGTTCACAGAATAACTTGTAATACTCCTTTACTGCAGTGAACAACTTAACAATACATCCTTTAATATAGTGAAATACTTACAATACAGCCTTGAATGCAATGGATAACTTACAATACAGCCTTGAATGCAATGGATAACTTACAATACAGCCTTGAATGCAATGGATAACTTACAATACAGCATTGAATGCAATGGATAACTTACAATACAGCCTTTAATTCTAGGAATAACTTAAAATACAGCCTTTAATTCTAGGGATAACTTAAAATACAGCCTTTAATTCTAGGAATTACTTAAAATACAGCCTTTAATTCTAGGGATAACTTACAATACAGCCTTTAATGCAATGGATAACTTACAATACAGCATTTAATGCAATGGATAACTTACAATACAGCCTTTAATTCTAGGGATAACTTATAATACAGCCTTTAATTCTAGGGATAACTTACAATACAGCCTTTAATGCAATGGATAACTTACAATACAGCCTTTAATTCTAGGGATAACTTATAATACAGCCTTTAATTCTAGGAATAACTTACAATACAGCCTTTAATACTAGGAATAACTTAAAATACAGCCTTTAATGCAATGGATAACTTACAATACAGCCTTTAATTCTAGGAATAACTTACAATACAGCCTTTAGTTTTAGGAATAACTTACAATACAGCCTTTAGTTCAAGGAATAACTTACAATACAGCATTTAAGGCATATCTTGCAATGCAGCCCTTTCTGCAATAAATAAATTGCAATACAATCTGTAGTGCAATGAATAACTTACAACACAGCCCTTATTGCAGTGAATAACGTACAATACAACATTTAGTGCAACAAATAACTTACAATACAACCTTTAGTACAGTAAATATATTGTAATACAGTCTTTAGTATAGTGAATAACTTTTAATATACCATTGAAAAACTTATAACACAGATTTAGTGCAGTGAAAAAATTGTAATTCAGCCTTTAATGCAACAAACTACATGCAATACAACCCTCAGTGCAGCACATAACTTGCAATACAACCCTCAGTGCAGCAAATAATTTGCAATACACTTTAATGGATTATCTTGTAATTCAGTGTTTGGTACATATTGTACTATAGCATTTGTTTTCTCTTGATTATACTGAATATCAGAAACATGAATTTATAGGGAGTCTTTAAGCAAATCTAGTATAGATTAATTTAAATATGATGGGTCTTAAGGTTGTTCATTTAGATGTTCAAAATGTAGATGCTGTGTGTTTCTGGTTTGCAAACTACATATGAAACTATCATAGGGTCTCTAGACTAGGGAATCTATAGAGTGTGGGCCATGTGTGGCTTTAAGATAATATTAAAGATAATGACAAGAGGCAACAGAAATATGAATTGGTTAATTTGTTATTAAGTCATCATTCTGACAATCAAGAAGTGCTATTGAGGTGGGCAATGACATAATATTTTATACTTTCATGCAGATGTGTGTTTTATTTCTACATAAGTTTATAACTCACTGCAGTAATACTTGGTTTACAACTCACTGCATTGATACTTATTTAACAGCTCACTGCAGTAATACTTAGTTTACAGCTCACTGCAGTAATACTTATTTAAAAGCTCACTGCAGTAATACTTAGTTTACAGCTCACTGTAGTAATACTTATTTATAAGCTCACTGCAGTAATACTTAGTTTACAGCTCACTGTAGTAATACTTATTTATAAGCTCACTGCAGTAATACTTAGTTTACAGCTCACTGCAGTAATACTTAGTTTACAGCTCACTGCAGTAATACTTATTTAAAAGCTCACCGCAGTAATACTTGGTTTACAACTCACTGCAGTAATACTTATTTAAAAGCTCACTGCAGTAATACTTGGTTTACAACTCACCGCAGTAATACTTATTTAAAAGCTCACTGCAGTAATACTTAGTTTACAGCTCACTGCAGTAATACTTGGTTTACAACTCACTGCATTAATACTTATTTAACAGCTCACTGCAGTAATACTTAGTTTACAGCTCACTGCATTAATACTTAGTTAACAGCTCACTGCAGTAATACTTGTTTCCATCTTACTGATGAGATACATATATATCACTGATGGGTTGCTAATTTTACTTTTGTGAGGCATGTTTAGAGTTAGAGTGAAAATATCAATATAATATACATTATTCTGGTTGTTGAAATATCAACACAAAAGTATTATGTCTTAAAATATTTGTACTATATATACATGTATAAATAACAAATTTTAAACTCTCATTCCTTACTGGGTTAGTTTTAAACCCAATCTGCAGAGTTTAATTTAATGATCTACATTTCCTGAGATCACACTGTATAATTAATATAAATGAAGAATATTGTGGCCATAATGCTTTCTGACATGTTTTGAAGGCATTTTATACACTGTAGCATTTTCATTGAATCATTTCCATTTCTAGCAAATTCCACATTGTGAAAAAAACAAACAAACAAGCAAGTACCAAACCAATTTTTAAAAAACAAACCCAGGCAAGTTGCAAGAAAATAATAATAAATACATTATCTTTTTCTTATCCCCAAAAATAAGTTTCAACCACACACAACATGCTCACAGCCCGCAAATACAAAGGACAAACACACTGAGTTGCTCTTGCATATATATATTTATTAACATATTTGAAGCACCTATGAAAAATTATAAATGCACTTTTTTTTTTATAACAGTCGAGGACTAGATATGAAGTACATTTGTTTTCTCATCTGAAATATGATGTAAATGCACAAGTAAAGACATATATAACTTCAAAGTCCTCCAAGTAATATTAAATTTTTATATTTTTATATATTTATATATGTATATATATATATATATATGTGTGTGTATATATAAAAAAAGAAGGCAATAACATTGAAAAAAAAAAGAGGAAGCTGAGAAGTACCATTTTTTTTTTTTTTTGGTTTTTGAATAGTTTTAGAAAGAAATAATTTTACTTGCCTTCCCAGCTTGGTACATGAGCGTTATTCAAAGATACAGAAATAAAAAAACCAAAACATCTTGGCTTTAAACATGAAGTCCGACGTAAAATTAAAAATTTTCTAATGTGTAAAAATGTGCAATGAACACAATAAATGACTTCTTATAAATCTCAGGGAATATTGTCTTTTTAAAAGATAAATATATTTTTAGATGATAGACAGATAGGCAGACAGATTGTACAATGTACAAATACATTTTAATAATTTGATGAAAGAAGTCATTAGTATCTGAAGAAAGTCTTGGGAAATGGATGGGGCATGTGAAGGGTTCAGAAGAATAAAAGTAAAAGCAGTGAGAAGAATACAGGGAAAGTTGCATAGGTGTTTCGTTCTTGATTAACATACTGTGCCAATCTGAAAAGTACTGTTGACAAAGGTCCTTTTTTTTAAGATTCAAATTGTCACAAAACAATATGCAGGTCAAAATACAATAATTTTGTTTAAATTATGTACACAATTCCATGCAAGGTGTACAAAAATCATCAAAACACAGCACACCCATCATGCATTCAAAAAGGAGATAAATGCGTGTATACAAAATCACCAAAGACATAGCATACTTATCATGCATTCAAAAGGGAGATAAATGTGTGTACAAAATCACCAAAGACAAAGCATACTTATCATGCATTCAAAAGGGAGATAAATGTGTGTACAAAATTGTCAAATACATGGCATACCCTTCATGCTTTCAAGAGGGAGATAAAAGTGTGTACAAAATAAAAAATCAAATCAAACTGTACAAAAGTCATGAACACACTTATGTACCTTTCTACAAACAACATCAAAACTAATTCTTGTAAGTTAACTGGAAGTATTAAAATAGAATCAAAACACCAAAAGCATTACACAGCATACAGTGTAATAAACACATTACATGTGTAATAAACAAGGAAGCTATACAGAGAGCAAATTAAAACATGGTAGTTATAAAAATATATCAAGATTCTTTGGTTATGTTTTCGGCAGATCCTGGTCATTAAGCTTGGAATTACACGGGTACTTTATGAAGGAAATTAAGAATCAAAAGAGTCAGTCAACCAAACATACAAAGAATGACTTGGTGTTCAACGACAGGCCCAATGTCAAAAGAGACAACAAACGGGTATCATCAAGAGACACTCACTCGATAACACTCAAGAAAGCGCTTATAGTGTTTCTCTAGAGTATTTGGTAACATTAGCTATGGACAGAAAATACCTCCAAAAATTAACTCCCTTTCATACTGTTGGACAGTGTACGAGAAGCCAAGAATGAAACCCAATGGCTGACAGGATGAAACACTGAAACAAAGCTTGTCCAATGAATGAATGATCAGATCAAACAAGCAACAACAGTTTTAAAGAGTAAACATGGCTAATAATTAACATTATCTGACAACTCTAATGCTCAGATCAAATAGGCAGATATTCAACTACGTTTCACACGACCAAACACAGATGCTCAGATCAAAAGTGTAGATATTTAAGTACAATGTTTCAAACAACCAAACACCAATGCTCAGATCAAACAGGTAGACACTCAGATAATCAAACAATCAGGCAACATGGATCAAAACAAACATAGCTAATCAACCAAGACAACATGAATGATCAGATCAAACATTTCGATAAGACAGCTAACCAAGCAACTCTATAATATGAATGAATGAGATCAAGCCTGTGCATAACACATATACTCAACCAACCAGACCATAGAATGATGAGACCAGACATGAACAAGACCTCAGCTAATCCAATCAAATATCCAAAGATTGCTGATAAAATCAATCAGATAAGTGCTGGTGAAAGGTCAGACAATCAAACAATATGACCAGATGAAACAAAGAGATAAGACAATCTCTAAGATCAGACGAGTGGTTAGATGAAATGTATTGACAAGACAGTTTGTCAGACAACATGAATGGTCATCAGACATGTAGGGAAGAACATAGCTGACAAAAGTAAGCAGATAAGTTATTAAATGTACTTTCTGGATAAAATTTCTGATCGGACAACCAGAAACAATTCATGATCAGATCAAACTTGAAAATATCTAATTATTGGATAGAACTTTTATAAGATCTATTCAAACATTCATTGGAGCAAACTGATTAAGCAAACTGATTTAGACAAAATGATTGATCAGGTGTCAAGCATTCATCAAAGCAAACTGATTTAGACAAAATGATTGATCAGGTGTCAAGCATTCATTGGAGCAAACTGATTAAACAAAATGAATGGTCAGATCTCAAACATTCACTAGACAGATGAGTGAGTTTAATCACCTATAGAAGATGGATGAGTGGGTCAAACATCTATATATAATAGACAAATGACTTCTCAGACATGATACTAGATAAAATGCCCAGGTGAGAAAAGTTATCAGATTCACAATAAACAGAGAGAAAACAAAGATGCCATTTTACAATAACTACTTGATTTTATTCTGATGAAGACTTTTAACGATTCATTCCACTTGCCTATAATAAATACAGATTATTTCAGAAAATGCTAAAGCCATTAAATTAAAACACTAAAATTCAATGCAAAAATTGCTTGGGAGATAAACAGTGAAAAAATATAACTCATTTGCAAATATATTAAGACTCAGAGACACTGCTTGTCATTCATGGAAATACTTATAGTAACAATACTCTTAAACTGGCCATTCAAGGTCTTGGATTCCTCAGAAGTTGCTAAAAACTGCACAGAGAACTTATATAGAGGCGTTTTTGTTCCCATGGCAAAAAATAATGAAAATGACATAAATAAACATACTTTCACCTGAAAATTCTTGCTTTTAAGTGTTAATAACACAAATCTAGGCCACATCAATTTCATGAAATTTATATCAGATCAGTTTCACTGCCTTTTTAAAAAACAAGAAACAAAACCCCCACCTTTTTTTTTCTCTTAAACTAGGATTTATCTCGCCCCAAATTTAAACTATAATTTTTTAGACTTATCCTTTCTGATTTTAAAACTACAATTGCTGATGCATAGTTTCTTCATTACAACTCACTTACTATAGTGAATTCATTCACAATTCATAACTATAGTGAATTGTTATTTTTTTCACAATTTGAATGTGGAATAGTATAAACTAACCAATAGATTTTTTCTTGTGATAAAATAATGGTGTGTTTCTACAAGCAGAACTAAAGTTTCCAAACCTTGTGGGTATTTTAAAAAAATCTTTCATGTTGTATCTCTGCGTCAAATCTTGCAATGGCGCCTTTTCATCAACTTCTAGAATTTAGCTGAAAACCTAAGTAGATAACTAGTTACCTATTAATTTCATTGTAAGATTTTTCAAAAACTGAAAATAAAACCATATTTATTTGCTTTTGTATCTTGCACAGATCACAAAATGGAACATTTAGACTTGGAAATAAAACAATAAAGGCACTTTTCCCCAAAGTCTATCCATTTTCAAGAGTTAAATATGTGGTAGTGCCTGCAAATGTGTCTTGAAGTGTGTTATAATAGGGTTTTAATATAAAATGTGCATTATAAATGATGTAATCAAGATTCAAAAATGTGTTGGCACATCTGTGAGTGTGAACGAGTGTGAATCGTGCATATGGGAGATATTCATTAAATATCCACCATAAACTGCTTTTGTTTGAGAAATTATTCTTTATAAATAAAAAAAAATAAGAGAGAAAGAAATCTTAGGCAAAATCACTAAACTGATTTTAAATATAAACATTTTTAAAAATATGTTTATATTTAACTTAATACTGCTTGAAACTCTAGATAACAATAAACAGGTTTTGTCATTATTATTTTAAGGATTTGCACCTTGACTTTATTCTACAGTTACAAATTAAATTGTGTACGATGATAACTTGAAATGAGACTTGGAAGCAGAGGGGAAGAAAATAAATGAGAAATTTTAACACATGGCACATTAAGAAGGCAACACAACACTTGCATCCACCACTTACACAATGGTGACAATGTATGAGCAAAAGTGTTAACGGGTAAAATCAGTTTCCCAGATTGAGAAAACAGGATACGTGTGCAAATACTAAGGCACTTAGCTTCAGTTAACGCCAGTAAGAAAGAAAATTCTGAATAACCATAACAAAAAAAAAAAAATCATGTTCAAAACTCCACAGACTCATGCTATCTCATTTGAATAATACACAGTAATTTATGTCCAATTCATCTGAACAACATACAGTAATTCATGTCCAATTCATCTGAATGATGTACATTAATTCATGTCCAATTCATCTGAATGATTCAGAAAAAAAAAATTGTTTGGGTCTCATGCAAAGAAGTATTCACTCTCACTGGAATAATACTAACAGTTCAATAATTTTTAGGAAAAGACAACCACACAGCCCCACTTCCATAAAAACTATTGTCTCCAGGCTTTCAATTCAAGACAACCACAATACATACCATAAAAAAAAATCTCTTTGGCTACCTTGAATACCCTGCCAATTTATTCTCTTGATTGACAGACTTTAACAAAAACAAATCATGCAAACCTAACAAAAGTTATTACAAGGGCTATATTAAGTTTTTAGGGGAGATAATTACAAGGGTTACTAAGTTGATGGGGAGGTCAGACAGATGATTTCTAGCACCAGTACAGATTAATAGAAACTAAATGCAATACTTACAAGTGTAATATTTTCTACTTTCAATCACCTAGTGTTTGAACACAACACAAAATATAAGATCTTGATAAAAATAACTTAGTGTAAACATTTATTAATATAGTTAATATATTTTTTTTTAAAACAAGGAAGCGGACTAAAAAATATTTAAAAGAAATTGCTTTCCTTTTTAAAACATAAAAAAAAAATGACAAAGGAGTAATACACTTTCAAACCTCCATTTTTAGCATTCCATACTTGTTAAAAAAGTAATGAAATAATGTTCAAACTTTGCAGTTATAATAATATTATATGGAAGAGGAATCTGAATGAGCACAATGAAAGAATATAAACTATAGTAATTATCATCTGCCTCAGATTTTTAATTCTGGCAATGTGCTGCACATCTGGGAATACAAAGGAAAAGTAAATGATGTAAAAACCACAATAATACATATTTATCAGTCACACTTGACAGATCTACAGTCATCTGTTATACATTACACACCAATAATAATCATCCACAATCATACACATTCATCAATTACACACAAAACATGTAGAGTTATGAATTATGAATCATCCATCAGTTATAAATGTGTAGTTTACAATTATACAAATTTATGATTATACTTTACAGAGTCACAATCCACTATTTATACATTTGTTTAAGACACTTTTCGATGAATATAAAAATAATTTCCTCTAATGAGATCCTTTCATATCTTGGGGATATTTCTCTTTCACGCAACACAATACTCACACAGCACAAAATATACAAAACAGATAAACATGGCCAGACTTGTTTTGATGAACTAATTATAAGCATAGGTAAAACAGGTTTGTTTAATTTAAATACCTAATTATGAACAAGCCTGTTTCAATCAAATGCTTAATTACGAGCATGTTATACAGCAAGCCTTTCTCAATCAAATGTAGCCTATTTCAATCAAATGCCTAACTACGAGCAAGAGTAAAACAGGCTTGTTTTGACCTTATGCTTAATTATAAGCACAAAGTAAAACAGGCTTGTTTTTGATCTAATGCCTATTTAGAGAAACACATCAAGATGTTAACACAGCACAGTAATACATCTAATAGCTAAAACTTGTGCCTCTAATTTAGTTATACTACAGCTAAAGGATACAACTGCTCTCATATCTATTGAGCACCAAGATATTTAATATATATGCTTAATATTTGATCAGAAAATGATCTTGCACGCAATTAACAGGGCAATACAGTACAGCCTAGTAATGATTCATCCAAATAATGACACAGTAAATTTATTTAACATATTCACATACAGCTCAGCTGTTAAAAATAAAAACAACTACAATTAGTTCTGGGCTAAAACTAAGTATAAAATTGTTTTTATTTTATCATTTTAATGAAGACAGAAACAGAGAGATAATCATACACTTACAAAGCAAAAACACCTTTGGTCAAGAATCGATAATTTCATTAGATTTTTAGAATTTCAGTGTCTTTAAACATTTCTTGAATCAAAATCATGGAGTTTTACTATTGCACATTGTCCATATTTTTAAAGCAAATGTTTCTGATTCAAAATGATGATTACATTAGTGCTATTTAAAATCTAAGGAAAAAATTATTTGTAAAATTAATTATGAATAAAGAAAATATAAGTAACAATTATTTAGATAATAGTACTGGAGGCATTTTTGTGCTTGAAGAATAAGCAAGATGTCCCAAATATTGTCCAAAGTAATTTGCACTTAACTGCTTAGCCTCCTATTATTGTGTTTCTTAATCCATTACCAGAGCTATATGTACTGCAAATTTCTATACACCGCATAAACAAAACTTGTGAACGTCTATTTAAGTGAGATAAACAATTACTGCTAAACACAGTTTTAATTAACCAACCACCATAACTATGAAATTTTTGCCCTATGTCAGGTAAAACAACATCATGCGTGCAACAAGTATAAAGGGCAAAATGTTCCGCTCTAAAAGCACATTTTTAATGATTCAAGTGAACCCCACCCCAATTTCTTTAGATCTTAAGCAATTTACTTAGGCCCTCAGGTACACGAATAATGTTTAAATATAAAAAAGACAAAAAACCCACTCCCCACTCCTTGACGGACAACCCAATTCTAAAAAGACATGCCCAATCCTCAGTAGATTAACATCATCAGTAGAATGCTAACTTCATCCTCATCAAACTAACCCAATGCTAAGCAGACCCGCTCACTCAAATTCTAGCTTACCCAATAACATTAAGCAGGTTTGTTTTGATTTGATACTGTAGTCCCACTCACTCAAATTCTAGCTTACCCAATAACATTAAGCAGGCTTATTTTGATTTGATACTGTAGTCCCACTCACTCTTCTATCTCTTACTTTAAAAATTTAAAAATATTTTGACAAATTTAACCCATAACCAAATGAAAAAGACAAACCCCACCCCCCATCACCTATTTAGGAGCAGTTACTTTTAGAATGCCTAACTATTTATTTCTTATAAATTAAGTTTTTTAATAAATTTTAATGTGGCAAGTAAGAGAGATACAAGTGTACTGTCTGAAGAAGTAATTCTTTGATATTTTTGAATAATAATCTCTGATTAAAAGAGATGAAAAGAGGTGAGGTGTTAAGCTTAGTCACTTTCACAATTTATTTATGGATGATTAATTAGTTCAGAAAAGTAAATGTCACAGAATATATATTTTAGGTCACTCACATCCAGAATGGGCAAGCATTCTTAGCTGCAGGTAACTGTCATTAAAACAGGTAACTGTCATTAAAACAGGTAACTGTCATTAAAACAGGTAACTGCCATTAAAACAGATTAACTGTCTTTAAAACAGGTAGCTCACATTAACAAACAAATTTGCTTTTACAACTATTTCTAGTCAGTGATGATACTGGCTTCCACTCAGGTCAGTGCATGCAGAGAAAGAAACACTATTTCTAAGGCTGACTATACCCTCCAGAGAGTAATATACGGAATTATAATATATGTTTCATTTCAAAGACAATTGCAGATTTGCAAGGTCTGTAGCTTCATTTCAGGGAATGATTTACATTATTATTTTAATTAATCTTCTTAAATACTGTAGCCTAGAAATGTAATGTTGCCTAGTATATAGTAGTAATACACTCTACTCTAGTAACACTGTACCTGTGTTACATATAGCCACCTGTTAAAATTCACAACTCACTACAGTATACTCATTTATATACCAATTGTGCATAATTAATTTTAATATGTAACAGTAGTTACTTTTAAAAAGTCATTTACTGATTAAAAAGATTGTTAAAGAGATAAAAATTTAAATATATTCACTGACTAAATGAGTGTGAAGCTTTAAGCTGAAGCCTAAATATAGATTCAAGTGCAGTAAAAAGTAAAAATTACCAAAAGACTGAACTCTCAAAAACCTTACAATTGCACTTCAACTGAGTGATACTTCAAGTGATAGTTATTTTATGTTATAAATTGATCATACCAATTTCTGCAAAGTATTCCTGAAATCACAACAGACCAGCCTTATTTGATAACAATTAAAAAGTTTTTTTTTTAAATGCCATTATAACACAACCTATGATTTAATTCTATGAAAAGACAGCCTTTAAAGTTAAATCACAACTTAAAAAGAATCCAACCTAACAATATATAATGTTATAGCGCACGTTTACACTGCCTTGCAAATCATACATGTATATACATTTAGATTTAATCAAAAGCTGATAAAGCTGAATACAAGCAGGCTGACATCAACCAGTGCAAAAGAGACTAAAGAGGAGTTAATTCAAATGCTATTTAAAGATTTGCAAGCTAGTCTATTCCATATTGACCACATCTTTGAAGTGAGAAATTCAAGCACATCATTATTGCACGTGCAAAATTGCAACATTAACAAATAGATTGCAAGTACACCCATTAAAATATTTGATTCTTATGATCAAGGTTATTCACTAAATGTTTACAGCAATTCAAATATAAAAATCAGATGTGTAAAATAAATAAATATATTCAGAGATTTTATGAGCAGGTAATATTAATTATCATCACTAAATGCTTCAAATTAGGATGCAACTCAACAGTCATGAATCAGAGAGGGTATGTGAAGGCTGGAAAAAATCCAGACTCCATAATCAATGGCACAGGGCTTGAAACTCAATGATCTGAATATAAGGCCTAGACCTTGTGGTCACCTGCCTCACATTTTCACTAAATATTATTTGCAAATAGGAATTTTATAATAAACACTAAACAGATATATTTAAGTTACATGAACATATCTATTAATTAGATGCATTCTTTCTTTCAAAATTTTGTTTAGCAGTATAAGCAAATCAAGTGTGTGTAAAGAACTAGTATCAACCATCAGGACTGATTGTTTAGGCCATTTGTCAATCAAGTCAAAGCCTACCAAATACAATATTATTATTAAATATTAATATTATTTATTGTTATTTCTTAACTGTTATGCCATTATATCTGCGAAAAAAAATTGTAAATTTCTCTTTTAAAATATATTTTGATTATGAAATAATAAAGTGATAAGTTGTCTTGCCCTTGAAGTCTACAACAAAACAGCAAAGCAAACCAAAGGGGGAAGAGGGAAGTGAATAAAACAAATAAATGCATGAAGCAAAAAATGTGAAAACAATCTTGGGTATAGTTGTTTACAAAAATATATATAACAAAACTAAAAGCATGCGAATCAGTCAGTACTGGGGGCAACGTACACCATTGCACGGATCAATAGAACGTTTCTCAGATTGAACACTAAAGGGGAGTAATTCTGTGAACACATTTAGATAAATAATTCCATTTCCTGGCAAATTAGTGTGAAGAAAAAGCAGCAACTGCATCCAAATATAAGAGATTTACACCCACGTCCTGGCAGGCAGTCAGTCATTTAAAACATGCATGTACTATGCTCATGAAAATAGGTTGTGCTGGTATTAAATTTCTCTCCCTAAGTCAGCAAAAAAAGAAAGAACCAACTCAGCAAATTAAAAAAAAAAATCTTTTCCTTGCACATTCAAATATCATTCAGTTTAAGTAAAAAAAAAAAAAAAAATCAAACCCACACAAAATAAACCAATGGCAACAAGTATATTCTGTATAAAAAATGAAAACAACCCCAAGGGCGCCGTTTGCAGTGAAGAGTGATGACTTTCAAAGGATCAGTCTAAATTTTCTCAACTCAAATTATAGCTCCTCTATATAATATTAACTTAGCACAAAAGCATTTTCACTAATTACATAGCATATAATGTGGTGTGAAGAGTGCTACTGGCCTCACGATTCAAGGGATACTGGCTGTCTGACTACTTTTTGTCAGTATCACTGTGAAAATTTAGGCAACTCAAAAGAATATTCACAACTGCCATTTTGTTCAAACACGTGAATTTTCAACTCTGCAATTGTGTATTTAATATAAAGTCTAACACTTAATGATTAATAACAAGTGCCACATTTGCTATCGAGCATTGTATTACACTCAGTTGCTTCATTATACAAACTGTTACAGCACAATTTCATTCTACTAAGAGTAAAATAGTTACAGAGCAAAATATATTCATTTATTTATATTCAACATTTAACACTTACAGTGTATTTTCACATTCTAATTATTATTTTACTGCTCACACGTCTCTCTTAAATTATTAAAGTTGCACGTAACATGTCCATAATTACCCTGTAGGAAAAAATCCAAACAAAACAAAACAACACCAACCCACCCCTACAGACAGAGAGACAAGTAAACAATATATAATTCCAAAAACATTAAGGATAAAATTAATAACATTTCAACAATACAAGTTTTTTCCTTCCCTAGACTGGCAGAGAAAGGACAACACAACATCATAGCACACAAAACACTTTCAATAAATCATGCAAACAGTTATGTTAGAACTCCCGTTTTCTTTCACGTTATTCTATAGCACCTTGCCAAGTGAGATTTAACATCTGAGAAACGTACACATAGTGCAATCTCAACACATTCCGCTCTTTGAGGTGTCGATTTTATGATTGCTTCTACTTTCTCTCTCTCACAGATCTCATGAAGAACAGAAGAAATGAATGCTGGCACTAAAACAAAGTTGACTGCATTTCCAAATATGTCTTCAAATGAATGCCAACAGTTTCACATGAAAACACCTGCACAGAAGCTGCAATGCAGAGACATTGCTGCAGAACTGTACACAAATAAGTTTAGCAATCTAAGTTCACCGTGTTAAGTCTTCTCTTACTTTTGATAAAATGCTCGGTCAGCAAAGCTTTCTGAGGTAGAGAGAACCATGACATACAAGTTCTGCATTTTCCAGCCAAATATTGTCTCATCAATCCCTGCCCATCGTCGTCTCTACAGTTGCTGAAGTAGTATGTAAGCCGAACAGCACCACCACACACTACACACCAACAGAAACAATCATGCAACAATGGCCACGCAGTCCTACAATCTATGTTCAGCCCAAAATGCAGGCAGCGCAAATACACAAAACCAACATATTTAACATGCACTTTAGCTTTGGCATATGTCACACAAACAGAAAAACACTTAGAAATGTCTCAAAATTTCAAAGTGGTGAATTTTAAAGTGCAAACATGATCTTGGTGCATAATAAAGGCAAGGAAGAATGAAAACAATTGCAGAAATAGCTGCCCAAATTAGCCGGCTTGAAATTGTCCTGCTAGAGTGCCAATTTTTGTGCAGGCTATTGGCTGATGACGCCTGTGCTACTAGACTACAACACCTGCAAAATGTGCATAGATGAATTATTCTCAAGTAAAAGCATATGTCATGAGAACCTTGTAAATGCATGTATGCTTAAAAAATCTAGACACTAAGATGAAAACCTAATGAGTCAAAGACACCTTATTAAAAAAGCATCATTTATGCTCAGTGCTTTGTAAGTGGAGGATAATTCCCCACCAAGAAAGTAATGTTTGATTTGAAAAGCAGTAGAATTTCACTAGTAATAAAATGCAGTATTTAAACCATTTCCAAGAGACACTGATTCTCTTTGAAAAAAACACCCGTCTAAAGTCAGAACTTTCACAGTGTATTTTTCCTTTCTTATCCGAAGCCTACAAGAAAGTAAAATAATACTTTCCTTATAATAATCAAACTAATTTTGTAGAAGGAAATATGATTATGTCATTAATTCCACTTCTTGCTTGGGTAGACAAATAGCTTTCATCTGGACCTCTGAACAACTATGGTCATGTAGATATCGTCAATGCGATTTAAACTGGACTTATAAACATCTATGGTCAAGCATATATCGTCAATGCGATTTAAACTGGTCATGCACAGAAAACACTGAACTCTAACCATCAAAACAGCTGACCATGCAAGATTAGAAAATTTCTTATTCTCTATTTTATTATCGACACCTATGATCATGCATTTACAAGCAAAATATCATGCACAGATAGTATACATGTATATAAAATCCCATCATTCCACATCCTCTGTATCGCCACTACTTTTACATTATACCAAGGTAAACATTGTGCTGGCTTAAGAGGTGTGAACATTACCATAGTCAGTGCCCTTTGTTGTATGGCATGATAGATTGGCAGATGGATAAAAGAAAAACCATGACTAATCTGGGGATACTTCTTTTACTCAAATCTTAACATTTTTTAAAACTACGGAGTTTAATAATCTCAAGCAATCTAAATCTTTTCTGAAAGTGAAGTACAGAAAGAAAAAAACCCCAAATAAAGGAGGTGAGGTGCTAATCAAATGTAAAGCATCGGGTTAAAGAGAAGGCTTGGTCTTTAGTAGTCAGGCATGATGCAGCCAATAGTCACGCTTGTTGCTACATCTTCCTGCAAAAATCGGGTGGCTGTAGACTGTAGAAGCTCAATACACGTGCAAAGTGAATATTATGGAGCCAAGAATGGCGCTTTAAACTCAGAGTGAACAGTCTAAAGCCAATAATGGCACTTTAAACACAATGTGAATGTCTTTACTGTGTGAGATAAACAATGGCACTATACAAGTGCATGTAGTACACTCTGAAGGCAATGACAGCCCTTTAAACACAAAGTGAACATCTTGATAGTGTGAGATGATAAACGGAAAGGCAAGCATGCATAAAGTGAAAAATACAAGAAAGATAAAAATAATTCACTTTATAGTGAAAGGTACAAAAATAGAAAAATCTTTACCCTCATTGAAAGTTTGTGAGAGATTTTCAAGTGGAAAGACTGTCAGTGTGACATGCTGGTGAGAGAAAAAAAAAAACAACTTGTATGCCCTGAAACAATGTCGCAATGTCTCCTTATAAAAATGTTTCTTATATAATATTTTTGTTTTGGTGTTTGTCACTCGGAAACATTCCACATTCAGTCAGCATATTATTTTATTACTCTCAATGGGAAAAAAATAATCCCAGCGAGTAATATTTTTGTCAATTCCATGGAGAAATAAGTACATAATCCCCCTCTCCCACAATATCAGAATGCCCACTCTTCATTGTTGGAGTTAATTTCTGTCTGACGTTGGATCTTATCAATGCTGTTTTGATTGGAGTTCTGTGAATCATCCCCATCTTCCCAACCACCTGTGGAAACCCTCAAACCACGCTGCAGCTTTCGAATTCGTTCCTCTCGCTCTGACTTGATGTCAGAGCCCTCGTCTGATTGGCCAGCATCTTCTGGTGAGTCTTGGCTACCTGTAACAGGAAAATCGCCTGTAAGACGGGGATTGCTAGTGCTTGCTTCCTGAATTTCATAGGAGCCACTGATGCTGTCAGGAGAGTTGTCTTTTTCCAATGCATCTGGCATTGCAGACTTTCTGACACAGTCGTTGCTGCTTCCTGTGCCACTCAAAGCCTGAGTGCGGTCCAAATGTGTTCCTTCATACACTCTCTGTGGGTTTGAGCGTTTCCGTCTGCTCCCGCTAATTGGTATGGAGTGCAGAGTTTGGAGTGCTGGACTGAAACTCTGTGTGTCATGATCGACATCTGCACAATCATTGCTGCCAGACCTTGAAAAAGAATATTCATCCCCACTTCCTCTCATCTTGCTTCCAGCCACTGAGCCATCAGTTTCATCCATCCTTTCATCGCTTCCCTCTTCCTTTTCATCTTCCCCATCTCCCTCTTCAGAGGATTTCCTCCGCAGCAAGGGAACAGGTTCAAACTGTGGAAACATCCACTGGCTGGTGGTCTCAGTCTGCTGAAGAGCTGCTGCCGTTGCTGCAGCGACCATCTGTTGGCAAGTTGCATCTGCAGACATGGAGGAAATGTCACTCTGATTGGAGCTCTCATCTAAGGGCTCAGACTTGACCCCTCCTGAACCACCCTGTTCGCTACTGCTGTCCCCAGCTCCTGCATGGTGTTGCTGTTTGGCGCGCATGCGGTGGTTGTGAAACCAGTTGATGACAGTCTTGATGCCCACACCTAGATCTGCAGCCAGATTTTCAATGGTGGATTGGTTAGGGTAGGGGTCCTGATGGTATGCTGCTCTTAAGGCGTCCTTTTGCTCCTCAGTGAAAAACACGCGAGGCCGCTTAGGATGGGTGGGAGAATCAAAGCCACGATCGTCTGCACTGCTCTTTCTCCGCCTGTGGGCTGGAAAACAAACAAGTGTGACAAAATTTAGAAGGATTATTTGTGAATGGCTTTTTTATGAATCGTTTTTGTATAAACAGCAAAGCATTAATAGAAAATACCACACGATAAATACTTCAATTTTCATTAAAGATGTGTGTAGGACCAATGTTTATATTGTCTAAAGGGAAACAAAAGCTACTACTAGTAATACCAAAAACATATTCTAAAGGGAAATATGAAGAGAGAAATCAGTGCACAGCTATCAAACTTAAAGAGCAATCAATTCAAGAATAAAGCTACATAGTTCTACCAATAAAGAGCTTGTACAAAGTGAGAAATTAAATATAAACATGCATCTATTTAACTCTTAATCAAAGATGCAAATTAAATTACAAGATAAAATATAAAATATATTATATGAAAGATACACACATTAATCGTTCAAAGAAGTAATAATTTAAATCATAAGGAGCAGGTGTATAAATTAAAGATCGACATAACAGTATTGTCTCAATAAAAACTACTTTACAAGAACAATATTTTCTGCACTAAAATATCTACTAGAGAGACACAGAGAGAGAGAGAGAGAGAGAGAGAGAGAGAGAGAGAGAGATATTATATAATTATTAAAGTATTGAGTTATTATAAATTAAAATAAATGAAGAAATAAATTAATATAAATGAAATATACATCACATGAGAATGACAATATTTAAAATATATATATAATAAAAACTATACATTAAAAACAAAACCCCACATACACAGGACAAACAGCAGCAGTAATGATTACACTGGCATGCATTTGACAAGAGCATTTTCACATTATATTGAGTCAAGCCTACATTTTCACATGTACTGAATCACATTTACATTTTCACATTGTATTGAGTCAAGTCTACATTTTCACATGCACTAAATCACATTTACATTTTCACATTGTATTGAGTCAAGTCTACATTTTCACACTATACTGAATCATATCTACAGTTTCACATTGCACTAAGTCAACATTTTCACATTGTACAGGATCACTTCTATATTGTCACACAGTACTGAATCATGTCTACAGTTTTAAACTGTATTTAATCATGTCTTGTGCATAATAATTCATATGCTCAGCACAAAACTATGTATACAGCACATGATGAAAGCAAGCAAAACGAAAACAAAATGTTTAGAAGATGGGTCATGATGTGATATTAATGAGATATATGATGCAAAAACATTTATTTTGAAACATGCAACTACTCTACAGGTTGTGGAGACAGCAAAATGTGCTGGTCATACTTATTTTGGAGATAATAATTAACAGTAAAAGTCAGTGCATCTGTTAATAAACTGGCAATACAATTTAGGATAGTCTGTGCATCTGT
The DNA here is from genome assembly GCA_028829895.1 of Sinotaia quadrata. NCBI lineage: Eukaryota > Metazoa > Mollusca > Gastropoda > Architaenioglossa > Viviparidae > Sinotaia > Sinotaia quadrata. The sequence continues at coordinate 96,500,435 of CM054183.1, read as the reverse complement.
TAGTATATTAGAAATACTATGTATGCTACTAAAACTATCGTGAGCTGATACACTGTTAATAATAACTTGGAGATAAAGCAATATCAGTCCACACATTTGTTAGTGTTGACAATACTGTTTAGTATATAATACAAGTGCAAGTGCACTGGCAATAACTTTTACAAGATAATGAGAGATATAAAGTAAAGTAGTGAATTATCATTAACCCTTACTACTAGTATTTAATATGAAAGAATGATTAATATCAGTACATAACAGAAGAGTGAACTACACTAGCACTCTAACAATGATTAATATCACAATCAGGAGAGTGGACTATACTAGCACTCTAACAATGATTAATATCACTATCAGGAGAGTGGACTATACTAGCACTAACAATGATCAATATCACAATCAGGAGAGTGGACTATACTAGCACTCTAACAATGATTAATATCACTATCAGGAGAGTGGACTATACTAGCACTCTAACAATGATCAATACCAGTGTATAAAAGAGCTGTGAACAACCAAATACCTTTTTGATATTAGTACTCAACAGAGACCAATGATTAATACTGGTATATTACACCATAGTTGACTATAAGTATAACACTCCAAGAATGACGAATTCTGTACCGAAAAGGGCAGGAGAAAGATAAATGAATTGGTGAAACTGTTTATACAGGAGGAGATTATATGTTGACAAAGATTCACAATCAGGTCATAAAAAGCAAATGTTTATAATAAATAAAATATATTATTAAATTGTAGTTTAAACATTATTAAACTGTAGTTTAAATGTATATTTTATAGTGAGATACAAGCTGGGAAGACTTGAAATTATTTTTAATATTATATTATTAAGCAGTATTTTGAGTGTAATTAAAGACTTAAATGACTTTTATTATTATATTATTAAGCAGTATTTTGAGTGTTATTAAAGACTCCAAATGACTTTTATTATTTCTATTAAGTAAGAATGTAAATGTTTATTTAATAATGTCAAAATATAAATTATTCATTAAAACACAGGAATTTAATAAGCAGGGACCTCAATGCAATCTAAAATATTGAAGTATTTGATGAATGCATATTATTTTCAACAAGAGTTAAACAGTTACACTACAAAGTGAGGGGTTTGTCATTATCCAAACACTCTAGATAAAGGTAATATATAAGTTCATTCAGATTTCAACAAAAGAACTGGTGCATTTGGAATCATGCTTCAGCATGCATGCATACACACATGCACAAAATATTCTGTCATTTACACCTTTTCCAACGATACTCCTATTTAATAGTATTAAGTGTTTTAACACTAACACAACAGTGTGTATCATGGTTTGTTGTGATTGATTGCCACACTTTCTGACATATTCAGCATTCAATTAAACAATTCCTACAAGTGGAAAAGTGAAGGATAAAAGTGAATGAAATTGCTTGCTGCCAAGTGTATGAGACCACTGAGCATTCAATAAATAATTGTTGACAAACAGGCTGATACTAGAAGAGAGATTTATTTCCTACAATTATCAGATGATATCTGAATTGTTTACTGGTTACTTGAACAATTAAAGATTTAAATCTGCATGATTATTTCAAAGAAAACAAGGTTTCAATCTGCATGATTATCTAAGTAAACAGGATTTAAATTTGCACAATTATTTCAACAAGGTTTAAAGCTGCATGATTATTTCAACTGAACAGGGCTTAAATAGTCATGATTACTGGGAGTATACAGGATTTAAATCTGTAAGATTATTCAAGTAACAAAGTTCAAAAGTGCATGTCTATTTTAATTAAGTAGGTTTAAATCTGTATGTCTTAGTCAAGCAAATTTAGGTAAAAATAGGTTTAAATAAGCAAATTCAGGTAAAATATGTGTATTTTTGCAGTTTAAGTCAATCAAATTTAGGTGAAGGGCTAAACCTGCAGGCAATTGTAAGTAATCAGGGTTTAAATTTGCACGGTAATTAAAAAGTAAAAGGGCTTGAAATTGGAGGATCAGAAATAAACAAAATTTAAATTCACAAGGTTATTTTAAATAAAAAAATTAGTTAAACAAACATGGTTATTTCAAGCAAAAAGTGTTTAATAATGCATAAGTATAAAATAATTAAAGGGTTTAAATTTGGTAGGCTGTGTAAACACATGACTGAAATGTGAAAGGTTCATTATTATTATTATAATAATCAGCATTAAAAAATGTAAACGATTAAATTTGGCACAACTATTTCAAATAATTGGTTTTAAATTTGAATGTTTATTTCAAGTTGAAATAGCTGAAATTTACAATTTATTTTAGTTTATCAAGCCTGAAATTTGCAGACACATCTTGTAAACATAATTTCAATGCAGACATATAGTTATTGTCACTAAACAAGACTAAAATTGCAATATTCTTTCTAGGACTAAAATTTATAGGATTATTTTATGTAAACAATATGTATGGTACTCTGAGTAAACTAGTTTTATGTAAACAATATGTATGGTACTCTGAGTAAACTAGTTTTATGTAAACAATATGTATGGTACTCTGAGTAAACTAGTTTTATGTAAACAATTTGTATGGTACTCTGAGTAAACTAGTTTTATGTAAACAATATGTATGGTACTCTGAGTAAACTAGTTTTATGTAAACAATATGTATGGTACTCTGAGTAAACTAGTTTATAAATGAAGATGACTGTATTAGAAAATTTGCTGTTAATATGCAAATAACAATGTAGTTGCTTTTTAATGGTGATTCAACTGTAAATTGGAGTTTATTATTTCTGGTGGTCTACACTATAGAATGGTTTTCATATTAAACATCAACTACACTATAAACAGATTTTTATATTAAAATTGTTTCACATTGCATAGCGATGTCTGCACTAACGGTGGTCCACACTACATACTAGTGTTTATATTAATTATAATAGTGGTCTTAACTACAAACTGGTGTTAATATTAATGGTAGTCCTCAATACATCCTGGTGTTTATAATACTGTCTACTCTACAAATCAGTGTAAATATATGGTAGTCCACACTACATACTGGTGTTCATACTAATGTAATAGTGGTCCATGCTACATACTGGTGGTTTATACTAATGTAATAGTGGTCCACGCTACATACTGGTGTTTATACTAATGTAATAGTGGTCCGCACTACATACTGGTGTTTATACTAATGTAATAGTGGTCCACACTACATACTGGTGTTTATACTATGTAACAGTGGTCCGCACTACATACTGGTGTTTATACTAATGTAATAGTGGTCCACACTACATACTGATGTTTATACTAATAGTGGTCCACACTACATACTGGTGTTTATACTAATGTAATAGTGGTCCACATTACATACTGGTGTTTATACTAATGTAATATTGGTCCACACTAAATACTGGTGTTTATACTAATGTAATAGTGGTCCACACTACATACTGGTGTTTATACTAATGTAATACTATTAGTGGTCCACACTACATACTGGTGTTTATACTATGTAATAGTGGTCCACACTACATACTGGTGTTTATACTAATGTAATAGTGGTCCACACTACATACTGGTGCTTATACTAATGTAATAGTGGTCCACACTACATACTGGTACTATTAATACTAACTGTAGTCCATGCTACATAAGGTATTAATACTAATGGTGGTCCACACGACTTACTAATGTTTATACTAATGTGATCCACACTACATACTGGTGTTAATACTAATGTGATCTACACTATAAAACTGGTGTTTATACTAATGATGTTTGGCGGTTGTGCAGACACTGGTTGGGTTACTATGACTAATAAATAAAAGGGTTGCAAAGTCAAGAATAAGTAGTAATTTGCAAAATAATAAATCATGATTTGTGAGATAAAAATATATAATTAAAAGGTCTCATTTCAATAAGTCGTTAATTAAAATCTGCTGAGTGATTGGACATTAGTTTAACAATTAATAAATGAAAAGGAAGGGCAATTATATTATTAATCATATTAGAAAATTAATTATATCCAAAAACTGTAATGTACAAATCGAGCAACTACGCTGCACTTCATGCATGAAATGAGAGTAGGTGTTTTGGTCACTGCAGTGAGGCCAATGTGAAGATGCTCACAGTAAAGGGTTCATGGAAAACAAAACAGAGAAAGAATGTCAAAGCAATAGAGATTCAATAGTTGTTTCCTGGTGGTGAGTTCACTGACACAAGTACTTGCATGCCACCACACCCCTCAGGTAAAATGAACTGATCCACCTGGCAGTACAGATTCAAAACAAATGAGCGAGCAAGCTGTCAAGGTTAGCAGCACTTAAAATTGTGCAGTCCATTAGATGCAGATGACTTGCAAGCACAAGGGACTCCAAACAGCTTGTGAACAGATCCAAAATGCACGTGAACTTAGGTCTCTGTGTCTTTCTTGCAAATAGAGACACATTGTCTTTGTCCCAAAAGTGTTTTTTGCTTCCTTTAGTTAAATTCCCACTTCCAGACTTCTGTAACAACTGATTCTAAATGAAATTGGCCAAGGCCATTTCATCTAATTTTTTTCCTTTCTTTGCTTAAAAAATAAAAAATTCTAATAACGTATGATGTTATTCCACTCCTAGCTTTATCAACACTATTTCAGAAATTTATTTCTTATGACACTTTAACAGTTGATTCTTATCTAGTTTGATTAACATTGTAGCAATTTCTATTTTAGTTTTCTGAATACTTAGTATTTGAAAAAAAAGAGTGTAAATAGCATTATACAACTTTTGTCAGGATAACTTAATGCTTACTGACAACCATACATTTATACCTAGCAGCTAAAAATAGAAAACCAAGGAATGAAGGGTAACTGAAACTATAATTTAAACAAAACAAAGAGGGGTAAATTAAAGTAGTGTTCCAAGAATAAATAGAAACAATTCAGTTAAAGATGAAAGTTTTGTCTACCGTAAGTGTTCACTTCTGACTTTTTCTAAAAACTTCAACATAAGGGAATAAAGATGATTTAAAAAAAATAAATAAATATTGTTTTCAAATATACTAACATCTTTGAATTAAAAATACAATAAGTACAATAATGGATTCTGGATACATGACAAGCAGTCAACATATTAGATGTTAAATGTGTATACATTTTATTTTCTACCTGACCATCATTTTCCAGCCTAAGTGACTCCGAAATCAAAGATGCCTGGTTAATAAATGTTTGGTAATACAAAGAATATAGATCATTAGAGCTTATATACATCTATGTAGATATTATGTTGTTAATAATTAGTGTGCAGGCTGCCTAAGGGAAAAAAGTATAATAATATAAAAAAAACAAATATCAGCATAAAGTTTTAAGAAAATGGCGTTGATTACAAGGTTTACAAAGAAATTTTGCTTGGGTATGGGTTATACATGATCCATAAAAGCATCACATTATTGGGCAAAGAATACATATGGACTTTGATATCACGATTTGAATGCTTTTTGATATTATAGGATGTAAATTACTGCTGAATATATGTATATGTATATATACAGATATATAGGTAAGCTGGTCATTGTTACATGATCGACGAGACATGACGTTACGGATATGAGACTACACAGATGGAGTGGTTACAATGTTGGCAGCTGGAAGGGGTTTTTGCGGCGAACACGAACGAAGGAGGCAAGGCGAGGCAAGCGTTGGCAGGCAAGCCTTACCTTTGATCTGACTCTGGTAGTACTTAAGCCGCTCTACATTCTGTGGATCCGTCAACCACAGATGCATTTTGATAAAAGGTTCCCGTCCCTTGATGGACAGCATGTGCCAAGGTTTGGGCTTGGAAAGAAGTTCGCTGACAGACCCTTGGGACAGGCCCAGCACCGCTTCTCCAAATAACTTTTGGCCCAGGTTGTGAAACTGTAAAACATCCTTCACCCGAGCTGTGAGGGAGAGAGTCTCGATTTCAGAGGTCATGGCCAAAACCTCTAGCATGGAGGACGGGAAGGAGAAATAGCCCCAGTGCCTTTGGTGATGCTGTTGCTGTTGTTGTGAATGAAATCCATGATGCGGCGTATGCTGAGTTGACCCAGCCAAACACTCTGTGCGAGATGGTGGTGGAAGTTGTGGCGGCGGTGGTGGAGGTGGCAGTGGTAGAGGTGGTGGTGGTGGTGGTGGAGGGAGCACCGATGGTAAGGGGCCAATAGGCGACTGTGGAGCATGGGTTGGAGGAAGAGGAAGAGAAGGTGGAGGAGGTAGAGGAGGTGGTGGTGGCAGATGTGATGGTGGTAAGGAAGAACTACCATGGCTACGGACCTGGTCACAGGGAGGTTCTACAGAAAACAAAAAGAGGGCAAGAAGCTAGACACAGGGAGAGATAGCAAAGACTAGCGGAGTGGTGACAACTACAAGAAATATTATCTGCTAGTGAGCAATGCCTTCATAAGTGGGGAACCAACCAAAGTCTGAAATTCCAAAAACCTGCTGAACTTGCCCGATGTATTTTGTATAGCATCTTTGTGATAATCATATATTTTATTTTAAAAAAAGCACTTGGTCAATTACTGATTAAATGAAATACATTATAGAACTAATTCACAATAAAGCAGTTAAGTTTCAATATTTTAATATACAACTGTTACAAGTGAAATATATCCACCTAAAGTTGAACATTCCAGTTTTATTTTTAAGTTTGAAGATGTTACCGCAGTTTTCCCTGTATATCCCCCCCCAAAAAAAAAATTAAAAAAATAAAAAAAAAAAACTAATAAAGAAAACAATAAAGAAATATTCTAAGCTGCTAAACAGAGAGCTACAAAAACATAAGTACCATTATTAATGCTAAGCTAATTTGTGCACTAATACTGTAATAGCAGGACTTTTAAGTGAATTTCAAACCCTGATTGGAAAAACACTAAAATAGCAGGAAAAAAGACAAGAACATAGAAACAGACATCATTTTGTATGCTACCAATAGAAATAATTTATTTTATTATGAACTGCACTAATACTTAATAGTAATATTAAACATGTGAGTGGTGGTTACAACTATGGGATGAGTGACTGAAAAATATTTTGAAGGGGTAATTGTAAACAATACTATTATAAATATTAAGGTGTGTATTAATGAATAAATATTATTATTGGGGGTGGGAAAATACAGTCTGCTAATATTTCAAGCAATTATGTGTTGCCAAGAAGAAACTATAACTACTACAGTTTTAGGGGTGGAGTATGTGTTGCCAAGTACTAACTATAACTAATTAATACAGTATTGGGGTGGAGTGTGTTGCCAAGTATTAACTATAACTACTACAGTATTACAGTATTAGGGGTGGAGTGTGTTGCCAAGTACTAACTATAGTTACAGTATTACAGTATTAGGGGTGGAGTGTGTTGCCAAGTACTAACTATAACTACTGCAGTATTAGGGGTGGGGCAAGTAAAATAATACTAGTAGCATGTTTTATACGTGCTGCCTTGTTTGACGAAGCGGTAGGAATGAAAAGATTAAAGCTACAAGTGTAATTTATGTGATGTGTTGCTAAATATGTAACTATTACTACTATAGAGTGGGTAAATAAACTGTATGTACTACCAGAGGCTAGTGTAATTATGGTACACTGCCAAATATATAAATATGACTCCTATCAATGGAGTAACACTCTAGAATAATACTAGTTGCAAGTGTCTTAAGATATACTGATAAATATGTAACCATGACAGGGTAAGGACAATAATACTATGGGTAGTAACAGGTTATAATATGTTGCCAAGATGTAACTATGACAAATACTGAATAGGGATAGAATAAATAGAATAGACTACATGTAGTCATGTGATCTTTCTCCAACTATATAACTCTGACTACTAGTGTATAGGTAAATAAAATAACATTAGTAAGTAGGGTTATGTGATGTGCTGCCAAATATTAACTATGACTACAAGGGGTGTGGTTGGTTAAACGATACTAATTGCTACTAGCAGTACATGTTAACAAATACCAGACTTCTACTTCTACAAGTTCTATGGGTTATGGTGGGTACAAAAATGTGAAAGCATGCTTGTATATAGTTCTAAACACCCCAACTTGTGTCAAGACTACTGTTATCATATAGCTTTAAAAAACCCAGTTTCTAGTGTATAAAAACCATTATCATATATAGTTTTAAAAACCCCAGTTTCTAGTTTATAAAGACCATTATCATATAGCTTTAAAACCCCAGTTTCAAGTGTATAAGGACTACCGTTATCATATAGCTTAAAAAACCCCCGTTTCTACTCTATAAAAACCATTATCATATGATATAGCTTTATTAGCTATAAATCCCCAGTTTCATGTATATAAAGACTACCATTATCAGCTTTAAAAAACCCAGTTTCTAGAGTATAAAGACCATTATCATATAGCTTTAAAAAAATCCAGTTTCTACTGAATAAAGACCATTATCATATAGCTTTAAATCCACAGTTTCAAGTGTATAACTATAGTATAAAGACTACCATTATCATAACTTTAAAAACCCCAGTTTCTAATTCTAGAGTATAAAGACCATTATCATATAGCTTTCCACACCCTAATTTCTAGTATATAAAGACTTGTTATATAACTAAAACCTCCAATTTTTTAATCATGTCATAAAACTGTTGTTATTATATAGCTGTGTAAACACCCCAATTTCTTGTGAGAAGATTGTTGTCATATGAAGATTTTGGGAATTCTAGCAATTAGTAAGACTAAGAGGCAAAGAAACGTAATAATTATTTACTGTGAATAGTGTGTGCATGTGAATACAGCCAATGGAAGTTGGGTGTGGCCAGGGAGATAAAGCTAACGAGTTGGAAGCAGTATATTGTCGCTTTGTACCAATGAATGTGGGTATTAGGGAGTGACATTATATAGTCATTAATATCTGCTTATGACATGTCATTACTATTACTGGAGCACGGATGAATGAAAGGGCATACTATGGTTTTGTGGGTATATACAGTTGTTGAATGGATATTTTTATATGGTCCTTATTTCAGGAAAGAGATTACATAGCTGAGAGTGAGATTGTTTGGATGCACATCTGTTTGACACTTGACAGGTTTAAAGATGCTTAGCAAGAAGTATGTTTAGTCTGCACTACTAAAGATAGTTACATGTCAAAGACTGCTAAAATATACTTATTTTTTAAGCAGAAAGATGCTTACAGGTGAGTGGTGTTCTTATTAATAAGGTCATGTGGCTAATTGTGTTTGGATGTAGATCTGGTTGCCAATGGCAAGGATACATAGACAGCATAAACATAATTAAAATATGCTGACACTCCACAAAATTGAATCCCAGGAAACACTCAACCAAAATGATTCCATTCAGTGCTCCAGTGGATTAAGGAAAATAAGGGAGGAAACGAAACATAAGAAACAAATAAAAACTGAGTGTAATATTTTAAAAGCACGCTAACTTTATTCATATGATTCATGCACAAATTGAAAGCAAACACTGGTCGCTAGATGCCATTCTGAATTGTAGGAAACTAGGCCAATGAAAGGATATTAACATCTATCAAAGGGTACAGTCGTTTGCTCAAAAGGTGTTACACATTTTCTGGTGGGCAATCTAGTATTTTTTAACCAATTATTTTTTAGCAACTTTTAATCATATTATCAGCTTTTATGTATGGGGAGGCAAGTACTGATGGGATACAGGGGTTTCGGATGATGCACAGTTTTAAACCTTGAGCTATTTGTGTGTATTACAAATCACTCATGCAGAAGAGTGAATAGATTGCAAGAATAGATTTAACTAACAGAGGAAGGTTGTACACTGATGCTTTTAAAAAAAACCATTAGAAAGCTATAACTGCTTTATAAGAAACTGAAGGGAAAGGAGAGAACAGTGCCAAGTATCTGATAAACCTGAGGCCAAATACCAGCACCAACCATAATAAATTATATATATATATAAAAAAAATCACCTAATTACAACATCTAAGCTTATTACACATTTCAAACATAAAAATACAACAGCTACATTATTTCACATTTCAAACATAAATTTAACAACTATGGTATTGAGAAAGAACCCCCCCCTCCCAAATAGTTAGTTAGGTAGTCACCCTTGAGAATCTCTACAATCGAACTAAAGAGGCAGAATACAATTTTTTAAATGTGATAGCAACAGATGTTTTAAAAAAACAAAAACAACAACAACGAAAAAACCCTCCAAGCATCAAATGCACACTACTGACTAAAAGTAAAAGGGAGACAATACACCCCAAAATAACAGAAAAGAGCAAAGTGCAAAGAGATGGGTAACTAAAAGTGACATATCCTTCCCAAATATCAATACTCTTCAAATTCAATTTTTAAAAGAAAGCTGCTATCTACACCACTACCAAACAAAAAAGAAAGAAAAAAAAAAGAAAGACCATTAAAGCCAAACACAGCAAACATAATCACTTTCCTTACCTCCTTCATTACGTGAGTTACTGCGCATTAGCTTGTCTGGAGGAATGCGATATTGTGTTGACACTAGCTTGGGGATGGCTTCTGCATCATTTAGAAAAATCTGCATTCGAATGAATGGCTCACGTCCTTTCTGGGTCAACATGTGCCAGGGTTTGGGCCTGGCAAGTAGGTCACTGACCGACCCTTGTGACAGGCCAAGAACACTTTCACCAAAAAGGCGTTGGCTGATGGAGTACTGACTCAATGTCTCCTTCACTTTTTTAACAAGATCTTCTGTGTTAATGTTCGAGAAACGATCAAACTCCTCCTGAGTGATTGGGGGCAAAACTGATCGCAATGGTTTTGAATTCGGCATGCCCAAATGGGGACGTGATGTCAGTGAGTTTGCAATGTTCTGCATTCGCTGTAGGGGAGAAAGAGACTCTGGCACAGTGCCAGGTGTTCCTACTGTGGGAGTTTGTGGGCTTTCCGCTCCACTATCATGACCATTCATCCGCGGCCGAACCAGGCAAAATGCACTGCCTGCATGTCGCATGTCTTTGGTCAGGCCCTCAGTTGGGGACGAAGAAGAAGATGGAGTAGAGACACTGTGAGGTTTGCTGCTGAGGTCAATGGGACCATATGTGGTTTGTGAAGCGGTGTCATCAGATGTGCTGTCTGGTGGTTCGTCCTTGATTGGAAGTCCATTATAATGAAGCCGCTCCCTCTCTGCCATATCTTGCATTTGTTTCATGTGTATCTGCTGAGCAAGCCTGTCCAGTTCTTGCTGATACATTGTACTGGCTGCAAGATTGCCTGCCAAATCAGCAGCTTTTTTCAGTTTCTCGAGCTCTTGTCGATATATTCGTGACACCATATCTTGTGTGTTTTCTCCTGCGTCATGCCTTTCACGGTTCCTATCCACAGATTCTCTTCCTCGACTGTAATGGGAATCTGCCTCTCTTTCTCGGTCACGATTTTTGCGAGAATTGTTGTTGTGATTATGGCTGAGTGAATGAGTTTGACTCGGAGAAATGGTCAGCGACATGGGAGCCATGCTGACAAGGTGGGGGTTGGAAGCAATCATGCGTGACATTTCCATCTGATAGATAGTTGATGCCACTGCACTAGCGACTTGCTGCTGCAACAAAACAATCTGACTTAGGCATTGTTCACACTAAACACTAACTAAAGTACTAGTCACTCAACAAGACAGCTTAAGTATTGCTCGTACAGAATAAGTTAATAATTTTTATTTGTTGAAATAAGTTATTGTTCTGTCACAAATATTCCTGCTGCTACAATTTTTAAACAACAACAAAAAAACCCCACCAACAACAACAACAAAGAAAACCCCAACAACAAAACACCTAATAAACAGAGAAACAAAATGAGCCCCTTGTTTAATGAAGTTCACAGTAATTTGTAATTCTGAATCTGTGACTAAAACTTGTTCTTGTTTCCCTTCAAGTTCAACTTCAAGGTTGAATTATTTTATTTAAAAGTGCAATGGTCTTGAAAACTTAGGTAATTCTTTATAAATATTTTAAAATTTGTTTCTGACAAGGTGTTCAAGGTAATTCTTTATAAATATTTTAAAATTTGTTTCTGACAAGGTATTTACTGAAATATTGAAATTTCAAAAAAATTATAAAGCACATACAAGCATCCACAAATAATAAATTGTTATGCAATTTTTATACTCTATAGAAACTTTGCTGACAAAACCAGCAATGACACTTAACGCACACACACAACACACACATCATTGTCAATAATCAGGGCTCTCTTTGAAATAATTAGTTGTCAGCAAACAATCTACAAGTTTTAGGCATTTTTGCAAGGCAAAAAGGGCAATACCCTCCCCCCAAAAAATTAAGAAACAAACAGAACACACAAACAACTTTTACATCAATTGTAGGAATCATTAAAAATAATCAGTAAATGAATTTGAATTGCTGAGAGTAATTCGCACTATGGCAAAACCGTTTTGCTAATTAAGAAGTATGGTTACTATTTAGAATGGTTACTATTTTAAAGCACTAAATTATTAATAATAGAATTATATTATCTCATAAAAATGTTATAACCAATAACAGTGTGCATGCTGATTATATAAAAGAGACGCAGACCACTGCTGACAAATGTGAGTTTCAAAACTGAGCATATCATACTAATTCTCTAAAACAAATGTTCACGGTCATAAAGATTCAAAAGGAACACAATTTTGGCAATGCGAAGATTACTTAGTGTGGGAAATATGATGACTTACAATAATGTATTACTCAAACACATCGACTTAAAACAATGAATTACTTCCTAAAAACTGAGACTTGAGACTTAAAACAATGCAGTACATACTAAAAACTTGACTTAATGTATTATCTGTTCAAGTGCCTTTTTAAAACAACGTATTACCTGTTCAGCTGCCTTCTTAGCATGCATTGCCTGTTGTGCTTCATTAAGGATGCTTGCGATGCGGTCCTCTGTCACAGAGTCATCCTTGACTGGATTTGACACAATAGTCTGTGATCCTGAAATAAGAAAACTGCAATCTAAAATTGCCAGTCACGATTCTGCTATTTAAGTATCAAGACTGTAAATCTGTAATCCTAAATACGACAAAATGAGACAGAAAATGCACAGACTGAAACTGTTAGTTCTTAGACTTCAAGAAATGCACAAAATAAAACAGTCAAGTTAGTTCTTAGACTTCAAGAAATGCACAAAATAAAACAGTCAAGTTAGTTCTTAGACTTCAAGAAATGCACAAAATAAAACAGTCAAGTTAGTTCTTAGACTTCAAGAAATGCACAAAATAAAACAGTCAAGTTAGTTCTTAGACTTCAAGAAATGCACAAAATAAAACAGTCAAGTTAGTTCTTAGACTTCAAGAAATGCACAAAATAAAACAGTCAAGTTAGTTCTTAGACTTCAAGAAATGCACAAAATAAAACAGTCAAGTTAGTTCTTAGACTTCAAGAAATGCACAAAATAAAACAGTCAAGTTAGTTCTTAGACTTCAAGAAATGCACAAAATAAAACAGTCAAGTTAGTTCTTAGACTTCAAGAAATGCACAAAATAAAACAGTCAAGTTAGTTCTTAGACTTCAAGAAATGCACAAAATAAAACAGTCAAGTTAGTTCTTAGACTTCAAGAAATGCACAAAATAAAACAGTCAAGTTAGTTCTTAGACTTCAAGAAATGCACAAAATAAAACAGTCAAGTTAGTTCTTAGACTTCAAGAAATGCACAAAATAAAACAGTCAAGTTAGTTCTTAGACTTCAAGAAATGCACAAAATAAAACAGTCAAGTTAGTTCTTAGACTTCAAGAAATGCACAAAATAAAACAGTCAAGTTAGTTCTTAGACTTCAAGAAATGCACAAAATAAAACAGTCAAGTTAGTTCTTAGACTTCAAGAAATGCACAAAATAAAACAGTCAAGTTAGTTCTTAGACTTCAAGAAATGCACAAAATAAAACAGTCAAGTTAGTTCTTAGACTTCAAGAAATGCACAAAATAAAACAGTCAAGTTAGTTCTTAGACTTCAAGAAATGCACAAAATAAAACAGTCAAGTTAGTTCTTAGACTTCAAGAAATGCACAAAATAAAACAGTCAAGTTAGTTCTTAGACTTCAAGAAATGCACAAAATAAAACAGTCAAGTTAGTTCTTAGACTTCAAGAAATGCACAAAATAAAACAGTCAAGTTAGTTCTTAGACTTCAAGAAATGCACAAAATAAAACAGTCAAGTTAGTTCTTAGACTTCAAGAAATGCACAAAATAAAACAGTCAAGCCAGTATAGATTAGGTAATATTGATGAATGGAGAAAAAAGGTGACAACATAGATTAGGTAATATTGATGAATGGAGAAAAAAGGTGACAACATAGATTAGGTAATATTGATGAATGGAGAAAAAAGGTGACAACATAGATTAGGTAATATTGATGAATGGAGAAAAAAGGTGACAACATAGATTAGGTAATATTGATGAATGGAGAAAAAAGGTGACAACATAGATTAGGTAATATTGATGAATGGAGAAAAAAGGTGACAACATAGATTAGGTAATATTGATGAATGGAGAAAAAAGGTGACAACATAGATTAGGTAATATTGATGAATGGAGAAAAAAGGTGACAACATAGATTAGGTAATATTGATGAATGGAGAAAAAAGGTGACAACAAGAAAATTGATGTACATGTCAAATTAAGCTCATGTGAGACACAGAGTAAACCTCACTAATGGGATCCTATACCCCACAATCTCATCCTATATCCTCACAAAGTGTCCTCATTATTATCACCCTACAACCTCACCCTATATCCTCACAAGGTGTCCTCAGTATTATCACCCTACAACCTCATCCTATATCCTCACAAGGTGTCCTCAGTATTATCACCCTACAACCTCATCCTATATCCTCACAAGGTGTCCTCAGTATTATCACCCTACAACCTCAACCTATATTCTCACAAAGTGTCCTCACTATTACCCTTCAACCTATATTCTCACAATGTGTCCTCAATATTATCACCCTACCTCACCCTATATCCTCACAAGGTGTCCTCACTATCACCCTGCATCTTCACTAACCACATCTTATGCCCTCACTAACCTCAACATTATCTGTTTTCATCAATGGAAATTGATACTCACATGCCAAATATAAAACAGAGTACAAAGCTATTTTTACAGTGCTGGCAAAACAATACTTTGCAGGGATTCAGAAAAGCAACATTTTGAGTTAATGTAACTTTCCCCCCAAAAAACCTGGTAAAACATTCATGTGATTTGGACTTATTATAGTATGACTACATACTATTTTGCAGGCTCTTGACAGCATGAGAATATTCAAGTCCTTATAGTGTTTTTTTCCCCAAAACTCCAACACTGATCATCGGATACACATATTCCACGTACAGGTAATGGACTTAATGGTGTGGCATGGTCCAAAGAAAATTTACCAAGAATATCTTCAGTGGAGAGATGAAATATAATAGAGATACCAGAGTATTCAAGTTACTAGGAACTAAATAAAATGGGGGTTCCTAAGCAGCAAGTTCTTGAAAACTAAATAAAATGGGTTCTTCTTAAGAAGCAAGTTCTTACAAACTAAATAAAATGGGGGTTCCTAAGCAGCAAGTTCTTGAAAACTAAATAAAATGGGTTCTTCTTAAGAAGCAAGTTCTTACAAACTAAATAAAATGGGGTTCCTAAGCAGCAATTTCTTGTCAACTAAATGAAACGGGGGTTCTTAAGCATGCAAGTTCTGACAACTTAAATGAAAGACAGTAGAGTTCTGAAGCATGCAAGTTCTTGTAAAGCAAACTAACGAAAAAATGGGGAGGTTGGAAAGATTAATAATGTGCTACTGCTTGAAATGTACATGGAAATGTACAAGGGAAGCATCAAATGGTAAAATTAAACCATGACTGGAATCTTGTGTTTGCCTAGATATTAAGATGAACAAGACCACCAAATTGATCGACTCATTTGCCATGATTCAGAATTTGATTTTGAACTGTTATACTAAAATTAAATAGCTTCTTTCAAAACAAGATTGTGAAACAACAAAAATTAAAAAGCCCCTGCTTGTGTATGTTTTGACTTTAAATACCAATTAAAAGTCATAAATATTTTATTTATACTAGTTTAGTAAACACAAATTATGAATTGGAACCCTTAATTTTGGAGAAAAGAAATCTTACTAATCTTTTTGACCCCTCAGAAATACATCTGTTTACAATTCTATTCTGATTGAAAAAATAGCAAAAAACTGCAATTAACAGATATGTTATATGCCTTTTGAAATTCATATTTTCTTGAGGTTTATTTTTAATAAAATAAAAGGGAGAATAAAGAAATAAACATACTCAAAATTAAAGACAATCATAACTGCATTTAATGTAAAGTCAGACAAATGATTTATGGACAGACAATTATAGAGGAAAAATAGCTGAACAATTTATATAGTCAAGTGAACTAGATTGGTAGACAAACAAGCTAGGAAAATGTATTATCAAACTATAAGGCTATACAAACCATAAAAACAGCTGAAGTAGATAGATGAAAAAATAATCTTCTCAATCAAATTACACAGTCAATCAAATCAAGCAGATAGTTATCAACAAGGATGGATGGAGACTTGCTCCAGGCAAGAAGAAACTCAAGCTAGATTTACATATAGAGAATAAAACTAGCAAGAGAGATATAAAAGAAAACAAGTAGTGAGATGTCAATCGAATGGTAGGTAAGATGATTAAACTAGAAAATAAGGCAATAAACTGAATGAATAAGACAAGCTACAAGGAAAAGTGAATCACAATAAAGGAAAAGACAATCAACAGGCATGGGAATAGAAAATATGGAAAAAGTCTGAAAAGTAGGGGGGTCTGGGGGAATCCAACCCCCACCCCCCAAAAAAAATAGTAAATCAAACAATGTGCAATTTAGCAATATCCTGATATATCAAAACTTATTTTTTAATGTTATTTAATGTACATTTTTTGCCTTTTTTGGTGGAATCAATTTTTTTTTTGGCAAAATCAGAACATTTCTTGGTTGAAATTAGCTTTTTGGCAAAGAATTCCCATCCCTGAATCAAGCTACAAGAAAAGTGAATCAAAATGAAGGAGAAAAAATCAAGCATGACAGACAGAGAATAAAATGAACTGAAGCAGAAAGGAACAGATGATGACAATTATTTCAAAGTGAGCTAAAAAATTCACTAGCGACATTTTCACTGACCTTTCTTTGGGGAAATGGCCTTGAGTGCCATGATGTTTGAGTCATCTGTGGCCCAAGCATGCATCTTGCGGTAAGACTCGCGTCCCTTTTCGGTCAACTTGTCCCATGACTTAGGCTTGGATAAAAGTTCACTAACTGTTCCTTGGGAAAGTCCCAGAACATGTTTGGCAAACAAACGTTGTCCGATATTATGAATTGCCAACAATTCACGCACGTTCTTTGCAACATAAGTAGTGTCTAATGCCCCAGAATTGTTCATCTCTGTTTTGACCAAATTGACCGGCATGAAAGCCGGGTGGAAGGGGGCAGCCAAGCCAGCATAACCATAAAAGGGAGACGGTGGAGGCACCGGGAAATGTCTGGGATCTAAAACACCAGCTGCAGCAGCGGCTGCAGACATAGACATAGGTGATGGTGTTATGGCGTGGTTACTGAATGAGATGGGTGTGTCTGGAGGAGTCCTGACAGTAGATGTAGCAGGGGTAGCAGAATGGGAAGAACTCTCAGCTTGGTAGCTCTGAACTAGCTCCTCGCCTACCATCTGGGCAAAGGCATTTGTTGGGCCCTGGCTCTGGCTGTCCGCTGGAGAAACTGAGGAAGAGGGCTCGCCCGAGGCCGCTGATGCTGGTCCTGGAAGAAAGGTGTAAAATGCACATGACTGGCAGTGGCAAGGAGGGGTAACTCTAACTAGACTCAATGTCCGATTCAAAACACAAACGGCACGACATTGATACAAGAGCTCGTTATATGCTGTCTGTCTGGCTTAGCATGCAGTGCAAATTATTGTTCCTTTTGCTTGAACAAGACATTGTCCAGCTATAACCTGATCATTCCCTGTCCCATCAATACCTGATTTCATGCAACTGTCTTATTTTAGTCAATACAAGCAATGTGTTCTTTAACAACTTGCAATAAATTGAATAATATAGAGTGAAATCTAATCCATGTTTCAACACATCTAATAATACAACATACAGTTCATTATTCCAAAGAAAAGAGAGATTGCTCTCCATATTAAGTATACATATAACAATTTCAACAATAGAAAATATTTCTAAGACTGAATTTTCTTCTTAGAATTACTTTGTTTCTGAAGCATGCGTTAACATTATTTCCTTCAAAAATGTCTGCAAACTTTCTTAATTCTTAACCTGAACTGGTTGATTAAAAAAAAACCCCCAAACATTACCATAGATATCTTCCCATCCTGACATGAACAATAAAGAAGATGTATGTAAAAGTGTAAAAACAGTGATCTTTCCCATTCTGACAAGAACAATAATAAAAAAATATGCACAAATGTGAAAATGTCTATATTTCATTTCACTCAAGAGGTTGTTACTCTTGCCATTCATGGGCATTAAACACCTTTCTTGCCTGGTGGCATCTGCTGCTGGCGAATGGTGCCCTCTGTGTCTCAGAATGCTCGCAGTTTGCCATCGGAGAGCAGTATTTACATAGGAACAGTTTAAACAATAAAGTGACACATTCAAGCTATGGTGGAATTCATAATTCATATTTCACAGAGTGAACACACACTGCAGCTAAGTAGAATTCACTTTAAATATATCTAAAAAATTTAATTCAAGAGACCACAAAGAAGGAAAATATCACTTAAGTATGTATGTATTTAAACCTTGAGATCACACTAAGGTAAAGAGGCATTTGTTCTCTCTTCTCTCTCTCCACACACACACACCTATTTATATATATCTGTCTGTGTATCTATATATCTGTCTGTGTACCTATATATATATATCAAAATATTTTACACTCAATATGATAATTTATCTGATAAATTCATATATTTCCAATGAACTGATATATATATATATACTTTTGATATTATATAACAAGATACTAGAAAACATTAGTGACATATCATATGACGGCAATAAGTGTAATATGGAGTGATAGTTCAAAAGGCAAACATACACTTCAGAGAAATCCCAGCACACAGTTTATATGGTTTGGCATTTACAGCAAAGCGTTTTAGATGACAGTAAACATTTTGAATATTTTATTCCCTAAGCTATTGTGCTGAAATATATAACAATCATAATTAAAAGTCAATTTAACTAAAGTTATTGGTTACAGAACTGTGTATAGATCTTTCACAGGCATCCTATTGTTTATAATTTTGAGGGATTAAACACTCAAGCTAAGGTGAAATCCACAAGTGCTCATAGCTGATACATCTTGTAATATATAGTTTCATATCAAGATGTCTGACATTCAAATGGAGGAGAAACCCACAAGTACTCATAGCTGATACATCTTGTAATATATAGTTTCATATCAAGATGTCTGACATTCAAATGGAGGTGAAATCCACTATCTATGCACTGTTCCACAATTAAGAGCTTTAGTTAGTCAGCAAGTCTGCAAAAGGACTGGCTGATGAAAGACTGAGGTGTGTCATTTAATTTGTCAGAAAATAACTGACACCTGTTTTGTGAAATGTGAGAAGAAAATAATTAGTATGTATACGTATATGCGTATATGCGTATATGCGAAAAAAGAACTACCATTGAAATTAGTACTTATCAATCAGCCATTTTAAGGGCTACTTCAAATGCTTATTTTTACCACAACAAAAATTATTTTTACGAGTCTGATTATATTATACATAAAATTAATTATAACCTTGTAATGAAGAAATGGGAAACAAAATAACAGCATTTTAAAATAGGAAATACTCTTGAAAAAAAATTAAGCAGTACTGAATCATGGCAAAAATAATGGTAGTATAAAGAGCTTGCAGTACAGGAATTAGGACAAAAATAATGGTAGTATAAAGAGCTTGCAGTACAGGAATTAGGACAAAAATGAAAATATCTTTACCTGACTGATTATTTATTTACCCATTCAATGAATGCTTGTACATGTATATCTATTCTAAAAGTATAACAGTGTTTTATTAATTTATTCTTGTGAATAGAGTCAAAACAATAATACATCCGTGTCTCTCTTTTGAACATGGTTTAATTTTCAACCTGGAAATGATATAGTGAAAACTGGTAATTTATCAGATTTCATTCCACAGTAATATTCCAAGATAAAACTTTTGAAACTCTTGAAGAATAAAACAATAAAAATAAAAGATATAAAACTATGAATAAAAAATGCAGGCACCAGTTATTAGAAACACAACTTACAATAGCAGACAATTAATTGCTGACTGGCAATCTTGTCTGGTCGGATCAGATTAAGGTTGTTCAATATCAAATTAAGTAGACAGCAGACAATCACAAGAAAAATTAACAGTTAAAAAAATTGCAATCTGATTTGAAAAAGTGATGTATAAAGTGTTTGGTGGAAGATGGTAAAGTTTAAAGTGTATCACTGAAATTACTGTAGTGTTTGTGTACATACATAATGCAGGCATAATATAGATGTACAATTTCCACAATTGTAAAGATTGATTGAAAGATTATTATTATTATTATTATTGTAATTTTGCAACTTTATTTCTTCACGTTTTCTTAAAATTAGTTTTTGTAAATCATGATTAATGAGAATTCAGGATATGGTTATAAAACAATAGTGGTGTCGAAAAATAATTTAAAAAAATATATTGTTTAAGAATAATAACTTATTATCTTTCTTAAAGATATCATTTGCATCAACTTTGTACAATCTTAAAATTGACTAAAATGTCTCAAACATGAACTTTAAAACTCTCTGAATGAAACTGGTTATTTCTGATTGTTGCTAAAGTACGTTTGCTTTAAAATGAATGCGAGTGAGAATACCATGTAATGCTTTAAAAATGAACAAGAGTCTTGTCTTGCTTGAAAAATGAATATACATGAGTGTTTCATTATATATGTATACAGAAAATTCACAAATTTCTGCAAAAAGCAAAATAAAACGATTGAAACTATGACTTATGACTAGAAAAAGAAAAAAAAAGAAAAATAGCGAGAAGAACAAAGTTTTCTTTGTGCAATATCAGAAAATGAGAAAGCTGTGTGTAAAACAAAAACAAAGTGAAATTCAACGAAGTACCCCAAATATGCATAAGGCACTTTATCGTACCCTTCAAAAAACTAATTATACAATTATAATTCTCCCTAAGGCAGATATCTAACTACACTATTGAAAGATTGCCATTTAAGTACTGACAGATAAAATGTAAGAGCAAAGTTGTGAAAACTGTAACAAAATAAAGAGGGTAAATATGTAAATAAATATTTGGTGTATTTGACTTTTAAACCACTTAATTGGACTTTTAAATAACTATCTTTACATTTGAACTTTGAAAACAATGGTTCTGGTTTGCTTAGAGTTTTAAAATTTGACCAACTTACTTGGACTTTCAGCTTCCTTCAGCTTTCAACCACTAAATTTGGTCTTACTGAGTGAGTCTTGTACACCACTGAACTTGGCCTTACTGAGTCTTATACACCAGTGAACTTGGCTTTACTGAGTCTTGTACACCACTGAACTTGGCCTTACCAAATCTTGCACACCATTAACTTTGGCTTTAACTGGACTTTCAGCTTGCTTCAACTTTCAACCACTAAACTTGGCGGTACCAAGTCTTGTACGTACACCACTGACTGGCTTTAACTGGACTTTCAAAAACAAGTGACTTTGGCCTTAATAAGATTTTCAAACCAGTAACTTCAATTGAATTTTCAAACAAATGATTTATTATTTTCAACCGCTGAGCTACTGAACAACATGAGCAATGCCAATACTGAGTTACTAATGAACAACATGAGCAATACCAATACCGAGTTACTAATGAACATGAGCAATGCCAATGATGAGTTTAATAATGAACATGTGCAAAGCCAAATGTTGACCTACTAAAGAACAGCATGAGCAATGCCAATACTGAGTTACTAAAGAACAACCTGAGCAATGCCAATACTGAGTTACTAAAGAACAACATGAGCAATGCAAATAATGAGTTACTAAAGAACAACATGAGCAATGCCAATAATGAGTTACTAATGAACACGAGCAATGCCAATACTGAGTTACTAAAGAACAACCTGAGCAATGCCAATACTGAGTTACTAAAGAACAACATGAGCAATGCCAATAATGAGTTACTAACGAACACGAGCAATGCCAATGATGAGTTTAATAATGAACATGTGCAAAGCCAAATGTTGACCTACTAAAGAACAGCATGAGCAATGCCAATACTGAGTTACTAAAGAACAACCTGAGCAATGCCAATACTGAGTTACTAAAGAACAACATGAGCAATGCAAATAATGAGTTACTAAAGAACAACATGAGCAATGCCAATAATGAGTTACTAATGAACACGAGCAATGCCAATACTGAGTTACTAAAGAACAACCTGAGCAATGCCAATACTGAGTTACTAAAGAACAACATGAGCAATGCCAATAATGAGTTACTAACGAACACGAGCAATGCCAATAATGAGTTACTAACGAACACGAGCAATGCCAAATGCAGAATTAATGAACAACATTAGTAATGACACTGCTCACTTCATACTTTCCCCTCAAAAATAAAAAATAAAAATATCACAAAGCAAATGAAAATGAATCTTCATGTTAAAGCAAAAATTTATCTTCTCTTGAAAACCTGAATTTTTTTCCTTTCAAAGTGCACAAAAGGCTGTATTGTCAGTGTTAATCTAAGTGACAGAGTTAAACACATACAATAGTGAACTAGTATAGCATTTTAGTTCAATTTTAGTTTAAAGGGATGCTTCCTTTAGAAAGTATTTTTGTTGGAAAAACGTATTTGCAAGTACTAGGTTGTAAGCAGGAGAAGGACCCTGTCAGGCCATATGTACTTACCTGCAAGTGATGACTCAAATTCTTGACAAAGAGTCAATTTGTACTTACCTGTACTGAAGCTTGAGTAAAGTGAAAAAGATTCCTACTTTTTACAAACATTAAACACTGCATACAAAAAGCGTTAGAAAAATTATTTGCTGGGCAGATAAGTAGAACTTTGCTTAAATGTTTATACGTGCATATATGATCACTGTAATGTAGTTATCCAAACCTATAAACCCTAAGGCTAGAATACAAATTTAATATATAAAAAATATTTGTAATGTGAATACCTGGACATTATTCTAAATATTTTATGTATATTAATATGGAAACTTTCAAGCAACAATGTACTAATGTAAATTCTCATTAAGTATTTTGAACACTTCATTTGAAATAATGTTATTTTTGTTTGCAATTGGTTAATGGGAATTCAGAAGTAATCATGTATGTTTACAAATTATTAATGTGAAAGCATAACTTTAAAACACTGTGTAATGTTTTCCTGTAATTAAGTAAATGCAGTTTTCAAGATTTGGGTTGAATGGCACCACAAATTACCAATCAGGAAATGACACTCAATGCAAAGTCATAAATACATTCAATCAGGTGATTGATCAATCCAGGCAATCTAATGACATTCTGTCTGAGCAATTTGTTCACTTTCAATCTAGTCATTAGTTTACATTCAATTTGGCCAGTTTATTGACATTCAATCTAGTAAATACGCTGACAGTCAATCCAGCCAGAACACTGACATATGATCTTGGCAATTTATTTTTGGAAAAAGCGAAATACAAAACATATTTCCTACCTGCCAGGTCTGCACTGGACACCTTAAGCTGTGTGTTTTCACTTTGCAATGCTTTGTTTTTCTCCAAGAGTAAAACCTCTAGAGATCGATTCTGACCTTTCTCATCTTCCCTGGAGGCACCAGCAAACTCAATGGACTTAAGCACCCTGCAGTAACAAGTATGCAAATTCTCAAAATGAAATCAGTGACACATTTCAAAATGAAATGAATACAACAGATAGACAGAAGGAGAACAGATAAATGGAGAGTGTCAATTTAAATATCAGTTGTGGGCAAATAGACTGAAAACATAAATATCCCTCTGACTGACAGAGAAGAATTTAAACTACATGATTTTGTGTAGCAGAATAAACACTAATTTTAAGAAGAAAGTGCACAGAATCCAAAACAAGCCTTTCAACTTTTCAATGTAGTGCCATTTTTGTATTCTTTGATTAATTCAAAAATGCCAGAGGGGTGTATGTATGCGTGTGTGTGTGTGCTTGGGGGGAGGAGGGGGAGGGAGACAAATCCCCCCCTCCAGAATGTCTGCAACTCACCAGGGTTGATATGCAATATTCTACAACTAAAAAAAGAAAAAATAATTCTGAATTGGCTCAAATGGCAAAAGATAGAAATAGAGGATGGGGTCTTGGGAGAAAACATTAAGAAAAAAAACAACCCAAACATTTTATAAGGACAAGAAAGTGAATAATATGTAGGAATTTGTTTTTCAATAGAGCACAAAAATGATCTGGGAAGAAATTCTGAAAATCAATCAGGCAGTCTAAAGTGAAATCAAAAGAGATGCTGTGAATAAGGCGAAATGTCATATGCTTATATAGTGGACATTAGGTTTGAAGTAAATAGCAATGAAGCAGTTTGATGCTAATGCTTACAATAAGAGCACAAGTAAAACTATTATGAAATCATGCTTGTTGAACAGTGACAAAAATCTTCAATACAAATTGAAAAGGAATGGAAGGGAAGTAATGCTTGACAACTTATGGCACAGAAATAACAAAGGGAAATAAATAATGAATGATGAAAAATCATAAAATTTGTTTTTAATCTCCCCTGTACTAAATATTTTTTTAAAATGTAAATTCACTGATGGCATATTTACAATTATGTCAAACCATTAAATGATCTGTTTTCCAGTCTTTACAAATCAATAGATTTCAAATCTTAATATATTAACAATATTGGAAACAGAAATATATCAATAAATATATTTTTTTAAAATAAACTATACGAAAAACATCTGGTTGCAAAATACATTCATAGATTGATTTCAATACAGAAAAAAATATCAGTTTAAAATCTTAGAATAAATATTTTAATGACAAACAAAAACTGAATTGTGACTGCAGTGTGTGGCATGTAATGTCCTTAAAGATGCTTGGTAAACATTAACATATTCCAGAAACTTGGAGAATAAGACGAACATACTTATTTAAAATCAACCTAGGTAAATACCAATTGGATGGAACAACAAAAGTTTATTTAAAATGTGAAATCCACTGTCATAACTGCTCACACAGTCCACCTACCCCAGCTCTCGCTTGATCTCCTCATAATCTTCCTGTGAGTGCAGACGCTCTTCAAGGGACCGGAAAGCATTGTTTTTTAAAGAAAGCTCTTCTTCTAGTCGTGCCACCTGAATAACCATTTTCCATAAAAAATAAAATAATCATGTATGAAAAACCAAACTCAATTAAACAAAATAAAAATGAATTAAAAGAAAATCCTGATAAACAAACTAAGCATGTAGAAAGACAACTGTTCCTGAAAACAAAATGAACGTAGAAAAACAACAGTCCCCCCAAACAAAATATAAAAGTAAAGAGGAAACCACCCATTCACTTCAAATTTAGCTAAACATATTTAAACATCTGATCCTGACAAGCAAATAAAATCATTAAAATGCTTATAAGCTAAGGATATGATTAATGGGGTTAAGTCATTATTGAGTAGAGCACTCACATGAGCAGCCGTTGACTCACGTAGTTTGT
This sequence comes from Sinotaia quadrata, assembly GCA_028829895.1. NCBI lineage: Eukaryota > Metazoa > Mollusca > Gastropoda > Architaenioglossa > Viviparidae > Sinotaia > Sinotaia quadrata. The sequence continues at coordinate 96,474,715 of CM054183.1, read as the reverse complement.
TGAGCGATGCCTGCAATCTGTGCACGTCTTCTACCAGTTGTGCTACCTTGAAATTCAATCAAGACAAACCATGAATAAAGATATGGAAACAATTTTAAATTCAATCAAGTCAAACCGTGTATAAAGATATGGAAACAATTTTAAATTCAATCAAGTCAAACCGTGTATAAAGATATAGAAACAATTTTAAATTCAATCAAGTCAAACCATGTATAAAGGTATGGAAACAATTTTAAATTCAATCAAGTCAAACCATGTATATAGATATGGAAACAATTTTAAATTCAATGAAGTCAAACCGTGTATAAAGGTAAAAATACAGTAGCTAGCATTGGATAGGGGAAGCATGTGGAAAGGTTGCCCTATCATACTGCTTGTCACATAATACATGAGAATGTTTGTTACACTGTGCCCAAAACAATACATGTACTTAGTGCTTGTCACATAATACATGAGAATGTTTGTTATACTGTGCCCAAAACAATACATGTACTTAGTGCTTGTCACGTAATACATGAGAATGTTTGTTATACTGTGCCCAAAACAATACATGTACTTAGTGCTTGTCACGTAATACATGAGAATGTTTGTTACACTGTGCCCAAAACAATACATGTACTTAATGCTTGTCACGTAATACATGAAAATGTTTGTTACGCTGTGCCCAAAATAATACATGTATTTAGTGCTTGTCATTTATGTTTGTTACTGCTTGTAAGACTTCAAAATATTTGTTACAGTGTGCCTAAAACTCCACATTCACTTTGTGGTGGAGTAAATTTGCCTCTCCCTATTTTAAATTTTTATTGTTATATAAGTTGTTAAATTGTCAGAGTAACCCAACCTAGGGCACTTCTTATGAAAAGGTATTTTAAAAGTGCCTGAGTTGAAGTAAACGCTCGAGGCAAGAATATTCTAGATTTGCTGATGTAATGCAAACTAGTGAGTAGTTTTATTTATCCAATGGTCATGATTTATGAGAATGAGACCAGCCAGTGAGATTAAAAAGTTTACTTGCTGTAGAAAATTCTACTGTCTAATAACTTTGAATTTGAAGAAGTCCAGTTTTGAAAGGCAGCAGTTAGCTTGATGGTGAGTTAAACTGACTGGTTGAAAGAGAATGGACTTAGAAATATTTAATGCATTTTCGTTACTGATATGTTATACTTGTGTAGGGATGTACTATGTGAGTTGCCTTTTATTTCTACAAATGTTTGAACTAAGCTGCTCGCATTTAGTGTTCACACTTGACATTGTTTAATATGCTGTATAATATACTGTGTGCATGAATTGGGCTAATGAATACCATTGCAGGAAACTGTAAGTTGAGACTGGAATGTAAGAAAGAATGGTTTATAAAGTAAAAACTGGAAGCTTAACATTTATCCTTAATTATATTTTGCAGTGAGCAAGCATCCTTTCAAGTTGCATATTTTCACGTGATATTGAATCAACTGGTTCACTGATTATAAATGTGAATGACTGGAAAGATGCGGTAAATGTCTGTTTCGGTGTGTGTAAGCGTAAGGGAGTACACTATACACTTTTGATTTATCAGGGCAAAGTAGGCTGAGTACTTCAGGAAAATTCTAGTAGAGTGAAGTTACCAGAATTACTGTAATCTTGTTCTGCTTGACACTATGAAGAGGGTGCTCAGGTTAGTTTCCAAGAGAAAAATAGCCTGTAAGTGTCTTCCATGTATGTGGAGGAAGACAGGTGTTGATGCAGACATTGTGACATTGTTGAAAAAAAACAAGTGAAAGACTGTTGAAGCAGTGCTACTCTAGGTTATGTAAAAAGACTGGTGAAGCAGTGCTTACTCTAGGTTATGTAAAAAGACTGTAATCACTGATCTCTACTAACTCCATTTCTATTCTCTGATAAAACTAACCTGTGATTTGTATTGACATTTTGTGTTGAACTGTATTTATGAAACTGTGAAACAAAGAAAAAATCCAAATATTGATTCGAGGAAATATTGCCATCACACACTTACCTCTTGTCATATATTACATGTTGATGTTTGTTACAGTGTATCTACAACACTACATGTACTTACTGCTTGTCATATATTACATGTTGATGTTTGTTACAGTGTATCTAAAACACTACATGTACTTACTGCTTGTCATACATGAAAATGTTTGTTACAGTGATTCTAACACAGTACATGTACTTACTCTTGTGCATATCACATGATAGTGTTTGTTACAGTGTACCAAAATGCTCCAGGTACTGACTGCTGTCAAATTATCTCAGAATATTTGTGTTTGAATGTGCCTATAATAACATATTGATTTCACTTATTAGCTGATAATGTTTGTGATCAGGTGTGCCCAACAAAACTAAACATACTTTGTCACGTATTATTTGTGAATGGGTATGCCCGCAACACTACAGACAACTGTCACTTATTCGAGAAGTTTATGAGGCCAAGGTACAATAGACAATTATTGTTAAGCCAGCATTTTCTACATTGGGCATCAGTACTTTGTGTGTGTTGTAAGTTAAAGCTGCTTATATGACTAAGGCCATTTAACTCTAAAGTCTAAACCAGGCAAGATGAAATGTGAAAGAAAGAGCATTTCAATGGCCATCATTTCCATAAGCTTTTATATTTTATATAAATATGTAGGTTCTGCGACTGATTTTGAGGTTATCTGAGTTCACTCGATGCTCTTCAGATGTGTTAAGTGCCTCTAAGATCATTCTTAAAAGGGAAGCTAACTAATATAGCAAATGAGCAACCATTAAAACTATCTTCAGAGCCGCACATTCAAATTTCAGAGGTATAAATAGTTTTCATAAATACTAAATTTCTAAGATTATAAAGTAAAAAATCTTGCCAAGATATGTACAATATATTATTAGTAATTCCACAATAAAATTCTGGTGATACAATATGAAACAATTGTTCCTCCTAAACATGCAAAAAGCGGTCTTCATTATATTATGTTGTAGACACAGTTTACCAGACTGATCATTGGCAATAAATAGAGAGCTAAATACTCCCCCACACTCCAACAACAATAGGTTGTTGTTCTGTTAACTTCTTTTGCTCCACAGGAATTGATGTTCCTGGTTTTTGTTTGATTCAGGTGGAGCATTCCTTCCTTCTCTTACATTCCGGGACAACAATATCACAACAAAACTCTTATAAACCTTCCTGATCCGTCATGTATTATAGCTCAGAATTTGGTGGCCAGGTGTGCCCAAGATTCCTGAGATACCCATTGCTGGTGCATATTAACTCAGCATGTCTGCTGTTCGAAATGCTTACAAAACTAGAGTTTATTTTTATTTAAAAGCTCTGAACGTTTGTTGCTGGGTGTGATGCCAATGCCACCTAGTCAATGGTTATGATTATTATTAATTAATCATCCATAACTAATTACAAGTGGTGAGAATCATAATTTATGTTATTAAGAAGGCACCACTTGGAGGGGATGTGGGTACTGTAAACGTTTTCTCTCTCCTACAGCATTAAAGATAAATACTTACTGTCACACAATATTTCTGTAGGTTGAAAACATCTTACTAAAGGAGAAGACAAACTGTCTTTAATCTATATTTAGCAAGCCCCCATCCACCCACTTTCTTCTCCAACATAAGGTTATCAATATGTATAAGGTCAACAAATTTAACAATTAAATCAAATATACAATGAAAAAGATTACTTGACATCACTATTTCTATGAAACCACATTTGAATAATTTTTAATATCATAATACACAATTCAATTAGTGTCAATACAAATCACAGGATAGTTCTTATCAGAGAACAGAAAGGGAGTTATTAGAGATAAGTGATAATAGTTTCTACAAAACGCTGTACAGGCAAAGTCACAGTGGTCTATCCACATGCTTTTCATAACAAAGTCATAAATTTATTGTTTAAGTTATTACTGTCAATTCTAGGTGTTTTCCTTCTGTAGAGCACTGATTAGCTGCTATTCACTTGAGGCTAACCAGGGTGCTCATTCACCATTTTAGCTCCTTCAAACAGAACAATTGTAGCAATTTCCAGTAACTTCCTTGTACCTGAAATTGCTCGATGTAGTCAGCATACTTTGCCCCCAGTGTATCCCTTACACTTACACAATGTGGAAAATACTTCTCGCGTCTACCATGATCATAGTGGTTTACATCAGTAAGCCAGGAGATTCAGATAAAACAAAGAAAGGCTGCTTTCTCCCTGTAAAATATAGTCAGGGAACAAACACTAAGTTTCCACTTTATTCATTTCAACCCCATTCTTTCTTACATTCAAGTATCAACTTACAGTTTCCTGCAACAGTATTTATTAGCCCGATACACTCACACAGCATAATAAATATGGTATAATAGTTTATGAACAGGTTCACTAAAAACAATGCTACATTCGAGCATCTTAGGTAACAATTTGTGAAAATAAGTCTACTCACACAAAACATCTCTACGTAAAATGCAAGTATAACACACCAATAGCAAAAATGCACAAAAAAGTCCATTCTCTCTCAATCAGTCAGTTAACTCACCATTAAGCTAATGGCCGCTTATCATGACTGGACTTCTTGCCATATCAAATTCAAGTGATTAGACAATAGAATTCTCTACATCAGGTAAACTTTTGATCTCAGCCCATTGGCTGGTCTCATTCCCATAAATAATAACCATTGGATAATAAAAACTATTCATTCAGTTCTAAATGATTTGGACTGCACCAGCAATTTGTAGCATATTCTCAACTCGAGTTGTTTACTCCAACTCTGACACTTACAAAAAATACCATATTCTCAACTCGAGTTGTTTACTCTAACTCTGACACTTACAAAAAATACCATATTCTCAACTCGAGTTGTTTACTCTAACTCTGACACAAAAAATACCATATTCTCAACTCGAGTTGTTTACTCCAACTCTGACACTTACAAAAAATACCATATTCTCAACTCGAGTTGTTTACTCTAACTCTGACACTTACAAAAAATACCATATTCTCAACTCGAGTTGTTTACTCCAACTCTGACACTTACAAAAAATACCATCATAAGGAGTGGCCAAGGTCAGGTCACTTTGACAATTTAAGAATTTATATAACAAGAAGTCTAGAAATAGAGATAGGCAAATTAACTCTGCCACACTGGGTGTGATAGAAAAACTAGAGTTATTTAAAAGCTCAGAATGTTTGTGACTGATTGTGTCCCAGTCTTACAGATTTTTACTGCTGTCATACATTAACTCAGAATGTTTGTGACTGGGTGTCCACAGTCTTACAAATTTTTACTGCTGTCATATAATAACTCAGAATGTTTGTGACTGGGTGTGTCCCCAATTTACCAGATCTGTACTGTTGACATGTATTAACTCAGAATGTTTATGACTGGGCGTGTCCACAGTCTTACAAATTTTTACTGCTGTCATATATTAATTCAGAATGTTTATGACTGGGTGTGTCCCCAATTTTACAGATCTTTATTGCTGTCATATATTAATTCAGAATGTTTGTGACGGGTGTATCTCCAATTTTACAGATCTTTATTGCTGTCATATATTAATTCAGAATGTTTGTGACTGGGTGTATCTCCAATTTTACAGATCTTTATTGCTGTCATATATTAATTCAGAATGTTTGTGACGGGTGTATCTCCAATTTTACAGATCTTTATTGCTGTCATATATTAATTCAGAATGTTTGTGACTGGGTGTATCTCCAATTTTACAGATCTTTATTGCTGCCATATATTAATTCAGAATGTTTGTGACGGGTGTATCTCCAATTTTACAGATCTTTATTGCTGCCATATATTAATTCAGAATGTTTGTGACTGGGTGTGCCACACCACCGATACAAACTTCTGTCAGGTATTCGCTTACATTATTTATAAGCACACACTTGGCCTTATCGCTGCCGGCCTAACTGTAATGATCAGAAATTTCTCCTGTGTTGATGAGCATAGGACACGTCATCACAAGAATGGAGAGCGAGCAGCATGGCATGACAGGTGAACGCGACCACCACCCTAATGCTCTATCCAATTACTCCCTGATCGAGGTGGCACTTACAACTCCCTCCTTCCAGACCTCCGTTCGCGCGTGCGGTGGTAATGGTACTAAATATCTAATTCAAGTACAAACATCAATGCGCATGCGGTGGTAATGGTACTAAATATCTAATTCAAGTACAAACATCAATGCGCATGCGGTGGTAATGGTACTAAATATCTAATTCAAGTACAAACATCAATGCGCATGCGCGTGACTTCATGATGCGCGCGACACGTGTAGTTAGTTTTCTCTTCTCAGCTTGCAAATCAATCAAAAAGATCAATGGGAGAGGCCAATCAATCAACCAATCACGGATCAATCGCGCTGACGGCAATGCGCACTGACGACGCCCTTTCTTATGCGCCTTTTCCCCGTTGCCGTGGCAACGCATGAGTAGCTCATTAGACGATCAATAAACGGCGAGGCAATCGATCAGTCAATCGTGCTGATGGAAGTCTACATTCCAACATGGGATGTGATCTCTGACCTACATTGCTTCCGAACATTTAACTAGGAACAACGGCTTTCAGTTTTGGGAGAGAATGAAAAAGACAATTAAATCAATCACAAAATCCACCTGTTGTCTTGACACAAAACCCACAATGACTTCATGTTTTGGCTTTTAAAATAATAATTTTTAAAACATCAGCATTTATATATAAGTCTTCATGTTTCACTTTTGCACCCTAACCAATCTTCCAAACTGGATGATGACAAAAGAAAATGTGTGTACTATCAAACCACCACACACATCACTTACGCGTAAAAGCTTTCCATATCCGCAAGGCGAAAGAGTGCCACTGTTATTTTAAAAGTTAAAAAAGAATATTCGGTTATAGTAACATTTTATCCATGCCATTTGTCGGAGTTTCTCTTCACTCCCATGATGCATTTAGATTTATTTACTAAGGGGTGGGGTTATAAAGTCTTCTCGCGATTTTTTTATAAAATTAACTATTTGCTTCTTTATAAAGACCAGAAGGTGACTGAAACGAAAGACAAAAAGAAGAAGCCAGGAATATATATTCGAGTAATCTAAAAGTAAAGAACCAAGGCACTTAAAACTGAAAAAGCTATGTTACTAAAATCACTATCAAAGAAGGACTAAAAATCCCAGCACCCCTATCAAAGGGCCTGCCACTAAAATCGCTCTCCTTTCAAAGGGCCTGCCACTAAAATCGCTCTCCTTTCAAAGGGCCCGTCACTAAAATTGATCTCCTACCAGGAAGTCTAGGCGCCACAGCCTGATGCTTTTTCTCTTTTTTACAATAAATTCGTAGACAAAAGCGACATTAAGTGTTTCTGGTCCTAAACTTTTCTTCTTTCTCTTTCTTCTCTGCCGGTTGTTTTGACCACAGCGGGCAAATCAAGTATAAATGCACAGTTAGAAATAGTCCTCTTTTGAAACCCAAACTTAAGAAAATTAACCCTGTAGCACTTTTTCTTTTATTTATTTATTTTTTTGACAGAGACCAGGACAACATGAAAATACAAAAATCGACGAATGATAGGAGACCGACCATGCGTAAAAATTTTTCACGCAAGAATACTCTCTGCACGGCTTGTATGTCATTGTTACTAATGAGTGTAGAGACCCAGTTTAAAATTAAACCGAGACGTCGATTCTTGTAGTTGTTATTTGCTTTTTAGAAATATTTAAAGTGCTTTCAATTTTTTCATGAAGAAATGGGTTCTTCTTGACCGCTGAGCATCCGTGCTGACATCTGGCAAGTTGATTTCAAGGCTACGTGCATGTCGCCTGAACTAAGGTGAACTCAATAATTTCAAAAGTTTAAAATTTAAGGCTTCGTTTCCCATTCCCTGAACAACTCCCATCAAAAGTGAAAAGATAATAATACTTTTAATACCGATATTAATACAGCACTGATTTGCCTCCCCTAGAAATAGCTGAACAATAAAGTGCTCCGAACTTCTGGAGTATGTTAATGAATTTAATTCGACAACACTTGCACGAAGTGTGTGTGTCTGTGTGTGTGTGTGTCTGTGTGTGTGTGTCTGTGTGTGTGTGTGTGTCTGTGTGTGTGTCTGTGTGTGTGTGTGTGTGTCTGTGTGTGTGTGTGTCTGTGTGTCTGTGTCTGTGTGTGTCTGTGTCTGTGTGTAAGTGTGTGTGTCTGTCTGTATAGAATTTTTATTAAAAAAAAGGAGCAAAGTTTACTTTTTACTGCTTCAATCTAGTTTAAGTTGTGATCAGTCGACAGTGTAGTGAGTCGGATGTGGAATGTTTTGGCGGTCAACTGTAGGTTGCGTTTCAAATGGTCGAACTGTTTTCTTCTCTCTCATAGAGTTCAAGTAATGTATGCAAATAAATACACCGTTTGTATTACTACTAGTAGGCCTAACATTTACCAGTTCAAGTAGTGTATGCAAATAAATACACCGTTTGTATTACTACTAGTAGGCCTAACATTTACCAGTTCAAGTAATGTATGCAAATAAATACACCGTTTGTATTACTACTAGTGTCCCGCAGCCTGAAAAAGGTTGCACAGCAGTGTTGTACACAATTCTAACCAAAAATCTTGTATATTAAAACGTGGCTTCAACCAATAATATTTATTTGCAATATAACACCATGCTTGTAACTAAGTGTTTGTTCTTTTCTTTAAAAAAAAAAAAATGTTATGTAGAAGTGTGTCTTCAACCGGTTATATATTTATTATGATGCAGCAAAAAGGTATTAACCAAACATATACCAATTATTTATATTATGATACAACAGTGTGGTTTAACTATTTAATGGTATTAACCAAACATATACCAATAATTTATATTATGATACAACAGTGTGGTTTAACTATTTAATGGTATTAACCAAACATTTACCAATAATTTATATTATGATACAACAGTGTGGTTTAGCTATTTAATGGTATTAACCAAACATTTACCAATACATGTAATTTAAATTTGATACAACAGTGTGGTTTAACTATTTAATGGTATTAACCAAACATTTACCAATAATTTATATTATGATACAACAGTGTGGTTGTAACTAGAGTTCCAACCATGTATTAATCTACATTGTGACATATATTAATTTATGTCAACATTAATTTATGGCTACACCCAGGCTCCCCAAATATTCATTTGTGTCATAATACATGTGTTTCTATACATATAAACACAAAAGAATTAAGCATTATCTAAAATAGGAAAAAACTGGTCTTTAATCAATTAGTCATTTAACACTTGAGGTTCCACATCCAGTAATTTAACATTTGTGGTTCCACATCATATATTGTATATATTTTAACACTCATGGCTCCACACCAAATATTGTATATATTTTAACACTTGTGGCTCCACACCAAATATTATATATATTTTAACACTTGTGGCTCCACACCAAATATTGTATATATTTTAACACTTGTGGCTCCACACCAAATATTGTATATATTTTAACACTTGTGGCTCCACACCAAATAGTTGTATATATTTTAACACTTGTGGCTCCACACCAAATATTGTATATATTTTAACACTCATGGCTCCACACCAAATATTGTATATATTTTAACACTCATGGTTCCACATCAAATATTGTATATATTTTAACACTCGTGGCTCCACAAAAATAGTTGTATATATTTTAACATTTGTGGCTCCACACCAAATAGTTGTATGTATTTTAACACTTGTGGCTCCACACCCGATAGCTGTATATATTTTAACACTTGTGGCTCTCATAAACTAGCTGTCTAAATGTTACTACTTTCAGTTCTAGCACTCATTCATAACTTTTGGTCCCAGCCCAACAGTCACATGTGTGTTGGTTTCAGTCAAATGTCTTTAAATTATAAGTGGAAGTGAAATTATTAAAAGATGTCGACTGCTGGTGGAGTTACTAATATGGAGGTAAAGTATTAGAGCTATGATCTATTAGATCTTGCTTTTATTTTGACAATGTACTTGACACATCATGGAGCTAAAGTATTAGATCTTGCTTAAAATGAGACAATGTACTTGACACATCATGGAGCTAAAGTATTAGAGCTATGATCTATTAGATCTTGCTTAAAATGAGACAATGTACTTGACACATCGACTGGAAAATGGTGGCGAGAAAATGTTCTCTTTTGTTCTAATGGACTGCTTTAGTGACTGAGTTGGGATGGAAAGCTCAGATGCATAAAGATTTACCAGCGGTTGGCGTGTTTGTGCTGTGCGCCAGAGTAGGGGGGTGGGGGGAGATTCAAAGTGAATACCTTTGTCCGGACTGAGCACATCCGTCATACTGCACCTGCACGTCTCCCCCCCCCCCAGTACAAACTCTACGAGCGTGTTTGTTTGTTTGTTTCCTAATACGTACACAAGAATAATAAAAAAAAAATGTATGATGATGGACGGTACTGTGTGTACCATGTGCGCGCACTATTACTATAAACGGTTTTATCAGTCTATTTAAAACAGACATTACAAGCGATTGACATTTGCATCCAATAACCCATCCACCTAAGTCCTACAGCCACACCATAAAACTGATTGCTCTTTTTGGAAAAAGAAATCACCCCACCCACCCACCTCTTTCTCTTTGGCGGCGAGTTCAACTTCCAGGTTTGAGCGTGAGAACATGTCCAAAGCCTGGTCCATATCAGGTTTTTGCTTCATTCGGGTCGTTGTCTGTAGAGACTCTGCAGCACTGGTCAGTTGTTGTCGTAGTCGTTCTGCCTCACGCTCTGCTGATGCTGCACGCTGTAACGGCCAACAATCGGAGTAATGAAATTCAAAAATCGGACCAATAAGGCTCGACATTCGGAAAAATATAAGGTGAAAATTGAAGAAATAGGTTCGATTGGAATCTGCGAGATGAACAGACACGTGTTTTGTACATACAGAAATAGCAACATAAATGACCAACAATATGACTGTGACTTCTAGTGTCGCGAATTGAAACCTGGCAGAGTTGTGCAAAGACTGGTCGGTAAAACGAAACGTCTTCGAGTTCCATGAGCTGGTAAGTGAACATTACTGAATGTGTCAAATAATAGTAAATAACAATAGAGAAACAAACTATACAGCAAACGATAATTATAAATAAAGTATACATTTAAAAGTAACACATGCTTGATTATAGGTCTATAAACTATATAAAAAAATTAAATAAGATTTGATTAATTACAAAGTATAACAAATGATCACAATAAGAAAAAATCAGCAAGAACGCAAACCGCGCCATAACGGCAACATTGTTCGAAAACACGCTGGTAGATAGAAGTATTGATTATCACTCTATGGTTACACGCTGGTAGATAGAAGTATTGATTATCACTCTATGGTTACACGCTGGTAGATAGAAGTATTGATTATCAATCTATGGTTACATGCTGGTAGATAGAAGTACTGATTATCAATCTATGGTTACACGCTGGTAGATAGAAGTATTGATTATCAATCTATGGTTACACACTGGTAGATAGAAGTATTGATTATCACTCTATGGTTACACGCTGGTAGATAGAAGTATTGATTATCACTCTATGGTTACACGCTGGTAGATAGAAGTATTGATTATCAATCTATGGTTACGCTGGTAGATAGAAGTATTGATTATCAATCTACGATAATTATCTGAGATCTCGTACTACAATGAAACACTGCCGGTGATAATCTAAACATGAAATCAATTAATGAAAGAAAGCAATCATTATCTGTTGAAGAAATTTATCAAAGATATTTTTGAAATGATCGATTCTGGTGGTTAGAATTAATCCTCACATAATTAGTGCTTTATTTTTGTGAAGGATGACCCCTCACTCATTCCTTGTCAACAAACAGAAATTTTTGTCTCAAGCGAATTGGTTACATGACAGTTAGTTTAGAAAAGAGTTAAACTGTTTATAAAGATTTAAGCTACTTACAAAAGAAACATTTTATATAGAGTTAAACAGTTTACAAAAGAATTAAACTTTTTCAAAGGTACTAAATGGTTAACAAAAGATTTAAAATGTTTACAATGGAGTTAATGGATTATGAGAAAATGTTGACTGGAGAAGTAGGTGGTTTATGTAAAAGTTAAAGTTGACAAGGGTTGAATGGTTTAAAAGTTAAAATGTCTACAAGAGAGAGTAAATAATAGTAAGCAATAGAACCAAGTTACCTCATTAGCTCGTTCCAAATCTGCCATCACCATGTCCATTTCATCCGATCTATAAAAAAAAAATACAACACACACACACACACACACACACACACCACAGCAACAACAAACAAATAAATTAAAGTTGATAATTTAAATATAATCAACAGAATTTTAAAATGTGTAAAAGCCAGAGGGAATATAAAAACTTCTCAGTTTACAGCAATATGCTTCTTTCTTGTTTGAAATATGAATGATGAAAAATAACGACAGTAATCTCAACATAGAATAATCTCATTTCTAAATGTTGCCTTCTGAATTGTCTGTGACAGATACCTGACTGTCTTTAAAAGATTCTAAATTGTTTTCAACAGAACTTAACTTCTTCAAATAGACTGTGAACTGCCTTTGGTAGAGAATTGTTTGTTTATAACAGATACTTAAATGTCTTCAGATTCTAAACTGTCTTCAAAAGATAATTATTTTGAAAACGATTGTGAATTGTATCCAACACATACTTATTTCTTTATAACATATTCTAAATGTCTTCAACAAATTCTTGTCTTCAAACAGAATCTGAATTGTCTTCAACAGACACTTGCTTACAAAAGATTTTTAAATGCCTTCAACAAATTCTTAATTGTCTTCAATCAGATTCTTAATTGTCTTCAAACAGATTCTTAATTGTGTTCATACAGAATCTTAACTGTTTTCAACAGATGTTTAAATGTCTTTAACAGTTTCTGAATTGTTCATAAATTGTTTAATGTGGTTCAACAAATTATCTTCAACATATTCTTAACCATCTAAAGAGATTCTTAAATGTCCTATATAGACTTTTAACTGTCTTCAAGAAAGTCTTAACTGTCATTAACAATTTTTTAAATTGCCTTCAAGAAATTTTCAACTGTCTTCAAAACACTTGCTTAATTAAGAGAAGTATGTGTGAGAAAAACAAACTTATCAAACAGTAAACAATACATTAAATAATATATATAATGTGAGAAAGAGAACTCACATGACTCAAAACACATATTTCAAACAGCTAAAATTAACAACATGCAATTTCCACAAACAAGATATATCTATGAAATCTGTAGAATGAACACAAAGTGTTATTATCAATTCATTAACACAATTGAAATAAGAAATGAATACACTGTTTCCACTACACCCCCCCTCACTCTCCCACCTTGTTTTGATTCTATCATTAGCAATGGTGTAGAGAGGTGGGATGGGGTGGGGTAAAAGGAACAAAAGTGTAGGTGAGCAGAGGAGGTAAAGTTATTCTTTCTGAGTGCAGATGAAATGTACTGTAGATGTGCTTGGTGCTGGAGGAACATTAATCACTGTCGATGTCTTGCATAAGGCAGACATTCTATCAACTCCAAACAATCACGGCTTTCATTGCTCCCCTCGTTGTATCTAACATCTATTCACATTCTTTCCTTGTCATTATTAAACTGTATGTGTGACATGAACCCATTTAGCTAAAGTAGATGCATGAGGAGGGTGGGGAGGAGTGGGAAAGGGGTGGTGGTGATATACATGATAAATATAGTTCTTGACAATTAGCGGCAAAACAGCCTTTTCTCTACTTTTTTTTTTAATGCGGAATGAGATTTCGAGAAATGTGACATAGGTAAGCTTTGACTTCTTCCATTTTTCCTTTCTCATCTATCAGAAATGACTCTTGTCCCTTCATCATTCTCAATTGTAGCTGTAGATTTGTTTTGTCACATGCACCCTGTTATAACAGCAAGGCATTAGCATAATTGACACTCTCCTCCAGCACTGAACGGGATGTGAATCTAGTTAATTAAAACTACAAGGTTGAGGGAAAAAAACAAGTTCCTAAAGCAGCCCCTGTTAACCTAGTTAAAACTAAAACCGTCTACTGCGGACAGTACTTTGTACCGAAACAAGTTACAATAAGAGGCTCGTGTTAAATCTAGTAAAACTAAGACATGTTTATATATTGGGCAATAAAGATAAAAGTTCCTTTGTACCAAAACAAGTTACAGTAAGACGCAGTGTGAAATCTAGTAAAACTAACTAAGAAATGTTTATATACTGGGCAATAAAGATAAAAGTTCCTTTGTACCGAAACAAGTTACAGTAAGATGCAGTGTGAAATCTAGTAAAACTAACTAAGACATGTTTATATATTGGGCAATAAAGATAACAGTTCCTTAGGGTTAGCTCTTATTACTATTAAATTTATTTAACTAAAACGTGTCTACTTTGCACATTACTTCATACAGGTACAACTTGCTAAAGAATGGCTCCTGTAAAATTTAGTTAACTAAAACGTGCCTACCTTGCACATTACTTCATACAGGTACAACTTGCTAAAGAATGGCTCCTGTAAAATTTAGTTAACAAAAAAATGTGCCAGGCTGCGGTCTCGCAGGCATAATCTAACGGGTGTCTCACGCCAAATCTAACTTGTCATGGCAATATTTTTGTAGAGACAAAGATCTATTTCTAAAATGAATGACTCGTTTTAAATCTAGGTAACAAAAACTATGCCTAGCTCGAGCACTACAGACAAGATTTTAAGAGCTGGCCCATGTTAGACATACCTGGCCTATGCTAAATCTAGCTAACAAAAACTATACCTAGCTTGAGCACTACAGACAAGATTTTAAGAGCTGGCTAAGTTTAAATGTAGGGGTTGGTCTGAGTTGAAACTACTAATTAAAACCGTGTTCGGCTTGGAGAACTACTACTTATTAATAAGTAGTATAGCAATTCTCTGATAACTACCGCAGTTAATGCCATGCGTGTTCAACAAGTATATTTATTGGCAGTTTATTGTCATGTTGGGTGCTTAACTATATGACATGTTATGGTGAGGCATGTGTTGAACTATTATTACGTCATGATATGCTGTATGATTGTCCTGAACATGTATTCGTCAGTCGCCTGTTATTACGTCATATGCTGTATGATTGTCCTGAACATGTATTCGTCAGTCACCTGTTATTACGTCATATGCTGTATGATTGTCCTGATCATGTATTCGTTAGTCGCCTGTTATTACGTCATATGCTGTATGATTGTCCTGATCATGTATTCGTTAGTCGCCTGTTATTACGTCATATGCTGTATGATTGTCCTGAACATGTATTCGTCAGTCGCCTCTTACTCCAACCCCCAAATGCTACATTGTTTAATGATAGCAAACAAAGACTTGTGTAGCCGCCATATTTATTTTCTTTACTTCGCACTCCCACCCTTACGAATAACAAATAATAACAATTGCATCAATGAAAATTGAACAGTAGTTCTTAATACACTTAAAATTATAATCTTGACAGAGGTCCTCAGTAAATTTGGATAAATGTATATGACGAGGTACACCTGCTACTTATTATTTCTCTCACATCCCAAGACGAAATGCTGGAGTGTTAGCTGACAGTCCCCATAAGAACAGTGATAATTCAAATGCTGAGGGCGGGGGGGAGGGGGAAGGGAGTCATCCGGCGAACAAAATAAAGATGCGCTGTCGTGAATTGGGCGTGACGACATCGCAACCTGACTACATTGTCTCAAGGGGCCGATCTATTTATAATCATCACCCGTCATGGCGGCAGTCATTACACATTCGCGACATCAATCACGTGACCCTGAATGGCCGCTGCTGACAAGTGCCAAAATCCGTGAAGGTGACTTGCAACTCGGGGAGGGATTAAAGTATTTGATAGAACAATTGGGAGCCGAGCCGATGGCTTGTTGCCAGTTAGACAGACGAGCGGTGAAAGCAGATCTTGATATGTTTGAAGAGGTGGAGGTTGCCTGTGGGTGTTCAGAAGTCATCGCTGTCGTTCCACCCACACACGTCATCAAACATCACAGCGTCTTTCGTTGCCGTTCTCTTCAGGTGCTCGTCGGAATATATTAACAACAATATTATAAGGTCATTAATTACGAAACTAATTACAGAAACAGAGCGTAAACAAGCGATGGCAGATTTTAAAAAAGTAATCAAACTAAATAACTGAACACTGTAAACACGTCATGAGACCAAAATAGATTTTATGAAGCAATCAACGTTAAATGACCGATAATTGTAAACAAGTCAGAGTCTTTCTCCTAAAATTTCCAAATTTAAAGCGTTGACGTTTTGATCAATCTAGATATTTATCAAAATCTTCATCTCCATGGTTACTGTTAATGAACATGTATGAATGTTGTGATGAAGCGATCCAGCTATTGGTAATTGAATACAAACTTTTAATTTATACAGCAGTCTTAAAGTCACGGTTTCAATAACGCCACAAAGTATTTTTTATTTTTCTTGCTTTAAATGTACTAAATTAATAATAAACAAATACCTTGAATTGTTATTTCATATTTTTTTTACTTTTCTTGCTTCAAATATGCCAAACTAATAAACAACTACCTTGAGATGTTATTTCATATATTTTACTTTTTTTTTTTTATCACCCTCATCCCTACATAGTTCAAACGCGGATCTGCCTTAACCTCAAGTCTCGTCAAGTAAGAGCCGGAAGTCGGTACAAAAACGTGGATCGTCAAGTATGACTCGGAAGTCGGGACAAAAACGTGGATCTGCCTTATCCTCAAGTCTCGTCAAGTCAGAGCCAGGAGTCAGGACAAAACAAATGTGGATCTGCCTTAACCTCAAGTCTCGTCAAGTCAGAGCCAGGAGTCAGGACAAAACAAATGTGGATCTGCCTTAACCTCAAGTCTCGTCAAGTCAGAGCCAGGAGTCAGGACAAAACAACTGACTCCACAGCCCTGATAAAAACTAGTGTGAAAAGAAGGCGATCTATATCTTACTATAATATGACTGACTACCCAAAACATGCAGAGAGAAAGTAAAATAAAATACACCAATGAAACCAAACACCCCTCTAACCAACTTGTTACCAGGAAGTGTAGTTCTCTCTCTCATTCACATGCTCTAGCCAAAAAACAATACAAAACACAAACTTCATATCTGACCAAGAGTAGAAATAGTCTCACAAAAACGAAAAGAAAAAATCAAATAAACAACTCCAACGCCATTTCTACATTCACCCCTTGGTCCCGATCGAAGTTGCCTATGACCACCACCCCCCCCCCAGGTAAAATTGCAAACTCGTCCATTGGTAGCAACAACAGACCACACCAGGTCGAGCACTGGAAATTCGCCTGTTTGACCACACAGATACAGAGCTAGAAATTCGCCTGTTTGTAGCAAAAACTGACCACACAGATACAGAGCTAGAAATTCGCCTGTTTGTAGCAAAAACTGACCACACAGATACAGAGCTAGAAATTCGCCTGTTTGTAGCAAAAACTGACCACACAGATACAGAGCTGGAAATCAATGAACGGATTCAAATCCAGCATTTTCAGATCAATGAACCGACTAGTTCAAAAGCAGCAATTACAAATCAATAAACTGGGACCGATAGATTTTTGGATCAATGAACTTCGTGTTCAAATCCAATACTTTCCTGATCAATGATAAGGGAAAGTTAGAATCAAATCCAGTATTTTTAGATCAATAAACAAAGAATTCCAACATTTTTAGATTCAATGAACAGGAACCGACAGGTACAAATCCAACATTTTTCAGATTAATGAGCCTGGTAGGTCAAAATCAAATTCAACATGTTTTAGATCAACGAACAGGTAAAGTCAGAATCAAATCCAACACTTATAGATCAATGAACAAGGAATTCCAACATTTTTAGATCAATGAACAGGGACCGACATGTTTAAATCCAATAATTTTTTTAGATCAACGAACAGGGAAAGAATCAAATCCAATATTTTTAGATCAATAACAGAAAGTCAGAATCAAATCCAATATTTTTAGATCAATAACAGAAAGTCATAATCAAATCCAACATTTTTAGATAAATGAACAAGGACCGTCCGGCAAATTTCAGACAATGGAACATTTTACGATCAATGAACACTGGTTAAATGCAAGCAATTAAATAAATTAAATTAATTTTAAAGAATTAAAGTAAATAAATCTCTGCCAGTAGAGAAACAATTTTGTTTCTAAGTAGAGGCTGGGTGTAGATAGAATGCGCTTCGATCTTACTGAAGTGTATGTCTTTCTTATTTATCTATGGAGTTTTGTATCACGGCTTTCTTATTTATCTATGGAGTTTTGTATTACGGCTTTCTTATTTATCTATGGAGTTTTGTATTTATCTATGGAGTTTTGTAGCACGGCTTTCTTATTTATCTATGGAGTTTTGTAGCACGGCTTTCTTATTTATCTATGGAGTTTTGTAGCACGGCTTTCT
Organism: Sinotaia quadrata; assembly: GCA_028829895.1. Taxonomy (NCBI): domain Eukaryota; kingdom Metazoa; phylum Mollusca; class Gastropoda; order Architaenioglossa; family Viviparidae; genus Sinotaia; species Sinotaia quadrata. The sequence continues at coordinate 96,456,307 of CM054183.1, read as the reverse complement.
TATTTATCTATGGAGTTTTGTATTTATCTATGGAGTTTTGTAGTACGTCTTTCTTATTTATCTATGGAGTTTTGTAGCACGTCTTTCTTATTTATCTATGGAGTTTTGTAGTACGGCTTTCTTATTTATCTATGGAGTTTTGTATTTATCTATGGAGTTTTGTAGTACGGCTTTCTTATTTATCTATGGAGTTTTGTAGCACGGCTTTCTTATTTATCTATGGAGTTTTGTATTTATCTATGGAGTTTTGTAGTACGTCTTTCTTATTTATCTATGGAGTTTTGTAGCACGTCTTTCTTATTTATCTATGGAGTTTTGTAGTACGGCTTTCTTATTTATCTATGGAGTTTTGTAGTACGGCTTTCTTATTTATCTATGGAGTTTTGTATTTATCTATGGAGTTTTGTAGTACGGCTTTCTTATTTATCTATGGAGTTTTGTAGCAGACAGAATGCACTTCGATCTTACATACGTACACAACCTTGTATTAATCTATAGCGCTTTGTAGCTGGTAGCAGCATACGTACACAACCTTGTATTAATCTATAGCGCTTTGTAGCTGGTAGCAGCATACGTACACAACCTTGTATTAATCTATAGCGCTTTGTAGCTGGTAGCAGCTTACGGTTCCTCCTTATTTTCTTGAGGCGTTGACTGGACTGGAGATGGTTACTTGATGGTCAAAATGATATTTAAAAAGACAAAACAATTCCTCTGGTAGGATTGAAGATGTCCAACATTCCTCTGACAGGAAGCAGCTCGACTCCGTGAAAGTGTTAAGAGAAGCCAATTAGAGTTAAGAGAGGCCAAAAAGAATTAAGAGAAGCCAAAAAGAGTTAAGAGAGAGGCCAAAGAGTTAAGAGAAGCCAAAAAGAGTTAAGAGAGAGGTCAAAGAGTTAAGAGAAGCCAAAAAGAGTTAAGAGAAGCCAACTAGAGTTAAGAGAGGCCAAATAGAGTCAAGAGAGGCCAAAAATAGTTAAGAGAGGCCAAAAAGTGTTAAGAAAGATAAAAAAGAGTTAAGAGAGTCATGATGATGGTGTTCAGGTTACTGCAAATACAAAATCAGGGTTAGGGTTCTCTATGTGCATGACGTATTTTAACAAATTAACTCAGTTCTGATTACTTAAAATACACAATTAGGCTTCGGGTTAGGGTTCTATACCTGATGCAACTTTAAAGTTGTAACGAACGTCTTAAAATTAACTCTACCGGAGTGTGTATATGAAATATAATTTGGACAGCAGAGAATGGGTTAAAATTAGAACATACTTGAGAATGGGTTAATATGAGCAGAAATGTGATTCTGAAACATGCACCAGGTCATATTATTTTACACTATTTAAATTTGCCATCTATCAATTGTCATCAGCTATTTTGTGCAAAAACGTGTAATGTATTGGTCAACAAGCGCACCGAATTGAGACGACCAAATCACAAGATAAATATTATTTGGTGGCAAGATTTGAACGCCAGACTGCCGAAGGAAAGACATGTACGAGCCTGGCCATCTATGTTACCGACTCACCACAAGGTCATTTAGTGCATGGCCACAATATAAAACTTCTCTTAGCGCATGGCCACAATATACAACTTCTCTTAGTGCATGGCCACAATATAAAACTTCTCTTAGTGCATGGCCACAATATACAACTTCTCTTAGCGCATGGCCACAATATACAACTTCTCTTAGTGCATGGCCACAATATAAAACTTCTCTTAGTGCATGGCCACAATATAAAACTTCTCTTAGCGCATGGCCACAATATACAACTTCTCTTAGCGCATGGCCACAATATACAACTTCTCTTAGTGTATGGCCACAATATACAACTTCTCTTAGTGCATGGCCACAATATACAACTTCTCTTAGTGTATGACCACAATATACAACTCTTTACAGGTCGTTTACCGCCCTTCTCTCTCTCTCTCTAACCCCCCCCCAACCTCCCCTCCCCCACTTTCCAACGCGACATTGCACAATCAATATTCCAGTGAAAACAACAGAGCAATTGAATATCAGTCAAGCGTGAAAGACCTGACAGGTGAAGGCTTCCGGAAAGACTGGCTTGAAACAAAGCCCATATTTATTCCTCGGTAAGGTACAGGTTAAAGGTTAAAGGTTCTGAGATGGAAATTACCCAAGTATGAGCATTCTTTATTTGAGGCGAGCGCAGATGATAAACGAAAGATGTTTTGATCTATTTAACACATTTCCTCCCCGCTCTGGGTAAGGTCCTAACGAAATAAGGGATTTTTAAAGAGGAAGAGGTTAGGTGTAAGAATTCGGCATTACTCTGAAAGGGGGGTGGGGGAATCGAACAGATCTGACAAAAACATCTTCCCTAATATGTATGTATATCTTTGTGTATGTTTGACGTCAGTGAAGAGTGTATGGCTTTAGTTGGACACTCTTTAGCCCAGTCGGACAGCAGAGATCTTAGGACATTTCAAACCCGGAATATGGGTGACGTCATAAATCTGAATACATATCAGTCTGTCTCTGCCTTCAACAAGGTGCGTCAAACATAAGCTCCAAATCACGGCAATGAAATCTTAAGCGCTTGTGTCGGTATTTTGTTAAACAATAAGAAAGCAAAGATCTTAGTTCAGATTTAACTATGGGAAGCCAAACAACAAAAATCTCTGAGCAGTTTTAACTCTTATGTTGGTGTGTCAAATATTACCATAGGCCAAGATTTTTGTACTGTTTTGGCTTTGTGTGTTTATGAAGAAGCGAGTTTACCTAATGCTGCGTCACACATCAATAAAAAAAAAAAAGATTTTAGTACAGATTTCAATTTCTGTATGGATGATGCGAGTCACTTGCAAACGGCAAGACTTGTCTATGTAGAAGACTAAATGCAGAGGCTGTAGGTTGGTGTGACGTCAAAAAAAAAAAAACCCGCGCAAAATCTTTAGTACAGTTTCTATGTGTTGGGGATGGGAGGTGGCGATAGGGTGTGTGTGTGAAGATTAGCAAAATAATTAAAGTGGAAATTAAAAACTAAATAAAGTATCTTTTTTTCTTTTTTTCTTTTAAATTTTAAATCTGATATATGTTATTTCATTTCTCTTCCTGCCGTGTTGGAAATCCAGGCCGAAAGTCGCGAAACAGGCAGTAAAGTAATGATAAGCATAAAAAGGTTATTTTCCTTCTTTTCTTTTTTTCCCTTTTTATATAAAAAAAGTACACATCACCATTATATTCCATTATATTTTCTGGCGACTGTTGAAATGCACATCGAAGGAATGGCCAAGGTGAAACATTATTTACAAGAATGAAAACCTTCATGTACCGTTACTCCATAAGCCAGGCAAGGAAATGATTCGCCAAATATACGGGCGGATTTAAACGAACGCACGGATTTAAAGGAACGCGCGGATTTAAAGGAACGCACGGATTTAAATGAACGCGCGGATTTAAAGGAACGCGCGGATTTAAACGAACGCGCAGATTTAAACGAACGCACGGATTTAAACGAACGCACGGATTTAAAGAGAGATGTCTTTGATGACGCACTTGTTCGGTCATAACAATTTCTGGATCGATGTGAAGTACTATTATTTTAATACATTATGAGGGAAGATTTATGTCTAAGTTCTTCTGATTAAGTATAGTATGAAAAACAAAGAAACATTTCAATAAAAATTTAGGATTAAGTCCTGTCTATGTAACATACTTTCTGCACGTTTAGTTCATCTTACGATAAAAGTAATATACTGTCTACATACGTCACAAGTAATGTCTACCAACCACGTCATGTCTACTTACGTAACAAATAATGGAATGTCTACTTACTGTATATTTTGACCGCTGGTAGACAATGGATCATATTACAACTTACTGCAATAATTCAACATATCTGTACATTTAAAGTGACAGAAATGATATGCTGTTTGACACAAGTGCATAAAAAACCCTAATGACATGTTTGCTATATAATGCCATTCACTTTCCACTGCTAGTAGTTAAGTCATGCGATCTTACGAAAGGAAGGATAATGTGTTTAGAGCATAAGAAAAGCTTCCCTCTCAAAAGACAATTTTGTCATTCTTCTCCATCTTCCTGAGAAGCGAAACATATCTATTTTAGCCTATCAATTGTTGGAATACCATGCAATGAAGGAAGTCACTTGCTAACCAAACTTAATTTGTGAAAAATTGTATTTTTAATTATTATTATTTTTTTTTAAATGAGAAAAAATTAATTGAGGTCTAAGAACAAAATATTTTTGTGAAATCCAGTCAGTTCAAACAAATACTTCCGTAACAATAAGTTGTTTTTCTTTTAAAAAAAAAAAAGTCTGCATGTCAATAAAAATTGCATTTCCAAAAATATATGCTGATTAATTAGGCGCTCATATACAGATTTGATCGTATGGGTCAACTAGATAGTTTAACGATTCCGAATATCTTTTCATAACAGACACAAGTACTGTGTTTATATGGGGTAGCCTGATGGTTTACCTCCCCCACCAACACTTTTCATAACAGACACAAGTACTGTGTTTATATGGGGTAGCCTGATGGTTTACCTCCCCCACCAACACTTTTCATAACAGACACAAGCACTGCGTTCATATGGGGTAGCCTGATGGTTTACCTCCCCCACCAACACTTTTCATAACAGACGCAAGCACTGTGTTCATATGGGGTAGCCTGATGGTTTACCTCCCCCACCAACACTTTTCATAACAGACGCAAGCACTGTGTTTATATGGGGTAGCCTGATGGTTTACCTCCCCCACCAACACTTTTCATAACAGACGCAAGCACTGTGTTTATATGGGGTAGCCTGATGGTTTACCTCCCCCACCAACACTTTTCATAACAGACGCAAGCACTGTGTTTATATGGGGTAGCCTGATGGTTTACCTCCCCCACCAACACTTTTCATAACAGACGCAAGCACTGTGTTTATATGGGGTAGCCTGATGGTTTACCTCCCCCACCAACACTTTTCATAACAGACGCAAGCACTGTGTTTATATGGGGTAGCCTGATGGTTTACCTCCCCCACCAACACTTTTCATAACAGACACAAGCACTGTGTTCATATGGGGTAGCCTGATGGTTTATTCCCCCCCCCCCAACACTTTTCATAACAGACACAAGTACTGCGTTCATATGGGGTAGCCTGATGGTTTATTCCCCCCCCCCCCCCAAACACTTTTCATAACAGATACAAGCTGTGTATTGTCCTACTACTTTGGTCAATAATACAAGTTTCAGATAAAGCGCAGCAGCGATTATGAAACAATGACCAGTTTGGGACAAATTGCCATTACCAAAATATCAGATTTGGCAAGGGGAGAGCTGCCTTTATCAATCAGTGCCAGTCTTGGATAAGGCAGAATTGCCATTACCAAAATATCAGATTTGGCTAGGGGAGAGCTGCCATTATCAATCAGTGCCAGTCTTGGATAAGGCAGAATTGCCATTACCAAAATACCATATTTGGACATGGTCGAGTTGACATTATCAATCAGTGCCAGTCTTGGACAAGGCAGAATTGCAATTACCCAAACTGGACAAGGCAGAACTGTCATTACAGAATACATACAGTAGCCATTAACTTCTGAAAACAACCAATTACACTTCAGAAAAACATAACAAAAAAGAAGTGCAATTCAAGCTTATGACTTATCAATGAATGCAGTAATATATTTAAATGAATTCTTGCATTACTTTGTTTAGGACACAGGTGTACAATTTGTCGGATGGTATAAATTTAAGACAATAAGAGAATATACAAGTGACACTTTTATCTACACACTGCCAATGAATAAGACAATCTATACAAAATCAGGTTCTTTGATACATAGAAATTTCTGTTTATAAGCGGAATTTTATTTCTCAGTTTTCATGTTGCTTCAAACATTGTTACAGACGTGTGGAAAAATCTAAGGGATATAACTGTGTTTGTCAGCATTTTGACAAACCATAATTCCATCTCGAAAACATGCACATACATACACACAAATTAAAAAATAAAATAAAGATTTTTGGTATGCGTAACCCAACATTGTTGAATGATGTGAAAATTATATTGATGCAATAATGTATTAATAATATCTCTATTAAGACTGAATTTACTGAATGTTAGATATTCAAAGCAAGTGCATTTAAGAAAGAACAAACCCATCCATCCCACACTCAGAACATGATTATTCATTCATGGCACTACCAAACACTGAAGAAATGGTGGTCATTCATTCATTCATGGCACTACCAAACACTGAGGAGATGGTGGTCAGACATTTATGGCACTACCAATCACTGAGATGGTGATCAGACATTCATGGCACTACCAATCACTGAAGAGATGGTAATCAGACATTTATAGTACAACCTCTCAAGTTGTAGCTGAATACAGGATATTGAACTTTCTATTTTCAGTAAAGGAAAATATTCAACAATTGTGTGTAACTAATACTCACTTGGCCGATGTTGCTTCATCGTATTTGGACTTGACCTCAAACAGTTCAGACTGAACAGTTTCAAAAGCTGCAACAAGAAGGAGACAGACAAGCATTAAACAGTTCAGACTGAACAGTTTCAAAAGTTGCGGCAAGGCAACAGTCAGGCACCAAACAAATTTTCTACATTTGCAAGCTGAATGTAAACATTCAAATTAACATGTAATAGATTTTTTTTTTTAAATTAAACTTATGCAGAAGCCAAAGGACTGCCTTTATTCATTTACATGCTCACAAATCTTCAAAAATTCCCATTTAAAAAAAATGCAAGTGAAGACCCACTCTTGTTTGATCAAAAATAAAACAGTGACGGGAAATTATTGATCTGTCAGCCACATATTGACTCATGCATCTAGAAAATCATTTGATATTTGATTTAATGTTTAATGAAAGTCAACAATAGAATTATATCTTTACAGATATGGGAATGGTTTGGGGGGGGGGGGGGAGAGAACAAACAAAAAAAACATGATACATCAGCCAATATATCAAAACTCTTTTCTGGGAAACAGTTGGTATGGTCTGAGTTAGAAATTGAAAGAGATGATATTAACCAATAAAAAAAAAAGCTAACACCAATGAATGGTAGGTGCTGATTAACCAATGGAAAGAGTTGTCACTGATTCACACAAACACACATATGTAAATATAATTTTTCAAAGAATAAATATAGATTTATCAATCAACAAAACTAAATTCTTATTAATGTAAATAAGGTTCAAACATAAAAATAAGGAAAACAATAACAACTAAAAAAGCTTACTTGTCCACATATTTACACTGATTTGTGCACAATTTAAGAATATATTACTTTTGTCAACAAAACTTTCATTTAAGACATACTTTGTATCAGCACATTTCATCTTTCAGAACATAATTTATCTCTCAGAGCACAGTTACCCCTCACAACACACTATACACCCTTTCACACTTCTCAAATGCATGTCACTTCTTACAACATATTTTAACTATTTACAGCATATTCACCTTTCACAACTTATTTGATCTCTTTACAACATACTTTATCTCTCATAACACATTTCACTTCTTCATAATTTGTTTAACCTTTTCACAGCATGTATCACTCCTTAAGCACATTTAATCTCTCATAACACATTTCACCTCTTCATAAAACATATTTTATCTTATACAACATAATTCACCTCTAACAACATATTTCAGTTCTTACAACAAATGTCACCTTTTAAAATATATTTCACATGTGTACAACAAACTTCACTTCATAAAATGTATTTCAACTTTCAGACGTCTCAATTTTCAATAAGCACTAATTTGGCAGGCAGTCTTTGAATTATGAAAATATTTTAAAATAAAATTATGTCCAGCTGTTTGGTTGTTTCATTATGAACTACAGAGCCATCTCGTAACAAAATGATGTCTAACTGTTTGCTTATTGTATTAAAGCACCAGAGAGCTGAAAAAATTCTTTCAACTTCATCAACTCTACTAAAGTAGATACCCACAACTTTCAAGCTGATGTTTGCTGTTTTATTTAAGCTGACATTAAGTAATTTTAGTAAGATGATAGTTTTGTTAAGTACTAGATAAATGGCATACATGCTCTGATGTTCGTCAAATCTATCATGATGACACTTTAAATTTGTGCTATGATAAAGTTAGCAGTTAAAGTGAGGGTATAATTATTATTTTTATTAAGCACCAGATAGCTGACATATAGGGCTCTGATATATTTATTATCTATTTATCAAACGGTGAATGGCTCACTTAATTTCTGATATTTAGCATTTTTATAAAGTTGAAGAACTGATATTTAGCAGTTTTATTAAGGTGAAGAGTTGATGTTTAGAAGTGTTATTAAGGTGAAGAGTTGATATTCAGTAGTGTTATTAACATGAAGAGTTGATATTCAGTAGTGTTATTAACACGAAGAGCTGATATTTAGTAGTGTTATTAACATGAAGAGCTGATATTTAGTAGTGTTATTAACACGAAGAGCTGATATTCAGTAGTGTTATTAACACGAAGAGCTGATATTTAGTAGTGTTATTAACACGAAGAGCTGATATTCAGTAGTGTTATTAACACGAAGAGCTGATATTTAGTAGTGTTATTAACACGAAGAGCTGATATTTAGTAGTGTTATCAAGAATAGTTGACATGTTGGTGCTGCCCGTTTGTCAGGTAGTAGTCAACATTAAAAAAAAAAAATAAAGATGTTCTTGAACATGAGAAGAAAAAAACGAGTGAAGAAAACGGAGTAGTGATAGCGTCTTAAACAAGAAAGACAATCACCTCTGCAACAGGTTCTCAACTTGCATGTCGCGTGCAAAAGTGTTTGTGGCCGATGACGGATAAAGAAGAGTTAAATCCATTACCCGTGCCGTACACGCTGGCAGGCTGTCAGTGTGACGACCGCAGAGCTGACAGACCGCGAGCCCATAAATTCATAATGAATACTTGACAAGCCCTCTTCTGTCTCACTGGCATCAATAAAACACACCGAAAGCAACTGTCCTCATTTTCAGATTCCTTCGCTACCACCGTGACGTTCTATCACCGACTTTCCAATCTTCACCATGTCCACTAAATTAAGTTGACGTTGAACCACCAACTTTTCCATCTTCACCATGTCCACTAAATTAAGTTGACGTTGAACCACCGACTTTCCCATCTTCACTAAATTCATGATGACACTGAGCCACCAACTGTTCAATTTTCGACATGATTATTGACATGACGTTCTGACACCAACTTTCTCCAATATTCATTGTTTTTCTTTCCAGTTCTCCTTTATTACAGTCACTAAGTGAACTGACATTTCATCTCAAATTTCCAGTTCTCCTTTATTACAGTCACTAAACGAACTGACATTTCATCTCAAATTTCCAGTTCTCCTTTATTACAGTCACTAAACGAACTGACATTTCATCTCAAATTTCCAGTTCTCCTTTATTACAGTCACTAAGTGAACTGACATTTCATCTCAAATTTCCAGTTCTCCTTTATTACAGTCACTAAACGAACTGACATTTCATCTCAAATTTCCAGTTCTCCTTTATTACAGTCACTAAGTGAACTGACATTTCATCTCAAATTTCCAGCCTTACAAATCTACACTAGACAACTTCTAACTTGAAACTCAAAACTAAAGTTTCTATCTTTGCCAGTCCTCACCATTGACATTCATTCTATCACCAACTTATCAGACTTTCTACAAAGCAAGCAATCAGTTTTCTTCAGTGACCTTCTACCACCAACTTATCATACTTTCTATTTTTTTTTCTACAAAGCAAGCAATCATAACTACAGTGACCTTCTACCACCAACTTATCAGATCTTTCCAATGTTTTCTTCAGCCAATAAAGTTGTCCTCGACACCACCCTACAGCTTACTGTATCATACTCCAACGTATGAACCTGACCTTAAAGTCGTGTATATAAAATCTTACTGCATCATAGTTTTCTTCAATATATGAACCTGAAAGTCGCCAAGTCATTGGTATACCTTAATCAATTGAATTTATATTCGCGTAGAACACTTACTAAACAATCCCAATTCAAGTGGAAATAACTTATTTTTTTTCAACAGCACGTTCACACTCGACACTACGAGTTTCCTCCCAACTTTATCTTTTCATTACAGCTCGCCCCCCCCCCCCCCCCAACCGCGAGATAGACTTAAACATTCCATCCAAGAAACAATTAATTCCCCTCATTTAAAGGAAAATATTCAAGTGCTTAGACAACATTTATTATACCTGTCGTAAACTGTACATATATATTTCTCAAACATGGGGGGCGGGGTGTTGGTGTTGGGTGAATAGAACAATTTCATGTCACGCAGGAAACGGTAGGTCAAAGAACAATTAATGAGATAAGTTGTGTTGTGTGTGTGTGTGTGTGTGTGTGTGTGTGTGTGTGTGTGTGTGAGAGAGAGAGAGAGAGAGAGAGAGAGAGAGAGAGAGAGAGAGAGAGAGAGAAAGTAGATTGAGACAGAAAGAAACTGTATTCCAAACTCGAAGCACCAAGTAATAGTAATATTACACTTACCCGTCTAGCATAGTCATGAGAGAACCTGTTGTTAGCACTAAATATTCACTGATAGTAACATTACACTTGCGTCGATGAGAGAACCTTATTGTTAGCACTACACACTCACTAATCCACAATTTTCCTGAACATATAGGTCAAATAGTGTGCGCGTTGCCAAACTGTTATGAAAATAGATTTTTGTGGTCAACTTCCGGTTTTCATTGTTCTCGTTATAATCTCACAACGAATCATTCTTATTTACTACTGCTTTGAAAGCTATAAAGCTATAAAGTAAATTCGTATTTACTACTGCTTTGAAAGCTATAAAGTAAATTCGCATTTACTACTGCTTTGAAAGCTATAAAGCTATAAAGTAAATTCGTATTTACTACTGCTTTGAAAGCTATAAAGCTATAAAGTAAATTCGTATTTACTACTGCTTTGAAAGCTATAAAGCTATAAAGTAAATTCGTATTTACTACTGCTTTGAAAGCTATAAACGATGAAAAGAAACACTGGAATGCAATGTGCAGTGCGTGGATGCACACAAAACTTAAGAAAATTAAAAGAGGCATTAAATCAATCTTGTTTTGAACGTTTTCCAATCAAGTGTTGTGACTGTCAATGTTATGCACCCTTTGCTTTCCATCGAATGCCATTGGAGCCAGACCTCGAGACATTGGTTGTCTGCTGTCCAGGGATAAGAAATCCTCCTCATAGTGTTTATGGATGCTCTTTTCATTTGACCGCTATGAAACTTAGCGTTGACACCTCCTTACCAGAGTTATATGTTGGTTATGAAAGAAAGCTATGAAACTTAGCGTTGACACCTCCTTACCAGAGTTATATGTTGGTTATGAAAGAAAGCTATGAAACTTAGCGTTGACACCTCCTTACCAGAGTTATATGTTGGTTATGAAAGAAAGCTATGAAACTTAGCGTTGACACCTCCTTACCAGAGTTATATGTTGGTTATGAAAGAAAGGTACAAAAGTGTCGAGCGCTATTGAGTGTCTAGGTACAATGTCTAGGTACAATGTCGTTTGCTGCAAATACCTATATAAGCTATACCAGTAAAAATTGGAAAAAGAAAGTCATCTCATGAAGGGTGCGGCAATTCTTACTCATATGATCGTCTCCTCAATATTATCTTTTTTGTGATGCCACGTCATTTTCAATTTTATGTTGTTGTTGACGGGAAATTCCTCAGAAATAAATTCATAAAACCGGAAGTGGATCCCCAAAACTAGAGGATTTACAAATACATGTACCATCGACCTTAACATATTAAGGCCGGAAAAGTTGTGGAAAATAAATATTACACATTATATCTTGCAAAGCTGTCGTAACTCAGAGGCAGCAATAACTATTTCTTACAATCACGCTTCACACAGTAAGATACACTTCACAGTATACTACTTTTTACATAGTCAATCAAAAGGTAAACAACTGTAAAAGAATGTAGAAATCCTGTGAAGGCAAACATCGACAAAACCAAACGTCTGGATAAATCATGTATAAATACACTGGTACAAATTATCCAATAAAAGATTATATCCTATCTTTGCATCAACCCAAGTATAAGACTGTACTAGCCATCACAACTAAAAATCAAGAAAATAAAAATGGTCAATAATGTATGAAAAATAATGATAAAGTATATTCACGGTAATTTGTTAGAGATAAACCGGTGTTTTAAAATGAAATAACCAAACATAATAGATAAAACATAAGTAGTTGGAAATTATTCATTTCGAAGGCGGCACATCTACCGTACAGATACGATTAAGTGAATATGTCAATGTAGGTTATCTAATACTTGCTGTTTCTTGTGAAGTCTTAAATTGTGGTGTACCGTACAGATATGATTAAGTGAATATGTCAATGTGGGTTATCTAATACTTGCTGTTTCTTGTGAGGTGTCTGATATCGAGGCTCACGAAGGTATGATGAAAAGCATCCTATTTAAAATTGCCGTCTTCATCTATCGATTACGTTTCAAAACAACAAAAAATGAAAGGTAAAAAAGAAATCTTATTTAGATGCCTATAACCAAGAGAACAGTTCAAGATTACACAAAAATACAAGTCCTAAGAGTTGTCTTTATTTATTATTTTTTCCTTCTACTCCACACCCAATCAAGTAAGGCAGGAGGAAGTAAGTTGCTAATCGTACCAAACAAATTTCTAAAGCAGACGACTCACTGCAGCTAACTCGCAGATTGTAGCAGTAATGGAAAGAATGTGTGATGAAATAACAGTGCATTTTACTCTATTTTTCTACTTCAGTTTCAGGTGAAGAAATAACTGCGTTTTACCCTCTATTTTTCTACTTCAGTTTCAGGTGATGAAATAACAGTGCATTTTAACCCTCTATTTTTCTATTTCAGTTTCTGGTGAAGAAATAACAGTGCATTTTACCCTCTATTTTTCTATTTCAGTTTCTGGTGAAGATGGAGATTAGGGAAAAATTAAGTGTACCAAATAAGGCATTATATGAAAGCACATAATGAAGGTTTCTGTGCTATTCATTAGATCTGTAGATAGATATGAAGCCCATAATGAGAACAAGATACTGTTCAAATTAACGACGTGCTGATCACTGCAAAAAGAGCATGACAATTACAATATTTATACTGGACCATTCATTTTATACCAAGAACAAAAATAAAATTCACCCTATATACTGTTCTTTTTGTAAAGAAGACCATTTCAAAAACAAAATGGTTTAGTTTTCATTATTACTTTTTCGACTTTATCATTTACAATTTAAATAAACAACTAATATTATTCTAATTTAAATTATGACCAGACACTGTCATTGTGCGTGCATGCACGCGCGTGTGTGTGTGTGTGTGTGTGTGTGTGTGTGTGAATGTGAGAGAGTCAAAGTGTGCTAAATATAGGTATACTATTTTAACCTAATCAGCTTAAGCTTTCTGCCATTGCGCAAAATAAAGCTAAAAACTCGGTTTCATTTATTGGACACGTCACCTGTAAATATTCAAAGTATTTTCCCGTTGTACATGAAAAGCCCACACTTACAACAACACGTCACCTGTAAATATTCAAAGTATTTTCCCGTTGTATATGAAAAGCCCACACTTACAACAACATAAAACTGTTGTCTGTAAATCTGGTTGACATAAAGCTGTCACGCACAATAACTTCAGTGCTGTAATGCATTGGTGAGCCAGGATCCAGCCAAGACTAGTCATGCCAAAGGTCAGAGAGCACATTCTTAAGACAACTGACACTTTGCATGCTTCAGAATTCCCTGGTTTACGAAGTTGATCATAAAGTCAGATAAACAGGTATTTTGTTTATCTACTTCCTGTAGTTGTTCAATTCCCCAAACAGTTATTTTAACGAGTGCAAAGTTCGAAAGAGAGAGAGGCGCTAAGAAAGGTCAAATGTGCCCATTAGAGCAGGGTCGAGAGGGTGTCTTATAACATCATCAGAAATGAAAAACTACTGTCTGACGGAACAATTCTAACACAAATTTTAATCGAAAATGTAAAGATGAACAACTACACTCTACCATAAAGTAAATAGTTGTTTCAAAATTCTGCCAGCTTCATCGGATATACAATTTCAGTAAATACAAGTGAAGTGGCAGACTGCAAGAATGGTTGAGCACTGAAAAAGTGCCCAGATCTATTGAGCTGATGACGGTATGTATCCCATAAAATCTCAAGATATCACGAAATGCACCCCCAAATGTGAAAATTTACTGATTTTGAAAGCTACAGATTAAATGAATAATGCATTCTCAAACGTATAAATTGATTGATTTTTGAAAGCTAAAGATTACATGAATAATGCATTCTCAAACGTATAAATTGATTGATTTTTGAAAGCTAAAGATTACATGAATAATGCATTCTCAAACGTATAAATTGATTGATTTTTGAAAGCTAAAGATTACATGAATAATGCACCCCAAATGTGTGTATTGATTACTTTGGGAAGTTAAAAGTTATATGAATAATGCACCCCAAATGTGTATTGATTGGTTTGGGAAGTTAAAAGTTATATGAATAATGCACCCCAAATGTGTGTATTGATTACTTTGGGAAGTTAAAAGTTATATGAATAATGCACCCCAAATGTGTGTATTGATTGGTTTTGAAAGTTTTAAGAAAAATTATGAACAGAATGCTTGCATTTCATAATCTGGGTGCCATATGTCAACTCAAATATCAGGGTCTGTCCTGCAGTATGTAAGTTCATACATCAGGGTTTATCCTGTAATATGTTATACCCTTTGCATGTCAGTATTGATATTAAGCAGTGTGTCAGTTGAAATAGCATATTTTATCCTGTAATGTGTTACATTAAATACCCTTTGCATGTCAGTATTGATATTATGCAGTATGTCAGTTGAAAAAGCATATTTTATCCTGCAGTATGTCAGCTGAAATAAATAGCAGGGTTCATTCATCCAGCAGCCTGTTGAAATGTCGGATATTTTGCGGTCGTCTTGGGGAAACATTCAGTCAAATGGATATCAGTGAGACAAGTATGAACAGTTTATTTCCTTTCACATATTGCAATTTCTTATAATTACAATACTCTTGAGCTCTACATTTTATCTTATTGTTTAACTGTACCAAGATCATCACCCATAAGGAATAACATGTATTGAATGTTATTAAATAAACAATATGAGATCTCTTAAACACTGACCATTAGGAGTGTGGTATTCTAGAGCTAGGATTTGAACTAAAAATGTTTCATAACCTGTTTAAACTGGTCAATGCTAGCGCTACAATTTTCCAGTCATGTGAAAATGTTACATCTGAATGTCAGTGAACTGTTGGTTTGGGAACGGTGCTTATGAAACAAAGACAATTACATTAATTATGTAAATGACACTGAGAGTAGTATTTCACTATGTGTGACAATAAAACTAAAATAGAGTAGCAATTCAGTCAGCAATGAATACAAAGTGTGCTGCTTGTTGCCTAGTGTTGTTTACTGTCAAATGTTGTTTACAGTCGAGAGTTGTTTACTGCCAATTGTTGTTTGTAATCTGTTTACTGTCCATTCTTGTTTACAGGCCAGAGTTGTTTACTGTCCTGTGTTGTTTGCTGTCATGTGCTGCTTACAGTCCAGTGTGGTTTGCAGTTCAGTGTTGTTTACTGTCCAATGCTGTTTGCAGTCCGGTGTTGTTCACAATCCAGAATTGTTTCCTGTGAAATGTTATTTTCAATCTAGTGTTGATTACTATCCAGATTTGTTAGTCAAGTGCTGTTTGCAGTCCAGTTTCATTTACTGTTGAATGAGTTCTGATTCTTCCTTTTTCCCCCTTAAGTAAGGCTAGGTGCTTAAACACAGTAAATTCAATACTTTATTCGGATATAGTTTTGAAAGAAAATGAATACATTACATTTTCATGTTAATTGAGACCTTATTCAGCTCAATGTTCAACTATTTAATTTAGAAGTATTTTTACTGTGACCATTGTAATGTAGAGTTATGCATCAAATAAATCCAAATAAGTATTCTATTTCTGGCACCAGCATATTTATTTTTCAAATTCTAATATTTTTATTATAATAAGTTATAGTGTATATGCACAATAATTTAGTTAAACAAACAAACATTAAGCTTCAAAATGCACCACTAAACAAACTTTTGGCCTCCAAATGCACTGCTAAATAAACATTTTGTCTCAAAATGCACTCAAAAACAAACTTTGTGGAGAAAAGAAATTGGGAGTGAAACAGGAATGCAAATCTGATATCAACACTGAGTATATCAAATCATAAAATGGTCTATACTAAACTGAAATAATCAGTAGGCATAATAAGCTTGAATAATCAGTGGGTCTAAAGCAAATTTAAAACATCAATGGTTTAATTTCAAACTCCAAATAAGATTGTATCTATTTCATATTCAAACTTAAACATGAACAGATCTATTTCAAAAGTCAAAATTTCAAACTCACATAGTGAATAATTCTAATTATTTTAAGCATATTCTTTTGTTCGACTCTCATATTAATTTCCAATGAAATATGGTATTCTAGCTAAAGCAAAAACCTTTTCTGATGGTCAAAAGAAAAAAACGACTTTCTAGGCTTGAAACTAAATGATTATTTATTCCTGTAAGGTGTCTTTTTTTCAAAATGGAAAGATTAAACATAAAATTTCAGCAATGTAGATCTTTCCCAAAATGAAAAAGTGAATGATTTATTCTACAAGATTTTGTGGTAAAACACGAAACCAGACAAACTTATCCCAAATCTGGCCAGTGTGACACCCACCCACCCCAATAAAAACAAAAATCCAACAAAGCAGCCCCCCCAAAAACAAAAACAAATCAAAAGACCCCCCCACACACACCTTTATACTGAATAGTCATGATCTGAAGGCAAGGGGAGGCTTGTAAAAAATGTCAATAACTTACCAGATTGCAATGATGTGATCTTTTGCTCAGCTTCTCCCAGTTTACGTGCAACAGATAGCTGTGTCTCTTGAAGTTGTCTTTCCTTGTCTGCAAACAGACGCTGCAATTCTCGTTCTTTCTCTTTGGCACGTGCCTGCAAATATCGAGAATAGAATACTTTGCAGAACTTTGGTCTTCATCAGATTATTTGCTTGTCTAAGGATAAGCAGCATAATGATTCAGTTCAGCTAGGCCATGAAAATGCCATGAACTAATTTAGAAAGAACACAGTTAAATAAATGTGAACATTTTTATACAATTGGCATCATTAAAACATATTCCTTAATATATTATAGTCTTTAAAAATGTATGATTCTAATATAAGTATTCATTTAAAAAATAGTATTTCCAAAATCAGGTTGTTGGATGTGTTCGATATTTTAGTACTCATTAAAAATACTGTTTTCAAAATCAGTTTCCGAGGGTCTGACATTTTAGTATTAATTAAAAATACTGATTCCTGATTTGGGTTTCTGATTGGGTCATGCACCGTTAGAATGTCAACTGGTCAAGAAGAGAAAAATCTGTTCATTACAAAGGTATAACAAGTATGGTTAAACTATACAGGCAATATAAGTAGTCAACTACCTTAGTTAAATGCAAGCTGTGCAGTACAGTTCAGACATTTTAGTATTGTAAACTATACAGTTTGGATCATGGGTCTAAGTTAAATGCAAGCGCAGACTGTGCAGTACAGTTAAGACATTTTAGTATTGTAAACTATACAGTTGGGTCATGGGTCTAAGTTAAGCAAGTAACTGTAAAATTACATATTAGCTCATCAAATATGGTCTAACCCCCACCATCACCACTATCACCCCCCCCCCATATTTATACAGACATCAAAGTTCAGATGTTATACTAACATAGGTGTTGTATGATGGGAATTTTAAATCTTTTCAATTTTAATCCATAATCCATATTATTTCTAATTTGTATAACTCAGAATGCTATGGTAAAATTTATTTATAAGGTGAATGCCTAGGATAGACAGAAAGATAGAAAAAATTGTTTACTTTTATTGAGTATATATGGAAAACATATATATATATTATATATGAAGATACAGAAAACTACACATGCAGGCAACGAAACAAAGATGTTGAAAACATGTATATATATATTATATATGAAGATACAGAAAACTACACATGCAGGCAACGAAACAAAGATATGGAAAACATATATATATATTATATATGAAGATACAGAAAACTACACATGCAGGCAACGAAACAAAGATGTTGAAAACATGTATGCAGACAACACAAAATGAAAAAATGGAAAAAATATTTCGGTAAAAGAATAAAAGTTTGGGATCCGATTTCTGTGAAAAGGAAGCATCACCAAAAAAATGTGTCTTTTAAAAATATTATTTCTTTATAAAATTGACCGTTTCAAGATACAAGGGACATAGAATGTTGCTTTACTGTATTTTCACTTCTAAGAAAACCATGTGATATGTTTGTTGGATTATTTAATTGTATTACAAATAATTACAAAATAAATAAACACAAATTTATGCAACTACTTTATGGTAGTATCTAAGTATGTATCTCTCACAATAATTCTGAATATAAACACATGATATTTCAATGCTTTATTTTTAAGAAAACATTTCAAATGTGTGCACTTGGCCAGAGAATGAGCAATAGATGTATGACAAAGTTCAATATGAAAGCAAACAAAAAAGAATCAAAAGACAAGGATAACTCTAAGGGGATGTCATTTAAATGAAGCTAGAAATAACTGTAAGACACAAACAACAAATGAAAACAGTAGTACAGTCAATGGTTATTATTCAACAATAAATAATAGTCATCTTTAAGTATGTCAATTAAGAACAAGTTTAGAAATATGTACCAACATAAAAATGTACTTGTGCTCTGCAGTACAAAGTCTTGCTTTGCTCTCAAAATAACAACAGCTTTACTCTACAAAGTCTAAATATTTATCTTTGATTCATTAAAAACTCTATGGCTCTGCTCTGAAAGTTTCTATGGTTCTGTTATTAATCTGATCTAAAAATCTTTGCTAATCTATTTGTGCTCTTGTCTGTCTAGAAAGAAGAAACTATAATTCTATCAAAGCTCTGCTCTCAAACTGCAATCTATAAACTCTACAACCACCACCCTCTACAACTTTACAAGTCTAAATGTACTTTATTGTATATGTCTATCTCCACATTACAAGAATAACCATACCCTCTGTCTAAACTTTACTTTTCTAGTCTATATATATGTAGTACATTAACTCTACACATCTACCAGTCTGTCCACATTTAAAAGAGTTAATGCACTTTCAGGTCCAACTGTACTTTAAAAACTATTTGAATCTAAAAGTCTATCTTAACTTTAAAATGTAACTGCACATTTTTTATAAGTCTACCAGCACTTAAACCTACAAGTCTGTGTACACTTTACTAGATAGGTCTTATGAGTCTAAGTGGTCTTTACAAACCATTCAAATTTGCCTGCAATCTACAACTGCATGCCTATCTAACTTTACAACTCTTAACAGAAATGCAAACTCTATAAAGGTCTATCTGCACTGTACTAGTGTATAAGCACTTTACAAGTACAAATGCACTTAACTCCTCATGTCTACTGCACCTTACAAGTCTATCAGCATCAAAAAGTCTTTACATGCTTTATTTACACTTTGCTATGGACAACAATTATACATGAGTTCTCAGTAATAGCAGATGTTTTAAAAAAAAACACTCAAAAGATGTATGAATGTCACGAGAAGTCTAATCTTATAATTGTATAATGGAGAAAACTTAATGTCATGGGGAAAAAACTTAATGCCAAGAAAGGATAGGTTTATAATTTTATACTAGGAAAACTTAATGTCAAGAAAAGACCAGATTTATAATTTTACACTGGGACAAACTTAATGTCAAGAAAAGACCAGACTTATAATTTTACACTGGGGCAAACTTAAATGTTGAAAGAAGACTAGACTTATACTGGGGTGGGGGTGGGGGGGTGGGGCATATTGCTCTACTCCTGCTTATATGTCAACAAACTTTATCCTTGTGGGTAAATTTAACACGAAAGCTGATTGCAGTAATAACCACACTCTGGCATTTCTTGAACACAACAGTACGCCTATTTGTCTTCATATAGTGAACTTGTAAGATGGCGCTGTTTGTCGCATCTTGTACTGCGGAGACATTTGAGCACGATCATCATTCACACACCTCAGGCATTTTAAAAAAATATCGACCGCTTTTCCCACCTTCCAATATCCTACTTTTTACTTGGAAGGGTTCACGACTTTACAAGGTTATCGACAGGTGGAGATTCCTGAACTCAACAGGTAGTTCAAGCTCAAGTGGGTAAATTCGCGTGCTCGCTAATCAGACCCGAACGGCGACAAATCGATTTCCTGTCATTGTGTTGCACGCTGAGATAACTTTTGTTTTACTAGCGCTTCCAAACAAGGCTGTACAGATCCATGTTAGCTTGGCGATCAATTTACGCGGCATTCTCAAAGGGCAGGTAATCACAGCAAACGCTTTTCTTTTGCTTCCCTTCATCGTTCTACGTTCCGCTTACACCCCTTTTCTAGTGTCAACCACTTCTTACGTAACTCCTCGAACTGCAGTTGTAAGGAATCAAAATTCATAACACGGCCCGCCCCTTCTCAAAGAAACAACAAAGAGGAGAGTTTCTCCCTCCCCAGTTCAATTAACACGATTTGGTGTTAACGAGGTACACGCTCTTACGCTATTAACTGCACCAAAGCAGTATGCATTAAAATAGACGTAATTACATAATGTGGAATGGTACTTCAGTCCTGTTGTTAAACTTGACAGTCACGTGCCTGCAAGATAACTTCTGGACGTTTAACTTATGTGAAAGAAGACTGAAATGTAGCTTTCGACCGCTAATCTGGCCGACTGACTGACCTGTGGAGACGGCGAGTCATTCGGCCTTCAGTCATGTGGACTGACACTAATATCTTCTCACTGTTATTGTTAAACTAAAGTGAAATGATATCCTATGTTTGTTCATCTCTATTTAATTACATGTGTTCATCTCACTGAGTGAGTTAGGCGGACTGATACTATTTTGTGTGTGCTAATTAGTCTATAAAATGTCGTCTGACATGTCTTATGCGCTCTAATATGGATCTATCTCTAATTTTTAACTTAGCACAACTATCTCAAGCAGTAAGCGCAACTGTTGTAACAAACGACTGTTCAAGTAAGTAATGCTTTCTCGAATCTTCATATAGGGCCTATATGCTTTTGATAGTGTGTAGAAATGTCGTAATAGTTACAAAAATATCGCATTGTTCGATAAATGGCTCTTTTTATACATGCTTTTGATAGTGTGTAGAAATGCCGTAATAGTTACAAAAATATCGCATTGTTCGATAAATGGCTCTTTTTATACATGCTTTTGATAGTGTGTAGAAATGTCGTAATAGTTACAAAAATATCGCATTGTTCGATAAATGGCCCTTTTTATATATGAACATATTAGCTTTACAATATACAAATCCTTCGGATGGATGTCTCAATTCAGGATAAAATTACCAGTTTCGGGATCCGTCTTGAACAATGAATTCTAATAAACCGCATGTAGGCCTATCAGTGAATTGTAATAAAGGAACTATTTCCAAAAACAGGCTGGTTGCCATGATCAAAATTTAAAAAAAAGCATTTAAAAATTTGAAGCCAAAACAGGACATTTCTAGGTATAATCAACAGGCTTACATGTACAAAAATAAACTTCCTTTTAGACCCGAACGTATGTAGTAAGGACCATGTGAATACAACAGGGAACAGTCCAGCCATAACAATAAAATAGTCATTAAAACAGGGAGTGCTCCATGTCATCACAATAGGGTATGGACTATATCATCACAACGTAGTAAGGACCATGTGAATACAACAGGGAACAGTCCAGCCATAACAATAAAATACAACAGGGAACGCTCCACGTCATTACTACTTAGGGACTATGTCACTACATTGTAGTAAGGACCATTGAAAACAACTAGGGACTGTCAAACCATAACTATAAAATACAAAGTTATTAAAACAGGGAACGCTCCACGTCATCACAATAGAGTATGGGCAATGTCATCGTTATGCATCCTGGGAAATATCCGAAACTGTCATGTATTTTTACTGTAAACATGAAATGGGTGTTAGCTAACTGAGGTTGCTATTTAGATTGATTATAACTTGTTGGACGATATGTATTGGTATGGTACTTTTAAAACTGTCAGGTATTTTTACTGTAAACATGAAATAGGTGTTAGCTGACTAAGGTTGCTATTTAGATTGATTATAACTTGTTGGACGATATGTATTGGTATGGTACTTTTAAAACGGTTAAAAAACACAAAAAGTGTGCAAATATATTTTCTTCTTCCCTCATTCATTTCATGTTCAGCATCTTACTACCACTAAATCCGTTATCATTAATATACTTTTCTGTAAATGTTGTACAGATACTTTTTTTCCTGTTTACCTCCCTCAACATTAGCAAACTATTTTCAGGTGTCACATTGCTAGATTTTAATTTCCAGATTGCAAAGCACAGAATTACTTCAAACTTACTTTCTGTCAACAAATTTAATTATTAAAGATGTAGTGTGCCTTTGTGCCTTTGTAAGTACAGTTTCTGTAAGAATGGGATAATGCATGCACTTAGCGTCATCAATAAACTAACCACACTCTGATACATAGATAGTTAAAAATTCACCTTTATTCAAACTCAGTTAGTACTGTTGCGGAGTAAATTTGCCTATCCTATTTCTAGACTTAGTTGTTGTATAAATTGTAATGATGACCCGACCTTGGGCACTCCTTATGATGGCATTTTTTGTAAATATGAGAGTTGGAAATACACGACTCGAGTGAGAATAAGCTAGAAAATTGTTGATGCAATCCAAACCAATTCCAGCTTGATGAGTAGTTTTTTTTACCAATAGCCTCACGCTTGTTTATAACAAAGTCATTGAATGGGGATGGACCAGAAGTTTCTTTGTTGAAGAAGTAATCTATTCTAATCATTTTGAATTTGAACATAACTCCAGTCCGGTCATAAAGGCGATTGTTAGATTATGAACAGAGCAGGCCTTTTTGTTTTACTTTTGTCACATTGTACTATGGTGGCCACTGTGCTCTGCTAGATTACGTTGGTGTGTAAATCCAGAGTTCTTGTCAATTTCTCAGTATAAGTTAATTCCTGTGAATTCTCTTCAAGTACCAATATGGTGGAAATTGTGGCTTGAGTTTGGTCTCAAGAATTCAATAAGATTATTTTGAATGTTCCTTGTGGTGTGTTGAGTAAATGCGCACAGAAAATCAACAACATTCCTCCTGGTGTGCTTAATAACGCATGTTAAATTCAGGATGATTCTCTAAAGCATGCTAGGAGAGTGCATCGAAGATTCTGGAACAGTTGTGTGATGTGCTTCTAGAAGGAACACGTGGGGCCATGCCTGAGTATGAAAGGCAGTGACCTGTTTCAAACTGGGTGACTGTGAAAAATGTGCCAGTACTGCTGCCATCCTTGAACTTGTAAATTGACTTTAATTATTTCTCTAAAACCCAACTCTCATTTCCGATAATATCCATGAATTAGATTATTATGTTTTTATGATTAATTGACTGCTCTATGTCTATGCTAGGATAAAGTGAAAATTGTCCAGCATTAATTGAACATTGTTGAAGTGATGTAAATGTAATGCTCTTTTGATTTTATTCATATGTTGCATATTTGATTGTTGATTTAAATTTATTGACCTTCTTACATATATTGATAACCTTATTAAGGAGAAGAAAGTGGGTGGATGAGGGCTTGCTAAATATAGATTAAAAGATGGATTTATCTTCTCCTTTATTAAGAAGTTTTCCTTCCACCTACGGAAATATTGTGTGACGGTAAATGTTTGTCTTTAATTTTGTGAAGAGAGAAAACATTTACAGTGCCCGCATATCCACTAAGTGAGAGAGATGGGTGGTGTCTTCTGGAGAATTATTAATAACATAAATTATAATTAGTAATTAGTTATGGGTGATTAATTAATAATAACCATTAACTAGGTGGCATTAGCATCTTGAACATTAAATCACAGTTTACCCCAAATTATGATAACTTGTTATTTCTGCACTTTTGTTTCATTCAATCAATATTTACTGGTGATCCAATTTTATATAGTGTTTCATTACAACTATTATTTAAGACAACTATTATTTAAGTCAAGAGCATATTATTTATGCTGAATTTTTTATGTTCATCATTGAAAGATTACAAATCACTGTGAGTGTATGAGGGATAGACTGATGGTGTGTGTGTGTGTGTGTGTGTGTGTGTGTGTGTGTGTGTGAGAGAGAGAGAGAGAGAGAGAGAGAGAGAGAGTGATGTTGGGGGGGGGGAGAGGGAGAAAGAGAGTACAAAACTATGAAATTCTCAAAAGTAAACACTGACTGGCACTGACAACTACATTCAATAGGGCTGTGCTTGTATTGACTTATACTTAACAGTTTACTTTTTCTTCAGACTGTGATATCAGGAATAAAATGTTCTAGGCTGCTGGCAAGTGATATCAAGAATGAATAATGACTAGGTTGCAGAAAAGTGATGAAGGCAAGAAAACATTTTCAGAATGTCTGCATCCTTTATGAAAGGACATGGAGTGGTTAATTCTGGTAATGGCATTGTGACTGCTCAACTAGGTACGTTCAGTTATGCAATAATATATGATATATTTTTTTCTAAAAAGAATTTAAAAAAAACAAGCAGGACCTATGTTCAATTAGTGAATAACTTTTTTGCTGATGTCTAAAGTGAGCTTATCAAAGAATTATTAATGTTCATAAGTGAAAAATAATGTGCCGTTCAGTGCTATGCCTAAAAGATTTTTACAAATACTGCAAAATACCATCCAAATATTTTCCCCTCTCTACAAATTTAACTGTTCTTTAATCTACAAAAGAACTACACATTAATAATAGCATTTTCTTTAGAATCACACATAACTGTTCTTTACTATGTAAAGAGTCACACACTACAATTGTTCTTTACTATATAAACACTACAATTGTTCTTTAGTTGTTCTTTCAGTTTCTCTGTCCCGTTTTGCAGTCTCTCCCTGTTCCTCCCTCTACTGGAGCAAGCATTACAAACTTTAAGATTTTCTTCTCTCTCTCTCTCTCTACAAGAGAATCACAACTAGCCTTGTTTCTTTGGTCTACAACTGAACCACAGCTAGCTGTTCTTTATTAACTGTACATTATGCTGGCCAATGAGAAAATGTTTTGAGTAGTGCTAGATCAATATAACAAATGTACATTATGCTGACCAATGAGAAAATGTTTTAGTACTAGATCAATATAACAAATGTACATTAACAATTATGCTCTACATTATGTTGCCAATGAAAAATTGTCTGAATAGTACTAGATCAGAACGACAAATATTTATTATGCTGGCCCCTTGAAAAAATGTCTGAAAAGTACTAGACCAGAATAACGAGTGTATATTAAGCTGGCCAATGAAAAAGTGTCTGAACAGTACTAGATCAGAATAACAATGTACATTATTCTGTACAGGTATCTTTACCATGCAATGTCCTGACTGTAAAACATACTTCCATTATATAATAATGTGTATATCTATAAGGACAGTTTGCAGCACTCTGAGTGCACAGTATTTCAACTGCAAAACAAACTTCCCATTATATAACAATATATATATAAAATGCTCAGTCAGCAGAATTTTTAGTGCACAATATCCTGAGTGTACAGCAGCCATCTAGAGACTATGACAAGTGTGTCCATCTTGTAATTAATACATGTACAACTATTAAGTGTTTAGTATCTCTAACATGCAGTTTAGATGTAACCATCTCATAAATAATACACTTATTTTAAAAACTGCTTTGTAACTTTGGTATTTCAAGAATACCGAACTCATAACTAATACATGTGTAATGGCTAAGTATGGTTTTCTCAACCTTTATAACCTGGAGGAACCCTTAAAATAATTTTTAGGTCTCAGGGAACCCTGCCTAAAAATGACTATATCTAAAATGCTTATTTTTTCTAATAATGATCTATCAGTGAACCCTTAGTGATATCTCACGGAACCCTGTTGAGGAATTCTGGTATAGTATTTTATGCACATTGTCAAATATTGTATCTTATACAAAACTATTTAGTGTGCAGAGTGTAGTAAATATCTGGAGTGCATAGCAAAGTATTCTGATCTTGTCATTTGCATATCATGTTTACAGTGTAGTGGATGTAGTACTTAGTCAAATATTTCAATCTTCAAAATTATACACGTCTATTTAGGTTTAGAAACTGTACTTCATAGTCCAGTGTTTAAGTCTTTGTAACTCTTTTCTATGTGGTATGTAATAGTCTGTAACAGTGACATGATAAAAAGTAAAATTTAAAAAAACAAAATCACAGCTAAATTAATAAATGAACCCCCAAATCATGCACGTTTTATAAAGTGATTTTTTCAAAAAATAATACAAAGAAGAAGTCATTTCATTCTTTAACCCTACTACTAATAAAATCAAGGAAACTCAAACTAAAGAGAGCTACTCAGGAAACAGCCTCTTCAAGTAAATTGATTTTCTTTCTGATAAAATGGCTAGAAACTTATTTCACTGGGAAGTGAGACAAGAAAGAATGAGAGAGGGAAAAGAAAACCTCCTTTAACCTGTGTTAACAGAGCCAGCCATGTGTTTCTAAAACTTAATATTGATTTATCGAAGGATGAATAAGAACACAATAAATGAATAAAGTTAAAAGTCAAATTTTCAATGCATAGTTACAATAATAAATCTGTTCTAAGAAATTTCTATCCATACAATTAAAGAAAATAACATCAAACTTGGCAGTTTTAGGCCTAAATTTACGTTTTTGTTGTACACAATATGTACAGTATCACTCTCAAAGTCACTGCAGCTTAAGTTTTATGCTGGGTTATTTATTATTATTTTTTTTAATGGGTAAAATCTGAAGACCATAGTGTTCACTAATGGCTAAACTATATGCAGACACTGCACAATAAAATGAACATGCTTGAAGAGAAATAAAACAAATCCTTCATTAAAAAAAAACTATTGTTTGATACAGCCGTGAACTAAAACTGTAAACGTGAGATCATGATAATACTTTTTAATTTTTGAATGCTCCATGTTAAAGAGAATTTCCCCACACACAAATGTTCTTTAAATTATATAGCGCTAGTGTACAGGTAAGTGTGTGCACGACAGAAATATTATAGACCCATGCATTGAGTCACAAAACTGAATAATTACATACAGGGGAGGAAAGTGGGGGGAGGGGAAAGGGTAGGACTGAAGCCCAACACACACGGTATCGGAATATACACATTTACACAGTGTAAAGAATGTGCAATGTATATACAAATTACTGGAATCTACTAGTATATATTAATAAGGAATACGAGTACTCTACAGGAATATCCAAGCAAGCCCCTTAAATCTGCCCTTGAATTAAATACAAAAACAGTAAGCCTTAAAACATATTTAGCTAAGGTTCATCCCACGAACAAACAGAAAAATGAGGAATATTCGCCGAGAAAACCAATCGGTGACGAATACCGATTCATAAGGTTACAGATTTCCCGGAAAAGTCATTATCAATTCGTCTTGACTGCTACCTAAAGTCTTCCAAGAAAGATAAATTAAATAGCTCCATCCTCTCTTAACTAGCTCAGGTTATCTGCCTTGCATTTGCGGACTCGGACTAGGCCGTATTGGGAGCGAAGCACCTGCTTGAGATCGCGCCTCCCTTGCCCGATTGAACACGTAATCTTCCATACAAAGTTACAAAACCGTTCTCTTGTGCACGAAAATTTCTCTAAGCACGACTTTCTGATCCTATCTTTAAAGGGAAACTGGCTACTGACCTTGACGACCACTGCAACACCACTGAGCCATGTTTGATCGCGGGCAGAGAGATGCAGCGTGCCCTTAAATTATCTCCCCTCCACTGGAGTGAAAACCCCGTACACTGATCGCGCGTTCACGCTTGACGGTAACTCCCCCACCCCCCATACACACTCCCCATCAACTCTATTAAAAGTGGAGTGAAAGCCATACACGCTGATCGCGTCTTACGCTCGACCCGAAGATAGGTAGGTAGTAAATAAACTCGACTCTGTGGCTGACAGAGAGGGAGAAGTATGGGCTGGCAAGACGAGAAACGCACAGCTATGCCTGTGATCTCATTCTGTCATGGTTTCACTCTTGATTGATCCAGCCGTGTCGCCGACCACCACCCCTCCAATTGAGATACCTTTCCTTTCCCGTTCACCACCTCCCTCCTTTCCCCACCTCTTCCTGTATCCCGCTGTAAGTTTGGCTCCCGATGCGTTGAGCTGCTGTACCCCCTGAGTTGTTATAGGCCTAAAACTATCAGCAGGCCCGCACAGTAAAATCTCTCTTTGTTTCGCCTTCGATCCAGTTTTGTAGTGGATATGCCGTTCCGAGTTCTGAAAGCGACTGTAAATGTCATGTCGGAAATCACACAACTTTACGGCAACTGTACTTAAGCCTCACTGTCTGCTCGAAGCCAGTCGACCGTGGAAGGGCGCTTTTCGACTAAGAGTGACTATGTCGGGAACCATTTGCCTAAGTAGCTGGATCTGCTAGTCTTTATCATGTTGCAGGCCTTTTGACTTCGTCTCACTCCTCTAACACGTCGCTGTCAATCAATGAAGATAATTTTGGTGTATCACCCTTGTAAGAAAATCGCCTATTACGAAATAAAATAACAGTCCTGCTTCTTTTCCTGACAATCACCTATAGGACGAGCACTGCAATATGCAATACTAGGTGATATATTTTAATAACATGTTGTAAAACATTAGTTATCACTCAGTAATATGTTTTAATAACATGTAAAACCGTTATGACTCAGTAAAACGTTTTAATAACACTATTTAGTTATGACTCAGTAATACGTTTTAATAACACTATTTAGTTATGACTCAATAATACGTTTTAATAACACTATTTAGTTATGACTCAGTAATACGTTTTAATAACACTATTTAGTTATGACTCAGTAATACGTTTTAATAACACTATTTAGTTATGACTCAATAATCGTTGTTACCTTAATTCTGCGCGTCCCATCAAAAAGCCTTCTCGCTAGCACATTGGGTTAGAAGCAACACATTTTCAATTCTAACAAGATTACACGAAAATCATGAAAACAAGTTATTTTAATTAATTTCCACCTTTATAACCACAAGTTATTTTATTAATTTCCACCTTTATAACCACAAGTTATTTTAATTAATTTCCACCTTTATAACCAAAGAGTTTGGGCACATATTGTAAGATTTCTTTCACTTAAATAAGCTGCACAAATCATCGTCTTCTGCTTAACCACTCACCGTCTACTGCTTTCACTTCTATAAAGTGAACCATTCACCCTAGACAGTGATCATAATCTATCTATCTACCCCTTAGTCTTGTCGACGGTTGGAGCACCACTGATTACCTGACCACTTTCCTCCATTCCATTCTGTTCTCTGCTAATCTTACCGTATGATCATAATATCGCTGCCCAATAGACATACTAACAAAAACAAAACAAAGACAAAAAAAAATACAACGCCCTCAATTTGGTAGAAAGTGCAGTTATCATATCTTGTAAATATTTTCAAATGATGTAAATATAAGAACTCTACAAGCTTTCCATATGTCTCCTTACTAGAAGAACTAAAAATACACAGGAACTAAAAATACACAGGAACAAAGACCTTTTAGTGCAACAGAAATAATAGGTCATTGACAAAAACAATATTTTACTAACGACTTAATACATTAAAAAAAATAACAAAAGTATATAGCTAATTCTTTTCTTAAAGAAAGCAATTAAAAAAAAAAACTTTCGTTCAATTAGTAATTACTTTTTTTTTAACCACTGAATGAACATTATCCTTCTTAACTGCCGATTTGTAACATGATAAACGCTAAATGAAATCCCCGTCTCATGCAAACACGGATATTTACCATGTACAAATGAGCAGCGTCATAATTTTCCTAAATCAATGAACATTTCACCCAAGCAAACATTTATCAATAGACGGACTGCACAATCAAGAATTCACTTTTATTAACAAACACGTGAAGTAGTGGCAAACTGGAATTTATTTTGATGGCTCGGATTGGTTTCGTTGAATATTATTTTCAAAGACTCGGATTGGTTATCTTCTCACAGGCTCGGCCTGGTTTTCTTTCGCTATTATCTTTGAAGGATTCGACTAGATATTATATTTCCTAGGTAATGAAAGCTTTGCATAATGCTGTATAAATCAGCGACCCATTGATTCATGTACTTTCTCTGGTGTCCCATTGTTATATGTCTTTGTGACGGAAGTCTCATTATGTCCATCTCTCACTGTTGTCTTTGTGATGGACGTCCCATTATGTTCGTCTCCCATTGCTGTGTCTTTGAGGACATATAAGACATTGACCCATTGATTCATGTCTCTTTGATGTTTCATTAACATCGACGTTCCATTATTGTATACTTTTGTATTGGACGCCCCATTACTGTATACTTTTGTGTTGGACGCCCCATTATTGTATACTTTTGTGTTGGACGCCCCATTATTGTACACTTTTGTATTGGACGCCCCATTACTGTATACTTTTGTATTGGACGCCCATTATTGTATACCTTTGTGTTGGACGCCCCATTATTGTATACTTTTGTGTTGGACGCCCCATTATTGTATACCTTTGTGTTTTTAAAATTAATGATATAATTATATCAAATAGTGCAAAGCAACATCAGACATACTGCATATCCCACAATCCCTCAGACATCTCTTGGAAGGTCCTACTTACAGTTCCCTCGATCCACATCCCCTAAGACACCCTTCGTAAGGTACCAACAAGAGTTTATATGACTCACAGACACTCTTTTCTATTTCCACAAATTATAAGACACCACTCTAACATCTCTAAACCTCGCCACTTACCCCGACACCTCTTATGAAGGTCACCTTAACACTTATATATCTCCAAATTTTTAACAATCTCTTTCGTCAATGGCTATAATACCAGTCGATACCCTACACTGGTTCCACACTGTTGATGGTTTTAACTTCCATTTCTATGCAAGGAAGGCCTGACATGACTGTAGGCATTCAATGCTCTCGCTAAAAGCACCGAGAATTTTAAGTATACATGTAGTGTTTCCATTACATGCACAGACTGTTAAGGATAAATGCAGATTGGTGTGACCAAATGCTCAACGGATTGTTAAGGGTAAATGCAGATTGTTGTGACCAAATGCTCAACGGATTGTTAAGGGTATATGCAGATCGCTGTGACTAAATGCACATCGCCAAGGAAATCACACTGCTATAATAAATGCACAAATTGTTAATAATACATCATACTGCTATAATAAATGCACAAATTGTTAATAATACATCATACTGCTAAGATAAAACGTATACTATGTCTACCTTAACACCTAGAGTCAATGGCTATAATACCAGTCGATACCCTACACTGGTTCCATCATACTGCTAAGATAAAACGTATACTATGTCTACCTGTAACACCTAGAGTCAACACTACAGAAAAAAGGTCGCGAACCGTAACTGCAAAGCAGCATCGACACCTGCTGCAGACCAGCGAAACGTCGCCATGTCTTTAGCCAACATTCTGACAAAGAACTTCGCAGTGACAGTCAAAAAGCCACGGTCCAAGTGTCGGTTTGACTCAGTAAATGGAGACAGAGGCTGGGTCGGCGAGCGTGTTGTATTTCCATCAAGTTGAGGTTTCCGACAGCGTGCGCACTACTTGTCCAGTTCAATGCACAGCTATTAGCCCCTATCAAGTAGAGGAAACGGCTGCCTTGCAGCGCCCGGCGCACAAACTTGTAAACTAGGTTTTCTCTAAGGCAGGCAGACTTTCTCTAGCGGGCTGACTAGGTCGGTCTGTGACACGCTGTATTGGCGGGATGGAAACACGCATACATCCAAATGTCATCAACTTTAGAATTGAAATGATATTCTCTACCGTCATTCCTATGATGAAGATGAACTTTCTCTACCGGGCTCCAGAAAGTTAATCTCCTCATTATGTCCGTTTCCTCGCGGTACAGCGAGAGTGAAAAAATAGGGATGGTCGGGTGCATATTAAGAGCCGAGGGAAGTCATGAAAAACCAATCTGTCAAACTCTCAGACACAATGATAGATCAATAGACATACAAGCAAATACAGTGTGGTTGAAAAGCATGCTGAATATAATGTGAATTATACCGCGACGCGACGAAGCGAATTTAACATAACCCATATTAGTTTACACGTTGCATTTAACTTGATGAGAAAAGTAAAAATAAAAATGAGATGCGACACTAGCGAGGTGCTTCAGTATAAAAAGCCTTCATATGCATAAATTCATGCGTTTAACTTGATGAGAAAAGTAAAAACACTAGCGAGGTGCTTCAATATAAAAAGCCTTCATATGTATAAATTCATGCGTGGACACACAACTCATAGTATTGATGCCGCCATAATCACACAAAACGGTTCATATGCATAATCACATAAACAGTAACACGTTCACACGGAGTAATGGCCAAAGGAAAAGCTGCAGGCTCGCACGGAACACAGCACGCAAACGTCACACATACAGCATTACAATTTATATACATAGTCTTACCAAAGGACTACAAAAGACATACACAGACTTACTAAAGGACTACGAAAGACACACCTAGTCTTACCAAAGGACTACGAAAGACACACACAGACTTACTAAAGGACTACGAAAGACACACTTGTCTTACCAAAGGACTACGAAAGACACACACAGACTTACTAAAGGACTACGAAAGACACAGTCTTATCAAAGGACTATGAAACACACACACACACACACACAGACTTACTAAAGGACTACGAAAGACACAGTCTTATCAAAGGACTATGAAACACACACACACACACACACACAGACTTACTAAAGGAATACGAAAGTCACCGCACAGAACTAGTGAAGTACTTTAGTAGACACCACACATAACTAGTGAAGTACTAAGGTACATAAAATGAATAACTAGTGAAGTACTAAAGTAGACACCACACATAACTAGTGAAGTACTAAAGTAGACACCATGAATAACTAGTGAAGTACTAAAGTAGACACCAAGAATAACTAGTGAAGTACTAAAGTAGACACCACGAATAACTAGTGAAGTACTAAAGTAGACACCAAGAATAACTAGTGAAGTACTAAAGTAGACACCAAGAATAACTAGTGAAGTACTAAAGTAGACACCAAGAATAACTAGTGAAGTACTAAAGTAGACACCAAGAATAACTAGTGAAGTACTAAAGTATTGTTGCATCAGAGCAAAATAAGCTGGCACATTCTGGAGAATTCTGTTGCAGTGAAGTTACCAGAATTGCTGAAATCATGTCCCACATGAAGGAGTGTCAGCATTAAGGAGACATTCCAGAATATAGCAACATGTCAGTTTCCAGTGGTGGGAACATGTACCTAGTGGGGACATTTGACACGTGACATTGCTACAAAGGCAAGTGAAAGACTGTAGTGTAGGAGATGACACTGTGACATTGTTGCCAAAACATTTGAATGACTGTCAAGCAGTGCTTAATCCAGGTCACATAAATTTACATATTTAACTCTAATAACTCCATTTCTATTCTCTGATAGGATTAACCTGCAATTTGTATTGACTCTATAGTTGAACTGTAATTATATTTTTATTATTATTATATATAGACAGAGAGACTGTAAACAATGGTTATCTGA
The DNA here is from genome assembly GCA_028829895.1 of Sinotaia quadrata. Classification (NCBI taxonomy): domain Eukaryota; kingdom Metazoa; phylum Mollusca; class Gastropoda; order Architaenioglossa; family Viviparidae; genus Sinotaia; species Sinotaia quadrata. The sequence continues at coordinate 96,422,540 of CM054183.1, read as the reverse complement.
ATGTGGGTTCGTGGAATAATGTGTTAGTTATCTATTTCATTGTAACTGTCATATGAATATTTGATTTTTCTTTTAATAAATTTATTGTTAAATTTATGCATATTGAATTTGATGTTAGAGAAAAAAGTGGGTGGAGGAGGGCTCGCTAAAAATAGATTAAAGTCAGATCTGTCTTCTCCTTTAGGTAAGAAGTTTTCCACTCACGGAAACCTTATGTGACTGTAAATGTTGGTTGAGGTCGTGGAACAGAGAAAACGTTTACAACGCCAAAATATCCGCCAAATGAGAGACGAGTGGTGTCTGTTGGAGGATCATTAGTAAAATAAAATTAATATTCTCATCACTTGAAATTAGCTGTGTGAAAAATTAATAAATAATAATAATCTTCATTAACTAAGTGGCGTGCGCGTGTCACAGCATGCATGCCTGGATATATATTATTGTGTGGTAGAGCTAACACACAGTGACTTGCCTGGATATATATTATTGTGTGGTAGAGCTAACACACAGTGACATGCCTGGATATATATTATTGTGTGGTAGAGCTAACACACAGTGACATGCCTGGATATATATTATTGTGTGGTAGAGGTAGAGCTAACACACAGTGACTTGCCTGGATATATATTATTGTGTGGTAGAGGTAGAGCTAACACACAGTGACTTGCCTGGATATATATTATTGTGTGGTAGAGCTAACACACAGTGACTTGCCTGGATATATATTATTGTGTGGTAGAGCTAACACACAGTGGCTTGCCTGGATATATATTATTGTATGGTAGAGCTAACACACAGTGACATGCCTGGATATATATTATTGTGTGGTAGAGCTAACACACAGTGACATGCCTGGATATATATTATTGTGTGGTAGAGCTAACACACAGTGACATGCCTGGATATATATTATTGTGTGGTAGAGGAAGAGCTAACACACAGTGACATGCCTGGATATATATTATTGTGTGGTAGAGGAAGAGCTAACACACAGTGACATGCCTGGATATATATTATTGTGTGGTAGAGGAAGAGCTAACACACAGTGACATGCCTGGATATATATATGTACACGTATTGTGTGGTAGAGGAAGAGCTAACACACAGTGACATGCCTGGATATATATGTACACGTATTGTGTGGTAGAGGAAGAGCTAACACACAGTGACTTGCCTGGATATATATATGTACACGTATTGTGTGGTAGAGGAAGAGCTAACACAGTGACTTGCCTGGATATATATATGTACACGTATTGTGTGGTAGAGGAAGAGCTAACACACAGTGACTTAAGTGATTTTAAGTGGTGATTCAATTACGAGAGCCAGCCATACAGAATGTACGCACATGCACGCCATTGTGTGCTGGAGGAGGAGTCTGGGTTTTCAATTTTAAAAATGTTGGTGTAAGAAGCTTTTGAGTATCCAACAGTGATGGTGAATTAAGTGAGTGTTTGAGTAGGTTGGGAAGATTATAACAAAAAAAGGAATCAATTTTATTGAACTGAAATGGTTGTATATGGTTTGCTGAGACAGTCAGTGTGTATATATGTACGTGTTCATGCGTTTGTATATGATTTTGGGGAGGATGTAAAGATAAACATTAATGTTAATTGTCTGAAACTGCTATGCATGACCCAGAACCGTGACTCTGTGTGTGTGTGTGTGTGTGTGTGTGTGTGTGTGTGTGTGTGTGTGTGTGTGTGTGTGTGTGTGTGCACACGCGCGCGCGACCGCTGAGTAACACCATGCCCACTATTCAATCGAAGTGATACAGTCTTCTGCAACAGACGATGGATATATTGATCGTTAGCTTTAAGTTTGATACTAAATTTGCCCAAGCGTAACGCCAAGAAAAGAATCAATAAGTGTACAAAGCTATCTAAATGACGCATCGCTACTTGGGAAATATAATCAATAAGTGTACAAAGCTATCTAAATGACGCATCGCTACATGGGGAATATAATCAATAAGTGTACAAAGCTATCTAAATGACGCATCGCTACTTGGGAAATATAATCAATAAGTGTACAAAGCTATCTAAATGACGAATGATCAACACGTCTATAAGTATTTTTCAAATGTTTCATCGATACTGACTGGCCAGGGAAACAATATGGTAATCGGTTGTTTGGGAAACAAAAACTAAGTACTTAGGCCTAGAAAACATTACGACATTAATGGTAAGGGGAAACAAAAACTAAGTACTTAGGCCTAGAAAACATTACGACATTAATGGTAAGGGGAAACTTGAGATTAATAAAGATATTGTGGCTGGAGGTAATTTGTGAAAACACTATTGATTGATTGGAGAGACAATAATGATTAACTAATGATTGACTGGGGAGACAATAATGATTAATTATTGACTGACTGGGGAGACAATAATGATTAACTATTGACTGACTGAGGAGATAATGCTGATTAACATTTGACTGACTGGGGAGACAATAATGATTAACTATTGACTGACTGAGGAGACAATAATAATTAACTATTGACTAACTGGGGAGATAATAATTAACTATTGACTGACTGAGGAGACAATGATGATTAACTATTAATTGACTGGGTAGACAATAATAATTAACTATTGACTAACTGGGGAGATAATAATAATTAACTATTGACTGACTGAGGAGACAATGATGATTAACTATTGACTGATTGGGGAGACAATAATGATTAACTATTGACTGAATGAGGAGACAATAATAATTAACTATATTTAGTACTGGTAAGAAACGGAAAATTATCACTGCAATAATTGCTACTGACATGGCTTGAAAGTGGTTATTTAACTAATTAATACACTGGTCATTTCTGGTTTGACCTGAAAAAGATGTAAATTAAATGATCCAAGTATAGTTATTAATGACATGAATAGCAAGTGTGGTTATTTAAATAAGCAATGCTCAATAGGGTATGATCTGAAAGAAGTTAATAAATGGTGAATGTCTAGTTATCTCTTACTGGCTTGGTGTGAAAGAGGATTAACGAAATGATAAATGTCTAGTTATTTCTTACTTGTTCGATGTGAAAAAGGGTTAATGAAATGATAAGTGTCAAGTTATTTCTTACTTGTTTGATGTGAAAAAAGGTTAATGAAATGATGAATGTCTAGTTATTTCATACTGGCTTGATCTGAAAGAAGTTAATGAAATGATATATGTCTAATTATTTCTTACTGGCTTGATGTGAAAGAGGGTTGATGAGATTAATGCTTTACTTATTTCTGACTGGCTTGATGTAAAGGAGGGCTAATGAAATGACTGATGCTCTAGTTCAGGTGTTCTTAACCTGGGGTCCACAGACGGGCTTCAGGGAGTCCATGAAAGTCAAATATTCACTATATTTGTATATTCTGCGTATGTGCATTTTTCTAGGGAAGGGGTCCACAGCCTTCACCAGATTTTCAAAGGGGTCCGTGACTAAAAAAAAAAAAAGGTTAAGAACCACTGCTCTAGTTATTTCTTACTGGCTTGAGGGTTAACGAAACGAGCGTACAACTTTGATGAGTGTTAACAGCAACCGTAACTCGTGTCACATATTCAGTGGGTCTACTAAACGACACCGTTTAGTGTCTTTTTATCTGCACCCGGCCCTAAGACCACGGACAATTCATATCGACACACAAAGGACGCATAATTCAGGCTGCGCAGAACCCGCGAAAGAGTCATCACTGATGTCTGCGAGACAGATATTAGCAGGAATGAAGTGGCCGTGGACCCAAAGGCCGACCACAAGAAAAGCTTTGCATTGTCTACAAATATTCCACCACTGACGATCTTCTCGAAAGAACCCCCATGATCTGCTGACATCTGACTCCCCAGCAATGGGGGAGGGGTGGGGGTGGGGGCAAAATAATTAATGCGTGACAGACGGCCTACTTTACCAAGACTTGATCAGCTTTCAGCAGAGCTCAAAAGTTTGAGTGAAATTGCAATAACCGTAGAAACTGAAATCTTTAATAAATAAATACGGATATATTTTCATTTTTAAAAAAAAGTATTCCAAACAAGAAAAGACATTCTATGCTCATGTGTATGCATACCTACAGCTTCTATTTAATAATGCCGCAGCCATTCATTCTTAAGCGTGGCAAAGCGCCAGACAGCAGCCAATCAGATTTTTTGCTGCTTAATAAAACCGTAGTCAGATACACTGCTACTGAACACCATCGCAGCCAACCAGGTACACTATTAGTTAATAATATTGTAGCCAATCAGACACACTGTTAGTTAATAACACTGCAGCCAATCAGATACACTGTTATTTAATAAAACTGCAGTCCATCAAATACAACGGTTATTTAATAATGCTGCAGGCTTTCACATATACTGAATACTACAGTCGACTTCTAAATTAAAAATAAAACAAGCAAAAACACTGTGGTGGGGTCCGATTAGTCCGGGAGAGTGCTTTCCCTTTACTCATGCTTTTTATTGTCACAGACGATAAATCTCTCAGTTGGCGTGCATGAGCTACACTTTTAGAGCGCATCCAAGGTAAACAATGTTCAGTATAAGTCAATCAAGCTGGTCATCAAGTTAGGAAGTAAAAACAACTGTCAGTATACGAGTGAATCATGCTAATTTAGAGATACAAATAATAACTGCTAGAAAGTTAATAATGTTACCGATAAAGGACGAAGTAAATAAGTTATTTAGTGTAAGAGTTAATCATGCTAATTTGTAGATACAAATAATAAACGTTAGAAAGTTAATAAGAAGTAAATAAGTTATTTAGTGTAAGAGTTAATCATGTTTCCTTGAAGTAAAGAGCTATATGTATTAAGTGTACGAGTCAACTAATGTGGACTTGAAAAAATGTAAATAAATTACTATGAATAATAATGATCTCATTTATCACTGCATGCACGAAATAAAAATAATTACAATAATAATTATATGCTACACAGAGTGTATGACCATGTGTATGTGTGTGTGTGGGGGGGGGGGAGGGACAGGGGATTATAACTTACCTACATTCATACAATTAAAAATTATCGCCTTATCAAAAGCCTGTACCCTATCAAATCATCATGTGTTGTCTGGGCAAAAAAAAAAAAAAAAAAAAGTTGGCCAGAAATATACTGTTGAACAGATACATACTTGAAAATTAAAGGCACATGTTTGTTTACATTATACTATAACATGTTTGTTTATATACATGTTTGTTTATAACATGTATTATACTATAACACATTTGCTTACATTATACATGTTTGTTTGTATACATATACTATAACGTGTTTGTTTACATTATACTATAACATGTTTGTTTACTATAACGTTTGTTTACATTATACTATAACATGTTTGTTTGTATACATGTTTGTTTACATATACTGTAACGTGTTTGTTTACATTATACTATAACATGTATTATACTATAACATGAATGAAATGGTAGGTCGGCGACGGAAACAATACATTAAACCTAGGTAACTCAACACCTTATGCTCATAAAATAATTAAATACCATTTTTTCTTATTATATGCAAACGCGCCATGGGAGAGGCGTTATGCCGTTAAAACAAATAACGACAGTATTATTAATATTTAGTTAATAATTACTATAAATTAAATGAATAATAATAATAGAACACGAGAAGACCAAACAACAATCTAGAGATCAAGAATATATGAAAACCAGAAAGTCAATAGGTTTTAATGGAATGAAAAATGATGTGCTTGCATATATATGAGTGAGTGAGTGAGTGACAGAAAGAGGGGAGAATGACAGTAAAACAATAAATAGCTTGGGATGGTGGTGATGACTGTGAGTGGGGGGAGAAATTCAATGCATGACTAAAATTACCTCCACTGTAGTTTCCAATTTCTCATCATACTCTCGAAGTTTTTCCTTCAGTTGTTTAATTGTTACTTCTGAAAAATAAACAAATAAAGGAAGAATGTGTTTTAATTATGAGTACATATCCTCTTATTTTTAAACGATTTCTATTAAAATCTGTTTATTCAAGAAGGAAACATTTATTGTTTAATAAGGAAAACAAAGAAGCATTTTCGGTCTGAGTTTACTGGGAAGAACTCAGAGACTGTGGTAAATGCCAACTGTTTTTTCAGAATTTGTAGTCTCCATACCAGGGGAGAAATGCGCCATGATTAAATGATTTGGGGGAAACTTGTAAAATGCACCATGATTAAATGATTTGGGGGAACTTGTAAAATGCGCCATGATTAAATGATTTGGGGGAAACTTGTAAAATGCGCCATGATTAAATGATTTGGGGGAAACTTGTAAAATGCACCATGATTAAATGATTTGGGGGAAACTTGTAAAATGCACCATGATTAAATGATTTGGGGGAACTTGTAAAATGCGCCATGATTAAATGATTTGGGGGAAACTTGTAAAATGCGCCATGATTAAATGATTTGGGGGAAACTTGTAAAATGCGCCATGATTAAATGATTTGGGGGAAACTTGTACTATCTGTATATTTAAATCGATGCACAAAAGTTTCATGATTCGTTTATTTTCAATGTCTGAACAAAAATAGTCTAAGGTGTATTTTATTTTATATCATTATAAAACATTTCTTAGTAGTACTATTAACTGAGACTCACTCATTCATGCACACACTTAGAGTACGTCTCACTCATACACACACTTAGGGTACGTCTCACTCATACACACACTTAGGGTACGTCTTACTCATGCACACACTTAGGGTACGTCTCACTCATACACACACTTAGGGTACGTCTCAAGCGTACACACTTAGGGTACGTCTCATACACACACTTAGGGTACGTCTCAAGCGTACACACACTTAGAGTACGTCTCACATACACACACTTAGGGTACGTCTCAAGCGTACACACACTTAGAGTACGTCTCACTCATACACACACTTAGGGTACGTCTCACTCATACACACACTTAGGGTACGTCTCAAGCGTACACACACTTAGAGTACGTCTCACTCATACACACACTTAGAGTACGTCTCACTCATGCACACACTTAGGGTACGTCTCACTCATGCACACACTTAGGGTACGTCTCACTCATGCACACACTTAGGGTACGTCTCACTCATGCACACACTTAGGGTACGTCTCACTCATACACACACTTAGGGTACGTCTCAAGCGTACACACCACATGTGATAGCTTTACGGAAATAATTCTTAACATCTGCTACTGACAGCATCGCTGTAAATAACAACAACCAAATAAGAAAACAAAATGATACTGTCCTAGTGGTTTGTGGTAAAACAATCAATAGAGCGAAATTCAATCAATACTTTCAGCACGGTAATGCGTACAGGAGAGATGTAAATACCTGAATCAATACTTTCAGCACGACTACTGAAAGAAATGATAGAAAATGTAAACTTTTCAAACGACAAGATGAAGATCATTGAACACAAGTTACACACGCTAACTGTGATACAAAAATAGAAATACAAGCACGGAGTTCAAAAGCATAATCATAGATTTAAGCAAAGTTGAAACGAATTAATTAAGAAATGTCAGGAAGCATGGCAAATGTAACATGAAGTTAAGAAATGTAAGGACGTAGGGTACGAAATGAGTTAGGACGTAGTTATATTCCAACTAAGCAGTAAAGACTGTAAACAATAAGTTAGGATATAGTTATATTCCAACTAAGCAGTAAGGACTGTAAACAATGAGTTAGGACGGAATTAGCAGTAAGGACTGTAAACAATGAGTTAGGACAGAATTACGAATGCAACATGGAAATCAGAAATTCTACGACGAGTTTGTAAATGTAAGAGAATTAGAGGGAAAATAGAATTAGAGAGAAAATATAATGAGGGAAAATAGAATGAGGGAAAATAGAATTAGAGAGAAAATATAATGAGGGAAAATAGAATGAGAGAAAATAGAATTAGAGAGAAAATATAATGAGGGAAAATAGAATTAGAGAGAATAGAATGAGGGAAAATGGAATTAGAGAGAAAATAGAATGAGGGAAAAGAGAGAAAATAGAATGAGGGAAAAGAGAGAGAAAATAGAATGAGGGAAAAGAGAGAGAAAATAGAATGAGGGAAAAGAGAGAGAAAATAGAATGAGGGAAAAGAGAGAGAAAATAGAATGAGGGAAAATAGAATTAGAGAGAATAGAATGAGGGAAAATGGAATTAGAGAGAAATAGAATGAGGGAAAAGAGAGAAAATAGAATGAGGGAAAAGAGAGAGAAAATAGAATGAGGGAAAAGAGAGAGAAAATAGAATGAGGGAAAAGAGAGAGAAAATAGAATGAGGGAAAAGAGAGAGAAAATAGAATGAGGGAAAAGAGAGAGAAAATAGAATGAGGGAAAAGAGAGAGAAAATAGAATGAGGGAAAAGAGAGAGAAAATAGAATGAGGGATTGTAATTCATGGAGATACGAAATAATAAAATATTCCAGCAACACTCAGCAGCCTGTGAGAAACACTAAAACATCCCATGTCATAGCATTAAATGAATATACTCCACTTAGTTTGTTGTTAAGTGACGGAGTGACAAACTTTCTTAATGTCACTTATAGAAACATAAAAAGGCTAACAAAATTACTTAAATAAAACTATTATTTCGTCTTGAGTAAACTGCAGAAAGGCTAATTAAATTATTTAACTATAACTCTCATTTCGTCTAGAGTAAATAGTAGAAAAGCTAGGTAAATAACTTAACTACATCATTTACTTCGTCTAGAGTAAACAGTAGAAAAGCTAAGTAAATAACTTAACTACATCATTTACTTCGTCTAGAGTAAACAGTAGAAAAGCTAAGTAAATAACTTAACTACATCATTTACTTCGTCTAGAGTAAACAGTAGAAAAGCTAAGTAAATAACTTAACTACATCATTTACTTCGTTTTGAATGGATCTTAGAAAAAAGGCCGACTAAATCGCACTTTTCTGTCACTCAGTATTCATCATCCATATTTATTTCTCAACGAGCGCACACACGCATAACATGCTTACACGTAAATACAATGTTGACCTTTCTTTTCCTTTTTACCTCTTCTTCCTTTTATCCTCAAGATCAGTTTAACGATCTTTTACTAAGACGGACGCATTCCGATTATTCAGATTTGCCATCTTTGATTACCCACTGTAACTGATCTCTCTCAAAAAAAATAAAACTTCGCTACAATTTACTTCAGTACTGGTAAATTGTTATATTTTAGAGGGCAGTAATGTCAAAGTAAATTGTATTTTAGAGGACAGTAATGTCAAAGTAAATTTATTTTAGAGGACAGTAATGTCATGGTAAATTGTTATATTTTAGAGGACAGTAATGTCAAGGTAAATTGTATTTCAGAGGACAGTAATGTCAAAGTAAATTGTATTTCAGAGGACAGTAATGTCAAAGTAAGCTGTATTTTTGAGAAAAGTAGTGTCAAACTGTTGTATTTTAAAGACAGTAGCAAAGTATTTTTTGTTTGTTTTAGAAAACAGTAATGTCAAATGTAATATTCGATAACAGTGCAAATGAACTGTTGTATTTTAAAGACAGTAGCATCAAAGTAAATTGTTTTGTTTTAGAAGACAGTAGTGTCAAATGAACTGTTGTATTTTAAAGACAGTAGCATCAAAGTAAATTGTTTTGTTTTAGAAGACAGTAGTGTCAAATGAACTGTTGTATTTTAAAGACAGTAGCATCAAAGTAAATTGTTTTGTTTTAGAAGACAGTAGTGTCAAATGAACTGTTGTATTTTAAAGACAGTAGCATCAAAGTAAATTGTTTTGTTTTAGAAGACAGTAGTGTCAAATGAACTGTTGTATTTTAAAGACAGTAGCATCAAAGTAAATTGTTTTGTTTTAGAAGAGAGTAGTGTCAAATGAAGTGTAATATTCGAAGACAGTGCAAATGAACTGTTATATTTTAAAAGTCACGTCAACATAAATTGTTGTACAAGAGGAGTCTAAAAAATACAGCACGACTGGGCACATTTAAAACACATCTATTCCTTTTGACATAAAACTGGGAATATTTTAAAACACAGCTATTAACTTTGATATGACTTGGTACTTATTAAAACAGATATTAACTTAGACAAGACTGGATATTTTGAAAACATAGCTACTCACTATTACAGTTTCTTTTTTAAAAGTATATGATATATAGCTTGGAAACATCCTAATTAATGCTTCTTATGCCATCAATCTGCATCCTGGGAAAGTGAAAAAGAGACAGGTCTAGACAACAAGCGGCCACTCCCATTAGACGAGTGTCTTACAACTCTTCCCTCCAAAAGAAGAATCAAGGTGTGTCTTACAACTCTTCCCTCCAAAAGAATCAAGGTGTCTTACAACTCTTCTCTCCAAAAGAAGAATCAAGGAGTGTCTTACAACTCTTCCATCCAAAAGAAGAATCAAGGTGTGTCTTACAACTCTTCCCTCCAAAAGAATCAAGGTGTCTTACAACTCTTCTCTCCAAAAGAAGAATCAAGGAGTGTCTTACAACTCTTCTCTCCAAAAGAAGAATCAGAGGGAGCTAATCAATCAATGGAATCAATTCAAAATGCAAAATACGATGGAGTGAATGTTAAGATAATACTGTTATATAATAAACATATGAGTTTAACTTCTAAAACGTTAAACATTTCTGACGCTGGCCCGGAATCAAATACGTAACACTCTTCCGGTCTGTGATACGACAGTAAATGCCAACTGATAATAAGACGTACTGCGAATGCTACAACAGTGAAGTCAAATGACGATATCAAATGACTGGAGGGAAAGAAAGGTGGCTCTTTCCAAAATGTTCCCGTTCCCATCAAATGCATGATGACGTAAACTTGACGTGATTTCATATGAGATCAGACTTGCTCGTGGTAATGAATCTCTGCATTGGACACTTGATGTCGAAGAGCGTTCCAGTGGGAAATGGGTCACTGGAACATAACACGCGGATACTGGACTGGATAGAACACGCACATAATGGTTTGTCACTATCAGAACCGGCCATCAGTCAAAAGGATACGCAGGAAATTGGACTCAGAAAGCGTCCTTGAGATAACATCAGTGAGCAATGCCCCTTGGACCAAATATACAAACGTGTTCAAGAACAACGGAACGAAAACACCAGAAAGGGCGTGCACGCACAAGCAACCATGGAAAGAAAGAGAGAAAAAATCCCGTAATGAGAGCGAATCGCGTAATTCAGGCATTAAGACCATACATTCCACTGGTCAACGCGTAATTCAGGCATTAAGACCATACTTTGCGCTGGTCAACGCGTAATTCAGGCATTAAGACCATACTTTGCGCTGGTCAACGCGTAATTCAGGCATTAAGACCATACTTTGCGCTGGTCAACGCGTAATTCAGGCATTAAGACCATACATTCCACTGGTCAACGCGTAATTCAGGCATTAAGACCACACATTCCACTGGTCAACGCGTAATTCAGGCAGTAAGACCATACATTGCGCTGGTCAACGCGTAATTCAGGCATTAATACCATACATTCCACTGGTCAACGCGTAATTCAGGCAGTAAGACCATACATTGCGCTGGTCAACGTCGTCTAGTAGCATAGAAGCAAATGTTTAAAAGAGAGAAAAAAAGAATTTGAAAAATACCAGACTATCGAATTAGAAATCGTGCGGCTATAGAATATAACACCAGTAACAAAAGGCGCGCTGGGGAACATAACATGTGGGCCTGAGTCAAATGACAGGATACCACAGATTTGCCCCATTTCTGAAAGAAGCACTAATTTGCAGTGCCTATACCCTCCGTAAAACTGGGAAAGATTCGGAAATAAAAATTCACAATCAAATAACCAACAAATAACAAGGTCAGAATATAGCGTGACTTCTTCCTTACTACAAGTTCTAAGCGCTGTACAATATTTACACAGAAAATACACTACAACGATCTCCATACAAACTAACCAAGACACATAACTAAACAATAAAAATATTAAACTAACAAAATAAAAAGTTAACTCAACACACAAGGCTTTAGTTCGATTCCTAACAAACATTAAAAACAATGTATGAGACAAAACCTGCATTGTTACCACACTAAATCTTGTACCAGGACTTGACTTTAGATCTGTTAGTAACAGCAAGTATTGTGTGAAACAGAGAAAGGCTTTAGCTGTGTACTAATAAACACTTCACATGGATTATTTTTTAGCTTTAGCCGTGTCAGTAGTAATAAACATCTCACAGTATTTATTATTATATATTATTGCTACATATTTCTGATCTGTTCTGTGTCTTGTGAGGACGCTTCAAAAACATTACTTATTATCAGGTCACCATAACTCTTCACACTTTACATTTCGACACGGTACAAAAACTACCCGAACTAAAATCTTGTCTTATGTCATACTTAAGGCGATAGCATCGTCGAAAACAGACATAAAGTTTCCCCTTTTATAGTATGCTTACTGTTGTACGTTTGCTGGCATTATAGTTAACAAACGGCCTTAATCAATACTAACAATCACGAACAAGTGGAAGTGGTCTAGAAGTCTAATACTCTGGGCACGTTCAGCGCGCGAAGGGAGAGAACGAGCATGGAGATAGCTTACACGTATGACTGTCTCAAGGTCAGATGGCGCTAGCTTATCAGAAGCTTCTCGATGCTCTATCGATTTTAGGAAACAGCCAAACAGATAAATAAAACCTTTTTTAAAGATACACATTGTAACTTCATATTACAACAATAAGAAGAAAATTTTAAAAAATCAGCAACTCTACAAAAGAACAAAATCAACAAAAACAATCGATGACAGACAAAAGTGTCTGTCATCAAATTGTGCTAGAGGTTTATCTATACAGGTAGGAGATCTGTAGAATGCGCGTGACGTCAGATCAATGGCGTAGATTTCAATCAGTGCGCGTGCGTCAACAAATAAATACGTACGTTAAAGATGAAAGGGAGAGGGGGCTGATAGAGGGTCGTGCGTGCGTGAAAAAAAAAAGTAAATACTTCTGTAAGCTGAACACTGACGCCAGTTAGACACTTTTCGTCCGGAAATTTAATATCACGTGTGAATCTTTGTGCGGAATTCTCAATTAGACATAAGACCAGTCCAATTCATTTTTTTTCAAAAGAGAGCGCTACAAAAATACATTACTCTTAATTGAAGTAATTTAATCTGCTACAGACAGAACTGCGACAAGCTGACGGAAAGTTGTTATAAAACCTGTGATGTATTAGAAGGAGAAAATGCAGTAAATTACTTAGGGATTTAAGTAATTCCAAAATTCAATTTATCTAAACCGCTCGGATGAGAAGAGGGTGGGAAAGAGTTACAGGGGCTATTAAACACATAGAGTTCACTATTTACAAACTAGAGGTTTGGGTGTCTATGTAGCAGTGAGCGATCAGTGAAAGTGACCTGCATTTTAATTTGCACATACAGTACACTTTCGTGTCTATGTAGCAGTGAGCGATTACTGAACGAGACCCGTACAATGTATTTTAATTTGCACGAAAGACCTTTGTGGTTGAAGTAACGAGTTATCATTAAACGTTTTTAATTTACTGTTATTGCAGATTTTTGTACTAGTGAGGTGATTATTGAACGAGACCCATATTCTAAATGTCCGCATTTTGCACACGTCACGACTCTTACACTAATTAGTAATAAACAGTATGGTTTCCCTAGCATTGTAACTGTTGGATGCTTGTTTCTAATTTTTAATTTTTTAACAACACAACGGTTAGTTAACGAATAGCATCAGAATGAAAATGCAATATCTGGATTTAGGAAACAAAGTCTCATATGTGTAGCTGTGATTGTGCGGGTTTGCAGGGGTGGGGTTTGCACGAGTGAAACAGTATTGCTTGCTGAGTAGAAACGTACATTAATTAAACAACTCAGTGCCGCTCATATTTTATGTCATGTGTGAAACGCTATTAAAAGTCCAGTTCTAAAGAGTATCTGCCAATTGTTAACAAACGCTATTAAAAGTCCAGTTCTAATAGAGTATCTGCCAATTTTTAACAAACGCTATTAAAAGTCCAGTTCTAATAGAGTATCTGCCAATTGTTAACAAACGCTATTAAAAGTCCAGTTCTAATAGAGTATCTGCCAATTGTTAACAAACGCTACTAAAAGTCCAGTTCTAATAGAGTATCTGCCAATTGTTAACAAACGCTACTAAAAGTCCAGTTCTAATAGAGTATCTGCAATTGTTAACAACGATTTATTCTCTGATGTATTAATAATTAATATATGCACGACATTTGGTCTCCAATTTCTAGCATAAGAAACTTATCTATGAATATCTTACGTCTGTTCAGTTTTCTATCATTTGTAACATGTCGGAAGTTCTTTACTGGTGTCCAGACTGTTATTATTAGTAACACGTTTGTCAAGTCCCTCCTAGTGTCCAGACTGTTATTATTAGTAACACGTTTGTCAAGTCCCTCCTAGTGTCCAGACTGTTATTATTAGTAACACGTTTGTCAAGTCCCTCCTGGTGTCCAGACTGTTATTATTAGTAACACGTTTGTCAAGTCCCTCCTGGTGCCCAGACTGTTATTATTAGTAACATGTTTGTCAGTCCTTACTCGTGAAAGACTGTTATTATATGTAACAGGTTTGTCAAGTCCCTATTCGTGAAAGATTGTTAATATTAGTAACATGTTAGAAGTTTTTCTCCTGTGTTCAAATTTGTATTATTAATAAACATGACTGTCAAGACTCGTTTGACTGTTATTAGTAACATTTTTGTCCAGTCGTTAACTATATCCAGATGTATTATTAGTACCATATTGTCAAATCATCACTGTGTCAAGAATAGTATTATTAATTAACACATTTGCTAATTTGTTATCTGTCCAGTTTCTATTTATTAGTAGAAACACGTTTGTCAAGTGGTTACCTGAGTCCTGTTTCTATTTATTAGTAGAAACATGTTTTTCAAATGGTTACCTGTGTCCAGTTTCTATTTATTAGTAGAAACAAGTTTGTCAAGTGGTTACCTGTGTCCAGTTTCTATTTATTAGTAGAAACACGTTTGTCAAGTGGTTACCTGAGTCCAGTTTCTATTTATTAGTAGAAACACGTTTGTCAAGTGGTTACCTGAGTCCAGTTTCTATTTATTAGTAGAAACAAGTTTGTCAAGTGGTTACCTGTGTCCAGTTTCTATTTATTAGTAGAAACACGTTTGTCAAGTGGTTACCTGAGTCCAGTTTCTATTTATTAGTAGAAACACGTTCGTCAAGTCCTCACCTGCATTATTAGTTGTTATTCAAACCTGTTCTTTCTTTTAGCAACATGTTTGCAAAGGCAATAAGTGTTTCCTTTTTTTTCTTTACTGTCAGCATCACGTTACGGTTTGTCAGTATGACTGTTGGATTAGTGGGATCGATTCCTCGCTGTATGCAGGCACAAGGAAAGTTAAAGTCGCAAACGAGGTCAGATGTTACAGAGTTACGTCAGCAAAGCACAACACGCAGTGATGCAAGGTCACGACTCCTGTCTAATGCACAGCAAACCGATGCAAAATGATTTTCCGTTTCATTAGTTCACAGGGACTGTGTGCCAGTGCATTTGACGAGGTTTGTTTCAAGGGAGATAAGCGATTATTGCAATTAGTTCCCTGCAAGCAGATGATGAGGAAGAAAAAATAAACAACTGGAGTAATAACAAGCACGCAGCAACAATAGTATCAGGATGAGGATCAACTTAAGCGTCATTGTCTCCCCTTTCATGCAGCAGTACTTTGCGCAGTGGTAAAAGAGTCCCGCTAGTGTGTTAATTCAAACTTAATTGTTAGAATTTATGTTATCAATACATAAATTACGCGTGTGCACACGTATACATTAATAAACAACCTGATTTCTAGACTCGTTAATGTTGCTGACTAATCAAGACAGTAAACCTCAACCCTGGGCTACGTCTTTAATCCATATTTGTAGTGGTTGATAATTTAATGAATTATTATTATTTTTTTAATCAAACGGAATCAATATCTAAAACACTGTGTTTGCGCCCAAAGTAAAATGATAGACAAGTTTTAGTGTTAGGAAGACGAGTGCTTGCAGCCTACATAATGATGGGGCTTCATTCCGGAGTAAGAATTTGATTTAGGGTCTTGGAACAATGCGGTGATTAATTACAAATTAATCAGAAAAGATTCACCCGAGATTAATGGCATGATGATGTGAGTGACGTTGTAAATTTAAGAAAAATGCATGCATTCCTGTGATAAAAGTCTGAATGTGGAATTGGTGAGATTGATATACCAAAGGAAATAGATCGACGTATAACTGACAGACTTTGTGAGAGAGACAGTTAAAAGGCGGAGAATAGACTAATGAAAAAATAAAAGGAAAGAGAGAGGGACAGAGTGTATGAAATCGTAAGGGACAAGAAGCAAGGGGTGTGTGTGTGTGTGTGTGTGTGTGTGTGTGTGTGTGTTTGTGTGTGTGTGTGTTGGGGGGGGGGACGAGCGACTGGACTGATTGAAGGAGAGAGGAAGCAGGAAAAAAGCGGAGAATACTGGACTGACAGACTTAAGAGGGAGAGAAATACGGGGAGCAGGTAAAATAAGCAACGGCCGCACTGATTAACTGATTTTAAGAGAGGGGTGGAAAGCAGGGTAAAGAGCAAAAACTGGTCTGCCAGACTGAGAGAAAAAGAGAGACAGAAAGAAGAAAGCGACAAATGAATTGCATTCAGAGAGAGAGAGAGAGATAGAAAGAAGGAAGCGACAAATAGATTGCATTCAGAGAGAGAAAACGAGATAGAAAGAAAGAAGCAACAAATAGATTGCATTCAGAGAGAGAAAGAGAGAAAGGATAAGGGTGACAACTGGACGAATGGTATCAATGCTGATGAAAGCCATAAGACTAACTTCCAGACAGCATCCAGAGACAATTTATTAAGCAAATGTAACGGCATCCCGCACGATTTCTCATCATTCAAGCACCCCTTCATCAAACACAGATATGCTGATTTTGCCCGGCCGGGCTTAAGGTAAACTTTAAAAAATCCTTGATACCTGTCACCTCTACCCCAAATTCAGATGTATTTCTTTTTTTCTCCTCCTTTTCTTTTTCAAAGTACCTGTATCCCGGCAGCAGATAAAGACGTATCTTCTGCAGCACGCGAAGCCCTACAGTTGTCTTCCCTCATGCACGTATCTCACAACACTCCGAGAGGCGGTGCCGGCGGGAAGGGGGGGGGGGAGAAGAATAACGCGCGCGCACAGACTGAATAAAACAAATAAGCAAAACTTCGAAGTCGCTGTTACAACTGGCTAAGTAAAATATTTGTTTGGGTTTCCTTTTTTCTAAACCCCTGTTACAACTGGCTAACTAAAATATTTGTTTGGGTTTTCTTTTTTCTAAACCCCTGTTACGACTGGCTAACTAAAATATTTGTTTGGGTTTTCTTTTTTCTTAACCCCTGTTACAACTGGCTAACTAAAATATTTGTTTGGGTTTTCTTTTTTCTTAACCCCTGTTACGACTGGCTAACTAAAATATTTGTTTGGGTTTTCTTTTTTCTAAACCCCTGCACACATTTACAATGACTAGTCATTCGCAATCATAGTGATATCTGAGCCGTCAACAACAGTTTATGTTTCCAGAACCATTAGTTACACCTTAACTTTCTAGAGTCATTGTTACACATGAGTCAGCTAGAAACATTGTTATACTTGAGCTTGCTAGAGCCATTGTTACACATAAGCTAGCTTGAGCCATTATTATACCTGAGCTAGCTAGAAACACTTTTACACGTGAGCTACCTAAAACCATTGTTATACTTGAGCTAGCTAGAAACACTTTTACACGTGAGCTAGCTAAAACCATTGTTATACTTGAGCTAGCTAGAAACACTGTTACACGTGAGCTAGCTAAAACCATTGTTATACTTGAGCTAGCTAGAAACACTGTTACACGTGAACTAGCTAAAACCATTGTTATACTTTAGACATAGACAGTCTCTACCAACCTTTGTTATATCTAAAACCAATGTTTCATAAGTACGAATACCAATTATTTTTAAAGACTTACAATCACTGCTGATCGAGATTAGGACTACACGTGTGCAATGCATTTCTATTAGAACATGTTAACATTACCTCTTTAGTCACGTGACTCAATTCAGTCAACCGTACGAAATCGACCTGCTGTCAGGGTTCTGAGATCTAAATAAAACGAGGTCCGACGCGTGCAATCGGCGTGCTGTCAGGGTTCTGAGATCTAAATAAAACGAGGTCCGACGCGTGCAATCGGCGTGCTGTCAGGGTTCTGAGATCTAAATAAAACGAGGTCCGACGCGTGCAATCGGCGTGCTGTCAGGGTTCTGAGATCTAAATAAAACGAGGTCCGACGCGTGCAATCGACCTGCTGTCAGGGTTCTGAGATCTAAATAAAACGAGGTCTGACGCGTGCAATCGGCGTGGTATGTGAAAGTTTTAGTATCTCAAACCCTATACTCTGCAGCTCCGATCTCACCGTCTGATCCGAAATAAAGTGAAACAGAAAGACATCCCCAATCTCACCGTCTGATCCGAAATAAAGTGAAAGAGAAAGACAGTGATAGGCTGGCGTTATACTTTGTTGTACTGTGTTTGGTCATTATCATCAGTCGCCGATATGCACCAAACAGTGAGAGTTGACAGTACGTCTGACTTCCAAGTTAGTGTCTTGTAAAGTATGTTTAACTTGCAGTGCATTTATGAATAACAGCATTCCTGCCTTACAAAATATGCTTTACTGTGAAAATATGCTCTATGCCTTAGTATATGTAGCTTATAAAGTATGCCAAACTTACAAAATATGCTTTATCGTGAAAATATGACCTAAGCCTGAATATTGCAGTATTCATAACAGTAATAATAATAACACTTTTTTGACACATTGACACATTGACAATGACACATTGTTAAATCACCCCCATCCCACTGGAAAAAAGAAAGATAATGATGTAGTGGAGAAAGCGCCCACTTTCAAACGCAGATGTACGATTGATCAGGCGATTTGCTAACAGATGCAGATGTACGACTGTTCAAGCGATTTGCTGACAGGTGCAATTGTACGACTGATCAGGCGATTTGCTGACAGGTGCAATTGTACGACTGATCAAGCGATTTGCTGACAGGTGCAATTGTACGACTGATCAGGCGATTTGCTAACAGATGCAGATGTACGACTGATCAAGCGATTTGCTGACAGGTGCAATTGTACGACTGATCAGGCGATTTGCTAACAGATGCAGATGTACGACTGATCAAGCGATTTGCTGACAGGTGCAATTGTACGAGCAAGCCGAACAGGTTTTGTAGATCTTGGCGTTAGACGATTTTGTTGACAAACGCTGGCGAACGATTGACGATGGTGACCGTGCTATGTATCAAACGTCGCCTCCAGTCAGCCTCCCTCCACTCTTCCCTCCATCCTTCTCCATTACAAACTCCCTCCACCCCCTTTAAATCCGACCTGATCGCTCGTCAAACCCACCAACACCCATAAGCAAACATGTTCTCTTTGATGACGGCGCCATTTTCTTCGCTAACGTGCACAGACACTAGTCAATAATTGGTAGCCTGCTTCTCCGCAGGGGATTGTGAGGGTCAGAGGTTATGATATTTCAAATTGTGTCAGAGAGAAGAGCAGGTTTGGTAAACTTGTCTTCTTTTATACTCGCTTAAGCCCTATATATTTTAAACTCTTGTCAATGGCAAGAGCTGGTTGAAATCCCATTTGTTTATGGCAGCTTAAATCTTACGACTGGAGAAGGGACATCGCCGTTAGTAATAGTGATCAAAGTTGGTAAACTGCGGAGTGAAAAGTTATTTTAGTGACACTGTGTTCCTGAGGTGCGTGCCAACCTCACAATACGTGTAGTAAGTATGCAGCAATTACTACCGAACATATATAGAACTGCTTTGAAATCATTTTTCATTTCAAGTCGGGGAGGTGGAGGAAACAAAACATGTTTTCTTCATTTTCATTAAAACTACCAACCACTGAGTAGAAAAGTCATTGTGTGACAGGGGAAAGAGAAAGAGAGAGAAAGATCATGGTTAATTGTAGAGACAGAGAGAGAAAGATCATGGTTAATTGTAGAGACAGAGAGAGAAAGATCATGGTTAATTGTAGAGAAAAAGAGAGAAATACCATGGTTAATTGTACAACTACAAGAAGCTAAATTGGAAAGCAACAAGGTAGGTGATTATGGGTGGTGAGAGACGTGACAGAGGGTGCGCGTAAACACTGCCACTTCTGGCAGAGGATAAAAAGTAGTTCGGGCAAACGGACGTAAGCACATGGTCATAGAATGATAATTTAATTTTTATTTCTTTAAACAAAGCTAAACCGGACACAAGAAAGTCGGCATGTACACAATGCAACTTTTTTTTACATAAAGGACATGCCCCTTCACTATACTGAAACAATAAACAGGCTTCAAAGAAACTGTTTAAGGGAACAGAAAAAGAAATATAGGTTATTTTATTTTTCCACCACCACCTCTCCCAGTTCGAGTCCACTAAGGTCACTGGGACTAATGAACACAAGCAGGTGCACACATTCCGAGGAGAGGGGAGCTTGCAACACGGTGACGCCCCGTGAGAGTTGTACCAACAGGAGTCCACAGACAACTTCGCGACCCATAATGGCGGGGTAATACAAATCACTGTCAGTACGCTAAAGATATTCAAACAGAGACAAACAGCAAGAGACGAGGAATTGGGTAGGTGAATGGGTAGATGGATTTACAGAGAAAGTCAACGATGGAGAAAAAGAACAGAAAAGATCAGATGGCGTGAGAGAGTGAGATGGACTGAAAAATGGAGAAGAAAAAAGAACCACTGCCAGTTCAATACCAGTCGGCCTATAAAACTCGTACTTCACTGTCTTGGGACCCGGGAGAGGGAAAAAAAGAAGAAAGATCAAGCTAATAATAGTTTTGTCAACACCCCACCGGTACACGAAGAAAAGCAGCCACTCGCGACGGGGTGTTTGAAAGAGATGCCCTTTCAGCTACCTATCAGCTTCTTTTAAAAATTAAAAAAAAAATTAAAAACCCCTCTATTGACACGAGTCTCATCTCTGATTGCATTCACCGACATCGGCTGGGCTGGCTGGCTGGCTGGCTGGCTGGTAAAATACAATCCAAAGATTTAAAATCGCGAGATCGGTGGTGAGCCCTGAACAGGGAAAACTCCAGGCAACGATTTATTGGTTGGATCGTTGTTTAACGTGCGAACGGACAGATAACCTACATCCAGATGATACAGAGCGGGCGATTCTCCCCTCCATACCCCTCAACATGCGACTAACAGAATGGTTGGTAGGCAACCAGTCACACATATGTACAGAGAGAGACAGAGTAAACATATGTACAGAGAGAGAGAGACAGAGTAAACATATGCAGACAGAATAAAGTTAGCATGCTATCAAAACTAACTGCATATAGTTAGTTCATGGCTTGTTCTGCCACGGAACGCTCACTTACTGAAAAAAATCCATCACTGCTCTTATCAAAATTAATTACAGATCACACCCACAATTATTATTAGAAGAAAAAAAAACGAATGCACTATTGACGGACTGGGTGACGACTGCCTTATGCCGAATAAGGAAGCATGGATTGTGAGGGGAACGGCGGATTCCAGAATTGCATTACACTTGTAACACGTCACGCAGGTAACACGAATTACACTTGCAATATAAGTCACCGAGTAACACAAGAAGATCCATATCAGTCAAATTTTCGCAATCATGGGGGGTGGGTGGGTTTAAAAAGAAAATAAGAACACGTTTTCTCTACATCCTTAATTCAACACCACAGGCAATAGATCAAGGGTAGAGACTATCACAGTGAAATAAACCATTCACCCGTTTCCAATTTCTTAGGACGGTCGCAACTCTTTCTTCTACCACCGCCCGCCAACTTCCAAGTCTCCCTTTTCACTGGTTTCTTTTAGTTGTGTGTGTGTGTGTGTGTGTGTGTGTGTGTGTGTGTGTGTGTGTGAGAGAGAGAGAGAGAGAGAGAGAGAGAGAGAGAGAGAGATGTTGCAACAGTGAACAGGATCATATGTGCAAGAGCTAGTAAGAAGAAACTGCACCAGACTGGTGTTACGGCTCAGCTGACATTTTGGCAGACATCATGCGTCTCTGGTTGTCTGCCCGCAAGTGTAGCACAAGAAAGGTGAAACTTGTCCCTCTTCGTCTGTGTACACTAGTTACTGTAACATTTTCACGAATCATTATAAGAATGGAGATAAGTCATCACTTGTTACAGGGCAGACAGTTTATATTCACTTCTGAAAACAATCGGACCACTAGAAAAGTTAAAGGCAATTCACTTACTTCTGTATATTCTATAACTGCCACCCAAACTGCAAACATCTGGCAAGAAAAATTTACAAACTAAACTTAATTGTGACTCACTAGCAAAGACAACAGCTTTCTGAAATTGTTGCTAGCTGGCAAAGAAAGACAACAGCTTTCTGAAATTGTTGCTAGCTGGCAAAGAAAGACAACATCTTTCTGAAATTGTTGCTAGCTGGCAAAGAAAGACAACAGCTTTCTGAAATTGTTGCTAGCTGGCAAAGAAAGACAACATCTTTCTGAAATTGTTGCTAGCTGGCAAAGAAAGACAACAGCTTTCTGAAATTGTTGCTAGCTGGCAAAGACAACATCTTTCTGAAATTGTTGCTAGCTGGCAAAGAAAGACAACATCTTTCTGAAATTGTTGCTAGCTGGCAAAGAAAGACAAACGCATACCGTACTTTTCGCCTAGTTGGCAAAAAATCACTAAGACATGTTTGGTTTGATAAAGAAAGAAACGATAAAACATGTTTCGAACAAATATCCATGTACAGATATGTGAAATGTATGTAAATAAATGTGACTTACATACACAGCCAAGAGACTACCACCTTCACCTATGTACCTAAAATCTACAGATATATTATATTGCTAAAGTGGCGTGACAAAGAATTATTAAATGCGATCTCCATGTATATAAAAATAATTTAAGAAATCAATATAATGCACTTACAAGACTGCTGTGTGCTGACATCAGTGGTCCTATGTACATTTAAGATGTAAGAAATCATTATACAAGTAGATGGCTAAGTGGTGAGATTAGATGTTTCCATACTCATAAAATGCAATATAAGAAATCATTCAATTGTACGTACAAGATGGCTTTGTGTTGAGGCCAGTCGTCTTATAATATACACACATGAATAAAATATAAGAAATCATATACATACACTTACAAGATGGCTTTGTGTTGAGACCAGTCGTCTTATAATATACACACATGAATAAAATATAAGAAATCATATACATACACTTACAGGATGGCTTTGTGTTGAGGCCAGTCGTCTTATAATATACACACACATGAATAAAATATAAGAAATCATATACATACACTTTTGATGGCTTTGTGTTGGGATCAGATATCTTCATGCCTATAAATAGCAATTGAAAACATCATGCTTGTGCTTATTAGATTACCTACTGAATCTATCTATCCCTTAGTCTTTTGGGGCACCACTGATGACCTGACAACCAGTTTCCTCCATTCCATTCTGTTCTCGAATTTAGCTGCCTCCACGTAAATCAAAAACAATTTAAGAAATCATACACTTTTGCAGAAACCAGTCTCCATGTCAACAAAAAAAAAAGCAAATCATGTACTAGTACCTACTAGATGGCCTGTTGAGATCAGCTGTCTCCATGTCTATAAAAACAATTTAAGAAATCATATACTTGTACCTACTAGATGGCCTGTTGAGATCTGATGTTTCGTGAAGGGTTCCCAGCCTTGACGTTTCAGATTAATTATCAAGATGTGGAAAGAAAAGAGAAAATACATAATAAGATATCTGAGAGGAAGTCATCCATTCATGCCGAAGCAGTGTAAGCATCAGGGGTTTTCAAACTGTGAAATATCATAACACGGGGTGGCAAGAAGAGACAAAAAGGAAACCCAGACAGTTGCCAAAACGCCAGTAAAGCTAATGGTCAATGAAGCCTTACCGGGTAGTTCAAAATGTGATAGCTGAGGCAGGGTAGTCTAAAAATTCTCCATAAACCCCGGTCATCTCCCCTTACAGCGAAAACGTGAACGGCACCCTGGATCGACTTTCAGATGAAAATGGTGATTGAATACAGCCTATCGCTAGCGACAAAGGGGAGACGAAAACTGGAGACGAAGTGAAGGAGGGAATAATCTATCGCATTCAAAATCGCAAGCCGGGCTCAGTCGCAAGTTAACGCACACAGGCGCACGCACACACACACAAAATAGTTACTTTTTAGGCTCCTTCCCCCTTTTTATTTTCGAGTGTGCGGGATGGGGTGAGGGTTATGTATCGAAACAGTATGATATAAGCACGCATGCATGCACAAACATAAAAGTGGAAACTTGTTGAGGATCTAGAGCAGAAAAGAAACTAAAACTGATTCTTTTTTAACGATCTAGTCATAGAAGATATTTGGTGATGGAGAGATCACGTGTACGCACGCAGAAATATATTTATCACACACACACACACACAAACGTAAATGCAAGCGCCATACCGCACATCGATATGAACAATTTTTTTTTTAAACACACGGAGAGATAGCTCTCTTCACAAATGAAACCCTGCAGTAATCTGATCAAACAGAACCTATTTATTATAAAGATTAAATTACTTGGCGCTTAGTGAGATGTGAATTTCGAAAAGTGAAGAGGATTTGTAGATGATAACTCAAACAAATCCTACTTAACTCTTCCAAGGTCAAAACATGTCCTCTTGTTCCCCCTTAATAACGTTCGACCAACAAGGAAGTGGATCGACATGTAAAAATAAATGACATATATGGGTAGGCACTACGATATACAATCAATAGGGCAGAAAGATACACACACATGTAAAAATAAATGACATATATGGGTAGGCACTACGATATACAATCAATAGGGCAGAAAGATACACACACACGCCAGAATAATATACAACAAGGCATACAGAAAGATACACACACACGCCATAATAATAGACAACAAGGCATACAGAAAGATACACACACACGCCAGAATAATAGACAACAAGGCATACAGAAAGATACACACACACGCCAGAATAATAGACAACAAGGCATACAGAAAAATACACACACACGCCATAATAATGGACAACAAGGCATACAGAAAGATACACACACACGCCATAATAATAGACAACAAGGCATACAGAAAGATACACACACACGCCAGAATAATAGACAGCAAGGCAAACAGACAGATACACACACGCCAGAATAATAGACTTCAAGGCATACAGACAGATAACAGAAGGACACACAGATTACAGGCAGAGTTAGACAGTAAGATAGGAAGACAAAAAGAAAACATAAGTAGATTGACGGACACAGACAGGTATATGAAGATAGAAAGGTAGACAGATTGATAGATAGGTATGTAAGCAGACAGAAAGGTATATAAATAAACACACATACACACATATATATATATGGGGGAGAGAGAGAACGACAGACAGACAGACATACAACACAGGGTTAGACAAACAGTTGATAGATGCCCTATAAGTATCTTCTTGGGCTGATATACAACTGCGCATACGTGGACGCATTAGATCTATAAAGGTGGATCTGAAGCTGACAGATATGTTTGACACACATCTTACAGATGTATATTCCATAAGGAAAGTTTTTATCTTCTCTTACTGAAAACAATTTTATGAACTTTTAAAGGTTCTTGGTGAGCTGACGGTTTTATCACCAGCTATAAATATATTTTTCTTGAAATGTAGAAGTGTCATTAGTTACTTTTCTTATAAGGCGGTGAAAATTGTTGATTACTTAAAACAGCGAGCAAATGCCAACAATTGGTGAAAGAAAGATTATTTAATAATAATTATAGAGTTAGATATTTTTTAAATCTCAAGTATATGTCATTAATACGATAAGAGAAAAAGAAAGGCTCTTTTGCAGAAATGTCAACTTTTCGAACTCTGTCAATTTGGCTTGGAGTGATGAAGCAAACACAGGAAGTGGCACACGGGCCTGATTGGCCCCATCCCTGCGCGCACACGTACCGATACAATACGCGCACGAGAGAGCAAATGTCACGGCAGCAATAAGCACAGCGTCATCATTGGCCTGATCACGCACAGACTAACGGTCCGATGCGGGCCGGCCGTACTTCCGCTGGTCAATAGCCCGTGGTCGCCACTGGCGGATGATGAGAGAGCTGATAGCCGAAGGTAGTAAACCTCTAGCTCTAGCCGGAACTAGTTAATCATTAAACGGAACCAGTTTATCCTCATAATAAGTAGTTAAACCTCTAGCTCTAGCCGGAACTAATTGATCATTAAACGGAACCAGTTTATCCTCATAATAAGTAGTTAAACCTCTAGCCGGAACCAGTTTATCCTCAAACAATAAGTAGTTAAAGCTAGAGCTTGTAACAGCACACGTTTGATTTCCGACGCGAGAATACTTCTACAATTCGATTGCGGTCGTGTACGTCAGCACATGATAAGTACATTCGCGGAGGACCCAAATATCAAAACAAATCAAGACAGGAATCTAAAAAAAAAAAAAAAAAAAAAAAAAGATAGGCAGCGTGTGATTATAAAAGCTTCTACCAATTAAAGTGCTATTATTAAATGTTTTTGATGCTTCCAGATAAGACTGGGAGAATTGGGTGGGTGGGTGGGTGGTAGGTTAAAGAGTAAAAGAAAGTTCACCATGAGTGAAGATTAAAAACAAATTTGCTCACCTTGATTTTTCACTTCTGCAAATTCGTTGTTGTAGTCTTCTAATGTTTCTCTCAGCTGTTTGTTTTCAATTTCAAGGTCTTGCACGCGCTGTGCACGTTTTTGTGCCTGAAGCGCGTGCTCTAGTGCGGGAACTGGATCTGCACGATACAACAATTCACCACCATTATGTGGCTCACAAATAAATGACATTATCACCAGACAACAACAATTCACCATCATTACGAGGCTCACAAATAAATGACATTATCACCAGACAACAACAATTCACCACCATTAAGAGGCTCACAAAATAAATGACATTATCACCAGACAACAATTCACCACCATTATGTGGATCACAAATAAATGACATTATCACCAGACAACAATTCACCACCACTATGTGGATCACAAATAAATGACATTATCACCAGACAACAATTCACCACCACTATGTGGCTCAAAAATAAATGATATTATCACCAAACAACAAGAATTCACCACCATTATGTGGCTCACAAATAAATGACATTATCACCAAACAACAAGAATTCGCCACCATTATGTGGCTCACAAATAAATGACATTATCACCAAACAACAAGAATTCGCCACCATTATGTGGCTCACAAATAAACGACATCAACATACTTATCAAACAATTCACACCATTATGACTGTCTGCATATCACTCTCAAATAAATCACACTATCACCTACAGCAACTCGTCATCATAATACAATACCAACACAGTGTGATATATAGTAACATACCGTAATATAATACCAACAACTGGAACAAAGAGTGGCGCACTACCATATGTCGATGTCGGCATTAAAAAAAAAATGGAAAAGATGCGTCATTTGCCTGTAAAAATTGCAACTCACATGGCAAACCGATGCCATGCATCCTACTCTGGAATGGAAAAATGCACAAAGATCTATAAAATTTAGAGAAAAACGCACCCCCGAAGGTAAAATCAAAAGAAAAAGCAGAATCAGTCAACGTTTCTTCAATATAATAAGAAAAGTTATTATCACAATGTGATATGACATCATTAATACAATTATTAATAAAAATAATGGCAGTTTATTATCAAGTAATACCATACACGATAATGTCTTGGATGTTGAGAAGTGATTATGCATGAATGAGGGCATTTTTCATCGAAAAATGTACAAACACATCCGCTTATTCTAGGAAACATAACTCCATGCTTTAGCAATGCATTTTCCACGTCCACCCTGCCCCTCTATTTACTATCTTCGTGTGGAATGGGGAAAATTCAGTCAAAAGTAAACATTGAAAACACATCATCTGATGTTATTTTTCCTCCACAACTCAAAAGATATAAAATATCCCCCCCCCCCTCCACCAAAGGGAGCGTGTGTAAAGATAGAAAATAGTTGCTAGGGTCTATTCTGTGGTGCAGGGAGCACGTGCCTCAAGCGCGCAAGACGAGCAGTGAGGTCAGTGCGTGACACGTCACGGCGGTTTGTGACCTCATCAGTCTTTGTGTACGGGACTCAGTGACGTGGCTTCCCGCACGAGCATTACAAAACGCTCCCGGACTAAGCCTCGAGCCCAGCTTCCCTGGGGAGCCAGGAATGACCGCGCGCTTCGAGGGTGATCGAAAAATTCCTGCCATTCTATTTCCCGTGCTAGTGTTCGAATTCTTACATAGTTCGGCTGATGCGAAGGGTACACGATGGCGCGTGTGTACGGACAACAGCATCCGCCCAGTTGGCAAACAGACTGTTTGCCCTGATGTCACCTTGGTACCCCGAATGTACAGATCGTCTCAAGCTCAACTTGAATTGGAAGGTTGACGTGTACTTACGTCCAAAAAATTTCCTTTATCCTGGTCTCAGTCCGCCTGTGTGAAAGAAGCTCGTGTGTGTGTGAGTGAGTTAGAGAGAATGAATACGATTAAGAGAATAAAAAATGATTATTAAAATTATAAAACAATAGGAAAACTATTAAATGTAGGTAGTCAAGTCCATAATGGTATATATTTATTACACTGTAGAAATCATCTCGGTCAAAATCTGTTTCTGAACAGACATTGGTAAAATTTATGAAGTTAAACCTACATTTGATAGACATTGGTAAAATTTATTAAGTTAAACCTACATTTGATAGACATTGGTAAAATTTATGAAGTTAAACCTACATTTGATAGACATTGGTAAAATTTATGAAGTTAAACCTACATTTGATAGAGATTGTAAAATTCCTTAGGTATAATGGCTTTGCATTTCGACCGGACATTGCACTATTTATCAGGTAAAGCCTCTGAGATCAAAGTGAAAGCATCCCGGCCAAGGTCAGTGGTGAGTGTACAGAGAGTATGACGTGGAAGAACAATGGATAGGGTCCGCTGACTGTCATGGATGATTGGGCTGTCATGAGTCAAAACCGAATTGATTTTTTTAATTGAGTGTAGGGGGCACTTCCGGCTTCCGCCGCTTTCGCGTCAAAACCGAAAGAGAGTGAGATGATATATAAACAGAAGGTACTCTGCTGAGGGTATGGGTGGGTAGGGGTGGCATGGAAACGAGGAGAGAGTATTTTAAAATTTGATGAATAGACTGTCACTTCTGTTTAAACAAGAGTGAAATACTCAACTTTTACATAACATCTCTTCCTGTCTTCTTATTGCAATAGACTGTCACTTCTGTTTAAACAAGAGTGAAATACTCAACTTTTACATAACATCTCTCTGCTGACAAGAACTGGTACAATCAATGTTCAATAAACGACTCTACTGACAAGAACTGGTACAATCAATGTTCATACTGCCGAAAAGCATTGAACGTACTGTTCTGTATTACAACACTGAATTTTTATTGCACAATTGTGTACTTGTACTTTCATATAAATAGACAATTAAAATAAAAATGTAGTCAGTAGTGTCATAATCTAAAAAACACAAAAGAAACCCACTCAATTTTAAGGTCAAGCAGTGTATAACCCCTGAGTAAACGGATGCTAAACAAACAATAAACTGTTATAATAAACAAATCATAATGAAGTATCTCAATGTCCAAGCACAATTAAAGAGGAAAACTTATTATATATAAGAATCCTTTCTTCAAATTAAAAATAATAATACTTAGGTCAATTGTCTCTAGCATTTGAATAATATAGCATTCAATTACAAACTAAACTTAGCAGTTTTCAATCCGATGGAAATTACACGTGTAACAAAGAGATACAATTATAAAAATACAAACTCTATAGTGTTAACATATTTTCATTTATCCCAAAGGGGTTTACCGGTCTGTGACCACGTGACGTGAAGAAAATAATGAATGTCTTAATACTCCTTCGCAGTGTAAATAGAATAAGAGAAAATCCTCAAAATCAAATAATGACTACATCAACAACATGATTCTTTCAATATAAAATTAAAAGACCATATGAACTACTAACTAAATACTAATGTGATATCGCTGGACCCAATACTATCAAAGTAAAATTACAAATCAATCCCCAGTCTACAACGTCAAAATAAACTAACACATGAATCATTATAAGAGTGGAAGAAATGAATCGTTAACACTCAGAATGAAGGTGATAACCAACCAGCAGTCTAAACTACAGAAGTAAAATAGCAAATCAATCATTACTGTCAAAGTAAAACAACAAGTCAACCACTAACCCACATTTGACGTCACTGTCACAGTCTGATAAAATTGTCCGACTTCGTGACCCACTTGCCTTGTTTACTTCAAATTCGAATATTTGAAACCCTTGGCCCTTTGTTCAAAGCTTCCTTTTTCTAGGTGCTTCTAGAACAGGTCAAGATGTTATGTAACTTTAGGACCATTGTCCAGTTCTCGAACCAACCACATGCTTTGCGAACAGTCACGTGATACGCAATATACCTTTCTATATATGTACCCACACGCTTCCGCTCCCTCACTTCGAGCACATTTTAGCTAATTCCATCAGCTTACTCGGGTCGTGAGAGGCAGCCGGCGCCATAGAGAATCAAGGTACCCTTCGACTTCTCTCAAAGGTATCATTTTATTTAATAGTATTTGCCTATGTATTGTTTAAGTATGTATTTGTGCTATGTATTATATGATTTCCATATACACTTGAGCATGGTTCAGAGAAATAGCTGAAAACCTATATGTTACGGAATATAAATTTATTGTAACCATTTTTCCATTTCTGTACTTTAATTTATATTGTTTTAATTCACTAAGAGCCAGAATGCTGCGCTCGATATGAATTCTTCATGTAATTCAATTATTGCGTGTAATTTTAATTGTAAATTGTGAAGCGCTCTGTCGGTTTGAATTACCTCTTGTATGAACATTAATTTAACGTTGTATCTATTTTATTGCTTCATACGTCATGACTGTTAAATGGAACACATGTGAGACGATTATATTTTTTCTAAAATTTAATTGTAAGCGACGCGAGGTCGAAACTCTTTGTTCAGCGCATTTAATTGAGCCATGCCTAGGTAGGACCTGTTAGGTTGAGAATTATATCCAAACACGTTGCATCCACAGGTCGGCTCATGGTTCATGTTTCACCATGCCTCACCTGCATTAGCTTATTGGTGTAAGCGTGTCGAAATCCACTCTGAGGGCCATGCTGCAAAAATCCCAGTTCCTAGCCACTAACAAAGGGACATCATTCCTTATGCACCACGTGTGTCGTTAAAGGGGGACTGAGGGAACGAACCGGCATGATTGAGTGTTGAGACCAAGGATACAAGAATAGAGCTAAGTGCAAGATCAAGTGTACAGATCTCAAAGGAACACTTTTCTGGCAATTTAGATTGACAAAAATCAGGCATAGGCGCGTAAAGACAGAGTGAAGACTATTCGCGTTGCATTCGATTTATTGTTAATTTGTTAAACTTTATTAAATCTTATTTTCTTTGTTAATACCTCTTAGTAGTTGATTTCTATGCACAATAGACCAATTAGATTAATTCTTAGATTTGAATGGGGGCGGATGAGCGGAAAGATTGATGACGAGTGCATATTAATTTAGAGGGATTTAACTGTTTTCAAATCTAGCTAAAAGTTCGCAGTTTATTAGTCTGTAAATTTGTCGTCTGAACTACAAGACGCACTTTTAATTAGTCAGATAATAAATTGAGCAACCAGTCTGCGTAGAATATGAGAGGAAGAATTAATTATATTTAAAGTCTTTTAATTATTCTAAGCAGGGTCTTTAAATAAATACTGGAAACGTAACAAGTGTGGGTCGTCGCGGGATTGATATGTATTAAATTGTAAATTGTAACATTTTTATACATAGGGCGCATCATAACCTAGAAACGAACGAACGAACAGAATTGCCAATTGTTCTTTTGATTTTTGTATCACTGATTTTCTTTGCTTTTGTTGTGACATGTGCATGTATTCTTTTGCAGAGTAGCGTGCATGTTAGTTAATGTTGATATATTTAAGCGTAGTTAAATATGTCATGTTGGCTATTGAATGATTTATTTAGTATTGTGTTACTGAGTACTTCATTGTGAGGAGTCGAAGGTTATACCGCCAGCTAGGAGAGTTATCGGTAGTAACAGACTTCGGACTATTATATTTAGGGTGCTAGATATAATGTGTAATGTTGTATGGTAGGAGCCGTGACATTACGGAAGTCTTGGAACAGCGGACACTGTGACAAGCAGGTGAAACGTGTAAAGAGTTAACGCGTAATTTATTTCGGAAGGTGTTCTGAGTAAATTAAATAATTTTTGTAAGGTTGTAGCCTAAAAGTTATTTTCGGGATAAGCGGAGTTATCGCCGACGGTTAAAACACACAATTCACGAGATACATTCTTATTGTAGCCAGCGCGCTAAGACAGTAAAATGGATCGCAAACAGGTTATCGAAGACCTGAAAGAAACCGGTATCATGATAGGATACCAGGGTGACGAACTGACTAGCTACATCAAAACTGAGCTAGAGAAAGCGGAAAAAGCAGAAAAGGAGAGAGTAGAAAAAGCGGACAAAGAAAGGCAAGAGATAGAAAGAGAAGAACGCGTTGCTAATCGCGAACTGAAGAAGTTAGAAGCTGAAAAACTAGCCGAAACTGAAGCTAAACGCATCGCAGCTGACGCAGAAGCTAAAAAGCAAGAAGCTGAAGTTAAAAAGTTAGAAGCTGAAAGATTAGCCGACATTGAAACAAAACGTATCGCAGCGGATACAGAAGCCAAACGCATCGCCGCAGACGCGGAAATAAAACGGTTAGAATGGGAAGTAAAGAAACTAGAAGTTACTAATCCGAACCGTGACCGCCGAAGCAGT
The DNA here is from genome assembly GCA_028829895.1 of Sinotaia quadrata. Taxonomy (NCBI): domain Eukaryota; kingdom Metazoa; phylum Mollusca; class Gastropoda; order Architaenioglossa; family Viviparidae; genus Sinotaia; species Sinotaia quadrata. The sequence continues at coordinate 96,389,556 of CM054183.1, read as the reverse complement.
GGTGATTCGCATTCTAGCGATGGAAATAATCACAGTAGAATTGAAAATATCATTCCAAAGATAAATATGGTCCCATTTGATGAGAACAAAGATCAAATAGACGCGTATTTAAAAACGTTTGAAAAGTTAGCCAGAGCAACGAACATTCCAGCGGAACATTCGGCGATAAATTTATCGGGGTTATTGCAGGGCAGTGCGAAAAACGAGTTCAATAAGCTTAGCGATTCTGAGTCAGATAATTACGACACAGTCAAGGCCGCATTATTGAAACGTTACAAACTCACAGCAGATACATACCGACGTAAGTTTAAACAGGCCACTAAAGCCAGTTCAGAGACGCACGCACAGTACATACGACGCGTAGCTGACTTGTTCCAAAGATGGATAGATCTAGCCGAAACTCCACAGACGTACGCAGGTCTTAGGGATGAAATGGTAAAAGACCATATTCTCGGGTCATACAAATCAGATCTACTGATTCACTTAGCAATAAGGGAAAAATCTACGCTAGAGGAGATAGGCAACGCCGCCGATCGCTTTGATGACGCACATTCTCAATTCTCGAACGCACACGCGAACAACAAGTCTCGACCGAACGAACCGCAGACTCGAAAGGATAAGAAAAATGACGGGAAGGCACCTAATGAGCGTGATGATAAAACATCTAAACCCGACACTAAAAACAAGTCCGACAAACAGAAAGATAAAAAGAATCTTGCATGTTACACTTGTGGTGATAGTGGCCATTTTTCACGAACATGTCCTGAAAAGAAAACAGCTAAAGTTTACGCAGTAGAAAGTCATACACCTAAAACAGAAAAGTCGAATCGAACACCAGTACAGGCAAACGGTCACGATACAATCGCTTTGCTTGATACAGGGTGTGAGCTAGACGCTATTGTAAATGCATCATTAGTTAACCGTACCGACTACACAGGGGAGACAATCTCTGTCACCTTTGCAAACGGCGAACAAGACATTTTACCAGTAGCTGAAGTCTCGATTGTTTCAGACTTTGTAGAAGGAACAGTCAAAGCGGCAGTTATGGAAAACTCACCGCATGACGTGATCCTTGGTTGCAAGTATGTTTTGCCGTGCAAAAAACAAACTTCAACTGAACCACCACTGGTTAACGCTGTAACCAGAGCAGCGAGTAGTAAAGACAAATCTGTAACTGCACCGATGTCTGCCGCACCAGCCGTAGATAAAGCAACAGTTAGCGAGATTAAAATATTACAAGCTGAGGACGAAACACTAGACAAGTTACGCAGACAAGCTGTACTTGTTAGTGACGTCAACACTGACGATTCGAATAAGAAAGCGTGCATTATTCTGAAAAAGGGTTTATTGTACCGCTATTCGAAAGTGGGAGACGAATTTCGGAAACAATTAGTCGTTCCACAAACCAAACGAAATGACGTATTACGATTAGGTCATGAGAGTCTTTTTGGTGCACACATGGGTGTACAAAAAACAACCAGTCGTATTACAAGTGAGTTTTATTGGCCGGACATCACTGCCGATATCCGTAGATTCGTGTTAAGTTGCGACACATGCCAGAGAACACAGTCTAAAAATTCAATCAGACCCGCACCGTTAGGAGAGCCTGAACTGATCAGTGAACCCTACAAGCGCGTAGCATTGGATTTGATTGGGCCTATAATACCCACGTCAACGAGAGGTAATCGATACGTGCTGACCACTATTGATTACGCAACAAGATTCGCCGACGCAGTACCATTGAAAAATATTGATACTGAAACTGTCGCCGAAGCCCTTTTCGGTCTTTGGAGTCGTGTTGGAATTCCTACTGAAATTTTGACGGATCAGGGGAGTCAATTCATAGGCAACGTAATGAAGGAAGTAAATCGTTTACTTTCCATCAAACATCTTACTTGCACACCATACCACCCCCAGGCAAATGGTCTGATTGAAAAATACAATGGGACATTAAAAACAGCACTTAAAAAGCTCGCCACAGATAAACCGAAAGACTGGGACAGATACATCCCTGCCCTACTATTTGCATATAGGGAGGTGCCGCAAACTTCCACCGGGTTTTCACCATTTGAGCTACTTTACGGACGTACTGTACGCGGACCGATGATGATTTTGAAGGCACTTTGGACTGATGAAAAGACAGATGACGAAGTTAAGACAACTTATACATACGTCACTGACTTAAGAAACCGTCTTGAAACTATAGGCAAGATAGCACGGGAAAACTTGACGATAGCTCAGTCTAGACAGGCAGAATATTACAATAAGCACACCAAACCTAGAGAATTTGAAGTTAATGACAAAGTGTTACTGTTGCTTCCTGAAGCACATAACAAACTTCAGATGAAATGGAAGGGGCCCTTTGTAGTTACCGCCAAGCTAGGGGGACTGAACTATAAGGTGCAGACAGGAAAGAGAGAGAAAATCTTTCATGTTAACCTACTCAAAAAGTACATAAGCCGTGAGGATCAAACCACTCAAGCTGATTTTGTCGTAGCGACGATAGTTACAGAAGACGAGGGGGATACTGATTGCGTCACTGGTACTTTACCAAACTGTCCTCTACAGACGGACGAAACTGTCAAAGACGTTAGGGTAAATGAAGCCTTGACAGAAAGACAGAAAAAAGAAGTGAATGAATTGCTTAATGAGTTCTCATCTACTCTGACAGACAAACCAGGGTTGACAGACTTAATAGAATTTTCACTGAAGCTGACTGACAACAAACCGATACGTTTGAAGCCGTATCCGTTGCCACACGCTAAGATAGATGACGTTAGACGTGAGATTAAGACTATGCTAGATCTAGGGGTCATAGAGAAGACTGACAGTGCCTACGGATCACCCATCGTGTTGATTAAAAAACGTGATAACTCGTTCCGTTTTTGCGTAGACTACCGCAAACTCAATCAAGTGACAGAGTTTTGTGCCGAACCTCTTCCTGATCCGGATCTCATCTTCACTAAGCTAGCTAACGCTCATTACTATACCAAAATAGATTTGTCACGCGGTTTTTGGCAAATCAAGGTCAAGGACACTGATCGACACATACTAGCTTTCACTACACCAGTAGGAAACTACACATGGAAAGTTATGCCTTTCGGAGTTTCAAACGCTCCAAGCATTTTTTCTAAAATGATGCGGTCATTGTTAGAACCACTGTACGGACGTGGAGTTGAGAACTTCATGGATGATTTAATTCTAGGCACCCAGACATGGGAGGAGCACTTAACACTCTTACGAGATGTACTAGCCAGATTAAAACAAGCCAACCTCACTGCCCGCCCTACGAAGTGTGAAATAGCACAATTCTCCTTAGACTTCTTGGGACACAAGTTGAGTCATGGAACTATGTCGCCAAGTGAAGCTAAGATAGCACAACTTAAGGACACTTCACAACCGCTAACAAAAACACAAGTTAGAAGTTTTCTTGGTCTTGCTAATTACTACAGAAAATTCGTACCAGATTTTAGTGCCATTGCATGTCCTCTGACTGACTTGACACGTAAGAATATGCCTACAAAAGTAGTGTGGACTGATGCATGCCAAAACGCTTTTGACACACTGAAATCTAGACTGACTTCAGATTTAGTTGTTAAACTGCCAGATTTGACAAAACCATTCTTGTTAAGGACTGATGCTAGCAACACAGGATTAGGAGCAGTGTTATTACAAGAACACAATGACACCAAACACCCAGTTGCATATGCAAGCCGTAAACTCACAACTACTGAACAGAAATATTCCACCAGTGAAAAGGAATGTCTTGCAATAGTTTGGGCCATAAAAAAGTTCGAAAACTATTTGTACGGAAAAACCTTTGTCATTGAGTGCGATCACCAGCCGTTGGCCTTTCTCGGACAGGCGCAATTTACGAACAGCCGTTTAATGCGTTGGTCTTTGTTTCTGACACAGTATGACGCAAATATTCATTACATCAAAGGGTCTTTGAATGTTGGCGCAGATTACATGAGTCGTGCTTGATGCCATCAAGTGCCGGTACTGATAGAATGTTGTTTAATCAATTAACTGAACCCTACGGATTCCTTCCTGTAAATATGAAATATAGTTGCACACTTTATTTCTAGGAATGTCGAAATTTTTTTTGTGTAAATTTTTCTTCATTGTGGACTTCTACATTTTATCATACATAATTTGTAGGAGGCATTTTATCTTTGGCAAGATAAACGCCTCAAAAGCAAGGGGGTGTCACAGTCTGATAAAATTGTCCGACTTCGTGACCCACTTGCCTTGTTTACTTCAAATTCGAATATTTGAAACCCTTGGCCCTTTGTTCAAAGCTTCCTTTTTCTAGGTGCTTCTAGAACAGGTCAAGATGTTATGTAACTTTAGGACCATTGTCCAGTTCTCGAACCAACCACATGCTTTGCGAACAGTCACGTGATACGCAATATACCTTTCTATATATGTACCCACACGCTTCCGCTCCCTCACTTCGAGCACATTTTAGCTAATTCCATCAGCTTACTCGGGTCGTGAGAGGCAGCCGGCGCCATAGAGAATCAAGGTACCCTTCGACTTCTCTCAAAGGTATCATTTTATTTAATAGTATTTGCCTATGTATTGTTTAAGTATGTATTTGTGCTATGTATTATATGATTTCCATATACACTTGAGCATGGTTCAGAGAAATAGCTGAAAACCTATATGTTACGGAATATAAATTTATTGTAACCATTTTTCCATTTCTGTACTTTAATTTATATTGTTTTAATTCACTAAGAGCCAGAATGCTGCGCTCGATATGAATTCTTCATGTAATTCAATTATTGCGTGTAATTTTAATTGTAAATTGTGAAGCGCTCTGTCGGTTTGAATTACCTCTTGTATGAACATTAATTTAACGTTGTATCTATTTTATTGCTTCATACGTCATGACTGTTAAATGGAACACATGTGAGACGATTATATTTTTTCTAAAATTTAATTGTAAGCGACGCGAGGTCGAAACTCTTTGTTCAGCGCATTTAATTGAGCCATGCCTAGGTAGGACCTGTTAGGTTGAGAATTATATCCAAACACGTTGCATCCACAGGTCGGCTCATGGTTCATGTTTCACCATGCCTCACCTGCATTAGCTTATTGGTGTAAGCGTGTCGAAATCCACTCTGAGGGCCATGCTGCAAAAATCCCAGTTCCTAGCCACTAACAAAGGGACATCATTCCTTATGCACCACGTGTGTCGTTAAAGGGGGACTGAGGGAACGAACCGGCATGATTGAGTGTTGAGACCAAGGATACAAGAATAGAGCTAAGTGCAAGATCAAGTGTACAGATCTCAAAGGAACACTTTTCTGGCAATTTAGATTGACAAAAATCAGGCATAGGCGCGTAAAGACAGAGTGAAGACTATTCGCGTTGCATTCGATTTATTGTTAATTTGTTAAACTTTATTAAATCTTATTTTCTTTGTTAATACCTCTTAGTAGTTGATTTCTATGCACAATAGACCAATTAGATTAATTCTTAGATTTGAATGGGGGCGGATGAGCGGAAAGATTGATGACGAGTGCATATTAATTTAGAGGGATTTAACTGTTTTCAAATCTAGCTAAAAGTTCGCAGTTTATTAGTCTGTAAATTTGTCGTCTGAACTACAAGACGCACTTTTAATTAGTCAGATAATAAATTGAGCAACCAGTCTGCGTAGAATATGAGAGGAAGAATTAATTATATTTAAAGTCTTTTAATTATTCTAAGCAGGGTCTTTAAATAAATACTGGAAACGTAACAGTCACTAAAGCTAAAGGTTGCCCAACAAATGCACTGGAAGTTCCCTACATCAATGCTTTCATGGCTGTAGATTCGTCCACAAATGGGTGGCAGGGGAAATCTAATTCAAATGTGCAAATGAATAATAATTATCACACGGACTGACACTACCTAGCTGGATGGTATGGATTAGATCCAGAGGGGGGGGGGGGGTGTTATACTCAAATTCGACTTACGCACAATCCCAACCACGAAACCACTGCACCAAAGGAAGCAAACGTTAAGCAATATTCAATCAATCAATTTTTAAAGTCAGTGGCGCCGTAAAGGAGAATGACGTCATCGATTTTGTCCAACACACTGAAATGAGCATAGGAAAGCCAGTTTTCAATTTTCTGCGAAACGCGCGACTGTAGTTGTGCGGATTTCTCAATTTTTAAATGTTCTCTGAGGAAATATCTGACAAGTGAGTGATCATTAAATCCTTTACCGTTTTTAATTAACAATGTGATGAGATGTAAACATAAACAATCAATTGGTGTTTACGGATTCTCCTATTTTTCTGAACAAATTGTACAAGTGGTTATCGCATCCTTTACCATTTGAAATCAACAAGATCGAGATGAGATTTGAGATGCAGTGATACACACATACACACGCACACCTGTCAGTGACACCAAGAGTTTTAAATTATTTTTTTCATTTGCTACTGATCATCGCAAACTTAACCATTTAAAATTAACAAATTAACTCGGGGATGAGGGAAGGGTTTGGAAGGGGGTGATTGTTTAACAAAATACACGTCTACAGTTTCAAGAAAAAGCTTCCTTGGTGCTAGGAGTTGATGAAGAGCAAACGTGTCTAGCATATAAACAAACTATTAGCAAAAAAAAGAGCGTCTAGCATTTAATCAAACTGTTCACAAGGTGTCAAGCACACAATCAAACTGTACGCAAGAAAAAGTGTCTAGCGTATACAATCAAACTAGTGACAAGAAAAGTGTCTAGCATACAATCAAACTAGTGACAAGAAAAGTGTCTAGCATACAATCAAACTAGTGACAAGAAAAGTGTCTAGCATACAATCAAACTAGTGACAAGAAAAGTGTCTAGCATACAATCAAACTGTTCGCTAATATTGGTAAGCAAAATGCACAAGTGTAAACAGTAGAAAGTCAGCAATGCAAGGGATAAGACTTGTTTCTAGCGATTGATGTCCAAGGGTGATGGATTATCTGAGACGTGTGATAACATAAACATCGCCGTTTCTCACATTCGCATACCAACATTCCATATGCACACTATTGGCGGAGGTATCATTATTTAAGTAGTTCTTCGTCACAATAATACTGCCCAAAGTGCTGATCACTTCTCCCAAAGATTGCATTCAGTTGTATTGCACTGTCCATAGTTGAACGTTGTCACTGCAGTTAAAACCTCAAATTGATATTATCAATATCTATGGTTCATCATTATCACTAACGGCATTGCCTACAATTAACACCTCAAGTTGACACTAGCACTGCCTATGGTTAAACATTAAAACTTACAGCACTGCCTACAATTAACACCTCAAGTTGACACTAGCACTGCCTATGGTTAAACATTAAAACTTATAGCACTGCCTACAGTTAACATGGTTCAACAAATCACTAACAGCACTGATTACAATTATCATGGTTCAACAAATCACTAACAGCACTGATTACAATTAACATGGTTCAACAAATCACTAACAGCACTGCCTACAGTTAACACTTCAAGTTGACCCTAGCACTGCCTTAATCAGTTAATGCCTACAGTTAAACATTATCACTAACAGCACTGCCCAAAGTTAACACATTTCAAGTTGACCCTAGCACTGCCTTAATGCCTACGATTAAACATTATCACTAACAACAGTGGGCAGTGCTGTTAGGAAGTTAAGACTTCAAGCTGACCCTAGCACTGCCTTAGTGCCTCTAGTTAAACATTATCACTAACAGCACTGCCAAATTTAAGACTTCAAGTTGACCCTAGCACTGCCTTAGTACCTATGGTTAAACATTTTCACTAACTACACTGCCTAAAGTTAAGACTTTATAATTCTATAATTTAACACTCTTCATTATCCCCGTACATCGATCAAACCATAAGAAAAACAAACTGACCTGGCAGATCTATGAGCCGTTTGTAGACGGACAGAAAGGCAGCTTCGGAGGCCTTGCTGCGCTTGGAGAGTGAGTCTACCTCCCCTTGGAAACTCTTCAAGAGTGGAGCCACGATTTTGCGAATGTCCTGAAAGAAAAAAAACCCAACAGAGAAAACATGTAATTAATCAAGTGTGAGCAGCCTTTAAAATGTATGTAATTTTCAATTCAACTTTTCGAACACAGCATCCGCTCACAGTACCAGGTAAGCAACAAAGGTAGGCAAGCGATCCCTTGACAGTACTTGATAACATATCTATTGTGTTGTCTTCTCTAGAGTTTTATTTTGTCTACCTTGTATTTTTATCCACCATGTCTCTTGTCTATCAAGTTTTTGTACCAGGTATTGTTTTATTTACCCGTTGTCTTGGCTACTGGATGACCTTGTCTACCGAGTGGTGTTACGTGTTTTCTGGGTGTCGACTGTATTCCTAAATTTTTTCTTGTCTAATGGTATATTATCTTGTCTACTACTTACTAGGCGTTGTCATGTCTTCTTGATAATAAAGATAACTCCCGTCAACTCAGGTGTTCACGTTATTATGCAAAGATAAAATCTAGCCAGTTCATCTGTTCACTCTACTGTGTTAAGATAACCGCAGCGAACTCATCTGTTCACACTATTATGTTAAGATAACTCCAGCCAGCGCATCTGTTCACGCTATTGTGTTAAGTCTTAAGATAACTCCAGCCAGCTCATCTGTTCACGTTGTTATATTAAGATAACTCCAGCCAGCTCAGCTGTTCACGTTATTATGTTAAGATAACTCCAGCCAGCTCATCTGTTCACGTTATTATGTTAAGATAACTCCAGCCAGCTCATCTGTTCACTTTATTATGTTAAGATAACTCCAGCCAGCTCATTTGTTCACGTTATTGTGTTAAGATAATGCCGATTTCCGACACAAAGGTTTTCTACTGGCTGATCGGTTAATATCCATTTTGACACAAAGGTTTTCCAGTGGCTTATAGGATAATATCCATTTCCGTCAAACAGAAGTTCGCTAAGTGAGCGAGCAGTTAATGCCAACTTTTAACTCAATGGTTCAGTGATAAGCAAACAGTCTTGTGTCCACAATAACATAAGATTTGCTGAATGTTTATTAACTGATTAGATCGTTAACATCCACTTTCAACACACAGGTTCGCTGACTGACCCATCAGTTACTGTCCTCTTCAAATATATAAAATTGCTGATCTAACAAACGGTGGAAACATTATCTGTTTATCTCAGCTTACAATGAAACAATTTTCCACAAACAGAAGAAACATTCAATCCTCATTGTTTGTTACTATGACAAATTGCTTTGCAGTGACTTGATGGTGATAACCCTGTGTCGTACTCCTATAGGTTAGTCTAAATGTGCTATAGCGCAATAAATAGTATAAATGTGTTAAAGTGAGACTAAATACTCAATCTATTTGTGTCATACTGACAATGAATGATTTTTCTGCATGTGATGCTTAGCTCAATAATCTACTTCTGTTATACTGTTCCACAACTAAAAGTTTCATTTAGACAATGGTAACAACATAGTAACACGAATAATAAACAGTGACATACGGTCACAATGAAAAGTTATACTCTTATAGTGACAATGAAAGTATCCGTGGCTTGTCACTTAACACTGAGAGTATATGAGGTCTGTCATGGTGACAGTCAGATTCATCCTGACACTAAATGTAGGAGTCTATTCCAATACTGTATATCATACTGACACTGAATGTAGGAGTCTATTCCAATACTGTATACATCCTGACACTGAATGCAGAGGAGTCTATTCCAATACGTACTCTATAAGTGTATATCATCCTGACACATACTTTGATATTGGACAATCCTCATCTCAAACAAAAAAAAAGAGTTTCCAGGCCTGAATTTATTTGTCCTTTACAGATATGTTGCACTAAGAAATCCAAGAGAGTGAGAGAAAAACACAACAAAAGATACAGAGAATGTGTGTGATAGAAAGTCTGAAAGGGGAGAACGTGTGTGTGAGTATAAGCATAAATGAGATAGGGAGGGGAAAATCTGAGAATGAAATACAATGAAAGTAAAAATATAAAAAGCATACAATATTTGAAGCAAATTATGTATTTATGTAATCCTTAAAAAAATGTTCCTCTGTTCATTGCAATGTCAAAGATGGTAATTGGTATGGAGAGACAGTAACACCACCACCACACACAAGATCTCCTGCCAAATGACAGTTCATAATACGATTTTGTCATATTGTGATGCATTAGGTATAAACGAAATAAACAGGATAGTAAATAAAATAAATGTATGTCAACACAATTTTTCAACAAATATCTTAGAAATTAAATAATAAATATGTGTTCATAAACTATAAATATATAATTGGATTTTTATCAAATGATACATAGATGATAAACCATTTCTCATCAGACATTAACAATAATAGATGAGTGTACTTGCTCATTACTGTAATAAGTCTAAACACCAGTTATTTCCCATCAAAGAGCAGCATATCTAAACTTTCTAATTTTAGACTCCAGTAATTCCCCATAAAATAGCTGATCTCAGTATAGAGTCCAGCAATTTTCCCAAGAATAACAAATTTAAACTCTTGTACTTTCTCAGACAGTAATAGAGTCTAGATTTATTAATTCCTTTCAAACAAATAATTAATATAATAAATCTAGGATCTAGTACACCCCTTCAAGCAGTAATAAATTCAGACTCTAGTACATTCCTATCAAAGATCAAACAGTATTTGCAACACTTTCCTATGAAATAAAAACGTCTACATTGTAGAACAATAACAAAATCTAGACTACTGAAATTTCCCAAAGACTAGTACTTTCCCAACCAATCATTGAAATCTAGACTACAGAAATTTCCCAAAGAATACCAGTCTTGACAGGAAATTTCCCAAAGAATGACAAAGATTAAATTCTAGTAATTTCTCAAACAGGAATATATCACGATTCTAGTACATTCTCCAAAGAAAGTAACAAATCTAGACTATTTTCTCAACCTACAGAAAACAAACCTAGATTTTAGTATTTTCTGATCCATCAGTAACATGACTTCGGTATAGTACTTTCTCATCCAACAGTAATATGACTTCAGTATAGTACTTTCTCATCCATCAGTATAGTACTTTCTCATCCATCAGTATAGTACTTTCTCATCCATCAGTATAGTACTTTCTCATCCATCAGTAATAAGACTTCAGTATAGTACTTTCTCATCCATCAGTAACATGACTTCAGTATAGTACTTTCTCATCCATAAGTAATAAGACTTCAGTACAGTACTTTCTCATCCAACAGTAATAAGACTTCAGTACAGTACTTTCTCATCCAGCAGTAATAAGACTTCAGTATAGTACTTTCTCATCCAGCTGTAATAAGACTTCAGTACAGTACTTTCTCATCCAACAGTAATAAGACTTCAGTATAGTACTTTCTCATCCAACAGTAATAAGACTTCAGTACAGTACTCTCATCCAACAGTAATAAGACTTCAGTACAGTAATCTTATCCAACAGTATTAAGACTTCAGTACAGTACTCTTATCCAACAGTAATAAGACTTCAGTACAGTACTTTCTCATCCATCAGTAATAAGTCCAGATTCAAGTAATTTCCTAAAGAGTAGCAAGTCTAAGCTACTATTTTCTCTCATAGTAATAAATCTATGTTCTAGTATTTTCTCACCAGTCAGAGTAGCAAGTCTAAACTACTATTTTCTCACCATCAAACAGATTAGCAAGTCTAAACTACTATTTTCTCTCATAGTAATAAATCTATGTTCTAGTATTTTCTCACCAGTCAAACAGAGTAACAAGCTTATATTTCAGCCTTTCCTATCAAACAGTAACAAGTCTAGTCCACAGAAATATCCTATGGCAAAGTATCAACCTGAAACATTTGTACTTTCTCATCATACACAAAAAAGTCTAGTATGCAGAACTACCCCAAGAAAAGTATCAATTCTAAACACATACACTTTCCCATCATTTTCAAATCTAGCCTATAGAACTATCCTATTCCTATGTCTAAGCATCAATTCTAAGTTCTTGTACTTTCCCATAGTAGCAAACTTGATTCCAGACTGCCCCATCAAACAGTAACAAGTATAGACTAGTATATTTACAAACAGTAACATGTTTAGACTAGTATATTTACATCAAACAGTAACATGTTTAGAATAGTATATTTACATCAAACAGTAACACATTTAGACTAGTATATTGTCACAGTCTGATAAAATTGTCGACTTCGTGACCCACTTGCCTTGTTTACTTCAAATTCGAATATTTGAAACCCTTGGCCCTTTGTTCAAAGCTTCCTTTTTCTAGGTGCTTCTAGAACAGGTCAAGATGTTATGTAACTTTAGGACCATTGTCCAGTTCTCGAACCAACCACATGCTTTGCGAACAGTCACGTGATACGCAATATACCTTTCTATATATGTACCCACACGCTTCCGCTCCCTCACTTCGAGCACATTTTAGCTAAATCCATCAGCTTACTCGGGTCGTGAGAGGCAGCCGGCGCCATAGAGAATCAAGGTACCCTTCGACTTCTCTCAAAGGTATCATTTTATTTAATAGTATTTGCCTATGTATTGTTTAAGTATGTATTTGTGCTATGTATTATATGATTTCCATATACACTTGAGCATGGTTCAGAGAAATAGCTGAAAACCTATATGTTACGGAATATAAATTTATTGTAACCATTTTTCCATTTCTGTACTTTAATTTATATTGTTTTAATTCACTAAGAGCCAGAATGCTGCGCTCGATATGAATTCTTCATGTAATTCAATTATTGCGTGTAATTTTAATTGTAAATTGTGAAGCGCTCTGTCGGTTTGAATTACCTCTTGTATGAACATTAATTTAACGTTGTATCTATTTTATTGCTTCATACGTCATGACTGTTAAATGGAACACATGTGAGACGATTATATTTTTTCTAAAATTTAATTGTAAGCGACGCGAGGTCGAAACTCTTTGTTCAGCGCATTTAATTGAGCCATGCCTAGGTAGGACCTGTTAGGTTGAGAATTATATCCAAACACGTTGCATCCACAGGTCGGCTCATGGTTCATGTTTCACCATGCCTCACCTGCATTAGCTTATTGGTGTAAGCGTGTCGAAATCCACTCTGAGGGCCATGCTGCAAAAATTCCAGTTCCTAGCCACTAACAAAGGGACATCATTCCTTATGCACCACGTGTGTCGTTAAAGGGGGACTGAGGGAACGAATCAGCATGACTGAGTGTTGAGACCAAGGATACAAGAATAGAGCTAAGTGCAAAATCAAGTGTACAGATCTCAAAGGAACACTTTTCTGGCAATTTAGATTGACAAAAATCAGGCATAGGCGCGTAAAGACAGAGTGAAGACTATTCGCGTTGCATTCGATTTATTGTTAATTTGTTAAACTTTATTAAATCTTATTTTCTTTGTTAATACCTCTTAGTAGTTGATTTCTATGCACAATAGACCAATTAGATTAATTCTTAGATTTGAATGGGGGCGGATGAGCAGAAAGATTGATGACGAGTGCATATTAATTTAGAGGGATTTAACTGTTTCAAATCTAGCTAAAAGTTCGCAGTTTATTAGTCTGTAAATTTGTCGTCTGAACTACAAGACGCACTTTTAATTAGTCAGATAATAAATTGAGCAACCAGTCTGCGTAGAATATGAGAGGAAGAATTAATTATATTTAAAGTCTTTTAATTATTCTAAGCAGGGTCTTTAAATAAATACTGGAAACGTAACAAGTGTGGGTCGTCGCGGGATTGATATGTATTAAATTGTAAATTGTAACATTTTTATACATAGGGCGCATCATAACCTAGAAACGAACGAACGAACAGAATTGCCAATTGTTCTTTTGATTTTTGTATCACTGATTTTCTTTGCTTTTGTTGTGACATGTGCATGTATTCTTTTGCAGAGTAGCGTGCATGTTAGTTAATGTTGATATATTTAAGCGTAGTTAAATATGTCATGTTAGCTATTGAATGATTTATTTAGTATTGTGTTACTGAGTACTTCATTGTGAGGAGTCGAAGGTTATACCGCCAGCTAGGAGAGTTATCGGTAGTAACAGACTTCGGACTATTATATTTAGGGTGCTAGATATAATGTGTAATGTTGTATGGTAGGAGCCGTGACATTACGAAAGCCTTGGAACAGCGGACACTGTGACAAGCAGGTGAAACGTGTAAGAGTTAACGCGTAATTTATTTCGGAAGGTGTTCTGAGTAAATTAAATAATTTTTGTAAGGTTGCAGCCTAAAAGTTATTTTCGGGATAAGCGGAGTTATCACCGACGGTTAAAACACACAATTCACGAGATACATTGTTATTGTAGCCAGCGCGCTAAGACAGTAAAATGGATCGCAAACAGGTTATCGAAGACCTGAAAGAAACCGGTATCATGATAGGATACCAGGGTGACGAACTGACTAGCTACATTAAAACTGAGCTAGAGAAAGCGGAAAAAGCAGAAAAGGAGAGACAAGAGATAGAAAGGGAAGAACGGTTAGCTGCCCGCGAAGCTAAGAAGTTAGAGGCTGAAAGACTAGCTGAAACCGAGGCTAAACGCATCGCAGCGGACACAGAAGCAAAACGCATCGCAGCGGATACAGAAGCCAAACGCATCGCCGCAGACGCGGAAATAAAACGGTTAGAATGGGAAGTAAAGAAACTAGAAGTTACCAATCCAAACCGTGATCGCAGAAGCAGTGGTGATTCGCGTTCTAGCGATGGAAATAATCATAGTAGAATTGAAAATATCATTCCAAAGATAAATATGGTCCCATTTGATGAGAACAAAGATCAAATAGACGCGTATTTAAAAACGTTTGAAAAGTTAGCCAGAGCAACGAACATTCCAGCGGAACATTGGGCGATAAATTTATCGGGGTTATTGCAGGGCAGTGCGAAAAACGAGTTCAATAAGCTTAGCGATTCTGAGTCAGATAATTACGACACAGTCAAGGCCGCATTATTGAAACGTTACAAACTCACAGCAGATACATACCGACGTAAGTTTAAACAGGCCACTAAAGCCAGTTCAGAGACGCACGCACAGTACATACGACGCGTAGCTGACTTGTTCCAAAGATGGATAGATCTAGCCGAAACTCCACAGACGTACGCAGGTCTTAGGGATGAAATGGTAAAAGACCACATTCTCGGGTCATACAAATCAGATCTACTGATTCACTTAGCAATAAGGGAAAAATCTACGCTAGAGGAGATAGGCAACGCCGCCGATCGCTTTGATGACGCACATTCTCAATTCTCGAACGCACACGCGAACAACAAGTCTCGACCGAACGAACCGCAGACTCGAAAGGATAAGAAAAATGACGGGAAGGCACCTAATGAGCGTGATGATAAAACATCTAAACCCGACACTAAAAACAAGTCCGACAAACAGAAAGATAAAAAGAATCTTGCATGTTACACTTGTGGTGATAGTGGCCATTTTTCACGAACATGTCCTGAAAAGAAAACAGCTAAGGTTTACGCAGTAGAAAGTCATACACCTAAAACAGAAAAGTCGAATCGAACACCAGTACAGGCAAACGGTCACGATACAATCGCTTTGCTTGATACAGGGTGTGAGCTAGACGCTATTGTAAATGCATCATTAGTTAACCGTACCGACTACACAGGGGAGACAATCTCTGTCACCTTTGCAAACGGCGAACAAGACATTTTACCAGTAGCTGAAGTCTCGATTGTTTCAGACTTTGTAGAAGGAACAGTCAAAGCGGCAGTTATGGAAAACTCACCGCATGACGTGATCCTTGGTTGCAAGTATGTTTTGCCGTGCAAAAAACAAACTTCAACTGAACCACCACTGGTTAACGCTGTAACCAGAGCAGCGAGTAGTAAAGACAAATCTGTAACTGCACCGATGTCTGCCGCACCAGCCGTAGATAAAGCAACAGTTAGCGAGATTAAAATATTACAAGCTGAGGACGAAACACTAGACAAGTTACGCAGACAAGCTGTACTTGTTAGTGACGTCAACACTGACGATTCGAATAAGAAAGCGTGCATTATTCTGAAAAAGGGTTTATTGTACCGCTATTCGAAAGTGGGAGACGAATTTCGGAAACAATTAGTCGTTCCACAAACCAAACGAAATGACGTATTACGATTAGGTCATGAGAGTCTTTTTGGTGCACACATGGGTGTACAAAAAACAACTAGTCGTATTACAAGTGAGTTTTATTGGCCGGACATCACTGCCGATATCCGTAGATTCGTGTTAAGTTGCGACACATGCCAGAGAACACAGTCTAAAAATTCAATCAGACCCGCACCGTTAGGAGAGCCTGAACTGATCAGTGAACCCTACAAGCGCGTAGCATTGGATTTGATTGGGCCTATAATACCCACATCAACGAGAGGTAATCGATACGTGCTGACCACTATTGATTACGCAACAAGATTCGCCGACGCAGTACCATTGAAAAATATTGATACTGAAACTGTCGCCGAAGCCCTTTTCGGTCTTTGGAGTCGTGTTGGAATTCCTACTGAAATTTTGACGGATCAGGGGAGTCAATTCATAGGCAACGTAATGAAGGAAGTAAATCGTTTACTTTCCATCAAACATCTTACTTGCACACCATACCACCCCCAGGCAAATGGTCTGATTGAAAAATACAATGGGACATTAAAAACAGCACTTAAAAAGCTCGCCACAGATAAACCGAAAGACTGGGACAGATACATCCCTGCCCTACTATTTGCATATAGGGAGGTGCCACAATCTTCCACCGGGTTTTCACCATTTGAGCTACTTTACGGACGTACTGTACGCGGACCGATGATGATTTTGAAGGCACTTTGGACTGATGAAAAGACAGACGACGAAGTTAAGACAACTTATACATACGTCACTGACTTAAGAAACCGTCTTGAAACTATAGGCAAGATAGCACGGGAAAACTTGACGATAGCTCAGTCTAGACAGGCAGAATATTACAATAAGCACACCAAACCTAGAGAATTTGAAGTTAATGACAAAGTGTTACTGTTGCTTCCTGAAGCACATAACAAACTTCAGATGAAATGGAAGGGGCCCTTTGTAGTTACCGCCAAGCTAGGGGGACTGAACTATAAGGTGCAGACAGGAAAGAGAGAGAAAATCTTTCATGTTAACCTACTCAAAAAGTACATAAGCCGTGAGGATCAAACCACTCAAGCTGATTTTGTCGTAGCGACGATAGTTACAGAAGACGAGGGGGATACTGATTGCGTCACTGGTACTTTACCAAACTGTCCTCTACAGACGGACGAAACTGTCAAAGACGTTAGGGTAAATGAAGCCTTGACAGAAAGACAGAAAAAAGAAGTGAATGAATTGCTTAATGAGTTCTCATCTACTCTGACAGACAAACCAGGGTTGACAGACTTAATAGAATTTTCACTGAAGCTGACTGACAACAAACCGATACGTTTGAAGCCGTATCCGTTGCCACACGCTAAGATAGATGACGTTAGACGTGAGATTAAGACTATGCTAGATCTAGGGGTCATAGAGAAGACTGACAGTGCCTACGGATCACCCATCGTGTTGATTAAAAAACGTGATAACTCGTTCCGTTTTTGCGTAGACTACCGCAAACTCAATCAAGTGACAGAGTTTTGTGCCGAACCTCTTCCTGATCCGGATCTCATCTTCACTAAGCTAGCTAACGCTCATTACTATACCAAAATAGATTTGTCACGCGGTTTTTGGCAAATCAAGGTCAAGGACACTGATCGACACATACTAGCTTTCACTACACCAGTAGGAAACTACACATGGAAAGTTATGCCTTTCGGAGTTTCAAACGCTCCAAGCATTTTTTCTAAAATGATGCGGTCATTGTTAGAACCACTGTACGGACGTGGAGTTGAGAACTTCATGGATGATTTAATTCTAGGCACCCAGACATGGGAGGAGCACTTGACACTCTTACGAGACGTGCTAGCCAGATTAAAGCAAGCCAACCTCACTGCCCGCCCTACGAAGTGTGAAATAGCACAATTCTCCTTAGACTTCTTGGGACACAAGTTGAGTCATGGAACTATGTCGCCAAGTGAAGCTAAGATAGCACAACTTAAGGACACTTCACAACCGCTAACAAAAACACAAGTTAGAAGTTTTCTTGGTCTTGCTAACTACTACAGAAAATTCGTACCAGATTTTAGTGCCATTGCATGTCCTCTGACTGACTTGACACGTAAGAATATGCCTACAAAAGTAGTGTGGACTGATGCATGCCAAAACGCTTTTGACACACTGAAATCTAGACTGACTTCAGATTTAGTTGTTAAACTGCCAGATCTGACAAAACCATTCTTGTTAAGGACTGATGCTAGCAACACAGGATTAGGAGCAGTGTTATTACAAGAACACAATGACACCAAACACCCAGTTGCATATGCAAGCCGTAAACTCACAACCACTGAACAGAAATATTCCACCAGTGAAAAGGAATGTCTTGCAATAGTTTGGGCCATAAAAAAGTTCGAAAACTATTTGTACGGAAAAACCTTTGTCATTGAGTGCGATCACCAGCCGTTGGCCTTTCTCGGACAGGCGCAATTTACGAACAGCCGTTTAATGCGTTGGTCTTTGTTTCTGACACAGTATGACGCAAATATTCATTACATCAAAGGGTCTTTGAATGTTGGCGCAGATTACATGAGTCGTGCTTGATGCCATCAAGTGCCGGTACTGATAGAATGTTGTTTAATCAATTAACTGAACCCTACGGATTCCTTCCTGTAAATATGAAATATAGTTGCACACTTTATTTCTAGGAATGTCGAAATTTTTTTTGTGTAAATTTTTCTTCATTGTGGACTTCTACATTTTATCATACATAATTTGTAGGAGGCATTTTATCTTTGGCAAGATAAACGCCTCAAAAGCAAGGGGGTGTCACAGTCTGATAAAATTGTCGACTTCGTGACCCACTTGCCTTGTTTACTTCAAATTCGAATATTTGAAACCCTTGGCCCTTTGTTCAAAGCTTCCTTTTTCTAGGTGCTTCTAGAACAGGTCAAGATGTTATGTAACTTTAGGACCATTGTCCAGTTCTCGAACCAACCACATGCTTTGCGAACAGTCACGTGATACGCAATATACCTTTCTATATATGTACCCACACGCTTCCGCTCCCTCACTTCGAGCACATTTTAGCTAAATCCATCAGCTTACTCGGGTCGTGAGAGGCAGCCGGCGCCATAGAGAATCAAGGTACCCTTCGACTTCTCTCAAAGGTATCATTTTATTTAATAGTATTTGCCTATGTATTGTTTAAGTATGTATTTGTGCTATGTATTATATGATTTCCATATACACTTGAGCATGGTTCAGAGAAATAGCTGAAAACCTATATGTTACGGAATATAAATTTATTGTAACCATTTTTCCATTTCTGTACTTTAATTTATATTGTTTTAATTCACTAAGAGCCAGAATGCTGCGCTCGATATGAATTCTTCATGTAATTCAATTATTGCGTGTAATTTTAATTGTAAATTGTGAAGCGCTCTGTCGGTTTGAATTACCTCTTGTATGAACATTAATTTAACGTTGTATCTATTTTATTGCTTCATACGTCATGACTGTTAAATGGAACACATGTGAGACGATTATATTTTTTCTAAAATTTAATTGTAAGCGACGCGAGGTCGAAACTCTTTGTTCAGCGCATTTAATTGAGCCATGCCTAGGTAGGACCTGTTAGGTTGAGAATTATATCCAAACACGTTGCATCCACAGGTCGGCTCATGGTTCATGTTTCACCATGCCTCACCTGCATTAGCTTATTGGTGTAAGCGTGTCGAAATCCACTCTGAGGGCCATGCTGCAAAAATTCCAGTTCCTAGCCACTAACAAAGGGACATCATTCCTTATGCACCACGTGTGTCGTTAAAGGGGGACTGAGGGAACGAATCAGCATGACTGAGTGTTGAGACCAAGGATACAAGAATAGAGCTAAGTGCAAAATCAAGTGTACAGATCTCAAAGGAACACTTTTCTGGCAATTTAGATTGACAAAAATCAGGCATAGGCGCGTAAAGACAGAGTGAAGACTATTCGCGTTGCATTCGATTTATTGTTAATTTGTTAAACTTTATTAAATCTTATTTTCTTTGTTAATACCTCTTAGTAGTTGATTTCTATGCACAATAGACCAATTAGATTAATTCTTAGATTTGAATGGGGGCGGATGAGCAGAAAGATTGATGACGAGTGCATATTAATTTAGAGGGATTTAACTGTTTCAAATCTAGCTAAAAGTTCGCAGTTTATTAGTCTGTAAATTTGTCGTCTGAACTACAAGACGCACTTTTAATTAGTCAGATAATAAATTGAGCAACCAGTCTGCGTAGAATATGAGAGGAAGAATTAATTATATTTAAAGTCTTTTAATTATTCTAAGCAGGGTCTTTAAATAAATACTGGAAACGTAACATATATTTACATCAAACAGTAACATGTTTAGACTAGTAATAGTATATTTACATCAAACAGTAACACATTTAGAATACTATATTTACATCAAACAATAACAAATTTAGAATACTATATTTACATCAAACAGTAAAAGGTTCAGACCAGTAATTTCTTACCAAACAGTAACAAGTTTAGACTAGTATATATACATAAAAAAAGTAACAAGTTTTGACTAGTATATTTTCATCAAACAGTAACACGTTTAGACTAGTACTTTCTCATGAAACAGTAATAAGTTTAGATATTTTCTCATCAAATAGTAAAGTCCAGATTCTAGCAGTCCCATGAAATAGTAATGTCTAGATTCTAGCACAGTCCCATCAAAAAGTAATGTCTAGATTCTAGCACAGTCCCATCAAACAGTAATGTCTAGATTCTTGTACAGCCCCATCAAACAATAATGTCTAGATTCTTGTACAGCCCCATCAAATAGTAAGTCCAGATTCTAGCACAGTCCCATGAAATAGTAATGTCTAGATTCTAGTACTATCCCATCAAACAGTAACAGGTCTTGACTCCAGATTTCCCAAACAATAACAAGTCTAGACTTTAGAGTTTAAAGCATACCCAATCAAGTCTATGTTACAATTCTGATTTAGTGTCAGAATAGCAGCACCTGACAAAACTATTTCATTTATTCTCTACATTTAATAGTGCATTAGTACTTTTAACACACTAGCCTTATTCCTACTTAGAACACTCATTAAAAGTGTCTGTAACAATGAACTGTACTAAATATATATACAAAAATCAAGTCTATGTTTAATTCTTTATTATATTCAGAATAGGAGCACCTGCCAAAACTAATTCATTTATTCTTTACATTTAATAGTGCATTAGTACTTTTAACACACACTGAGTAGTGTTATTAATACTTAGTACACTTATTAAAAGTGTCTATAGCAATGCACTATATACCAAATATATAAACAACTGAAATCTTTTAAGTACAGCATAGATATTAAACTGTTTATAGTAATACTTTTCTCAATTTCACTTCTTTTTAAGAACAGTACTCTTGCCATAGATATTAAACTGTTTATAGTAATACGAGTACTTTTCTCAATTTCACTTCTTTTTAAGTATGATATATTATTTTATTACTCTAGACTCAATTTGTTGGATTTATACTTCAAGGTCTATATTAACTGCATCTTTATTCCATACACAACTGCAATCATACAAATAACATACCACCTCTGTATTGTTTGTGACTAAATCTCACTTCAGAGATTCACCCAAACATTATATCTTTTGTAACCCAATCCTATATTCACTATCTTTGGTAGCAAAACACACATTTACTGTATTTCTAATCTACATCGTCTATCTGCCACCTGCGTAATCTACTCAAGTATAGTTATGACCTTTTTACACTTTTACTAGTTTTGTAATCCAATCAAAACTATTTACTATATTGTACAACCCAATCAAATTTATATACCACCTCTGTTAATCAGTTCACTAATATATTTAACACCTCTTCAATAAAAACTATTTACTAAATTATACAACCCAATCAAATTTATATACCACCTCTGTTAATCAGTTCACTAATACATTTAACACCACTTCAATCCACTATTATATAGTTATGATCTTTGCAATCCACTATTATATAGTTATGATCTTTGCAATCCACTATTATATAGTTATGATCTTTGCAATCCACTATTATATAGTTATGATCTTTGCAATCCACTATTATATAGTTATGATCTTTGCAAACCATTCCAAAATGTTGACAACTTTTGTAATCCACTCAAATATATTTATGACCTTTGTGCTTGGCCCACTCATCATATTTTCGTTTCTATAATCCATTCAAATGTATTGTTGATTACACTCATATTTTATACCCTTGTAATCTACTCAAATTTATCACATATATATATATATAAAATCTTTCTTATCCACGCCTATTATAGATTGCCTTTGTCAAACACGTGTATCACCTCCGTAACCCAATTAAAAGTAGTTACTACCTTTGATATTTACAGCCCGCTCAATTTTTTATCACCACTAATCTAGTTAGTACCAATGTCATCTACTCAAGTGTGTTATCATTAAATCACATACACCACCTTCATAATCCACTCACAATTACCACCTTCGTAATCCACTGACGTATTTACCACCTTTGTCCGCAAGGTCAGTCAGTACACGCCATTTCGGGAATCTACGTGCCGTCACAAAACACGTGACTAGTCAGAGCAGAGGTGACAAAGGTACGCGTGGGTCTATGGCACTGGCATCAAACCTTTCTGCCACGTCAGTGGTCCCGAGCAGACCCTGTCTGCCTGCAAGAAGACGACGCACGGCGCGGCATACAGGCATCGTGTACTGCAGCCATGCGATCGGGCCTTCGAGCTCCACCAAACGATTTCAACATCTGTATCACATCCATGTAGTTCGAGTAGGCCCAAAACGAGAGAAAACGCCAAGGCGATGATTTAGTGTGGCACTAGGTATATAATAGGGGAGAGAAAGAGAGAGACGGGGGAGAGGGAGGAGGAGAAATACAGATAAGGTCAGCCACAAGTCAACCAAGAATTCCCGATCTTAGCCCCCCCCCCCCCTTCTTTGAAATCTGATCCACGTGGTATAAAGCTGTTCAGGAAAATCTTTTCCTTCACATATTTTTTGCCCCTATAACTGCCGCTTATCAAATGAGCAATGGGTCCGAGGCAAATCTCTGTGAACAAGTGGAGCTTTGTACTGCCTCGCTTCAAGAGAGTGATGCTTGTAATTGAATCCTCCAAGACGGCTCTAGAGGCCCGGCGATTGAATCAGTTCGGTCGTTATCGCTGTGTGCCAATTACTGTGCGTACATGTCTATGGAAATCATACAATGCGCACATATACAAATGCACCAGCCCCGTTTCGCTGTATACTGCGTACATGCATGAGCAAATAAATTTACTTAAAGTTCGACTGGAGGGACGGTGCCACAAAAATCAGTGTATGAACAAAATTACTGTAAATGAAGGAAATTTCCAGTTTGACTGTGATAATGACATAGATATTTTGCTCAAATTGTCAGTGAGACTAAAGGCCATCCCCTAGTAAAAACGGACGTGAGCAGTTAACAACAAAAACAGTAATCGTTTAATGAGACTGCGGCAGAGCTGCTTTAGTCTTTTCACAATCAAATCAATATCGCTCAAAACGTGCGAAGCGAAGAGTGAGTGACACACTAATTAAGGTCAAACCCACAGATCTACTACATCAGGCGGCACTTATCAACTGCAAAGATACACGTACCATGAGCTATCACTGCACCCCCACTACCCCGAAAGTAAATGTCTTGGTACAAGTCTGAACAACTCGGCTTGCCCTCAAGAGAAAGGGCCATAACTTACAAATCTTTCCAAACAGGCCGAGCGAGGCTGACGAGAAAATGTGGAGTATGTCTCCAGTCTTTGCGCTGTAGTGCCATCAGCAGCAATACAGTGGCAATCTAGTCAGACTGCACAGACCCTATCGCTTGTGCACCTCCGAGCACAACTTCTTCTTTTTGTTGCTGTTGTTGATGATATATCTCCCCCCCCCCCCGCCTCATCTTTATAGCGCAACAATCCTCAAGTTCGTGAAATAAATGGTCATGCCAAAAGGCAATAACAGTTTTGTTATTTTGTTTGTCAGGAGAATTCTAAGCTTAGACATCTATTTTTACATTATTAAAATATGTGCACTCTCTTGAAAATGCAGATTTGCGCTCAACTCTCTCTCTCTCTCTCTTTCTCTCTCTCTCTCTCACACACACACAAGTGGTGTAATAAGATAACTGAATAAATAAACACGTTTGGGGAAATAGAAAAACAAAAAAAAGCAAACCAATTTATCGTCCTTCTCGAGGAAAAAATAAACTGTCAGAGACAATTTGGAAAATGTTAAACACCATTTAAAAGTAAATTCTAATTTTTGGTTTTGTTTTCTTTTGTCTAAGACAAGTGATCGTTTCACACTGATGTTTGAATTGCGACCACAGAATGACACCATTTTTTTATCAACTACTGAAAGACATAGCCACTGGTCCCAACAACAAAATAACATGAAAGTTTTTCTTGACCACACAGGAATAGCACAACTACTCGTTTTGTATACTGAAAAGCACGACTATCTGTCTCAACAATCCAAAACGACACTGCTATTTACCTCAACTACCATAATGACATCACTACTTGTCTCGACAAAAGAAAAGCATCACTACTTGTCTCGACATAAGAAAAGCATCACTACTTGTCTCGACATAAGAAAAGCATCAATACTTGTCTCGACAAAAATGTAGCATCACTACTTGTTTCGATTAAAGAACGACTACTTATCTCGAATACAAACTAACGTCATCAAAGCTCGGGTAGCCGATGTGTGATGGAAAAGGAGAACCTGGGCGCAAGAGGCAGGACTACAGGAATTTATTTACTGGAGTATATCCAGCTTTGACCTCATTTAAGATCCCGTCAAACAACAGCGCTCAATCACTGCAAGTAGAAGTATGTCCAGTTTGACTCCATTTAAAACTCTGGGAAAAAATCCACCCCAAAACAGCGCTCAATCACTGCAAGTAGAAGTATATCCAGTTTGACTCCATTTAAAACTCTTGGAAAAAATCCACCCCAAAACAGCGCTCAATCACTGCAAGTAGAAATATATCCAGTTTGACTCCATTTAAAACTGGGGAAAAAATCCACCCCAAAACAGCGCTCAATCACTGCAAGTAGAAACATATCCAATTTCTAAGTCAAGTGAAGTGCTTGAGGACGAGACCAAAGCTGTAATGTTACGGTCCAGTGAGCACATTTTTCTTTCGGCAACAAGTTTCACTTCAAGCTCCAATTATTTCCGATCATCAGCCTACGAGTGATCACTTAACAAATTCAAATCATTTCATAATTTCAAACTACAAGTGTTCACTTTAACAAATTCAAATCATTTCATAATTTCAAACTACAAGTGTTCACTTTAACAAATTCAAATCATTTCATAATTTCAAACTACAAGTGTTCACTTTAAAAAGTCAAATCACTTCTTAACTTCAAAGTACAAGTGTTCACTTTAACAAAGTCAAATGACTTCTTAACTTCAAACTACAAGTGTTCACTTTAACAAATTCAAATCACTTCATAATTTCAAGCTACAAGTGTTCACTTTAACAAATTCAAATCATTTCATAACTTCAAACTACAAGTGTTCACTTTAACAAATTCAAATCATTTCATAACTTCAAACTATAAGTGTTCACTTTAACAAATTCAAATCATCTCATAACTTCAGACTACAAGTGTTCACTTTAACAAATTCAAATAATTTCATAACTTCAAACAAGTGTTCACTTTAACAAATTCAAATCATTTCATAACTTCAAACTACAAGTGTTCACTTGAACAAATTCAAATAATTTCATAACTTCAAACAACGAGTGTTCACTTGAACAAATTCATATCACTCCCTACATTTAAGCTACAAGTGTTTACTTGAATAAACCCAAACAATTTCTCATCTTCATCTAACAAGCGTTCAATTTAACACATTTAAATTAGCCCGTATCGGTCAGGTACTTCTTTTTAAGGGCAAATTTTGATTTTAAGTACATTCTCCCATCAAATAACGATGTTGGAGGTTTGATACAAACATCACTGAGAGATCGAGAAGAACTTTTACAAGACAAAAATATATTTTCAAAATGTTTCAAAACTGAAGTTTCATAAAATCATCTATAATTAAGTAGCGGACCGAATAGTCCAATTCAATTAAAAATATTTTATCAATTCTAATGGTTTCTCAGTCGGCAGGCAGTAAGTAAATTCTGACCACTTCGAGGCTCCTTAGTTCTTAACTATTGACTAGTACAGACGAACTAGCAGACTAAAGTTGGACAGAAGAAACATGAACAAAATAGTCACAGCCACAAGAACAAAGACAACGATTACAGTTTATGAAGGCATTGACACAATGCTGTTTAAAGCAAGATTAGGAATTAGATCTAAATGAACTGTCTATTTAAAGTCACAAGGTCAAAGAGAAAGAATGCAATCAAGGAAAGCATTGACACAATGTTGTCTAGCAGACTAAGATTAGGAAGTGAAAAAGTCTAATTACACACATAAGAACAAAGCCAACAACTATAGTTTAGGAAGTCACTGAAACAATGTTAGTCTTAAAACACAAGGAAAGTGAAACGCGCACACAGAACAATAACAGCCATCAGGAAGAATTGCATAAACAATGCATAAAGGAAACTATTTTAATAACCAAAAATCAGGGATATTATATATTATTATTAATATTATCCCAATAACTTTAAATGAGTGCATAAATTAAACTCAATGCCTTTGGATGCACTTATTCAGCCTGAGATATATAGATGATTAGTTAATGAGTCTCAGCCAACACTCACATTTCTAAAATAGCGCTATTCCCCAAAGAAAATTATCTTACTTCGATGAACTATTATATGGCTACAACCACTCCCTATAATAATGGATACTAAATGACTCCACTCAAATGATGAAAGGTTACTCTAACTTTCACTCCTGATACTAAAAACAAAATCACTTTGACCCCAATACTCAGTCTATCCATAAGCCAAAAGAAAAATCACGCTGATTCACTAATGCCCAATATAAAACCAAATTGATTTCTTAATGCTCTATAAAAGTTACACTTATTCCCTAATGCCCAATATAAAGCTACGTTGATTTCTTAATGACAAAACAAAGTTACACTGATTTAGTGATTATAAAACCACATTGATTTCTTAATGCCAAACACAAAGTTATACTGATTCCCTAATGCTCAATATAAAGCCACAATGATTTCTTAATGCAAATACAGTTATACTAATTCCCTAAGACCCACTCAATGCTATGTTACTTTGTTAGAGAGATTCTGGTACTGGGAATACAAACTCACACTGATTTTCTAATGCAAAATGCCAAAAGAATCACACTGACCTCAGGTGTGTTTTTCTTGAATTCCCGACTTTGTTCTACTAGTTTCTTTCTTGAGGCATCACTTTCATCTTGCCGGTTTGCAAGTTCTGTGGCAGTCGTGTCAAGTTCCCGCTGCAAAACAACAAAAGCAATAGACATAGCACCACACACTTGAAAAGTTCTTAAATTCCTTTATACATTTTCCTGTCATTTGTTTCAAAATATCCCAAAACTTCTTATCATAAAAAGCATCATATCCCGTCATTTATACATTCATAAATTCCATCATACATATAAACAGTCATCTAATCTCGCCATCAGTCATCTAATCTCGCCATGAATCTGGGGAGGGGAACACCACCAAATCCTAGAA
Organism: Sinotaia quadrata; assembly: GCA_028829895.1. Classification (NCBI taxonomy): domain Eukaryota; kingdom Metazoa; phylum Mollusca; class Gastropoda; order Architaenioglossa; family Viviparidae; genus Sinotaia; species Sinotaia quadrata. The sequence goes on along the minus strand of CM054183.1, from coordinate 96,361,794 downwards.
ATAGCAAGGTTATGAAAATCTATTACATTTATATTTTAATATAGGGAACGTTTCATATAATTTACGATGTATGAAATAAACTGAAGGGACAAATTACCAATAAAGAAAATAAATGTGAGGGATAGCATAACGAGAGGGCCAGCCTAACAGTGAGGGATAGCATAACAATGAGAGGGCCAGCATAACAAGGAGTGGGCCAGCATAACAATGAGAGGGCCAGCCTAACGCTGATAGGAATAGTCTAAGAATGAGAGGGCCAGCCCAGCAATGAAAGAACCGTCCTAGACTGAGTTTAGCCTAACGAGATGACTAGCCTAATGCGAAGACCAGCCTTACGTTGAGGGCCAGCCTTACAATAAGGGAGCCAGCCTAAGTCATCACTCTGTAGTAACGCAACACGCCATCCTTACGTTGGGGGCCAGCCTTACAATAAGGGAGCCAGCCTAAGTCATCACTCTGTAGTAACGCAACACGCCAGCCTTACAATAAGGGAGCCAGCCTAAGTCATCACTCTGTAGTAACGCAACACGCCAGCCTTACAATAAGGGAGCCAGCCTAAGTCATCACTCTGTAGTAACGCAACACGCCAGCCTTACAATAAGGGAGCCAGCCTAAGTCATCACTCTGTAGTAACGCAACACGCCAGCCTTACGTTGGGGGCCAGCCTAAGTCATCACTCTGTAGTAACGCAACACGCCAGAGCTCGAAAGAGGCAAAAAGCTCAAAGTCCTTCAAGAAAACAACAATAAGAAGCTAAGAATAGATCGAAATAATATTTAAAACATACACACACACAACTAACCGCAAAAAAGAATTAAAAAATAATTCAGGCATAATTTCCATGACAAACAACGGCCTGAAGCTTTAACGAAACATTCTCTCCCCTGGCCTGATTCTAGTCAGTAAAATAAAAATAAAACACATAAGCAATATCACAAAATATAAATTTGCTCTAATATGATTCACTGCATTTTTAATGTTACCTATTCCAAAGGATGAACATTATCGGACAATATTTGTATCCCAGTGGGCTAAAAAAAAAAAATATATACTGAAAGGAAAAATATAAGCTAACAGTGATCGAGCAGATTGGGAAGAATTCCAACTGCCGTTTGATTATCGGCATCTGTTAGTGTTTACACAGTCAGTTCTATGGAAATTGTTGTCAAGAAACAAATCGTACTGTTCACACAATTTCATATTATATAAGCATACCTACAATCAGCATTAACAGAAAGGTTTACGTTTGGTAAACATAAATTATATTATTGTGATCATTATATGTGAACAGTGTCAACACCAATAGAAAAACCGTACTGGAAATACGTCACATAATCAGTAATTTTTGTCTGAATATTTACTTTTAGAAAAGTTTTTTGGACAACTTTGGTAGAGTGTTTAGTCAATGTTCAACTATACATCATTCTGTTTCTTGCAAAAGGTCAGTACTAATCAAAATACATTTCTGGGTAGAGAAAAAGCCTATGTTCAAATATATATAATTTCGTTTCTCTATGGATCAATAACTATGAAAAATTCTTTCTGGGCATATTTACTAAAGTATTTAGATAAGGTTCAAATCCTAAATATTTCTGTCTCTATAAACAAGGTCAGCCTTTAATCGAAAGGCTTTCTAGGTACATATCATAGAGAATTAGCTGTTGTTAACAACAATCGCGCGCGCGCGGGGGGGGGGGGGGGGGGGGGCGTGTGTGTGTGTGTGTTTAAGATCAAAACTAATTAAAAATGCTTCCCGCAGACAGTTTGCTAAATATGTACAAATATTAGGGTACATTTTCTTGATTTTTCTCTATGTATATACGAACAGAACTAATGGAAAGTATGGACACTTTAGCAAGCACTATGTTTCGTCTGATCCTACCATTCCAAAATCAATCCAAATGGAAAAGTGATGGAATGATCAAAAACAAGTAAGTCTGATTAATTGTGGGATGAAGAATAAAATGTCATTTGAGAAGATAACTCATCATGAAAACAAACATTATAATTCTGACACAACGATTTATTGTGCACAGGGTGATGTACTTAGCTGGATAAAGAAACTAAAGTCAGTCCCTTATCTTGTAAATTCAAGTCGTCCTTAAAGAAATGGATCCGCACACTGCTGATAAACATAACGCAGAAGCATGCATGACTAAAGATTGATTACGTCAATTACAAATTCAAAACGACAAAGCATTCAAACGGCGTGACGGACACGAATATGTATCACTGTGTGCCAGTGAATGCGGGCAAATTTAAAGTAGTACGGCATCAAACCATTCAAACGGCGTGACGGTCACGAATGTGTATCAGTTTATGCAAAAAATAATATTACTAACGACATAATCAAAGCAACACAGCCATCACCTACTCGTGACAGCTATTGTCGTTTAGCAAACCGTCACTAACATTCTTCACCATGCCCGCTACAACAGAACAAAAGTTTCAATTTTTCAACTGTCATCTTAATTCTTTTAATAAATAATCGAAACAATTTGTACAACAAAACAGCTCGGTTACTCCTGCTTAAAAAGCCCACATTAAAAAATATAAATGCACACTAATTATAAAACACTGTGTTAGAAGAATTTAATAAAACCAACTTTCGTTATAATCAAAATAAGCAAATCATAGAAAGAGTAGTGGTGGTGAAATCAACTTAATCGTCCTGCTTAAAGTGGCAATTATTAAACTCATCAAAAGATGTACAAATTTTATCTCTAGAACATCAAGTTAATCCAATGTAGTGAAGAGTTTTAATACAGGAACAATAAACCTATCAAAAGGCGTGTTGAGTTTTAGCTCAAGAACATTCAACTTACAAAACAAGAGTATACAGTTTTACTCAAGAACATTCAACTTACAAAACAAGAGTTTACAGTTTTAGCTCAAGAACATTAATCCAATCCAAAATAACACATATAAAAAATACAGTTATAGCTCAAGAACATTATAACTACAAAAGGTGTGTATAATTTAGCGAAAGAACATAAAATCATTCACAAAGAATATATAGTGTATTTCAATGTACAATATCAAAAGGCGCGCACGGTTTTATTTCAAGAGTATAAACCTATACAAATAAACACTGCGTTTGAAGTGAAAAACAAATAAACCTATAAACACTGCGTTTGAAGTGAAAAACAAATAAACCTATACAAATAAACACTGCGTTTGAAGTGAAAAACAAATAAACCTATACAAATAAGCACTGCGTTTGAAGTGAAAAACAAATAAACCTATAAACACTGCGTTTGAAGTGAAAAACAAATAAACCTATAAAAAAAGAACGTAGTTTCAGCTCAAAAATTTTAAACCTACAGATTAAGGCTGAATAGCTATCCAGTCATTAAACCAATCAAAAGTACTGAACGAAAATAGTTTTAAAATATTAATCCTATAATAGGAACATAGTTTTAGCTCAAGAAAATTACATATACTAAAAGGAGAGAACAGTTTTTGGCTCAAGAACATTAAATCTACCAAGGAGAGTACAATTTTATCTAAAGCCGGAAGCGCCCCTTACATTAACGAAACGAACATTGAGGAATGTATCATTTAGCTAAAAAAATAGACCTGTCTACAGGATTGCAGTTTTATCTCTAGAACACTGAGGAATGTATCATTTAGCTAAAAAAATAGACCTGTCTACAGGATTGCAGTTTTATCTCTAGAACACTGAGGAATGTATCATTTAGCTAAAAAAATAGACCTGTCTACAGGATTGCAGTTTTATCTCTAGAACATTGAGGAATGTATCATTTAGCTAAAAAATAGACCTGTCTACAGGATTGCAGTTTTATCTCTAGAACACTGAGGAATGTATCATTTAGCTAAAAAAATATTAGACCTGTCTACAGGATTGTGGATTGCAGTTTTAGCTAATAACATCCTATCAAGCGAAGTGTACAATGTTTTTTTATCTCAAAAACATTAACCTGTTAAGTTGGTTTATTTGAAAAGTAATAAAACCCATCGAAAAACAGTAACCTGTTAAGGATATTAAAGCACTCCATTTTAGGTGAAGAGTATTAAACCCATCAAGAAGTGAAGCAAACATTTTAATCTAATGGATATTAAAGCACTTCTTATTAGGTGAAGAGTATTAAACCCCTCAAAGGAAGCAAACATTTTAATCTAATGGGTATTAAAGCACTCCTTATTAGGTGAAGAGTATTAAACCCCTCAAAGGAAGCAAACATTTTAATCTAATGGGTATTAAAGCACTTCTTATTAGGTGAAGAAAGGAAGCAAACAGTTTAATCAAATGGGTATTTAAAGCACTTATTAGGTAAAGAGTTAGACCCCGCAAAAGAGGAATTCTATTTTAGCTGAAGAGTATTAAACACTCAAAAGAAGCTCTCGTTTTTAGATGCAGAGTATTAAACCCCTCAAAAGAAGTACTCGATTTTAGTTCAACAGTATTAAGTCCCACCAAAGAAGAGCGCAGTGCTTGACTGATTTCGGGCGACAGGGATGTGCAGTTTTATTATTCTGACACCACGCTACCCGAGGGGTAGAAGAAAAGGAAAAAGAAGAGCGAGAAAGAAACCCCACGCCATGTTCTCGTCTTACCAACGTTGGTTTTATCTTCTGGCAACATTACGCAGACTATAGGGAAATCGCGATCGGCTAGAGTTACAAACAGCGATCGTTCCCCCCCACCCCCCACCCAAACACATTTAATTCTAATTTTATGGTTTTTTTTAGAGGGGGGGTTGGGATAGAAGTAGTTTCCCTTTTAAAAAGAAGAAAACTATTTCAGTTTCTTTTTCGTACAAGTTGATCTACTTTGCTAATGTGCTGGCTTTAAGGGCATTTGATCTGTCAGAATTAAAATGCTTCCACCAGTTGGACAGATTTCTGCGTTTTACACGCGTGCACCCGTTTGCTGAAGACAGCTTTTCTTACACGTGACCTGTCAGGTACACTTGACGGCAAGCAGACGCTAGTCAAAAGCAATCAATATTTACTATAACAAAAATGTACACTAAATGCAACAATTACTTACTAGAAAAAGTTACAATTAATGCACAACTATTTACTGACGTCACCTTTACGACAAACACGTTACAAAGATTTCTGACACTTGTAAACCATAAGCGATTCATACGTATTTAAATACACTAAAGACATTTTCTCGCCATCTTTTTGACAAACTTTAAAGCAAACGCAACATTTGAAAACGTGTACGCGCAACTGTCGTGTTTATTGTAAATGATTCTGTGTAGGCTGTTTTTTGTTATGTGCGCATGTATGGTATGAGTGCGTAGGTCCTGCTTATTTTACAGAACAGGACAAAAATCATAAAATCATATTTCTTACATACCCTTCTTAATAAGCGATTAACAGTGAAAGTAATTATATCACACAATTAAATAGTGACGCAGTAATCGGAGCTCAAGAACAGAGCAGTTCCAAGACAAACCTTAACATTTCGGAAAACTCTCTATGTGCATACTAGGGAACAAATTGTATAACTAAAGTCTGAGACACTACAGTTTTCATCATTTAATTACTTTTGTTACTTTAGCAATCGAGCACTGCACGTGTCGCGTTTCTACAGAGCATTTCATAGTTCTCTCCCTTGACAAGCATGTTGCGCACAAGCAAGGTTGATTTCATTGGGCCCGGCGAGCCTGGGCTGCTGACGCCTGCTTGGTGGTAGACTATTTTTAATTCAAGCAAGGATAGTACAATTTTATCATTAAAAATAAGCGGATTTCCCATTGCATTGGGCGCCGTGAAATAGAAAGTTCCTGCATTCTTAACTGTGATATTAGTGCGCCTTGTATCTGTCAAGTCGATGGGGAAAATAGATTTCGATGTGTGGAATTCCACATGACGATACGAAATGCTATTTCAAACTTTTACTTTCTTTCCCTTTCTCACCATCTCCCCTTTTCTCTCCCCCCACCCAAAAAAATATATATATATATCTCTGCTTCAACTCTCCCCGCTTCTAGATTTATACCTGTATCCATTCCTTCTCTATCCTTTCATTCGTTCTCCTTTCAGTTAATACATTTCCCTCCCCTCTCTATCTCTACTTCACCCAGCCTCATTTTCATCTTTTAGCTTCCACCTCTCTCACTACTTCTCTTCACCCTAATTTCTTCATTCTTTTCTGTCTCCTTAATCCTCTCTCTTGACTTCTCTCATCTCTCTTTCTACTTCTCATTATTTCTTCCTCTTTCTCTCTTCTCTATTTCTCCCTCTTTCCCGCTCTCGGTTTTGAAGAAATACAAATACCTTCCATTCACAACAATTCGTTAAAGTGAACAACTTATTAATATGACATAAATTTAAACCGATACATATTTGCAATAAACAAACACAAGAACGTATTGCATACTACATACATATTTATTTTCAATAATGATTTATAAGTGTTTTCACATCACAGTTTTTAGTATGTTTGACAAAAATATCACATGTCAACATCAGGCAATACTGTGACATAGGAGAGAAGTAGGTAAATATGCGACATAGGAGAGAAGTAAGTATGCGGCATAGAAGTAGGGAAATATGTGACATAGGAGAGAAGTAGGGAAATATGCGACACAGGAGAGAAGTAGGTAAATATGCGACATAGGAGAGAAGTAGGAAAATATGTGACATAGGAGAAGAGAAATATGTGACAAAGGACGGAAGTAGGGAAACGTGACACAGGAGAGAAGTATGGAAATATGTGCTGACAATACAGCTACATACCCTCCTACCAAAGGACACGAGTGAGCGGACTACGTTCAGATCGTGCGTGCCGGATTAGTTTGCGTCATCAAGATATACGATTCATTGCACAGCGATTAACCGCACAGCTAAATCAGTTTTCTGAAAATAACCCGCATTCCTCGAGCGGTCCATGATCTCGGTATAATTGTAAAACGCATTATAATTCCATCCACGGTTCTTAATTTGAAAACACGAGAGACTTGCGAGAGACGTCTGCTTAACCACTTTTCCAATTTAAAACGACAAAAGCACTGCCAACTAACTGGCAGTGTCCATTTCTGACAAAATTGCTTTAATTTACAAGTATTTGTCAAGTACAGACTAAATGACTGCACAACAAACAATCAACAGGCTGTTAATGGACATGATAATAAAGAAGTTAATAAAAAAGTTAAATGGAGAGATAATAAATAGTAATAAGAGAGAAGTTAAAAAAGTTAAATGGAGAGATAATAAATAGTAATAAGAGTGAAGTTTAAAAAAGTTAAATGGAGAGATGATGATAATAATAAGAGAGAAGTTGAATAAAGGACACAAAAAATATTTATAAAACGACTGATGACAGACATATATATAGTAAAAGTCACCCAAAAACTAAATCAGTCGCAACCATACTAGAAGTCACCCATATTCTCAAAAAAGTCAAACCTATCATTAAAAAGCCATACCAAATAAACTTCTGTAAAAAAATAGTGTGCGCATTCAAAAGAAAAAGTAATATCAGAAACGAGGATAGTAACATGGAAATAGATAGACATGTGCCTCAACCAACGGAACAGATAAGCTAAAATCGAAAGTACCACAAAAGATAGGACAACGGAACAGATAAGCTAAAATCGAAAGTACCACAAAAGATAGGACAACGGAACAGATAAGCTAAAATCGAAAGTACCACAAAAGATAGGACAACGGAACAGATAAGCTAAAATCGAAAGTACCACAAAAGATAGGACAACGGAACAGATAAGCTAAAATCGAAAGTACCACAAAAGATAGGACAACGGAACAGATAAGCTAAAATCGAAAGTACCACAAAAGATAGGACAACGGAACAGATAAGCTAAAATCGAAAGTACCACAAAAGATAGGACAACGGAACAGATAAGCTAAAATCGAAAGTACCACAAAAGATAGGACAACGGAACAGATAAGGTAAAATCGAAAGTACCACAAAAGATAGGACAACGGAACAGATAAGCTAAAATCGAAAGTACCACAAAAGATAGGACAACGGAACAGATAAGCTAAAATCGAAAGTACCACAAAAGATAGGACAACGGAACAGATAAGGTAAAATCGAAAGTACCACAAAAGATCGGACAACGACGTCCACTATTCGCACCTGCCCTCAGGCCACAACGGGATGTGTAAGCTAACAGAGGAATTATCACCGATGATCAATGAACTGACTAAGGTCACATCTCGAGTGTCGATCTGTGCTGAACTGGCATAAAATCTGCTGGGGATTTCTGTTTGTTTTATTTTGGCTTTGACTGAAGCTGAAAGTTGAAATGACATTTTTCAGTTAAACACAGTGGAATTATAAAATTATACATGCAATTCGATTCCGGGTATCTGTGTTTATCAGTCAGTTAAAGTTATTTACAGAGAAGGCAACAATCTTTGTCACGATTGTTTGACAGAGAAGGCAACAATCTTTGTCACGATTGTTTGACAGAGAAGGCAACAATCTTTGTCACGATTGTTTGACAGAGAAGGCAACAATCTTTATGTCACAATTGTTTGACAGAGAAGGCAACAATCTTTATGTCACGATTGTTTGACAGAGAAGGCAACAATCTTTATGCCACGATTGTTTGACAGAGAAGGCAACAATATTTATATGTCACAAATGTTTGACAGAGAAGGCAACAATGTTTATATGTCACAATTGTTTGACAGAGAAGGCAACAATGTTTACATGTCACAATTGTTTGTGTGTTTTACATTCGATGATACTCAATAAAGGCTATAAAAGGATGTCAATGCTTAAGAATAAAACAAAGGTGAATTTATTTCTTAAAGTAAGATTCACTTGTTGTATTCACGCTCGTCCGGTAGTCATTTTCACTAGGTGTCATCTGATCCTTAGTAATATGCAGGTAATATTATAATATGATCCACATATCTATGCGTGCAATACAATACATAATTGGTCGTACACCACTCAATAAATTATAACACCCCCACCCCCGTGGAGAAAAAAAAGTACGCAAAGTGAAGGTGATCTAAATTCTACACTATCTGCTGAACATAAACATCAGAAAGGCTGTTATTAGCTGGTAATACAATAGGGGCTTAACATAAACCAATAGGTATACCAATGGCTTGACTAAAACATTTGTAAAGAAAAATGTAATTATCTGCCTTGAGCGCTAGTACATGGATCTATGGCAGTGCTAAGAAACAATCGTGAACAAATGTGTGTGTAATAAACTTGAAATGCATTCATGGCTAGCCGGATGGGGTTGCAGAGGTCTTAAGTAAAATATAGATTAAACAGAGCCAACATATAAATAAAACAGTAATCAATCGCCTGTAAACATAGGGTCCTCAAAATACTGAGTAAGAAAGTAATCAATTGCATGTACACATGAAGCCTAAAATATTGTGTAAGAAAGTAATCAATTGCATGTACACATGAAGCCTAAAATGTTGTGTAAGAAAGTAATCAATTGCATGTACACATGAAGCCTAAAATGTTGTGTAAGAAAGTAATCAATTGCATGTACACATGAAGCCTAAAATGTTGTGTAAGAAAGTAATCAATTGCATGTACACATGAAGCCTAAAATGTTGTGTAAGAAAGTAATCAATTGCATGTACACATGAAGCCTAAAATATTGTATAAGAAAGTAATCAATCGCATGTACACATGAAGCCTAAAATATTGTGTAAGAAAGTAATCAATCGCATGTACAAATGGAGCATACACATGAAGCCTACACATGGAGCCTAAAATATTGTGTAAGAAAGTAATCAATCACATGTACGAATGGGCTCACCATACTTAAGAAAGTAACGCCACCTAGTTAATAGTTATTATTAATAATAATTAATTAATAATCTAAAACTAATTACAAGTGATGAGAATCATAATTTATTTTATTAATAATCCTCTAGCAGACACCAATCGTCTCTCTCACTTAGTGGATACTTGGGCACTGTAAACGTTTTCTCTTCCACAACATTAAAGACAAACACTTACTGTAGTACAATATTTCCTGAGGTGGAAAATTTCTTACTAAAAGAGAAGACAAATCCGTCTTTAATCTATATATTAGCGAGCTCCCATCTGCCCACTTTCTTCTCCAACATAAGGTTATCAATATGTGTACAAAGGCCAATAAATTTAACAATAAATGTATTAAATCATCAAATATACATATAACAGATAGTTTGATAAAGATTACGTGACATTGATATTTTCATAAAACCACATTCAAATAATTTTATACTAAACAATCTTATATCCCAAAAATACATTTCAACGATTCAATACAAATCACAGGATACTTCTTATCAGAGGATAGAAATGGAGTTATTTGAGATAAGAGATAGTAGTTTCTACTTAACCTCATCTAGGTGTTGTCTCAATAGTCTTTCACATGCTACTGTAACAAAGACACAAGTTTATTGTTAGCCATTATTACATCAGTTCCACATGTTTTTCTTGCACATTTTACGACACTGATTCACTGTTATTCTCTGGAGGTTAACATGGGTGCCTTTGCTGTATGTAGTCAGCATACTTTGCCACCATACATCAATGGAGTTTAGTGTATTCTTACACTTACACACCTCTCCTCACCTCTACCGTGGGGTCGGTCATAGCGGTTTATATATAATCAGCACACCAGGAGGTTCAAATCATATACAGAAAGAAAGGCTGTAAAATATAATCTGGGAACAAAAGTTCCAGTTTATACAACTTTAACTCCATTCTCTCTTACGTTCAAGTCTCAACTTACAGTTTCCTGCAACAGTATTTATTAGCCCAATACACACACACAGCATAATAAATAAAACATATCAATCTATGAACAGATTCACTAGGAACAATGTCAAGTGTTTAGCATACTCATACGAGCAAGCATCTTAGTTCAAACATTTGTAGAAATAATAGTCTACTCACATAATACACCTCTACGTAAAATGCAAGTAACAATTCAATAGCAAAAATGCCTGAAATATTTCTAAGTCCATTCTCTCTCAACCAGTCAGTTAACTCATCATTATGTTAAAAGCTGCCTTTCAAGACTGGACTTCTTGACACATATTAAAATTCAAGTGATTAGACAACAGAATATTCTACAGAGGTAAACTTTTTTTTAATCCCAGTCCATTGACTGGTCTTATTCTCAAAAATCTTAACCATTGGATAATAAAAACTACTCACCCAGTTGAAATGGTTTGCTGTGTATCAGCAATTTCTAGCATATTCTCAACTCAATTGTTTACTCCAACTCTGACACTTACAAAAATGCATCATAAGGAGTGCCCAAAGTGAGGTCACTTTGACAATTTAACAATTTATATATAACAATTAAGTTTAGAAATAGGGATAGGCAAATTTATCCTGCCACAATAATCAATTACATGTATGCACGGGGTCCCACAATATTGTAAGAAAGTAATCAAACCAGAGAATAAAGCTGTAAAGTGTAAACTGAGCATTATTAAAGTTGACACTTTTCCTGAAAACAAGGGAGTTAATGCTGGTTAGTGCGAACTGCGCACTAAACTGACAGACGTCTTACAACAATGAGCTTGACGTTACAGATCGGTGCCGTCTTCGCCGTGCTGCAACTGTGGCGTGCTGCGGGTGGCCATCCCACCTAATGACTCTAGCGTCAGGTACAGCATCCATGGTTACCAAGGATACATCTAAATCGTGCACACATTTCTGTTACCGTGGAAACACACGAGAGCACACACACACGCACACATACTCTGCATTATATTTCACGGCGACCTTGTAGCAAGCGCCAGTCAAGATAAATCAAGATGAATATTGTGCATAGATGTCTAAACCGTTGAGTGCAGAAGAGTGTATACAGAAATAAACACTAGCTTTCGTATAAAACACGGAGACACTAATAAAAACAACCATTCACATAAAAATCTGCAGTTGCAAAGAACACTGTGCGTACGTGCGTGCGTGTGAGGATTGCGAATGGGGTTAAATAAAATACAAGCTAGTCACTTCTCTAATCACGTATTGCGATATGGGGAACTGAAAGATTCTCTATAGTCTATAGTTTTAACAACTTCTCTAATCACGTATTGCGATATGGGGAACTGAAAGATTCTCTATAGTCTATAGTTTTAACAACTTTCTGAGGCGATGATGTTGGTTTGTATGTTTGTGTGTGTGTGTGTGTACGACAGGTATATGAGTATGTATGTTATGAGAGGAAAGGTGAACATAACTCGTGCTCTGAAAATTACATGATATAACACCCCGGAAAACTTTTAAAATACTTTCTATGTTACGTCTATTGATATGTACTCTCCTTCCCCACTCCCCCGTGCTCTATTTTAAACCCAATGCTTACAGATGTGCAAATGAGACATCCAAAGAAATGATTTTCAAGGTGAACAGATTTTTGTAAATACATTAATTATTATTCCACAGTGCATTACCAAACATTTCACATTTCACACCGAGCCTCCTTCTACATTAGTATTATTGTACATTTCACATCGCGCCTCCTTCTACATTAGTATTATTGTACATTTCACATCGCGCCTCCTTCTACATTAGTATTATTGTACATTTCACATCGCGCCTCCTTCTACATTAGTATTATTGTACATTTCACATCGCGCCTCCTACATCAAGTGATACCATACGTTCACGTCGCGCTTCCCTCTCCATCAGGCGATCTGTACATTTCACTTTGCGTCTTTGTCTCCATCAGGCGATCTGTACATTTCACTTTGCGTCTTTGTCTCCATCAGGCGATCTGTACATTTCACTTTGCGTCTTTGTCTCCATCAGGCGATCTGTACATTTCACTTTGCGTCTTTGTCTCCATCAAGTGATCTGTACATTTCACTTTGCGTCTTCGTCTCCATCAGGCGATCTGAACATTTCACTTTGCGCCTTTGTCTCCATCAGGCGATCTGTACATTTCACTTTGCGTCTTCGTCTCCATCAGGCGATCTGTACATTTCACTTTGCGTCTTTGTCTCCATCAGGCGATCTGTACATTTCACTTTGCGTCTTTGTCTCCATCAAGTGATCTGTACATTTCACTTTGCGTCTTCGTCTCCATCAGGCGATCTGTACATTTCACTTTGCGTCTTCGTCTCCATCAGGCGATCTGTACATTTCACTTTGCGTCTTCGTCTCCATCAGGCGATCTGTACATTTCACTTTGCGTCTTCGTCTCCATCAGGCGATCTGTACATTTCACTTTGCGTCTTTGTCTCCATCAGGCGATCTGTACATTTCACTTTGCGCCTTTGTCTCCATCAGGCGATCTGTACATTTCACTTTGCGCCTTTGTCTCCATCAGGCGATCTGTACATTTCACTTTGCGCCTTTGTCTCCATCAGGCGATCTGTACATTTCACTTTGCGCCTTTGTCTCCATCAGGCGATCTGTACATTTCACTTTGCGCCTTTGTCTCCATCAGGCGATCTGTACATTTCACTTTGCGTCTTTGTCTCCATCAAGTGATCTGTACATTTCACTTTGCGTCTTTGTCTCCATCAAGTGATCTGTACATTTCACTTTGCGTCTTTGTCTCCATCAGGCGATCTGAACATTTCACTTTGCGCCTTTGTCTCCATTAGGCGATCTGAACATTTCACTTTGCGCCTTTGTCTCCATCAGGCGATCTGAACATTTCACTTTGCGCCTTTGTCTCCATTAGGCGATCTGAACATTTCACTTTGCGCCTTTGTCTCCATCAGGCGATCTGAACATTTCACTTTGCGCCTTTGTCTCCATCAGGCGATCTGAACATTTCACTTTGCGCCTTTGTCTCCATCAAGTGATCTGTACATTTCACTTTGCGCCTTTGTCTCCATTAAGCGATTTGTACATTTCACGACGCGCTTCCCTCTCCATCAGATCTGTACATTTCACGTCACGCTTCCTGCTCCATCAAGACACCTTACGTGTACGTTACCACTGTTCGCACTTCACAAAAATTGTCAGAATGCAGCAGTAACTTTTATGCGTTCAGTCTAAAAGAGACGAATGACGTGTCCCTTTATTTAGAAGTTACTAAACGTTACATTTTTACAGGAAACATGCATCAAGGGCACATCCTGCAAAGCACTATTTTAAAACAAAAATAACAATAAATACACACACTCTCCATTTCTTCTTGCTAGAAGGCCACACATTTATCTGTCACTTTGTTTCAACTGTTTCGGCGTCAGTACGGAAATGTGAATGGTGCATTGCTTTGGATCAGAAATGTTTTTGTTTTTTTCAGGGAATCTGTGCGCAATCCATTTGCCATGCAACACACGAAAATACACCAGTCACAACCTTTTTTCACCTACGCGTCGAAGTCGGTACAATTGGCAGTTACGGTCGAAAATCGAACACACCAGCATATATTAGACATAGCCTCTCTTGACCGATCTACCAATATCAGTACGACTAGTTGCAGTCAAAAATCAAACACAAACATGCATGACCCTCTTGATCCATTTGCAATGTCGTACGAATGGCCGCTACAGTCAAAAATCAAACACGTGAACATGCAACTGTCTCTTGAAGTCCAGATACAACCAACTACCAATGCGACATCTAAAGTATTTTCTGTGTAGTAGAAATTGTACAGCAAAGCTATAGGCGCCGGCCTCCTACGAGGAAATTCGAATCTTCCAGCCCATACCGCATTTAAGAAATAGTGGGAGTTTTTCCCCAACCGATATTTCGGCTCTCTCATCCATGGTTCATGAGCTCAGTTTCCAAGGTAAAATGCTGCTTAACTGATAGGAGGAATCTTCTTCATCATCATATTCGTATTGTATTTTGTTACTAAAGTCAACCCCACCAAAAAAAGAATAAAGAATGAGTTTTTGAATTTCATGTATTTAGCTTTCTATGTCAAAATAAATTTTAATGGATTATAAATCATTAATACATTCAAAACAGCCTTAGAGTTTTGTTGTCTGGTGGTTGCTGACTTTGTCTTCTTTTTTTCCTAAATTTGGAATTTTCCTTCACTCACCAAGCGGACAAACGGTCTGGAAACAATACTACCCGAGTGCGGTCGGATTGTGATTACAGAAACATGTGAGAGAAAAAATAGTCCCTTCTTAGTAGTCACTAACAGACTTAAAGGGAATGCTACATACATGTGAGAGAAAAAATAGTCCCTTAGTAGTCACTAACAGACTTAAAGGGAATGCTACATACATGTGAGAGAAAAAATAGTCCCTTAGTAGTCACTAACAGACTTAAAGGGAATGCTACATAAACATGTGAGAGAAAAAATAGTCCCTTCTTAGTAGTCACTAACAGACTTAAAGGGAATGCTACAGAAACATGTGAGAGAAAAAATAGTCCCTTCTTAGTAGTCACTAACAGACTTAAAGGGAATGCTACATACATGTGAGAGAAAAAATAGTCCCTTCTTAGCAGTCACTAACAGACTTAAAGGGAATGCTACATACATGTGAGAGAAAAAATAGTCTTCTTAGTAGTCACTAACAGACTTAAAGGGAATGCTACATACATGTGAGAGAAAAAATAGTCCCTTCTTAGTAGTCACTAACAGACTTAAAGGGAATGCTACATACATGTGAGAGAAAAAATAGTCCCTTCTTAGTAGTCACTAACAGACTTAAAGGGAATGCTACAAACATGTGAGAGAAAAAATAGTCCCTTCTTAGTAGTCACTAACAGACTTAAAGGGAATGCTACATACATGTGAGAGAAAAAATAGTCCCTTCTTAGTAGTCACTAACAGACTTAAAGGGAATGCTACATACATGTGAGAGAAAAAATAGTCCCTTCTTAGTAGTCACTAACAGACTTAAAGGGAATGCTACAGAAACATGTGAGAGAAAAAATAGTCCCTTCTTAGTAGTCACTAACAGACTTAAAGGGAATGCTACAGAAACATGTGAGAGAAAAAATAGTCCCTTCTTAGTAGTCACTAACAGACTTAAAGGGAATGCTACATACATGTGAGAGAAAAAATAGTCCCTTCTTAGCAGTCACTAACAGACTTAAAGGGAATGCTACATACATGTGAGAGAAAAAATAGTCTTCTTAGTAGTCACTAACAGACTTAAAGGGAATGCTACATACATGTGAGAGAAAAAATAGTCCCTTCTTAGTAGTCACTAACAGACTTAAAGGGAATGCTACATACATGTGAGAGAAAAAATAGTCCCTTCTTAGTAGTCACTAACAGACTTAAAGGGAATGCTACAAACATGTGAGAGAAAAAATAGTCCCTTCTTAGTAGTCACTAACAGACTTAAAGGGAATGCTACATACATGTGAGAGAAAAAATAGTCCCTTCTTAGTAGTCACTAACAGACTTAAAGGGAATGCTACATACATGTGAGAGAAAAAATAGTCCCTTCTTAGTAGTCACTAACAGACTTAAAGGGAATGCTACATACATGTGAGAGAAAAAATAGTCCCTTCTTAGTAGTCACTAACAGACTTAAAGGGAATGCTACATACATGTGAGAGAAAAAATAGTCCCTTCTTAGTAGTCACTAACAGACTTAAAGGGAATGCTACATACATGTGAGAGAAAAAATAGTCCCTTCTTAGTAGTCACTAACAGACTTAAAGGGAATGCTACATACATGTGAGAGAAAAAATAGTCTTCTTAGTAGTCACTAACAGACTTAAAGGGAATGCTACATACATGTGAGAGAAAAAATAGTCCCTTCTTAGTAGTCACTAACAGACTTAAAGGGAATGCTACATACATGTGAGAGAAAAAATAGTCCCTTCTTAGTAGTCACTAACAGACTTAAAGGGAATGCTACAGAAACATGTGAGAGAAAAAATAGTCCCTTCTTAGCAGTCACTAACAGACTTAAAGGGAATGCTACATAAACATGTGAGAGAAAAAATAGTCCCTTCTTAGTAGTCACTAACAGACTTAAAGGGAATGCTACAGAAACATGTGAGAGAAAAAATAGTCCCTTCTTAGCAGTCACTAACAGACTTAAAGGGAATGCTACAGAAACATGTGAGAGAAAAAATAGTCCCTTCTTAGCAGTCACTAACAGACTTAAAGGGAATGCTACAGAAACATGTGAGAGAAAAAATAGTCCCTTCTTAGCAGTCACTAACAGACTTAAAGGGAATGCTACATACATGTGAGAGAAAAAATAGTCTTCTTAGTAGTCACTAACAGACTTAAAGGGAATGCTACATACATGTGAGAGAAAAAATAGTCTTCTTAGTAGTCACTAACAGACTTAAAGGGAATGCTACATACATGTGAGAGAAAAAATAGTCTTCTTAGTAGTCACTAACAGACTTAAAGGGAATGCTACATACATGTGAGAGAAAAAATAGTCTCTTCTTAGCAGTCACTAACAGACTTAAAGGGAATGCTACATACATGTGAGAGAAAAAATAGTCTTCTTAGCAGTCACTAACAGACTTAAAGGGAATGCTACATACATGTGAGAGAAAAAATAGTCTCTTCTTAGCAGTCACTAACAGACTTAAAGGGAATGCTACATACATGTGAGAGAAAAAATAGTCTTCTTAGCAGTCACTAACAGACTTAAAGGGAATGCTACATACATGTGAGAGAAAAAATAGTCTCTTCTTAGCAGTCACTAACAGACTTAAAGGGAATGCTACATACATGTGAGAGAAAAAATAGTCTCTTCTTAGCAGTCACTAACAGACTTAAAGGGAATGCTACATACACAGCCTATGCAGTATTTTGTTGTTATTTCAGTTTACGCCCCTCATAATTATTAAAGGACAAGAGAAGATCACACCACCTGCCTTTCCTCAGCCCACGATTTATTTTGCATAAAGATATTTGATTTCACTTGTTATAAAATGTAAACAGAAGTCCCATTGTGTCTGCCGTAAAACTGTCAAGATCAAACTGTTTTATGATGAAGCAAGGTTATCTTTATCGCAAGAAAAGAAGCTATAAATTGCTCATAACGAACTAATTCAACATCTGACATCCCGCAAGATAGAGGTGGTCGCTTCTGACAGGTCGAGCCTGAAAACTCTATTTCAGAAGCAAGTCTACCAGCCTACAGGAAGAACAAGCATTATGAAGAGGGTTCTTTCCTGCAAGGGAAGCAACGCACACTTACTTAAAAAAAAAAGTTTTAAAAAAGATATAAAGATTAACGACTGACGTATTGTTAAAAGTGAATACGCAAATAAAGCACTGTGTGCAGGCTGAGAGTGAATGGCGTCGTCCACTGGTTTCAAACACCACTGGAAATATATAATTCCTCAAAAAAAGAAACTAGAATGATAAGGCATTATACTAGTTGGTGCTCGGAACTAAATGTACGGTACAGTTCTACAAATACGGTTGCTGATGGGTGAAATGAATAGTGTAATGAATTACCCTCACAGTACAATTCTACAAGTACGGTTGTTGATGGGTGTAATGAATTAAATGCACGACACGGTACGTTCTACAAGTACGGTTGTTGATGGGTGAAATGAATAGTGTAATGAATTACCCTCACAGTACAATTCTACAAGTACGGTTGTTGATGGGTGTAATGAATTACCCTCACAGTACAATTCTACAAGTACGGTTGTTGATGAGTGTAATGAATTAAATGCACGGTACAGTTCTACAAACACGGTTCCTAGTGGCTTCAACGAATAGTGTAATGAATTAAATGTATGGGTGTTACGTTTCCAGTATTTATTTAAAGACCCTGCTTAGAATAATTAAAAGACTTTAAATATAATTAATTCTTCCTCTCATATTCTACGCAGACTGGTTGCTCAATTTATTATCTGACTAATTAAAAGTGCGTCTTGTAGTTCAGACGACAAATTTACAGACTAATAAACTGCGAACTTTTAGCTAGATTTGAAAACAGTTAAATCCCTCTAAATTAATATGCACTCGTCATCAATCTTTCTGCTCATCCGCCCCCATTCAAATCTAAGAATTAATCTAATTGGTCTATTGTGCATAGAAATCAACTACTAAGAGGTATTAACAAAGAAAATAAGATTTAATAAAGTTTAACAAATTAACAATAAATCGAATGCAACGCGAATAGTCTTCACTCTGTCTTTACGCGCCTATGCCTGATTTTTGTCAATCTAAATTGCCAGAAAAGTGTTCCTTTGAGATCTGTACACTTGATCTTGCACTTAGCTCTATTCTTGTATCCTTGGTCTCAACACTCAGTCATGCCGGTTCGTTCCCTCAGTCCCCCTTTAACGACACACGTGGTGCATAAGGAATGATGTCCCTTTGTTAGTGGCTAGGAACTGGAATTTTTGCAGCATGGCCCTCAGAGTGGATTTCGACACGCTTACACCAATAAGCTAATGCAGGTGAGGCATGGTGAAACATGAACCATGAGCCGACCTGTGGATGCAACGTGTTTGGATATAATTCTCAACCTAACAGGTCCTACCTAGGCATGGCTCAATTAAATGCGCTGAACAAAGAGTTTCGACCTCGCGTCGCTTACAATTAAATTTTAGAAAAAATATAATCGTCTCACATGTGTTCCATTTAACAGTCATGACGTATGAAGCAATAAAATAGATACAACGTTAAATTAATGTTCATACAAGAGGTAATTCAAACCGACAGAGCGCTTCACAATTTACAATTAAAATTACACGCAATA
This sequence comes from Sinotaia quadrata, assembly GCA_028829895.1. Classification (NCBI taxonomy): domain Eukaryota; kingdom Metazoa; phylum Mollusca; class Gastropoda; order Architaenioglossa; family Viviparidae; genus Sinotaia; species Sinotaia quadrata. The sequence continues at coordinate 96,342,243 of CM054183.1, read as the reverse complement.
ATTGAATTACATGAAGAATTCATATCGAGCGCAGCATTCTGGCTCTTAGTGAATTAAAACAATATAAATTAAAGTACAGAAATGGAAAAATGGTTACAATAAATTTATATTCCGTAACATATAGGTTTTCAGCTATTTCTTTGAACCATGCTCAAGTGTATATGGAAATCATATAATACATAGCACAAATACATACTTAAACAATACATAGGCAAATACTATTAAATAAAATGATACCTTTGAGAGAAGTCGAAGGGTACCTTGATTCTCTATGGCGCCGGCTGCCTCTCACGACCCGAGTAAGCTGATGGAATTAGCTAAAATGTGCTCGAAGTAAGGGAGCGGAAGCGTGTGGGTACATATATAGAAAGGTATATTGCGTATCACGTGACTGTTCGCAAAGCATGTGGTTGGTTCGAGAACTGGACAATGGTCCTAAAGTTACATAACATCTTGACCTGTTCTAGAAGCACCTAGAAAAAGGAAGCTTTGAACAAAGGGCCAAGGGTTTCAAATATTCGAATTTGAAGTAAACAAGGCAAGTGGGTCACGAAGTCGGACAATTTTATCAGACTGTGACACCCCCTTGCTTTTGAGGCGTTTATCTTGCCAAAGATAAAATGCCTCCTACAAATTATGTATGATAAAATGTAGAAGTCCACAATGAAGAAAAATTTACACAAAAAAAATTTCGACATTCCTAGAAATAAAGTGTGCAACTATATTTCATATTTACAGGAAGGAATCCGTAGGGTTCAGTTAATTGATTAAACAACATTCTATCAGTACCGGCACTTGATGGCATCAAGCACGACTCATGTAATCTGCGCCAACATTCAAAGACCCTTTGATGTAATGAATATTTGCGTCATACTGTGTCAGAAACAAAGACCAACGCATTAAACGGCTGTTCGTAAATTGCGCCTGTCCGAGAAAGGCCAACGGCTGGTGATCGCACTCAATGACAAAGGTTTTTCCGTACAAATAGTTTTCGAACTTTTTTATGGCCCAAACTATTGCAAGACATTCCTTTTCACTGGTGGAATATTTCTGTTCAGTAGTTGTGAGTTTACGGCTTGCATATGCAACTGGGTGTTTGGTGTCATTGTGTTCTTGTAATAACACTGCTCCTAATCCTGTGTTGCTAGCATCAGTCCTTAACAAGAATGGTTTTGTCAGATCTGGCAGTTTAACAACTAAATCTGAAGTCAGTCTAGATTTCAGTGTGTCAAAAGCGTTTTGGCATGCATCAGTCCACACTACTTTTGTAGGCATATTCTTACGTGTCAAGTCAGTCAGAGGACATGCAATGGCACTAAAATCTGGTACGAATTTTCTGTAGTAGTTAGCAAGACCAAGAAAACTTCTAACTTGTGTTTTTGTTAGCGGTTGTGAAGTGTCCTTAAGTTGTGCTATCTTAGCTTCACTTGGCGACATAGTTCCATGACTCAACTTGTGTCCCAAGAAGTCTAAGGAGAATTGTGCTATTTCACACTTCGTAGGGCGGGCAGTGAGGTTGGCTTGTTTTAATCTGGCTAGCACATCTCGTAAGAGTGTTAAGTGCTCCTCCCATGTCTGGGTGCCTAGAATTAAATCATCCATGAAGTTCTCAACTCCACGTCCGTACAGTGGTTCTAACAATGACCGCATCATTTTAGAAAAAATGCTTGGAGCGTTTGAAACTCCGAAAGGCATAACTTTCCATGTGTAGTTTCCTACTGGTGTAGTGAAAGCTAGTATGTGTCGATCAGTGTCCTTGACCTTGATTTGCCAAAAACCGCGTGACAAATCTATTTTGGTATAGTAATGAGCGTTAGCTAGCTTAGTGAAGATGAGATCCGGATCAGGAAGAGGTTCGGCGCAAAACTCTGTCACTTGATTGAGTTTGCGGTAGTCTACGCAAAAACGGAACGAGTTATCACGTTTTTTAATCAACACGATGGGTGATCCGTAGGCACTGTCAGTCTTCTCTATGACCCCTAGATCTAGCATAGTCTTAATCTCACGTCTAACGTCATCTATCTTAGCGTGTGGCAACGGATACGGCTTCAAACGTATCGGTTTGTTGTCAGTCAGCTTCAGTGAAAATTCTATTAAGTCTGTCAACCCTGGTTTGTCTGTCAGAGTAGATGAGAACTCATTAAGCAATTCATTCACTTCTTTTTTCTGTCTTTCTGTCAAGGCTTCATTTACCCTAACGTCTTTGACAGTTTCGTCCGTCTGTAGAGGACAGTTTGGTAAAGTACCAGTGACGCAATCAGTATCCCCCTCGTCTTCTGTAACTATCGTCGCTACGACAAAATCAGCTTGAGTGGTTTGATCCTCACGGCTTATGTACTTTTTGAGTAGGTTAACATGAAAGATTTTCTCTCTCTTTCCTGTCTGCACCTTATAGTTCAGTCCCCCTAGCTTGGCGGTAACTACAAAGGGCCCCTTCCATTTCATCTGAAGTTTGTTATGTGCTTCAGGAAGCAACAGTAACACTTTGTCATTAACTTCAAATTCTCTAGGTTTGGTGTGCTTATTGTAATATTCTGCCTGTCTAGACTGAGCTATCGTCAAGTTTTCCCGTGCTATCTTGCCTATAGTTTCAAGACGGTTTCTTAAGTCAGTGACGTATGTATAAGTTGTCTTAACTTCGTCATCTGTCTTTTCATCAGTCCAAAGTGCCTTCAAAATCATCATCGGTCCGCGTACAGTACGTCCGTAAAGTAGCTCAAATGGTGAAAACCCGGTGGAAGATTGTGGCACCTCCCTATATGCAAATAGTAGGGCAGGGATGTATCTGTCCCAGTCTTTCGGTTTATCAGTGGCGAGCTTTTTAAGTGCTGTTTTTAATGTCCCATTGTATTTTTCAATCAGACCATTTGCCTGGGGGTGGTATGGTGTGCAAGTAAGATGTTTGATGGAAAGTAAACGATTTACTTCCTTCATTACGTTGCCTATGAATTGACTCCCCTGATCCGTCAAAATTTCAGTAGGAATTCCAACACGACTCCAAAGACCGAAAAGGGCTTCGGCGACAGTTTCAGTATCAATATTTTTCAATGGTACTGCGTCGGCGAATCTTGTTGCGTAATCAATAGTGGTCAGCACGTATCGATTACCTCTCGTTGATGTGGGTATTATAGGCCCAATCAAATCCAATGCTACGCGCTTGTAGGGTTCACTGATCAGTTCAGGCTCTCCTAACGGTGCGGGTCTGATTGAATTTTTAGACTGTGTTCTCTGGCATGTGTCGCAACTTAACACGAATCTACGGATATCGGCAGTGATGTCCGGCCAATAAAACTCACTTGTAATACGACTAGTTGTTTTTTGTACACCCATGTGTGCACCAAAAAGACTCTCATGACCTAATCGTAATACGTCATTTCGTTTGGTTTGTGGAACGACTAATTGTTTCCGAAATTCGTCTCCCACTTTCGAATAGCGGTACAATAAACCCTTTTTCAGAATAATGCACGCTTTCTTATTCGAATCGTCAGTGTTGACGTCACTAACAAGTACAGCTTGTCTGCGTAACTTGTCTAGTGTTTCGTCCTCAGCTTGTAATATTTTAATCTCGCTAACTGTTGCTTTATCTACGGCTGGTGCGGCAGACATCGGTGCAGTTACAGATTTGTCTTTACTACTCGCTGCTCTGGTTACAGCGTTAACCAGTGGTGGTTCAGTTGAAGTTTGTTTTTTGCACGGCAAAACATACTTGCAACCAAGGATCACGTCATGCGGTGAGTTTTCCATAACTGCCGCTTTGACTGTTCCTTCTACAAAGTCTGAAACAATCGAGACTTCAGCTACTGGTAAAATGTCTTGTTCGCCGTTTGCAAAGGTGACAGAGATTGTCTCCCCTGTGTAGTCGGTACGGTTAACTAATGATGCATTTACTATAGCGTCCAGCTCACACCCTGTATCAAGCAAAGCGATTGTATCGTGACCGTTTGCCTGTACTGGTGTTCGATTCGATTTTTCCGTTTTAGGTGTATGACTTTCTACTGCGTAAACCTTAGCTGTTTTCTTTTCAGGACATGTTCGTGAAAAATGGCCACTATCACCACAAGTGTAACATGCAAGATTCTTTTTATCTTTCTGTTTGTCGGACTTGTTTTTAGTGTCGGGCTTAGATGTTTTATCATCACGCTCATTAGGTGCCTTCCCGTCATTTTTCTTATCCTTTCGAGTCTGCGGTTCGTTCGGTCGAGACTTGTTGTTCGCGTGTGCGTTCGAGAATTGAGAATGTGCGTCATCAAAGCGATCGGCGGCGTTGCCTATCTCCTCTAGCGTAGATTTTTCCCTTATTGCTAAGTGAATCAGTAGATCTGATTTGTATGACCCGAGAATGTGGTCTTTTACCATTTCATCCCTAAGACCTGCGTACGTCTGTGGAGTTTCAGCTAGATCTATCCATCTTTGGAACAAGTCCGTGACGCGGCGTATGTACTGTGCGTGCGTCTCTGAACTGGCTTTCGTGGCCTGTTTAAATTTACGGCGGTATGTATCTGCTGTGAGTTTGTAGCGCTTCAATAATGCGGCCTTGACTGTGTCGTAATTATCTGACTCAGAATCGCTAAGCTTATTGAATTCGTTTTTCGCAGTACCCTGCAGTAACCCCGATAAATTTATCGCCCAATGTTCCGCTGGAATGTTTGTTGCTCTGGCTAACTTTTCAAACGTTTTTAAATACGCGTCTATTTGATCTTTGTTCTCATCAAATGGGACCATATTTATCTTTGGAATGATATTTTCAATTCTACTGTGATTATTTCCATCGCTAGAATGCGAATCACCACTGCTTCGGCGGTCACGGTTCGGATTAGTAACTTCTAGTTTCTTTACTTCCCATTCTAACCGTTTTATTTCCGCGTCTGCCGCGATGCGTTTGGCTTCTGTATCCGCTGCGATGCGTTTGGCTTCCGTGTCTGCTGCTATGCGTTTAGCCTCAGTTTCAGCTTCTAACTTTTTAGCTTCGGCTAGTCTATCAGCTTCTAACTTTTTAGCTTCGGCTAGTCTATCAGCTTCTAACTTTTTAGCTTCACGAGCAGCTACACGTTCTTCCCTTTCTATCTCTTGTCTCTCTTTTTCCGCTTTCTCTAGCTCAGTTTTAATGTAGCTTGTCAGTTCGTCACCCTGATATCCTAACACGATACCGGTTTCTTTCAGGTCTTCGAGAACCTGTTTGCGATCCATTTTACTGTCTTAGCGCGCTGGCTACAATAAGAATGTATCTCGTGAATTGTGTGTTTTAACCGTCGGCGATAACTCCGCTTATCCCGAAAATAACTTTTAGGCTACAACCTTACAAAAATTATTTAATTTACTCAGAACACCTTCCGAAATAAATTACGCGTTAACTCTTTACACGTTTCACCTGCTTGTCACAGTGTCCGCTGTTCCAAGACTTTCGTAATGTCACGGCTCCTACCATACAACATTACACATTATATCTAGCACCCTAAATATAATAGTCCGAAGTCTGTTACTACCGATAACTCTCCTAGCTGGCGGTATAACCTTCGACTCCTCACAATGAAGTACTCAGTAACACAATACTAAATAAATCATTCAATAGCTAACATGACATATTTAACTACGCTTAAATATATCAACATTAACTAACATGCACGCTACTCTGCAAAAGAATACATGCACATGTCACAACAAAAGCAAAGAAAATCAGTGATACAAAAATCAAAAGAACAATTGGCAATTCTGTTCGTTCGTTCGTTTCTAGGTTATGATGCGCCCTATGTATAAAAATGTTACAATTTACAATTTAATACATATCAATCCCGGACGAGCCCCCACTTGTTACGTTTCCAGTATTTATTTAAAGACCCTGCTTAGAATAATTAAAAGACTTTAAATATAATTAATTCTTCCTCTCATATTCTACGCAGACTGGTTGCTCAATTTATTATCTGACTAATTAAAAGTGCGTCTTGTAGTTCAGACGACAAATTTACAGACTAATAAACTGCGAACTTTTAGCTAGATTTGAAAACAGTTAAATCCCTCTAAATTAATATGCACTCGTCATCAATCTTTCTGCTCATCCGCCCCCATTCAAATCTAAGAATTAATCTAATTGGTCTATTGTGCATAGAAATCAACTACTAAGAGGTATTAACAAAGAAAATAAGATTTAATAAAGTTTAACAAATTAACAATAAATCGAATGCAACGCGAATAGTCTTCACTCTGTCTTTACGCGCCTATGCCTGATTTTTGTCAATCTAAATTGCCAGAAAAGTGTTCCTTTGAGATCTGTACACTTGATCTTGCACTTAGCTCTATTCTTGTATCCTTGGTCTCAACACTCAGTCATGCCGGTTCGTTCCCTCAGTCCCCCTTTAACGACACACGTGGTGCATAAGGAATGATGTCCCTTTGTTAGTGGCTAGGAACTGGAATTTTTGCAGCATGGCCCTCAGAGTGGATTTCGACACGCTTACACCAATAAGCTAATGCAGGTGAGGCATGGTGAAACATGAACCATGAGCCGACCTGTGGATGCAACGTGTTTGGATATAATTCTCAACCTAACAGGTCCTACCTAGGCATGGCTCAATTAAATGCGCTGAACAAAGAGTTTCGACCTCGCGTCGCTTACAATTAAATTTTAGAAAAAATATAATCGTCTCACATGTGTTCCATTTAACAGTCATGACGTATGAAGCAATAAAATAGATACAACGTTAAATTAATGTTCATACAAGAGGTAATTCAAACCGACAGAGCGCTTCACAATTTACAATTAAAATTACACGCAATAATTGAATTACATGAAGAATTCATATCGAGCGCAGCATTCTGGCTCTTAGTGAATTAAAACAATATAAATTAAAGTACAGAAATGGAAAAATGGTTACAATAAATTTATATTCCGTAACATATAGGTTTTCAGCTATTTCTTTGAACCATGCTCAAGTGTATATGGAAATCATATAATACATAGCACAAATACATACTTAAACAATACATAGGCAAATACTATTAAATAAAATGATACCTTTGAGAGAAGTCGAAGGGTACCTTGATTCTCTATGGCGCCGGCTGCCTCTCACGACCCGAGTAAGCTGATGGAATTAGCTAAAATGTGCTCGAAGTAAGGGAGCGGAAGCGTGTGGGTACATATATAGAAAGGTATATTGCGTATCACGTGACTGTTCGCAAAGCATGTGGTTGGTTCGAGAACTGGACAATGGTCCTAAAGTTACATAACATCTTGACCTGTTCTAGAAGCACCTAGAAAAAGGAAGCTTTGAACAAAGGGCCAAGGGTTTCAAATATTCGAATTTGAAGTAAACAAGGCAAGTGGGTCACGAAGTCGGACAATTTTATCAGACTGTGACAATGGGTCAATTCTGAAAGTATGGTTGCTGGTGGTTTAACTGGACAGTCCTACAAATTAAACGTGCGGTCGAATTTACAAAGGCATCGGAGAGACTTAACTAGGAGAGTGTACAAAGTAAGGTCAAAGGGTATTTAGAGTGAAAGGTACGACACAAGACTTAACTAGGAGAGTGTACAAAGTAAGGTCAAAGGGTATTTAGAGCGTAAGGTACGACACAAGACTTAACTAGGAGAGTGTACAAAGTAAGGTCAAAGGGTATTTAGAGCGTAAGGTACGACACAAGACTTAACTAGGAGAATGTACAAAGTAAGGTCAAAGGGTATTTAGAGCGTAAGGTACGACACAAGAAACCAAAGTTCGATCGCTGTTCCCGGCAAAATGTCCTCAGCCACTCCCTAGCAAGGTTAAGTTAATGTATACAGCCAGCGATTGGATCGTTTAATCGGGTCCGTGTACCACAGGCCGCACAATGAAAAGATCCCCGACAGTAGGCCATAGGCCATCAATATCATTGGATCTAGAACATCCATCAAATACTGCTAAAATCTTCATTCATCCCACCTATGGCATTCTCTTGAAGATAAGTTTTCCACCTGGCTTTTGCGCAACTCCATGAAAACAGCGAAAGCTGGAAACAGGTTTGTAACCAGGGTCAGCTGAAAGCACTAATTCTACAAGGGACGGATGCGGGCGAGTTCTGACTGGACGGTGTTAGCATACTAAATGCACGGCATAGCTCTACAAGATATGGGTGTTAACGAGGCTTTAACTGGACGGTGTTATCATACTAAATGCACGGCACAGCTCTACAAGATATGGGTGTTAATGAGGCTTAACTGGACGGTGTATCATACTAAATGCACGGCACAGCTCTACAAGATATGGGTGTTAATGAGGCTTAACTGGACGGTGTATCATACTAAATGCACGGCATAGCTCTACAAGATATGGATGTTAACGAGGCTTAACTGGACGGTGCAATCATACTAAATGCACGATCCAACTCTGACAACTATAACGAACTAATTGTTGATGAGGTTGTCTGGAAACGGTCGGAAGCTAGGATGCCAAAGAACCTTCTCAAGTGGCTCTACAGCAATACGGCCGACATGGAACGCACAATTCTTACTACTTTTAATGCGAATGCCTTGGTAAAATGCCCGACATTGTGGATCCCATTCTTGATTGGATTCACTTTTTCAATCTTTCAATAACGCGACACTTCAGCATTTCCACGCACAAACACCTACTTTCACGTACCTGGCGTAATCCAACAGAACGTTTCAACGAGGCAAACAGAATGTTTGAAAGACAGCAATCATTTTTTTCTATGAGGGCAAACAGAATGTTTGAAAGACAGCAATCATTTTTTCTAAGAGGGCAAACAGAATGTTTGAAAGACAGCAAACATTTTTTTTTCTATGAGGGCAAACTGAATGTTTCAATAGGGGAAACAAAATCTTTAGTATAAGGTAAACAGAATGTTTGGATGACAGCAAACAAAATCAGTTCTATCAGGGACAACATAATTGTCATGAAGGCAAACAGAATAAAGGCTGGAGCAAGAGGGAGGGGAACAAAAACATCTGGATGAAGGCAATCAGAATGTTCCGTTGAGAAAAAAAAAAGTCAGTTGGATAAAAGTGAACACAGCGATTGGGGGGGGGGGGGGGGGGCAAGCACTTAAAAGTCTATTAGGTGATTTGGTGGTGGTGGTGTCTATGTGTGTGTGTGTGTCAAAAGGTGATTATACCAAGAAACAAAAGTAGTCGTTATATATCTAGCAGAATCAAAATCAAAATCGTCACAAGCACTATACGAAACGTTCAGACACGGTCAAAACCAATACAAGTCAAGAAATACGAGTGTGTTCCAGAGTAAGATCAAAAGGAACAGAATATACACACAACAGAATCTTAACTAAAGATACGAATGTGAATCAAGAGGCGTGAAGAGTGAACCAAACAAACTTAAACATTTAGCAGACGATAAGGTCAAATGTGGCGATACATTTCTTGCTCAATAATAACCAAGGAATAACTAAGAGTTAACTATAACAAGAAAGGACGACAGCAACAACTAAATTAAAAGTTGTTTTACTTCTTACTTTACAGTAAATTAATATGTGTCTAAAATTATAAGTAATATGTGTCTAAAAGTACAAGTAATATGTGTCTAAAATTATAAATAATATGTATCTAAAATTATAAGTAATGTGTCTAAAATTATAAGTAATAAATTATGTCTAAAATTATTAGTAATAAATTATGTCTAAAAAGTATAAGTAGTGTGTCTAAAATTATAAGTAATAAACTATTTGTCTAAAATTATAAGTAATAAACTATTTGTCTAAAATTATAAGTAATAAACTATTTGTCTAAAATTATAAGTAATATCCATCTAATATTATAAGTAATATGTGCCTAAAATTATAAGTAATATGTTTCTAAAATTAGCTGAGCAGCTATTTCCTCGAAGAAACACGACTTATTTTCCCTTCGCAACACCCCACCCACCTCCTTCCACGAAACAGCCTTTCCCTAGAACGCAATTATTATTATATTAATACATCCTGATGGCAGACCCTTCTACCACCACCTCCCAAAGCCCACTAAGACAAAACTGAAATCATAATTTTACAGCAGTAAGAGATCTGCGTGCGTGTGCCCGGGATTTGAGAAACAGTGTTGTGGAGACCCTTACTGCAAGGTAAAGCTGCCATTGCCAGCAAATCCTTGCGCTCAATTAGGATGACGAGAGATGCATGGGCGCCGACCGTCTGCTTGTCGCGACTAACGTGCGGGGGCACGTGTGGGCTAAATTGGAGGGCACCACAGTCGCGATCTTTAGATCAAAGATTTGAACCAAAAAGTAGAGGTGCTCAGTAAAAAAAAAATTACGTAACTGTATTGGCATGCGAAAATCAATTATGTCTGTAAAGAAAAAAAATAATAAAGAATGAATTAGGTATGCTGGCTCACAACCACAACATATAACTAAGTCCGACTTGTATGGCCTAGGTCTATGAAGAAAAAACAACAACTGAGGATTTAGTCTGTAGCCGGTCTGATGTCCAGAAAATACCTGAACGTGCGTAGCGTCTTAACCCACTACGCCCTGAAATCCGTAAATTCTTAAATGTTAATCCCATCAAGTTCAAGATTTTAAAAGTTACAATTAAAAGTTACAGGCACTATATATAGTGCAAAAATGGTGACTCGTAAAAACAATAGTGAAACTGTCCAAAAGTAATGGAGATGCAAATTACACAAAAACATTATTCTGTCACAGAAAGCACGTTTTTCTTGTGTGTGTTCTCCTAGTTATCTGTCCGGTATATTTGTTAGGTTATTTTTTCTGTCACAGAAAGCACTCAAAGTTTTTCTTGTGTGTGTTCTCCTAGTTATCTGTCCGGTATATTTGTTTGGTTATTTTTTCTGTCACAGAAAGCACTCAAAGTTTTCTTGTGTGTGTTCTCCTAGTTATCTGTCCGGTATTTGTTTGGTTGTTTTTTCTCCAAGCCCATTCATAAATAAGAACAATGATGTGCCAATGAACAAATGATGAAACACTAGTGATCCGGACAGATGTGGAACAATATCGTCTTAACACGTGGGCAGGATGGGCAGTTGCCCGGGGCCTCACAAGCATAGGGGCATTTTATCGATCATTTATAGTCCTGTGAGTGGTTGTGTGAGTAGGGGCCCCAGTGCACTTCTTTTCCCGTGGGCCTATATAGGACGACCCTGATGCGGAGTCGGTGTTGCACCGTTAGGGAATGATAGCGGGACGCGTACACGCGCAGTGCTGATAGTGTGAATGCGAATCCTTTCTCTCTCGGGCTACTAACACGTCGACTGAAAGGAAATGGAAACAGGCCAGTGCGCCGCGCCGCTAGAAGCTGGAACCAGAGTGGAGTCCCGAGATGCAGTGCCGGGCCAGTCGCGCGTCTCTTGCCGCGCCATTGGTCTCTTTGTAATCTGCAGACCCTGTGATATCTCCTTCCAATCTGCAAACTTTGAGAGTCGAAGAGCAAGCGGTCCAAGAAACGAAACAGTCAGGACCTGAGGAATGTTGTGGACCAGAATCATGCTGTACCAGATCACTTGACTGTGTTAACCGCTTGCTCTGCATCCACTCGCTCCCAGGAAGCCGGTGTTAAGGCAAACGAGTGCCCTTTGAATCAGGCTAACAGAGCTCATCAAGAAATATGGAAGTAAAGACACCATAGGGAAACTGGGGCATTAGGCACCACAAACACAGGGGTCCTTTCTAAACCCTTCTATATCATTATAGAGATTCACTTGGGCAACAGGCACCTAGTTTAAGTAATTCTAAACCAATCACACACTTTATAACAACCATTTGGCTTGAGCTAACCAATGAATTGTAGCTTGTGTTAAGCACAGAATTGAGAAAGTATCCTCATGTTTCACCCATTATAGCAACCATCTTGAAAGTAAATTTTAAACTGTAGCAGTCAGCAAGTACTCCTTCAGAAACCTTAATCTGCATTGTTTCTAGAGATGCTACAAGCTGCTTTTGCTCATATTTACTCCAGGACTGATCAGAAGTAAGCAGAGCATATTTTTAAAATTTTTATTTAGCAAATATATAATAATTTTCTTTTGTTTTAATAGGGGGTGCTCTAATGAGCATATTTGCAGTTTTGGTTTCAATGCTTTGTGGTGCAATCATTATTTAATTTATTGTATTTTTAAATACTGCTTTAAAAGCTAGTACCTTTAATGCCATTACATTCTACAGATTATTAAGCTGAAAAGTGAGTTTATAATGGGAAAACAGAGTTACAGATAAAAATTTGTTAGAGGTGCTAAATGCCCTGATCACTGTACTTTCTTCCTTGAAAAAGTAAATAAAAAATGTTTATGGTTATTTTAAGAATGTGAAAAAAATATTTCAATTTAAAAGCTGTTATTGTTAGAAATTTAGTAGTGACATACATGAACCCTAAGGATGTTTTTGGTAGTTTTTCTCCCATCAGCAGGAGTGGTGCTTAATGCCCCATAATATTCTGTTTGCACAATGGTTTGAGCCACAACCATCTACTTCTGCATCGGTGTCATCTGACTTGCCAACACAGCCTGCATCTCTTTATCAACATCATCATTACCCTCATGTGCAACAGTCATCATCACTGAAAGACTATTTTTTGAAACAACTTCAACCCTGCTTTCAGCCATCAGAGAGAGGTCATTCTGCCCGGATTGAGAGGTTTTGCTATGGTGAAAGCTTAACTGAAGCTGAGAGCATTAGCAGTTTGAGAGAGGCAGAATGCCACAAGACAAGTTCAAGGGGATGAGGAAAAGGACAAGAAAAACCAAAAGGAAAAGGAAAAATCACACAAGGTGCATCTTGTAACAGGTCCCGCAGCCCCATTCAGGACAGCTCAGCCTTGGATGACAGTGAGGAATGTAGACGATATGGCCAGCCAGGAGGATCCAACTGGATGAAGTGTGACATATGTGATTGACGGCTTCACATAAGATGCACAGAATTAACAGTACCAAGAGAAGAGCTGCAGGATGCAGAATGGACACGTGATTTTTGTTCACAATAGGTTAATGCCCTGGGAATGTGGTGCAAAATGCCCCAGATGACCCGAATAATGGATTTTCATGTGTTTCACAATTATATCAATAAATCATTTAATATGTAATTCTAAAGCAATGTGCTGTAATGTTTTGATACTTTCACCTATTTTACATATTCTGTTACGTCATTTTGTCATAAAAAGTTATATTTCTGCTTGAAATAACAAAAATACGCACACCAGTTATAAAGTGTGGTGCCTATTGCACGTTTTCCCTATACGTCCGCACACCAGTTATAAAGTGTGGTGCCTATTGCACGTTTTCCCTATACGTCCGCACACCAGTTATAAAGTGTGGTGCCTATTGCACGTTTTCCCTATACGTCCGCACACCAGTTATAAAGTGTGGTGCCTATTGCACGTTTTCCCTATACGTCCGCACACCAGTTATAAAGTGTGGTGCCTATTACACGTTTTCCCTACACGTCCGCACACCAGTTATAAAGTGTGGTGCCTATTGCACGTTTTCCCTATACTTACGCAGAAAGAAATCAAAAACAAAGGCGTCAATTTTTTAAAAAGCAATAACTTTTACTTCAATTATCGTTAACAAATTGATAAGAACATTTTCCATTTTTGTTTAGTGACTGATAAGAAATCTTCAATTATTATTTCAATTTTTTTATTTACTGACTGATAGTAAAATTGTCAAATATAGCCAGCAAAGAAGGGAATGGTAAAGCAATCCTTCCTGGTTCAAGATAAGATGACAGTAGTATTGTTTAATTTTTTTTTCAAGACGATTACCATAACTGAACTGCATCATCTCTGAAAAAAACAATAGTCATTCAGCAAGCAATAATTTCATCACTGTAGTTGAAGTTTTACTGTAGGACGTGACGCAGAACTGCAAAAGCCACATATGCTAGATCATACTTTCGATATAACCTGCATCTATATAGAACCTGGAGCTTAGTGGAATACAAGCGTGAACGGCGTAAATATGCAATGAAAACAACTACTTGTACGGTCAATAGATAACTAACAACAACCTACAATGTACACCTACAACACTAGACTTTCAAACGAAAACTTATAAAAAATTAGGCAACCATATCTTTTATATTCAAGATAGCTGGAGTGGAGGGGGGGGGGTGTCTTTTTTTTAAAGGGCACAAGTTTGAAAATATTCCAAAATTTGCCGTTTCTAGAGCATGTAGACTGACTTCATTGTACTTGAAAAATTATATAAATATGCACATATAAATACATGCTTTAGTTTTGACTCAATACAGCGGAAGACAGATGGTGATTGTCTTAGCAGATCATTTATACTGGCATAAATCTACTGACTACACAGCTTCTAGTGAGAGCATATGTATTATGACCAAGACAGATTATAAAAGCGTCTCCAAGTGTGTGTTTTAAGAAACTCATACGCTAAAGAGTTAACTTCTGGACATCACAACATCGAACTGTCTTACAAAGAAAGCTGAATAGTTCAATAAAAGCTATTAGACTGTTTTACAAAACATATCTCCCTGTATAAAGCGTTTAAGAAACTGACTTCAAGATAACAGACTATCTGCGAAGGGCTGTCTGATTTGATATAGTACGTTTAAATCTCTGCTTTATAATGCATAGCAAGATCAGTAATGTCAGTTCTGCGACGTCGTTTATTGAAACTGTACATTTCAAAACTTTATTCCATGGTTTAAAAAATAACAGTAACTTGTTACACACTGTCACCCTACAAACGAATTCATCTTGTTTAATTACATTATCTATACATTAACGTTATACATTAACATTCGTTAAAGTGCTGAACTAGTTCCTATAAAGACCTTCAATTATGGACGCATAAGTAAAGATCTATAAGCTTTTATGAGTTATGCGCTGTATCAAATCTGATTTATTATTATTATCAAGTATTCAAAGTATTATGACCAGGACCTTAAACTGTCTTATAAGTCATGTCTTGATTATATATTGCCTGGAAAAGTTACAACACCAAGAACCTTACACACTTTGCCAAGGGGGAAGGTCTTTCCCGCAGACACCGCCACCTCTGCGCACTGGCCAACAGCACAGCTAGCCGAGTGATAGATTTGGGGATCAGTCGAAGCTGGCGAGCATTGCTCCCATCGCTGCGTCCTGGCGGTGCGCCTGCCTCGATTTTTCACGGGAGGCTGACCTAGCAAATATTGCTTCCCCTCCTTCCCTCTGAAATACCTCCATGCTGTTTCTTTTCTGTCCCACAACGTATGTGCGTGCGTGTGTGTGTGTGTGTGGAGGGAGGGTGGAACACGCCGAAGCCTCATTATGATGAGGTTGCACTAGAGTAAATTTACCATGCACGTCGCCGTTCTAGATGCAAGGAATACAGAAAGGTCAGGCAGCGTAACCCCAATGTACCAGTGCCAGAAAAGTTCAATCTAATGTGTCGCCCGATTCCTCTAATGCGCTGTTGGTAAATGTAACTCTGCCGTGCGCATTTTATTTGAAAGTCGGCTGTTCTACCTCAACCTCTCCAGGTCGTACAAATTCCCATTGAGATGAAAAACAAGTGACGGCATGGCTAGAAAAGACGCAACATAAACTCTTAAGAGTGAAACAATGTTACAGTGATAGAATATTACAATGGTAAAGTTTTTGTTTCTTAATGCCAGCTCACAATGCGCAGATTATGCATTCGAATTGGGATAAATAAATAAATTATATATATATTCACCTCGGCCAATAAATCTGCCATGACAGAAGCGACTTGAAACAGTGCCCCCCCCCCCCCAGTGCCCGGCTGTGAAACACGCCATTGTCCACAAACTGTACAGGGTCATTAGCATCTGTATAGCCCATTAAACCACTGTCAAGTGGATAGCTAGGACAATGAGAAATTATGTAACCACCCAAATCGCTAACCCCTTTCATTTACTTTCATTTAGCTGCCAATAACCGAAACTTGTTTTATTACATGCATTCCAGTGGCCTTTCTGACAATCAGTAAACAATCTGAAATGCTCCCAAAGGCTTCTGTTGTGGCAGTCTCCTTCATTACACGTATCCAAAGCCTTCTGTTGAGACACTCATTTATTACATGTTCCCAAAGGCTTCTGTTGAGACAGTCTCATTCAATACATGTATCCAAAGGCTTATGTTGAGGCAGTCTCATTCAATACATGTATCCAAAGGCTTATGTTGAGGCAGTCTCATTCATTACATGTTCCCAAAGGCTTATGTTGAGGCAGTCTCATTCATTACATGTTCCCAAAGGCTTATGTTGAGGCAGTCTCATTCATTACATGTTCCCAAAGGCTGCTGTATTCTTCGTTTGATGACATCGTGCTCATTGAGGTGTCACCGCATCACTAAAATTTCCCAACAATCGCTGCAGTCATATAGGCATCACGGCATCGCTAAAATTTCCCAACAATCGCTGTAGTCATTCATATATGCAAAATTTTTGTACTGGTCGTTACATAAGCAGAGATGTAACTAGGTGCTCCTCACAATCGTTACATAAAGAGACGTAAACGCTCCTCACGTCGTTGCATAGTCAGAGATGTCATGTCGTTGTATAATCAAATGTAAATAAATACTCCTCACAGTCGTTACATAGTCAGAGATGTCATGTTGTTGTTGTATAATCAAATGTAAATAAATACTCCTCACAGTCGTTACATAGTCAGAGATGTCATGTCGTTGTATAATCAAATGTAAATAAATACTCCTCACAGTCGTTACATAGTCAGAGATGTCATGTCGTTGTATAATCAAATGTAAATAAATACTCCTCACAGTCGTTACATAGTCAGACATGTAACTAAACACTCCTCATGATCGCTGTATATATCACTATGAGAATGATTTAGCTTTAGCATTCTAGAAACAAATATATGAACGCATTAAGCATACTAAGCGCAAATATATAAACGCATTGAGCATACACTAAACGCAAATATACAAACGTACCAATCAAATCATTTGTACAAATGCCCTCCAACCCGCTGTCGTACCAATCAAATCATTTGCACAAATGCCCTCAAGCCCTCTGTCGTACCAATCAAACATTGCACAAATGCAAATACTAAATGCAAAATACAAACACATTAAAACTAGCAGTAGTACAGAAACTCATTAAGCACAATAAAAGCAATACATGAAACCATAAAGAATATTACAAGCACAAAAGAAATTAATTTCATTGAGTCCACCAACCCATGGCGATCGAGACTTATCGAGAAACAATCGAGGGCAAACGTGGGCAAATGGACAGGATCCATCCAGACAGAAACGTCAACCATTCCAGACATTGCCATGAAATCTGTCGACCCGAGAAACTTTCCAGCCTAGAAGAGCACAGGAACAGTAACCACACATCCCGTCTTTGTTTGACCGCGTGTAATGACCCGTGTCAAACCCAACGCAAAGTTAGAGGCACGTAAGGGCGGGGGGGAGGGTGAAGGGAAAGTTTTAACTAACTAATAAAGTGCCGATCTGCAAAAAGACGCAATGGTTGTCAGGAAATGCTCAACCGAGAAGCGCACACGTTCACATATCAACACGCACGCACACACTGACGCTCGCGCTACTGAAAGATGAAGAAGGGCATATATAGGCACACCAGCGTTTAATGACTCCATCTGTTTTTGATCACTTGTCACGAGACCGTCGGCGACGCCGTCTCGCTGGAGCTTGGAACTGAAAGTAAAATGTTTCATTCCCTCACAACACTCATTGTGCGCAATCTATCGGCTGGCAGCGTGCATGAAAAGGGAACGCACCCTGCTTGCCCAACAATTACCGCCAATAAACAATCCGGCCTCTGCGAGTGTAGTTTGTGCCGTTTTACACACACGAAACGCTCTGAGGAGGGATAACTCTTTCTCAGCTTAGCCTTCCTGCGATACTTAAAGAGTAAACAAAAACAACACTGGAAAGAGCAATATGAGCGCACTATGTCTACACCCATTTCTGTGGCGTGTAGGTTTGCGGAAAAGGAAGATTTATAATTATGTTCTATTAATATTTATGTGTGTCGTATATGAACGCTTCGTGCAACTAACACAATTCGATTTGGCTTCCGTGGGAGGGGGGGGGGGAGTTGCGTGCGTGCGTACCGACTTTCAAGGTAGACTAGGCATGTGAATAAACTAAAAGAAAATCAAGAACAGTGTACACAAGGTAGACAAGGCATGTGAATAAACTAAAAGAAAATCAAGAACAGTGTACACAAGGTAGACAAGGCATGTGAATAAACTAAAAGAATATCAAGAACAGTGTACACAAGCTAGACAAGGCATGTGAATAAACTAAAAGAAAATCAAGAACAGTGTACGAGATAGCAAACCGGAGCTTGTCAGATATCTAACAATTTGGAGAGAGGAGAGGAACGCTTTTATTATCTGTTAGGCCCACCCACCCACCCCACTCTACACACACACTCACACACAACCGATTTATGGTAGTTCTGATTTTAATACTAAATACTTTTTTTCTTTTTTTTAATTGCTCTGATATGCTATTGTTTCCAGGATCTCGGTCCACAAAAGCCGGGGTCTACGTCCGTTTGGGTTAGCTGAAAATGCCTCGTTTGCATTCCCAGTAAAGGCTGTTGGCGGAAAATACACAGAACTGAAGACTTGTTGAGGCAGAATCATGTAACGGTAAAGCAGTTTGGAATAAAAGAGGATGCAAATGAGTACACAAAATATCATGAAAAAAAAAGCCCACTCAAAACAACTCTCTGACTTTCAAATAAATGAATAGCGAATCAGAATCTTAACTCAGCTCTTATATTTGCAAACATGTATCATTTAAACTGACTCCTAGGGCAAGTCCAGATTTTATGGGTCATTCTCACAAGTGAAATAACGACTGACATGCATACTCCCAAGTGATTAACTTGCACAGTTCACACATTTCGACGTACAATAAAAACTCAATGAGTGCACACTTCCGCGAGTGATGCTATGAATGAATAATAAAAGGCCCCTAAAGTTAGTTCTTCACTTGCACGTGCTACAGTAAAAGAAAAATGAAAAGCGCACTTCATAATTTCACATGCAAAAGTGACTCGTACATTTTGCAATTTCAAGTGTAATAATGACTCGTGCAGTTAGCAATTCTAAGAATAATAATGACTCGTGCAGTTAGCAATTCTAAGAATAATAATGACTCGTGCAGTTAGCAATTCTAAGAATAATAATGACTCGTGCAGTTAGCAATTCTAAGAATAATAATGACTCGTGCAGTTAGCAATTCTAAGAATAATAATGACTCGTGCAGTTTAGCAATTTTAAGTGTAATAATGGCTCGTGCAGTTAGCAATTCTAAGTTGTAATAATGGCTCGTGCAGTTAGCAATTCTAAGAGTAACAATGACTCGTGCAGTTAGCAATTCTAAGTTGTAATAATGGCTCGTGCAGTTAGCAATTCTAAGTTGTAATAATGACTCGTGCAGTTAGCAATTTTAAGTGTAATAATGGCTCGTGCAGTTAGCAATTTTAAGTGTAATAATGGCTCGTGCAGTTAGCAATTCTAAGTTGTAATAATGGCTCGTGCAGTTAGCAATTCTAAGAGTAACAATGACTCGTGCAGTTAGCAATTCTAAGTTGTAATAATGGCTGTGCAGTTAGCAATTCTAAGTTGTAATAATGACTCGTGCAGTTAGCAATTTTAAGTGTAATAATGGCTCGTGCAGTTAGCAATTTTAAGTGTAATAATGGCTCGTGCAGTTAGCAATTTTAAGAGTAATAATGACTCGTAAAGTGTCAGATCGTAAACTTACTCACAATCCCATGTACAAAGATTTAGTCATTTTCATTTTATAAAATCAAGCTAATGAACATATTTACCTTTAAATGCAATATTTTTTAAATTGTTATATGCATTTTATTATTTTAACCATAAGCAATAATGCTCTCTGACGGCAAACAACATTTAAGTTAAAGTCTACTAATGTAAACTCAGTGCAATAAATGGAAGTTTTAGTTATTGTCCTTTTACAATGTTTTCCCCACCCAGTAATCAAAGCACTCTAATCACAAATCAAGCCAAGGTAATATCATTTAAGCCTCTGATACAACAACAAAATCATTTCGCATTAATGTCACAAAAGCTCTTAAAACAAAGATTAAAGAAACCTTCAATCAAACATCATGCACACTACATATGCTAATATCCTATAAACCGCAATGTGCCAACCAAATATGCAATAGACTCTAACCCTCTGTCGTTCCAATCAAATCATTTGCGCTAAGGTCTTCTAACTCTGTCGTTCCAATCAAATCACTTGCGCTAAGGTCTTCTAACTCTGTCGTTCCAATCAAATCATTTGCGCTCTTTAATCCTCTGTCGTACCAATCAAAACATTTGCACAAATGCCCTCTAACTCTCTGTCGTACCAATCAAAACATTTGCATAAAAGCCCTCTAACTCTCTGTCGTACCAATCAAAACATTTGCACAAATGCCCTCTAACTCTCTGTCGTACCAATCAAAACATTTGCACAAATGCCCTCTAACTCTCTTTCAGACCAGACACAATGACTGATGTGTGCACTGCTGCACTCGCTGTTTATGTCAAGCGAGTCTGGGGAGTACTGAATGCAGACATTCTGGAGGATTTCGGGCGAGCGTGACTAGAATTCAACGGAGCGTGCACGCCGACGACACAAAGAGGAAGAACAATTTGACACGTGTATATAAGCATAAGCCGCACCATCATTTCAGAGACACCAAAGACAGAGCGCAGTACATTATGCAGTAGCATTTAATCTACAAAATAAAACTACAGCGGGGAAATTGGGGTGGATGGGTGGTGGTGGTGTGAGTGTTTGCCAAAACATTTTCAAAGCAAGCGCGACAAACGCCACTAGTCATAGAGACACGTCACAGTAAAGGAATGCTAGCATGCCCTCGAACAGCAGGTGGTAAAGTCTAGTGGAATTAAAGCTGTGGTAAAGTCTACTAGAATTAAAACTGGTAGGTTTAGTGGATTACAGATGTGGTAAGGGTCTAGTGATTTAAAGCTGCGGCAAAGATGACTACATTAAAGTGCGATAAAATTCTCTTGCAATACAGTTCTGGAAAAGTTCCATAGAATAATGCTGTGTTAAAGTCCAGCAGTGCAGCGTTGTGGTAAAGTTTTGGAGATTAACGCCGTGATAAAGTCTAATGATATCAAAAGTTGTGAGAAATTCTCATGAATTTAAGTTTAGTGATATCAAAAGTTGTGAGAAATTCTCATGAATTTAAGATGTGGTAAGTCTAGTGAATTTGTTAGTCAGAGTCTAGTGAATGTAGGTTGCTGTAAAGTCTACAGCATTCAAGTTACAGTACGGTTTAGATATTTACAACTGAGGTAAAGATTAAGTTAGGGCCGGCGGTAAGACTAAAAAAATGAAGTACTATTACAGTTAACCAGGCGATATGACTAAAAGAATTAAGTACTATTACAGTTAACCAGGCGATAAGACTAACAGAATGAAGTACTATTACAGTTAAACCAGGCGATAAGACTAAAAGAATGAAGTGCTATTACAGTTAAACCAGGCGATATGACTAAAAGAATGAAGTACTATTACAGTTAAACCAGGCGATATGACTAAAAGAATGAAGCATTACTACAGTTAACCAGGCGATATGACTAACAGAATGAAGCATTACTACAGTTAACCAGGCGATATGACTAACAGAATGAAGTACTATCACACCTGCCCAGGTAATAAAACAAGGAAGAGCTACTATTACAGTTGGTAAAACTAAAAGAATGAAATAACTATTACAACTGACCAGTTGTAATATAAAATAAGTTACCTTTACAGATGGTAAAATTAAAATTATAAACTACTATTACACCTGACCAGGTAATATGAAAAAAAAGTTACCATTACAGATGATAAAACTAAAATTTTAAAAATTATAAATTATAATACTATTACAACATGCGGAAAGTATGGCAGGAAATAGTGCCATTAGCATTATACAAGGATTTTTTCTTTTTGTAATAAACTATGTGCTAAACCCATACAATACTATTCTTCAGGTGATAGAGGTAAATCTATTTCACCATGTAGTAAATATATGCAATACTCTTACCCTAATTTGTTAGGATAAAACACCATTTTACCAAATGGTAAGAAAGCCGTAGTCGAGCGTATTATTGCCATACGATTAAAGAAAGAAAAAAAAACAGTACTATAACTTGCGAGCAATAATGTTACATCTAGAAGATATAACCTATGTACCAATAGGCCATTTGTGTGCGTGCCTCTACGAGCAATAATGTTACATCTAGAAGATATAACCTATGTACCAATAGGCCATTTGTGTGCGTGCCTCTACGAGCAATAATGTTACATCTAGAAGATATAACCTATGTACCAATAGGCCATTTGTGTGCGTGCCTCTACGAGCAATAATGTTACATCTAGAAGATATAACCTATGTACCAATAGGCCATTTGTGTGCGTGCCTCTACGAGCAATAATTTACATCTAGAAGATATAACCTATGTACCAATATGCCATTTGTGTGCGTGCCTCTATTGCAGGTCGGAACTTTCCTATTATTCCTGGAGTGTTGCTCTTGTGGAAATGGAGTGATTGGAGAAAGATATTTTAATATATACTACTAGTAGGAGTACGTATAACGTACTAACAATGGAGTGATTGGAGAAAGATATTTTAATATATACTACTATTAGGAGTACGTATTAACGTTCTAACAATGGAGTGATTGGAGAAAGATATTTTAATATATACTACTAGTAGGAGTACGTATTAACGTTCTAACAATGGAGTGATTGGAGAAAGATATTTTAATATATACTACTAGTAGGAGTACGTATTAACGTTCTAACAATGGAGTGATTGGAGAAAGATATTTTAATATATACTACTAGTAGGAGTACGTATTAACGTTCTAACAATGCCTACAATTTTTAACTCGTCGGCCTCAAAACCGGAAATGCCGTTATGGGGGTGGAAAAAGGGGAGAAAAACAACTGTTTAGAAACATCCAATTCCGAACTTGTCCTTGAAAGTATCTCTTTCTCTCGTTGTGCATGTTTCCACTCCATAATTCATGTCTACTGGCTGTCTCGATCGGTATCAATGAGAAATGCTTTATCGGACTAAATCCTAAACGAAATAAAACACTGCAACAGCTGATCAGGACACCTGCTTCGACCTAGGTGAACTGGTGAATAAATACTCAGTTCGAGTAATTAATTTAATTTAGGTCAGCATACAATCTGCTTGTACAAGAAATATTGGTTCTTTTTTCTTTTCTTAATTGTCAAGGATTGTGTGGCAGTGGGGCAGAAAAGGAAAGAAAACTTGCGGTGAACCTTGCTCAACTGAAAACGCTAATGAGGACTTAGTACTGCATCATCCATACCCACCCTCTTATATAGCGCCCACTTATTTATTTAGTACCGGTACGCCATCCATACCCACCCTCTTATAAAGCGCCCATTTAGTACTGGTACGCCATCCTTACCCATACATATATATAGCGCCCACTTGTTTAGTTAGTACCGGTACGCCATCCATACCCACACATTTATACAGCGCCCACGTATTTAGTTAATACCGTTACGCCCTCCATACCCACACATTTATATAGCGCCCACTTATTTAGTTAATACCGGTACGCCATCATACCCACCCTCTTATATAGCGCCCACTTATTTAATACCGGTACGCCATCCATACCCACACATTTATATAGTGCCCACTTATTAATTTGGTAACTGTATACTACCCATACCCACACACTTATATAGCGCCCACTTATATATTTAGTACCTGTAGACCATTCATACAAATTGGTCTTTAATTCTTTCCTCCCACAGAGTTACATAGTTTAGAAAAGAAAGGAATACACCATTCATACAAATTGGTCTTTAATTCTTTCCTCCCACAGAGTTACATAGTTTAGAAAAGAAAGGAATACACCATTCATACAAATTGGTCTTTAATTCTTTCCTCCCACAGAGTTACATAGTTTAGAAAAGAAAGGAATACACCATTCATACAAATTGGTCTTTAATTCTTTCCTCCCACAGAGTTACATAGTTTAGAAAAGAAAGGAATACAGATCAAGACCTACGTAAACGTCGGAAATGTCTTCAAGCTACCAGCAGGTTGGAGTTATTTATACTACAAGCAATTCGATAAGATTGCTTATTTAAAGAATGAAAACTTAACCATCAGATGGAATGCGAGATGTAACTGATCTGAACAAAAAGATTTGTGTTCTCTCCCCCCCCCCCCCAATACTCGCTGTCCCCGAAAAGAAAAATAAAGAAACATGGAAAAAATACAGGTCAACTATTATGTCCGCTAACTCGGGAGAAGAGAAGACTTCAATGGCAAGAGAGACTACTAAAGGTACACAACTCAGACCAGCAGTAGGAAAGGAAGAACACTAAAGCTAGATATCGACCTTAAATCTCATAAATATAGCCATAAGAGTTTATAAAGTCCACAAGAGTTAAAGGTTGGCATATATTAAATGGCCAGGCACCCTCTTTCATGACCTCTCCCCAGAAGTCAGTATTAGAATATAGTGTACAATCAAAATGTTTGCTTATAGTGCTCTCGTTACTTGCAGGTACACGTCTTGCCATCCTTACAGAGTTTTGAATACTTTTACGTAAATTTGTATAGTCGTCTTGTTATTCATACAGAGTTTTGAATACTTTTACGTAAATTTGTATAGTCGTCTTGTTATTCATACAGAGTTTTGAATACTTTTACGTAAATTTGTATAGTCGTCTTGTTATTCATACAGAGTTTTGAATACTTTTACGTAAATCTGTATAGTCGTCTTGTTATTCATACAGAGTTTTGAAAACGTTCACATACGTTTATATACTCGTCTTGTTATTCATACAGAGTTTTGAATACTTTCACGTACATTTATATACTTGTCTTGTTATTCATAAAACGCTTTGAAAACTTTCACGTACATTTGTATACTCATTTTCCTATCAATAACGCACACACTGAACTATTAATAGTTACATGCTCAGTGATATATGCTTTACTATCAGTACATGTACGCACCGACAGTTATACAAAACTTTCAATAAATACATTTAGTCTTACAGTCAACACTCGCAACTCGTCTTACAGTCAACACTCATACACGGATGAACACAATATATTATTACTTCAATGCATACACAAATAGCAATACATATACACGTAAAACGTGCGTGTGAGTGTGTGTGTGTGTGTGTGTGTGTGTGTGCACTGCTCTCGATAGGTGCATGCAGGCCTTTCAATACACGTAATGTACACGAAAACTGCTATTAGGTCAGCAAGAGTGTTCTATCGAATTCTTTTTTTCAATAATATTTCTTTACAAAAGTAAAAAATACAAAGACTGAGAAGCGCACACGCAGAGCGTTGTTACTAAAATTCGTGTCAACAGTGGAATGCTTTTGGCCAAAATGACACTGTTCTACTCTGAACAGCAGCCATCCGCCCCGCCCTAATCGCTCCGCACTGAGGGGTAGTCTTCTGCTCGCTTCAACAACCCCATCCGGCTAGGGCAGTACTTCTGTAGTACTGCTCACTGGTAGATACCACTATCTCTTAACGGCTTGCTGTGCTCAAACCATCATCCCTCACATTACTCCTCTCTTAACGGTTTGCTGTGCTCAAACCATCATCCCTCACATTACTCCTCTCTTAACGGTTTGCTGTGCTCAAACCATCATCCCTCACATTACTCCTCTCTTAACGGTTTGCTGTGCTCAAACCATCATCCCTCACATTACTCGTCTCTTAACGGCTTGCTGTGCTCAAGTCGTCCACAACATGAACGCGCTAAAGCAATATCCATGACTCAAAAGAAAAAGTCTTAACTAAAACTTACAGCCAGTGGCTCAACTTTCGTCGATGCGAGAGCTGCCTATCATCGTGCGGCAGAAACACGCCATGATGCTAGAGGAAGGAGTACAAACATGGCGTCTCCCTCGTGACCCAGGAACGACCGACGCTTTTCGTTTTGATCATCCCGATCAGTTGTCTTCAACAGCACTCCAAAAAAAAATATATACCCCACTTCTCTTAGCCTGCAAACCCCTACTCTACATTACAGCCAGCCCACCACCACACCCCCTCCTCCGATCAGTTACTGGGAAGTGAGTCAGCTGTGATCCCGGGTAGAGGCTTGTCTGGCAACGTCTAGATAGGTAAGTAGATGAGTGGTGGGCGATAGATATGCTGGGGATGCATGCGAGATAAAATGCTCGATCTGTGCGGTTATGATGGCTCACAATTCCAAAAATTCTGTTGGGAAAGCACGCACGCACAAATTCAGCCTCAATCGACACAAACAGCAAGGAGTCGCAGCGACTCGCAGACCGGGACAACTCGACTGCTGATGCCGGTTCGGGACGGTTTGTTTGTTTTACTTTAAAAAAAAAACTAAATAAATAAATAACTCTCAATGCACATTCAAAAAGAAGAAAAAAATTAAATGCTTTATTACAGAAGTAGGGCAGGTTCGCATAATGCGGGAAGAAAAAGCCAAGATTAAGCTCTGTAGATACAGTCCAAGAAAACTGCGTCCACGTGGAGACAAAATAAGACAGTTAAACGTCTTCGTCCGCGTGGAGACAAATAAGACAGTTAAACGTCTTCGTCCACGTGGAGACAAAATAAAACAGTTAAACGTCTTCTTCCACGTGGAGACAAAATAAGACAGTTAAACGTCTTCTTCCACGTGGAGACAAAATAAGACAGTTAAACTTCTTCTTCCACGTGGAGACAAAATAAGACAGTTAAACGTCTTCGTCCACGTGGAGACTACAAAACGCAAAAAGGTTTGGTTTGTTTCTCATTAAAGACAAACTAAGCAGAAAAGCCTTCGTCCGCAGAAAAACGAACAATCTCTGCCCGCCTAAAAGCAAATAAAGTTTTAAAAAAACAAAAAACGTAAACATATTAAGAAAGTCAGTATACTAACATGCGTTAAAATAAAAAGGAAGAAGATCAAATGAACGGATCCATCATTTGAAAGTTACAAAACGATATTTATATTTCTCGCTGACTAGATATCAGTACAGGATATCAACACAGGTCTCAGCAATTGCCATTGTACTAATAATAACACATTCGCTTTTCCCAGTGACGCGTCGCGTCTCCCGTTACGGTCGTGTCAATATTTAAATTAATACAGGGTGTGCTCTGCCATCAGAAACTGTTATTGACAACTTGTCAAAAATTGGAGGACTTGCATGCAGGCGGCATGTATCAAACTGATAAAACATCCAGCCACCTTCCCGGCTTTAGCCTGACTCGACTCGTTTAACCCACTCACAATGCACGACATACCTAAAGGGTGGTAATATCTTAAGATATATAATCGAGCAGCGATAACATTTTGCATTGCGGAACTAGTTCAACTATTGTTCACACAGTCACCCCTCACATGCTCCCCTCCTAAAAAAACAAACAAAACAAAACACAACTAATTAATCCTCTAACTCCAGATTCTCCTTCTGTTCTTGGCAAAACGTCACACATTACTGTTGAACAATAACACTACAGAGAGGAGCTAGAAAATGCTAGTGGTATTAGTGCTCACCCTTTTTAATTCATCAACAGAACGAAAAGTGAAAAGATAAATGACTAAAATAACATTTTTAAAGTTTATTTATTTAATCACAAAAAAATCCTTTGGCAAAATCGACATTTTAAATTTAATTTAAAAAAAAAAACAAACATAAAACTGACAAGATTTAGATATCAAGAAAAGACAACTGTGTACAAGAAAACGAGAGGGAACTGATCGAGTCAATCGCGAAGGTCAGAGGTCACATCGCGAGGACGCAAGTACTGTGTTTTCATAAAAGATCAGTGCTTCTATCAGTCTACTAAAACTGTGCACCAAGGTCATCGAGACCTACAGGGCTAAGTTTTGGGGGGTCGTCCCCACGTTTCCGGATGCGTAAAAACAAACAAACAAGGGATGAAACATTTAACAAAAGCGCATTTCAAACCAAGCTTTCACTCGTAGAAAAATGCTCATCTATGTTTACTTCATACAAGAGAATTAATGCACAGTTCTCATAGAAATTCTTTATAGAACTCTTTCATATATAAAGTGTTGGTATACGCACTGATACATATGCACGTGCGCGCGCGCGCGCGCACACACACACACACACATGGAGACTATCTTATATACCTGTATATATTACCCATTGATCTATATTATATTCACATACATCCCAGAAAACACAATGTATTCAAAATCTTTCAAAACAGAATGACCTCATTTCAAGTGCAACCTGTCTCGGAACATGCACTATCAACCTGCAGAAGTGATTTCAGTCTCAAGATTGCTGCTGGTGCAAACATAACACGTGCCACTTAAGGCAGAAGTGAATGATCTATACTTGCAGTCAGAGAGATCAGTGGGTACAATAGCATTCAATTCTTGGTTCATTTCCATTCAGTGGTGACCAAATCGGCTCAGTCTGCCTGAGAAGCCCAATTAACTTTATCAACACCTTCTCCCAACCCACCATCTATCACAAAAATAGTCACACGTTACACATTTACATGTGCCCTCAAATCTGAGTATCCCGACTTCCTGGATCTAAGCTCATTAAAAGAATTATTACAAAGATAATCATTACACAGGTGAAATGCACCTACAAATCTTTATATATTGTACTACATACACCTGACTTACTGGATCTAAGCCCGTTCAAGGAATTCTCACAAAGTCAAACGTTACAAAGCTAAAATACAAATACTTTCAAATTTTCTAGTATAGTTCTAGTAATCATCCCCTTCACCATTTGGTCACCCATTCCACGAACACGTTTTGTTTCATTTCTTTCTTCTACCCAGGCTGCACACCCGGCCTCATTATGCCAACTCATGAACATCCATCCCTTTCCCTACTTTAAACACAGTCGTATATTCTTTTTTAAAGGTCATTCTCCAACATCGATTTCTTTTCTCTTTATACCCGCCCCCACCCCTGTTACCCATCAGAAAAAGAACGCATACCCACTTATCCTCATACATACCAACAACCTCTTTTACAGTGCTTACTAGTATTTAAAACACCGCACACACAACCTCCTTTACAGTTGTTGTTGTTATTTAAAACACCGCACACAACCTCCTTTACAGTGCTTTAATTACTAGTATTTAAAACAACACACAACCTCCTTTACAGTGCTTTAATTACTAGTATTTAAAACAACACACACACAACCTCCTTTACAGTGCTTTAATTACTAGTATTTAAAACAACACACAACATCCTTTATAGTGCTTTAATTACTAGTATTTAAAACAACACACAACATCCTTTATAGTGCTTTAATTACTAGTATTTAAAACAACACACACACACAACATCCTGTACTTATGCATTAGTCTGTTTCATTCAAATATACAACACAAGTACACATATAACCCCACTTATGAGTATATTGGTTTGGTGCTCCATTACGAGCAAGTAAGACACACACACAACAACCTTGTGACAAAGCTAAAGTTTAAGTGAGCGTCGAATGTTTGCTGATGTCGCGGATAAGCAAGCTTGTATGCACTTCTAGCTATACTGTGCAAGTGCAAACACTATAAAAAGGCGTTCAAACAACCTCCTCCTTTTCGAGGAGATTGAAAACCGCACATTATTTTTCCTCCCCAGAGACCAGGGTACCCTCTCAGGATTACCTCTGTTTAGCCTATCCGTTAAAGCCTGGGTGGAATCAGACAAGCCCAAACTAAACAGCGATCGTTGTAATTTCCATCCGCGCGGCTCGGAAACTGTGCAATGCTGCCAGCCTTGCAGCTCGTCGTGTTCAGGCATTCCGAGGATGTTGAATTGATACTGATAATGCCGCCCACTTCGGCCCTCTAGAGCGCGGTATCAGGCCCACTCAACAGGCGGCCCCTGCAGATCAAACTAGGGGCGCATCGAGCAGACGAAAATGTTCAGGAGCCCTCAAGCAAAGTTCGAAAAGCTCTGCAAGCTAGCTTGACAACGACTGTCGATAAGTGCAAATCACAAAGTACCCGAGCAATATTAAAAATATATATATTGCCAACACATTGATACAGGAAAGTAATATTTTCTGATCACGATAATATTCTGCTTCAAGTTCTATATATGCATGTCCATCTCTATAGAGCACATGTATATTTGCCTACTTCTAAAGCACTATACCAACAAAAGTACTTATTACTAGACTTCTATATTAAGACTTACCGTACAAACAGAAAGAATTGCCATATTTACGATTCACCTTGGACGAGATAGAATAATACAAAAATTCCCCGCAAGCACAAAACAGATTCATTAACATACATAACGACTCCTCACAAGCACAAAACAGATTCATTAACATACATAATGACTCCTCACAAGCACAAAACAGATTCATTAACATACATAACGACTCCTCACAAGCACAAGACAGATTCATTAATATATATTACGATTCCCTGCATGCACAAAAATAGATTCATTAACAAATAGACTCATTAAATAGTAGTAAGATTCCCCGCACGCACAAGACAGAATCATTAATATATATTAAGATTCACTGTACGAATGAGAGGAAACCACTGTATTAAGATTCGCCACACAAAACACAGAGAATCACTATATTAAAATTCGCCACACAAAAGACAGGATCACTACATTAAAATTAGCCAAACAAATGACAGAGAATCACTATATTAAGATTTGGCACACAAAATGACAGAGAATCATTATATTAAGATTTGGCACATAAATGACAGAGAATCACTACATTAAGATTTGGCACATAAATGACAGAGAATCACTACATTAAGATTTGGCATATAAATGACAGAGAATTACTATATTAATATTCATCACACACACACACACACACACACACACACACACACACACACACACACACACACACACACACACAGCAATAAAGAAAAGCACGCAGTATCGCAGGAATAAGTCTTAGCCTGGCCTCTTACTCAAGTGACGTGGATGGATCCTCGCTATGGGTAGACAACTTCAATCCCTACCTCGAAGTGACGAGCTTAGTGTCTGGTCCGTTGGATGGAACTATAAACAGGATGGGCCCGTGTGCTACAGGTCATACACGCTTCAGATCCATTAGAAAATAAAAATAGGAAAGGGCCGAGGCTAGCCGGGGTAAAATTGAACACCAAATATCCACTCACGCCTTCACATTCCCATCACGGCACTATGACATATCCCTCCCGGAACATGAATCTCTCATTTGGCAAGTGGGTACATGTGGAGAGAATAAAAGATAGAACCAGACTGCGAGATCTCCACCCAACCCCCGGCACAAACAAACCAAACAACAGTTAAAAGTCAGCTATCAAAACTTGTATGATGATATACTAAAAATAGATCCCATAATTGCCTGGTTTGTATTTTTTCTACGTCAATATTTCTTGTCGTGATGTGAGTTGTTCTCTAGATATAATTGTATCATTCTCGGCTTTTTATGCGAAAGTGTGAATGTGTCTTGGTAGAAGTAAAGCTGGTTTTATGTCAGTTTGTTTTCTCTATTTCTAGCCTGTACCAAGGTTAAATGACGGTATGCGACTCAATTGCATAATTTGATTCAGTTTACTACTTTTCAGACTGGCAACAACAACAAATGTGGTAAAATCTCTTAATATTCACTAAACGGGATAAAAATGGTTGGCAAGAAAGTGAGATGGGAAAGAGCAAAATTGATCTGACTGAGACTCAGCATGAAAATATGGCTGATTGGTCAAAAGGGGTGGGTGGGGAGGCGGGTAGGGTCATGAAAGTGATCTGTACGAAATGAATGCAAGTGATTGGAAAAAAAGAAATGAACGGGGGTAAAAGGATAAGCTGCAAGGAAAAGATGGACGTGGTCTGCAGACCTAGTCAAAGAGGAGAGGATATGGATATGATTGGCCGTAACTTTGAAGAAATATGCGTGTGTAACCAATATGGATATGATTGGCCGTAACTTTGAAGAAATATACGTGTGTAACCAATATGGATATGATTGGCCGTAACTTTGAAGAAATATACGTGTGTAACCAATATGGATATGATTGGCCGTAACTTTGAAGAAATATACGTAACCAATATGGATATGATTGGCCGTAACTTTGAAGAAATATACGTGTGTAACCAATATGGATATGATTGGCCGTAACTTTGAAGAAATATACGTGTGTAACCAATATGGATATGATTGGCCGTAACTTTGAAGAAATATACGTGTGTAACCAATATGGATATGATTGGCCGTAACTTTGAAGAAATATACGTAACCAATATGGATATGATTGGCCGTAACTTTGAAGAAATATACGTGTGTAACCAATATGGATATGATTGGCCGTAACTTTGAAGAAATATACGTGTGTAACCAATATGGATATGATTGGCCGTAACTTTGAAGAAATATACGTGTGTAACCAATATGGATATGATTGGCCGTAACTTTGAAGAAATATACGTGTGTAACCAATATGGATATGATTGGCCGTAACTTTGAAGAAATATACGTAAACAACATGCTATAAAGTGATAGAAAAAAGAACGATGATCAAAATTTGTGTTGGGGAGGTGGAGAGAAAGATACGTACAAAAGTCTTGGGTGGTGGAAATATTTGGGAGGCTGGATTTGTCGTAGTATAAACATTCAAGTTGTTTCAGCTATCCTTAATTATCTTAACATTATTTATATATATATATATATTTCAGGTACCCTATTGATGAATGAGGCGCTGTAAAATGAACCCCCTAGAAAATGGCTACTCCTCAAGAGAAGGCACAGTGTGTATCATGGTTTACTGAAACGAAATAGGATCTGCAGTCTCAGCGAAACTTAGAAGTATGAAAATGATCCACTGTCACGTCCATCAATTCGTGCATGGCATAAGAAATTTATGGAGACAGGGACAGTGTTCGATAAAGGGAGGAGTGGACGACCAACAAGTGAGGAAAATTAGTTTTGTACGGGGTTCATTTCACAGTACCTCATTCATCAATGGAGTAACTGAAATACACAAATGTAGTGTCAATACAAACTCTGATAACCACTGACTACACAGAACAAATCTGATGAAGATATTTCATCAATTGTCTTTGTAATAATGTTTTGAAACTGTAAAGAGACTTTACAGACACCGTGTACATGGAGCAATATACCAAACATCTCAATTTTATATTTGTGATACACTGAAGTAATGTGCCTAATGTAATCCCATGTTTACATTTAGCTTTCTATCAACTCATACATCAATCTTAGTATTCATATAACTTATGAATATACTTAATCAGTTAATGATGTAATTCCACATTTGCATCAAGCTTTATACATGCAACTTCAATATTACATTTACATATCCGAGCCCCATTTCTCCCTCATTATATACATATGTATAATATTTTAGTATATATTAAATCCTATTTCAACCTAAATATTATATTTACATATCCCATTTCACTCTCAGTGCACACACACACACACACACACATATCTTAGGTACTAATTTGGTCCTATTTCAACCCCACTTGAAGCTTTACATGTATACTGGAGTAATATTGTCTAGTCCCAGTGATAGCATTACATTTATGATGGAGTAATATATCAAGTCCTATTTCAATCCCACTTATACAATTATACAATGATAACTAGATTAAAATTATTTAGTTATGTTTCAACCTCACTCACAATTTTACAACTGTAATGAGTAATACTAATATGCCAAGTCTTACTTCGGTCACTCTCAGCACTGTTTACATTACAGAAATATGTCTACTTCAGTCACTCTCAGCACTGTTTACATTACAGAAATATGTCTACTTCAGTCACTCTCAGCACTGTTTACATTACAGAAATATGTCTACAAAGTACAATAGCACTCTCAGCACTGTTTACATTACAGAAATATGTCTACAAAGTACAATAGCACTCTCAGCACTGTTTACATTACAGAAATATGTCTACTTCAGTCACTCTCAGCACTGTTTACATTACAGAAATATGTCTACTTTAGTCACTCTCAACACTGTTTACATTACAGAAATATGTCTACTTTAGTCACTCTCAGCACTGTTTTATTGTTTACAGAAATATGTCTACAACGTACAAAAGCACTCTCAACACTGTTTACATTACAGAAATATGTCTACAATAGCACTCTTAGCACTGTTTTCAGTGGAGTAATGTTGTGTCTAATCACATTTTTAATGCACTCTCTGCATTATTTACACTGGAGTAATGCATCTAGACCCATTATGCAACAGTTTTCACTGGAGTAATATGTCTAGTCACATTTTAATTGTACTTTCATCACTGTTTACACTGGAGTAATGTGCCTCATCACATTTTAATTGTACTTTCATCACTGTTTACACTGGAGTAATGTGCCTCATCACATTTTAATTGTACTCTCAGCACTGTTTACACTGGAGTAATGTGCCTCATCACATTTTAATTGTACTTTTCATCACTGTTGACACTGGAGTAATGTGCCTCATCACATTTTAATTGCACTCTCAGCACTCTTTACAATGGAGTAATGTGTCTAGTCACATTTTAATTGCAATGAGTACAGTGTTTACACAAGAATACTATTACTACTATGCCTAGCCATAGCAACACTCTCAATATTACATTTACACTGGAGTAATTAATGTGTCAGGCTCCACGTTCAATTGTTCACACACACACACACACACACAGGCACTGGAGTAATGTCAGATCCCATTTTGAATATTACATTTACACTGGAGTAATGCCCCATTCCAAATTACCTGAGTATGTTTATTTACATAGATCAATGTTCTGAGTCAATTAGGAAATTGAAAAAAATCCTTGGTCTCTTCTAGATCCAGGGAAGAGGTGAATGGTGGTGGTGCACAATTTATATTAAGACACGCTGAATTCCAGATGTCATCTATTATGCACATAACACCCTTTTTACCCCCTCAAAAATATTTTGTGATTAAAATAACAATAAAAGAATGAAGAAGAAATGTCTGTAGCATACACATGAAAATACAGGCTCAAATAAGAATCTGCCAACTTCCCAACCAAATCCTATAATCGCAGATTCATGCATTAAAAAAAAAAAATATCTGTGATAAATCACCCATAGCAGAACAATGAAAAAAATGTAAATGTGTGTGTATGTGTATGTATATCATTGTGTGTGTGTGTGTGTGTGTGTGTGCTGGGGAGGAGGGGGGAATTAACTTTAACTCTCTTCTGGTGATCATCCACAACATGGTACACCTGATGCATTAAAACAGATTTTCATTAAGATTAAGAACACCCAATATGTCCATCAGCCAAACAGTATCATTGTGTCAGTAAAAACTAATGAGCCAGTCAGCCAATGGGCACTACTATTACTAAATAAAAACTAACAAACCAGTCACTGAAAGGGCACTAATATTACTAAGTAAAAACTAAATAGCTGGTCAGACAAAGGGTGCTACTAGTACTAGGTACAAATGATAGTAGTCAGTCAAAGGGCACTAATATTACTAGGTAAAAACTAAATAGCTGGTCAGACAAAGGGTGCTTCTACTTATCTAGGTACAAATGACAGTTGTCAGTCAAAGGGCACTACTAGTACTAAGTAAAAACTAAATACCTGGTCAGACAAAGGGTGCTACTAGGTACAAATAATGGTGGTCAGTTAAAGGGCACTACTAAAGTACTAACTAAGTAAAAACTAAAGATGGTAGTCCACTGACAGCAGGCAGAGATCAGATGAACACAACAAATGAGAACCAATGCCATCACATTTCAATTTCTAATGCACATCAATGTATCAATCATCCACCTCCTTATCTGACCGAGTTACCATTTTCCTGATTAAAATCCATCGATTTCTTTCCCCCTGTTGATTTCAAAACTATTTTTTCTTCTTCATGACTGCATAGTAACTCTGCAAGAAACATACACCCATCCAGCCCTTCGTTGTTTACCGGACACACACAGCTTCCCTCTCTGATCAATAAGTCAAAAAAAAAGTTTCCAATGGTTGGGTACTGGAAGTGATCAATGCACTGAGAAGCCCCAAGAGAATCCATTAATCAATATCCCGATGCTGCCATATGTCACTGTATTGAGACTTCACGATAATGGATCCATTATGGAGTGAGCGCTAGCCTGCCGATCGATAGCCTAGCAATCAATGTGTGTAACTCAATTTGTATCTCCATCAGAGTTGAGCTCTGATTAATGGAACAGACTGAAACATTTCAAACAGAAAAACATCTACAGATGTGGCAAACTTAAGTATTGATTTTCTGCTGGCATCTCAGACACCACCCTGTTGTGAAGTTTTGCAGACAAAAGATAGAAATGTCCTACTTGAAGCTCCAATGAACAAGACAACACACATGCACACACCCTTCAGAAATTAAAAAAAAAATAAAAACATACTCCAGTGAAATTTGTGCTATAAAAAATCTTCAATGCAGCACAGACACACACATAGATGCACACACACACACAAACATGCAGCAAACATATATTTAAAAGCTAATGGTGGATCAATACATTTAACTCCTGAAAATGACAAACTTAACTTTCCACAACTGACAAGACACTAGAGAGAGCACGGAGGTTTGCTCTGCTTACTGGAAGCGCCCTGCTGTTAAGTTATTGTCCGTGGAAATCGATAAGCAAGTATTTACATCAATCCGGTTCCTGATCAATACCGGGCCACAATAGCAGATACATTAGATTCTGCGTACGGGCAAATCTACTCGCCTGCTCTTCTGTTCACAGCAGCCTTCACTCTGCGTCAATCTCAGCTCTAAGGTCGATTGCTTAATCCGAACTAAGGAAAGTGTTAATAGACTGCAAAAAGCGGTGTGCGCTTTAATCAATAGCAGAGAGTCCATATTACCACCTAACATTACAAAGCAATGTATCCTATTGATTTCTGCACTTTCAAGCCCCAGCAAGCACTGAAATAGCTCGGCAGCAGGCAATACTTCAGTCACAAATCAATGGCTGTAATGCAATATGTAGATAAGTTGTGCAGACACACCTAACTTATAGTGACTTTCTCTTAGGCTTAACACTTGCACAAAGTATGCAGGTGTATTGGCTGGACAGATGATGGCTATCAATTTCTAACAGAGTGCAACATGAGAACCAGTCACAAACTTAAAATTTTAATTAAGGGGGTGGGGGGAGTAATAAAAATACAAAACAAAGACAACTCTACATTTTAATCATCAGCCATTATTATATATCAATAATATAATTACTACACGTATAAAATTGTGGCTGTCCATCAATTTCAAATCCAGAACCTCTTGAAAGCAAGAGACATTCAGATATAGTAATAAATGAAAGTAAGTGCAGAAGAATACGAGGAAAGAGCAACTATAATAAAGCCTTGAAAGTTGCACAAGACACAAACTACTACAATAAGACAATGAATATTACATCCTTTCTTTTTTTAATCAATTTAAACAAATAGCTTCATTATTGAAAAATAACTATTACAAAAAAAAAATACATTATGCCACTATACCTCAAACAATGACATGTGATGTATGCAACACTCACTTTTGAAGATCAGTTCAGATAGCACATATATGTAACTTTGTGTTTCAGTTTCATTTTTCTTTAAATGCAGACAATAACTGTTGATGTTTCCTAAATAAAACTAGCCAAAGTATCACATACATATAACTTATATATGTCAGTTTCTTACAAAACACACACATGCATGCACACATTCCTATGCATGTTACCACAACTCTAAATAGTCATGCAAGCATACACAGCAGGGGTGCACAAACCTTGGCCCGACAGGCCTCTATGCCGCCTCCCCCCCCCGCCGATGACTTTTGGATGTTACCATTTTTACGAATGTAAAGCACATTATTTCATTATTTGTATTGGGTTTTTTTTACTAAGCCATCCATGTGGCAGCCCTCCACGCACTATCAATTGGAAATTTGGCCCTCTGGCCTAAAACGTTTGTGAATCCCTGATAAAGTGATATACAGTGATAGTTATATACTAGGAGTAGGAATTGATTGGGAATGAATGAACTTTACCTTCTTCAAGTTGAAAGCAAAAGGTTTGTGTTCACAAGGACTACACTGCCTTATGGACTAAGGACTAATTGAGAATAAATCTTTGAAAACAATCCTTAAACTAGTTAAAGACAAGGGATCAATGTTGAGAAAAAGTATTCCACTGTCCAAATAAACTGTTGATGGTTAGGAATACATGTACTGCACATTTCTTAAGTACTAAGGATTCTGGGGAAAATAGCCTGCACATTTTTAGGTCAATAATTAACATGTTCTGATGCAAACATTTTCAGAAATGCATAAAATGTGGTTTAAAATTTATAAATTCATTAACGCAACAAATACAATATATATATATATATTATATAAATAATGTTAAAGTTAGTTTAATATGAGAGTGATGAGCACTTTTTAGGCATGTCATTCCAAATGAATTGTTGTGTAGATGTAAGTGAGTTAATATTATTAATTTAGTTTAAACCATCTAAAGCTGTATAACCAGAAGAGGGAAAAACCAGTCTAAACTTTATTAACATCCATATATAATCATATTATTATTCTAATTTCCATTCTTTAAATATAAAATTAATAATGGTTTTAATCTACTGTTGGTGTCACTGTTCACAGCCAATTTAAATATATTGTAATCATTATTTGATTAATATTTAAGTAAACTTTAAGCAAAGTTAAATGGGAACAGTTACTGAGTTAGTCAATACCACAGCATCAATCCTATTTACACTGGGAGAATACTATACATTGGCACTACCAGTACCACAGTATCAATCCTGTTTGTTCTGGGAGAATACACTATACATTGGCACTACCAGTACCACAGTATTACTTCTGTGTGCACTTGGAGATACTGTCACTACTGTTTGCAGTAGAAATAAATAAAGTAGGTAAAAGAATGCAAAAAATACAATAGATTAATTAGACAATAATTAGCAAGGTAAATTATTTTACAAGTCAAAACATTACAGATAAATTCATTAATTCATTTGTGTAATGGTATCACAATAGTATCCAATCATTAAAAAAAGTAT
Organism: Sinotaia quadrata; assembly: GCA_028829895.1. Classification (NCBI taxonomy): domain Eukaryota; kingdom Metazoa; phylum Mollusca; class Gastropoda; order Architaenioglossa; family Viviparidae; genus Sinotaia; species Sinotaia quadrata. Next base: position 96,303,220 of record CM054183.1, on the reverse strand, counting down.
GCAACAAAAGTACATTCTGAACACTAACCTCAGTATAACATGCTGAAATTAAATCCATTGTAAAAGATTATAAGTATTATATTCACCAAATTACTTAATGACCATATTTATTAAAGACATGACAATAATAGCAACTCACACTCTCACAGTGCTGAGCTACTTTATATGGCTCATCATTCCTTTGGGAAGTATTTCATCAACAATATCAGAATAATTGTCAACAGTAACAAAACCCAATGCCAAATATCAGAACTCTCTACCATAGTATCAATAATGTGAGAAATCAATACATTATCTGATTTTGTACTTTTCTTTTTCAGTCACATATTCTAATTCAATAATTGCAAAATTCATTATCCAGATATTTTTCATTTACAGTTAACTGCTACAGTGCTAGCTTTTGGTAAATTAATACTCTTAACAATATTAAAATTAACTTTTGTCCCAGTAAAAAGTTTTAAGACTCTCATAAATTCACGTATTATTAATGAACACCTTGAAAATTAAAATATAACTATAATTAACAAACACTTTAAAAAGTAGCATATAAACTATGGTAATAGTCAATACATTTTCTTGAGGGGAAAATGAAGAGAAGGATTAAGGAATTGACTTATCTGCTGGATTTTATTTTAATCTTTAAGTTCAGCTTACCCCAACCTTGACTAATCTGTTTATATCTGTTATCAATTATAGAGGGTGTGGCAGTTTTACTAATCAGAACTCAAGAAATCCCATGTTTAACAATGATAACAAGTGCATGGAATTTATTCCATACAAAAGAATTTAAATGGAAAAAAAAAATATTATGTTTTAAAAATCTTTATTGTAATTGGATGATTGTCTGGAAAAGGAGAAAAAAGAAAATTACTAGGCTTTGACTACTGTGATTTTACCTTAAAATCTGGGTCATTTTTTTTTGGGGGGGGCAATAATTACAATGCTCATTCCAACATTTATAATGTTCTTCTAATAAAAAAACAACTTCTCAACAAATACAAATGTTAGTTATTATTACAACAAAACTTGTATTAAGAAATAATGTTCTAACATTTGACAGCATTAATAATATTCAAACTCAAGTACACTTCTCTTGGTAAAACTTAAAGCTAATAGTAATATAAATATTATAAAATCTAATTCAAAACTATAGTTCATGTTATGTAACTATATCAATTTACTTCATACACTATTAGTTACAGCATGGAAATTATTATTTTTTAAAAGTGCATACCCTAAAACAACTAGGCTATATTAATGTAATTAAATTTAAACTAAATTAAAGAATGAATAACTATCTTACTGTTATCACAACTATTGCAGTTTATTTAATGAAGTTTATGTGCAATATAGCATTGTTGAACATAAATACATTGAAAAAGCAAATTACAAAAGCTAGTGTCGTGCGTAAAAAAATCCGCCAAAAAGAGAAAGGTTAATAGAGTCTGATGTAACTAGTATCCTCTTTTCCCACCAAACTCGAAAGCATACATAACACGTATTTACATAAATTCCTCCAACCGATGAACAAAATCAACAACAATCGATGTTTATTGCAACAATCACACCGCCTAAAATTATATACGAAGTAAAAAGCAGGCTCCAAAAGTGAGCAGGGAGGCAGCCGACGCCTGATTCCTCTAGGAGTAGAAGCTGGAGCAGACAGGCTACAGAAATTCTACACCGCTAGGCGCCCCACTTCCCTACACTAGCAGTGATACCCTTGCACGCTGACATCCCTGCGATACATCCAATATGTACACTGGCGAGTGACATCGAAAAGTTTCTAAACTTCGCACCCAACTCACCCAAAGTTTCTTTAAAGTTCCAAACATCCCAACACGATCGCAAGACAAGATGCGCACGCATCATCAACCCTGCTGCTGACACGGATTCAGACAAAGAACCCCGATCCCAGATCGCCATATTGATTATTACTGATATTTTATCAATAGGATCACAGACATTTAAACACTCGAGGAGCACTTTACATTGTCTGACTCACCACAGACAGATATAATGAAACATTAGCTACTACTTCTGCATCACATCAAACTTAAAAAGCCTTTTGACTCACCTGTAACTCTTGCAAATCAAAGTTTTTCCAATACTGACACATCGACTGCACATTCGCAGCCATCTTGAACGGGATTATAGGCTCGATCGATTGATCACATGACTTGGTGCGATCGAACATACTCTCTTAAATTCCCTTTCAGTTGTAAACAGATCCACGTGACAATAAAACGGATCGATGACTACGAAAACAAAAAAACACTTAACAATGAAAGCTCACATCATCGCGTGCTAAAATACTTCTAGTGTGACTAGCTTTCGACATTTGTCCTACTCCGTGTCACATCACACCGAGGCAATTCGGTTGGAGAGTATTTAAAAACATGGCTGCGCCCACGATGGACTGGCGCGAGAAACTGAAAGTTCATCCAATTTGTCAGCGTTTAAAGAAAAATATTGGGCAAAATGTCCAACCTGATATATTAGGAAACGCAAAAGGTTTAATTGCCGTAAAGAATGGGGATCTTTTTGTGTGGGATAGCTATTCTGCTCAAGTACTACATTGTAAATTGAAAAACTTGCTTTTAGATGGCATTGAATCCCGTTTCCAGGTATTCAGATTAGATAAATTATTATAATTTGCTACTGAGTTTCCCTTATTGCATTTAGTTTTAAATATCCAGCAATTCAAAGGCTTTTAAATTAATTTTTTAAATTATACTTAAAATGCTTATTGTATAGTTGTGTAATTAAACACTGACTGATTACATGAAAAAATGTATGGTGAATATTGGAATGCTTGGATTTGATGAAGTGCTAATGTAATACTAAAATAATCCCCAGTTTAATTTTAAAAGCTCTTGAATTGTTAGATATTAAACATTTTAATTAAGAACAAATTAAGTCTCTTTCCTGCTTCAGGATTTGCATTTCGTAAAAATCTATCTATCTAATAAGTTTCACTTTAAATGAGAGGTTTCTGCGATTTGATTTTCCCTGTGAGTGTGTGTGTATGATCAAAGACAAGTCAAAGTGAAAAGAAAAAAATGCAAATGTAAGGACTTATTACTTTATACTCAGTTGACTATAAGACACATACAACAATACAAAATGTATTTTGTATAATGCATTCTTTAAAATACCATAAACTAAATACACAGTTAATAAAATAAATAACAACTAAAAAATATAGAAAGCAAAAGCTTTGAAATGCAGATAAAGTTAATAAATATTGGCAGATAATGAGATATATATTTTTAATAATATAATTATACATTCTATTGATTTTAACAAACAGCTTTAGAAAATATTTTTAATCTGTACAATAGGATGCAAACAGAGGATTAAAAAACCCTATACATTGGTATTAATGGTAATGTTTGCTTCTAACCACTTTTATGTTGCTGACAGAATCATCTTTGTATATAATCAGTGTCATCTTCAACACAGTTATTTTTCTTGTGGAAAAAATAATTTGAAAAATAAGCTCATGAAAATGTACTTTTCATTTACAGAGGATTGTCATTTATAAAGAGAAACATTTTTGTATAATGCCCAATGCAGACTATTCTAAAGGTTTGAGTACTTAATGGGAGACCATTCTATTTCTAAAAGTAAAAGTATACATACTTGATGGGAGACCATTCTAAAAGTATGAATACCATTCATGGAGTATAAGTACTTAAATGGAACTATTCTTAAAGCCTCACTCTACAGTAAAATTTAAGAGATATACACAGATTCTTAAATTTAATGATATTTTTTTTAATATTGTTTTTTGGGGGAATTAATATGTGGTGTTTATGTTCTTATTAGAATTTGAATGAAGTTAAAAAATCTAATTTAAAGCAAGTATGTTAGGTTTAATTAATTTTAGTAAGATTTACAATAAAATAAAAAAAACCTTTTGTTCTAGATACTCTGTGCACTGATGTACTACGTTTATGATTTGTTTTGTTTTGTTACTGATTTGAGTAACATTACAACTTTACAAGTATTCACTTATAATTATATATAATTTAATGATGTATTGAAGATATACTCTGGTGTATGGTGTGGTTTGTTACATTGATTTGAGTAATATTACAAGTAACCATTATTTATAATTTAATGATTTATTGAAAATATGCTCTGGTATTAGATGTGGTTTGTTACATTTATTTGGGTAATATTACAAGTAATTGTTTATGTCATTTAATGGTTAGTTGAAGATGTTCTATGCATTCTTTGAATTGTGTTTAAATGCATTGACTTCAGTAAGATTTAGAAATCATTGTTTATTTACATTTAATCATGTATTGAAGAAGCTTGCTGCATTGTTTTTGTAAGATTTCAAAGTGATTGTTTATTTACCATTTAATCATTTAATGAAATTGAAAGATACTGGATGCTTTGATTTCAGTAAGATTTTGAAGTATTTTTTATTTAACATTATTTATTTATTGAAGACAGATTTTTATAGTAAGATTTAGAAGCAATTATTTATTTACCATTATTCATTTATTGAAGGTACTTAATGCACTTATATTAGGAAGATTTAGAAATAATTGTTTATTTACCATATATTCTTGTTTTGACGGCACTTGAAGTACAGATTTTTGTAGAAAAATGTATTCATACAAGCTGTGATATCTTGTGCTTCAGCTAAAATTGAGGTTCAAGAAACTGCTAAATACATGGCACCATTAATCAAGTGTCAAACTAATATGAGTCTACTGTAACATTTTCCATTTAATCATTTATTGGTGATGCTGGATATACTTTGGCTAAAGTATTTTTTATTGTTCTTACATTGAATAATATTTACAGGTATTTTAAAAATGTATTAATTATTATTGCTATTGAGGTGTCTATGTACACAAATGCACCCATGGAGGTTTGTCAGTATTAGTGTAGATTTTTAAATACGCTTGTTTATTTACTATTCTATGGTAGACACTTGTGTGTACGGATACACCCAGGTTTGAAGTGGAAGAACTGCTGTTGAACACAAGTGGGAGTCACCTGGCCATTTGGGGAGCTGAGGGTGTGCGAGTGCTTGAGTTGCCTCAGTGTTGGGGCAAACATTCTGAGTTTGAAGGTGGCAAAGAGGTCATTACTTGCAGGTAACATAATCAATGTTTGAAATAACTCTTGTTCCAGCTTCACTTATTCTGTCATGAAATAACTTTTGTTTCATCATGCAATGACTTTTACTAGTTTTAGTCTTAAACTTGATTCATCTTGAAATATATATTGCTTCTCTTGTACAGTGTGTTCTGTGTTTATATTTTTTTGTTTATGTCAATTCAAATTTGTTTGGCCTAATATTTAGGCATTTCCATTTTATTTGCATAACTCAAAACTATGTGACCTGAGATGATTACTCCCTCCCAAATTATGCCAATTCCCAGGTTTTTACTTTGCCAGTTCTTATTTGCACAGTATAGATGATGAGGTGGTTGCTCCTTTGTTTCAACATTGTTAAATTATAAAAGTTTTCATGTACTACAAATGTATTTCACGGGGAAAATCCTGTAGTTTTTACACAACTTTATGGATTAAGAATGCATATATTAATTATTATGTACTACAAATGTATTTCACGGGGAAAATCCTGTAGTTTTTAGGCAAATTTTTGTTTATGGATTGAGAATGCATATATTATGTAAAAGGAGAACTCACATAATTTCCACATAATACAGAGATACACATCTTAGTTGTACAGTTGTGTTGAATGATTTAAACTTAGAACTCAGAAGCATAATTTGTAGGGTATAATGTCAATATGATCCATAGTCAGATATTGTCTATTTATATTTTAAAATATAAAATCATAGAGATGATGCTGTTGTTTCAAACACCTGCCAGTGATTTTAATTGTTTATCCATCTGAAGAATTACTATATGGATTTTAAAAAAGAATTACAATCCACAATATAAAAAATTATTATTATTATTCTTTCATGTTTTAATTTTATTTACTTTTTTAGGGGTTGGGGTGCATCAAAAAGTGAACAATATTTTCTAGTATATTTTTATAATTTGAATTTACTTTCTTGTCTGGAAAAATTTAACAAAGATTTAATATACAATGCAAGGAGTAGGCCTTTTGGGTATGTTTGTCAATGTTTCTTTTCAAAGATATGTTAGTTTGATGATGAGTTATACTCAGGACTTGAAGTAAACAAACTTATATTGTGATTGGCAGAACTTACAGTCTTTGCACACGGCATTTGGCAGGAAGTCAGTGGGTGCGAATTCGGCATCTTGCATGGCACCCTGGAAGTCCTTCAGATACTCACCTTGCTATTTTGACTTCGGACAGTATTTTCAGGTAAAGTTATTCAGCAGCTCTATTACTTTAGGGACCCTTAAGCTCAGACATATTCTTGCCATTTTGCTGTGGGTGAATTGTATGATTGCATTGCTTTGAAATCATGTCATAGCAAGTCATGCAATCACAGAGCTATTAATATACATGAGGCAAGCCAAGTTTGAAATTAAAACTTCGCTTTCAAATTTTTGTGTGCTAAATAATCATGCTGTAAACAATTTTTAAAATATAGTCTTACTGGAAACTTGTCAAAACAATGTTGAAACTTTATTAAATAAAAAAGCTAGGATAACTGACATAGTTAACAGGTAAACTGAGATACTTATTTCAGGTAGTAGTCCATCATAGAACAGACACTTTCATAACTGGCTAATACACCCAACAGAATTATGTAACTTGAAAGAATGTCAAATGCGTTTTTAATTCACAGAATATAATGTTTGCATTTATCTTGGTCAGTCATGACACATATTTTGACTTTGATTACTACTTGCTAAAACACTCATTATTAAAAAAAATAAAAAAACAAACCAACAACATACACAAACACACTAACCACAGTCGTAACAACGAGCAGACATAGAAATACAACACACAAACCAAACAACGCACGAACACCCCACCCTACCCTCCCTGAATACCAGTGAAAGGAGGAAGGCCTCACAGGAATCCACCAAAACTGAAAACATCGCCAAGATGAAAAGTTTTACAGCAATTCCTGCGGGGCGAATAGAGAGCGGAATCATCATCATCATCATTACTACTTGCTAATACACTCAGGATTGGACAGTCATTATATGTATTTTGACTTTGATTACTACCTACTAATACACTCAGGATTGGACAGTCATATTTTAATATCAGCACAATGTCAGATTAATGATTTAGGTTACAGTCATTGAGTGAAATCAAATTTACTCATTTTAAACTGAGAATAAAATAAATGTACTTTATTTTCTGTAATTTGACAAATAGCTTCTTGGCTCCTGCCTTTGTACTTTCATTGTAAATCAGTATACATGCAAGGAATCACAGTCTTCATATTTCTGTTTGCTTAAATACAATATTATGAATTAATGCAGTTAATAGTGATAATGTTACTTTGATATCTTATGCAAAAATGTTAAGAAATAAATTACAAGAAACATTGCATTTCCAAAAAATATATTTTTTTAAAATTTAGGATTCATCTTATCCTTGAATGAATGAATATACATTAAGCTATGTCTCTCCAAAGGACAATAATCCTTACAAATCATAAAGGCACATGATTTTCTTGAAATTTAAAACCATGAAGATGTTGTATACGCCATTGTATTTGCTTAGAATGCGAAGGCGACTTTTCCACAATTGAAATTGTAAAATTACCCATTGTTTTTGGGTGTCTATACTCAGGACAGTAAATTCCTTTAAACATCTACAGAAATTGATATAATCCATTTTGTCAAATCAGTCTTTATTTTTTTAGGCACAGTGTTTTGAATTTACACAATATTTCATACTTTTGGCAAATCATGATTCAGAAACTCATAATATTTATAAGATGTTTCAAACATAACTTTGAAATAAAGTGCACATTTCTTTACAAAAATATTTTGTTATTACACTACCTTTTTGAAACAGTGTTTACAACCTCATTGATACTGACCGTCCCGTGTCGATAGCACATATCCAGCCAGGGGAGATAAACACAACATTCTCTCCAAGTAAATTTAATATCAGTGCAGCTCTGGGTGAGACAACAGTGGGGTTTGATTTTGGTCCACCACAAGAACTGCATCCCATTCAGCAACCTTTCCAGATTCAGAGAAAGGATGATACTTTGACTGTATGGCCGGTCTTTGTTGTCAAGGGCAATGGAGATATCCTGGTCACCTATTCTGATATTATCTCGAACAGGTTGGTACTTAGATAGTCTGATTGATGTTAAATTTGTCACACATTCATGCACCTCGACATAGCATGAGTGTCTGTTGACAAATGTGACTTGAAGCTGTAGCACCTCATAGAGTAATAAAATAGCAGCAGTGTGGGCTGATATGTATTAAAGCATTACATTACATTGTGGCACATCTCACAATACTCATACATTATTGTTATCACTAAGGTTACATTTATAACATATGTCTTTTCATTGTGGTACATCTCACAATACTTAGCTATCATCACTAAGGGATACTCTTATAACATATGTCTTTTCATTGTGGTACATCTCACAATACTTAGCTATCATCACTAAGGGATACTCTTATAACATATGTCTTTTCATTGTGGTACATCTCACAATACTTAGCTATCATCACTAAGGGTTACTCTTATAACATATGTCTTTTCATTGTGGTACATCTCACAATACTTAGCTATCATCACTAAGGGATTCTCTTATATGTTGTGGCACCCTCTCACATTATTAAGATATTACTTGTCTTTCTTTCACTATCTTTCACTTTTTGTTATGTAGTTCTTGAGTTGATTTTGTGTATGTATTGGTATCATTGTTATTTTGTCTATCCATTTACTCACTCACTTGAGATGTCTATACACAACAACCTCTTGTCATGATCTCTTGTCATGTGTCTAGATAGAATTTTACTCTTCATGGTAGTTTTTGACTTTCTCTGCGTTATATTTTTTCCTGTCCATTTACTAGACCGCTTCAGTTGCCTATACAAGAATATCTTGTGTCTAGATAGAATTTAACTCTTCATCAGTTCATGGTAGTTCTTGACTTTCTCTGCATTATATTTTTTCCTGTCCATTTATTAGACCACTTCAGTTGCCTACACAGGCATCTCTTGCCATGTGTATAGAATTAAAAACCATGTATCTTGGTAGTTCTTGAGTCTTTATTTGCATTATTATATTTTTTTTTATTATTATTATTTTATTATTATATTTTTCATTAAACCAACACAGATGTCTCTTGTCAAGTGTATAGAATTAAACTCTGTATTGTGGTAGTTCTTGAGTCTTTATTTGCATTGTTATATTTTTTTTTGTCCTCTCGCTAGAACACTGCAGTTGCCTACACAGGGACCGCTTGTTATGTGTCCACCTGCTGAAGACAACTATGGTGTGGATGCTTGCTCTGTCCTCTGCCTGGACACCTCTCCTCCTGTTATTGTCATGGCAACTTGTGATGGACAACTTCACCATTGCATAATTTTACCATCAGGAGAAAATGAACAGTTATCCAAGGTGCTATTGCTAAAGTTTTATTTTTTTTTTTGATGGCTAGCATATTTCACAGTGTTCTGATATATCAAATTTATATTTTCAAAAAGGTAAAAAAAAAATCTATATTGTTTCCTGTGTGTTATTTTCATATTAATATAGTTACCATATAATAGTGTTACTAAAATAAATGGACTTATTTTTGCATTTATATACAAATATCTCAGTGTAAATGCCATCATTTTTCAGGATTTTTTAATGATTACAAGCACATTGGCTTTTCACAAATGACGCTGGATACCAAGTAATCGTGAAGTTTGTTTTTGTCATAACAACAAAGAGTTTGTTGGGCAAATTTTATCTGCAGCATATCTGTACTTGACAAATGAAAAAGTACATACAGGGTGAAAAAAACCTATGAGGAACTGTGTTCACTCAATAAAATAAGCATTCAGAGAAAACTTATTGTACATAGAAAAATTATTTTTCCATCATGCTTCAGGAGCCAGTTTTGCAACAGTAGGATAAGTCAATTGTTCACCTAAACTGGATACAACTAGTTTCATTAGCTTCTATGTACCATGTCGTGTTTCACTAGTGCAAATTTTGATGTGCATTTCCTAAATTAGATTACTACTACATCAGAGCTTAGGACCCATGTCCGAACAAGAGACCCTTGTCAGGACAAGGGACCCATTTTAAGACAAGGGACCTGTTTCAGAGTTTGAAACAGAATTAGTGCCCTAGATATTTGACCATTCAATTGATGACACACCAAATGTATTGCATCAGTGGACTATGATTTGATGAAAGATCTGATGACAGAGTGCTAAACTTGTTGATGTTAGTGATTAAAAAATTCAATTTTCTGTTTAGGTCAGATACTTTAACCCAGGATAAAGGATTCTTTAAAGGTGCTATTGGTCAGGCTTGGTAGTAGCAGTCATCTTAACTGCAAGGAGGCTAGGCAGTCTTAACAGTTTATTGGGCCAGATAGACAGAGTTTTGCTCTGGTGCAGTAAACAGTGATTCATTCCCATTCAGGTCTCTTCAGCAATACTGGCTGAATTTTTTTTTTCTTATGGGTGTTTGAAGTAAGAAACTGTCAGTTACAACTCTTAAGGGAAAGTTTAATGGTTTTAACATGTCTTCATAAATGACTTGCCCAAGATCCAACAAAGGTCTCCTTGCTCCATGCTCAGGCATTAGAATAGTTCTCATAGGTTTCAATTTCAACATTTTTGAACTGCTTGAATGCAAAGAATTTTAAACCTCAGGAATGCAAAGAATTAAAAACTGCTGGAACACAAAGACTTAAAAACTGCTAGAATGCAAAGAGTTTTTAAACTGCTAGATTGCAAAAAAATTTTAAAACTGCTGGAATGCAAAGCGTTTTTAAACTGCTGGGTTGCAAAAAATTTTTAAACTGCTGGAATGCAAAGAGTTTTAAAATGATGGAATATAAAGAGTTTAAAGCTGCTTTATTATATAAAGTAAACTTTTATTATGCAAACAGGGCTTCTGGTAAACTTGTATATGTGGCAAAATTTGTATTCTGTAAAGAAGGATTTTGGTATATTCGTATTAAATAAACAAGTCTTTCAGTTCTCTTTTAATATGTAAAAAAGGTTTTTTGAGAACTTGTACAGGTTTAACAAAACTCCATCAGAATATTATGTAATCAAGGATTTTTGTAAACTTGTATTGGTTAACAAAACTCCATCAAAATATGTGAACAGTTACATGTTCAGCACTTCCCAGCCTCTGAACACCATGCATTCCTGAGTTTATTCATTCCTTGTTTGTGTAGAAATCAGTCTAAGTTGTATTAATACCCTTGCAAATAGTTCATATAGTGTGTGTAGAAATTAGTCTAAGTTGTCTTAATACCATTGCAAATAGTTCACATTGTTTGTGTAGAAATCAGTCTAAGTTGTCTTAATACCATTGCAAATAGTTCACATTGTTTGTGTAGAAATCACAGTATGTATTGTCTTAATACCCTTGCAAATTACTATCATTGTTTGTGTAGAAATCACAGACTGTTATAATACCATTGCAAATAATTCACATTGTTTGGAACTGCTTATCATTATTAGTATGACAGGTTTCTTGTTAATCATTTGGAAGACCCACCATTTGTTATTTCTGATGTTTTCATGTAGTGAATGATTGTGCAAAAAATATCAACTTTTAATTTGAAAATTGATTACACTTTATTGATTAGGTGCCAGTTTGTCTGTCTGTAATAGTTGTATGCATTTTGCCACTTATTTATTTATTTGTTCATTTACATGTTGTTCACAGTTTCCTGATTGTCTTCCACAGGAAATAGCACCATCTCCTGGAGTGCCACGATTTCATTGCCCAGACCAGCCTGTTCTATACGTCATGGAGAGTGTAGAGTTGGAGTTGTCTCTCTCAGATGCCATAGACACTTCAATTGCTAATCTTGCATCCGACCCTTTTACATGTCCTATTAAACTTGTCAGAGGTGAGTACTTCCTGTGCGTCTGACCCTTTTACATGTCCTATTAAACTTGTCAGAGGTAAGTACTTCCTGTGCGTCTGACTGCTTTACATTAAATTACGTTAATTAACCCGTAGTCTGTCAGGCAAAAAAACGCGCATCGGCAGCGCCATGTCAGGCTCTTTTGCCGTTCAGTGATAATTTGTTTGGGGTACTTTCTTCAAAAATCAAAAGTGAAGCTAATACTAAATGAATTTGAAAAAAGTTAATTGTAAACTATTACATACAATATTAATAAAATATGTTAAGTATTTTTAAAAAAATTTTTTAAATTAAAAAATATATAAATAATAAAAAGTTTTTTTACCTTTTTGTTGAACTTGCGATTTTCATCATCTGTTGTCGTATTCCTGGAGGATTTTCATTTTATTACACATTTATTTAATAGTCCAAATTGTGTGGAGATGTTTAATCAATATTTCAGAATATTAATCCAAGATTTTGCATTATTATTAGTTTTTTTATATCAAGCACACACCACCAAGTACTTTTACTCAATGGATATAGCGTGAGAGATTTGAAATAGATCTAGAAAAATAGATCGCATCCAAGTAGATAAATCCAATTGAAGTGAAGAAAAATATTCCACATATGTCCAGTTCAGTATTTTTTGTGCACATAAAAACTATTTCCATAAGAATTTTTTTTACACATCAATACAATAAGTCCCCAAAACTGATACATTTCAGTCACCTCTGTAATAGTAGATCTGCGGCATAAGTATTTGTGAACTCGACAATTTTTTGCACAAAATTCACTGGTAAAAATGCTTCCAAAATATCAACTTCTCCAGTATTTTCTGCAAATGGCATTTATATTTCACTATTTCCTGCAAAAGCATGTGGCTTTTCCATGCACGTAACAGACGCCGACGCCACGCTTCGACACGACCGGTTTTCAGTTTTCGTAGTGCTGGCCTCGAGGTCAACTGCGTCTAAAATTTCAATAGGGGCTGGTTGAACATTTTTATTTTCTGATAAGAAATCAGATTCATCTAAAATGAATCAAATTCTGACCCAGCTGTGGCTTCAAACTGTGAGTTTGAAAACATCGAAACTTGTCATGGAGATTAACACAAAATGTCTGCGCGTCTTCACAAAGACAGTGGGTTGTATTGAAAAAGCCGCCAATTCAAGCTCATTAACATACTGATTATAAGTATCCAATGAAAAAATTTATAACAGATTGGGTGCGGAAGCCAAACATATCTTTCAATTTTTCTGATTGGTTATTTTTAATGAATGGTTTCATGAATGAACGAACAACACGCACGTATCCGTAAGCCTGTGACATACCGTGGAACGCAGTCAAGGGCTCAGTTACTTCCGGTTGTGACATAACTTGACACCCAGACTGCGAACGGGTTAAGCTTAGTGAATTATTTTCACAGCAGAGAAACAAGCCAGCCAGCAACACCATGATGATCAAGCGCTTCATTTATGTTTAGGCCTATGTTTACTTCACGCACGCTTAAGTCGCACATTTTCCCTCTCTACAGATTCCGATACGAAAATGCCATTTTGTCATGCTATATGCCATTTTAAAGAAGAGATTTTCTACTTCTAATGATATTTTTAAAAATTTATATTTTCAAAAATAACCATGCAAAAAGTAATAATTCAAAATAGGCTTTTTTCAATCAACTTTTAGGTACAATAAAAATAAAAATTCATAACTAACATGGCTGCATTCTACATTCATTTTGCCTTAGTTTGATGTAAGATACATTTTGATTGGACAATCGTAGCGGAACCCGTGTTAGTGTTTGCAAGGCATACCAAAATATGATGGTAAAACCGGAGATTGAGAAAATGGCTACCGCTATTGAAACACGTCAACCGTAGCAAACTTAATGCGATCTTACACGCTTCCACTCGCTCTCTCACAAATAAAAAATACATTAATGAAAAGCTGGAAGATAGTTTTATTCAACAAATTATTTCACTAGCATGATAAATATGGAACATAAACACAGCACTTGTCCCTCTACAACAAAATAATCGCACTGTTGTTCCATGCTCTCGTTGCTGGCAGATGACTTTTATCTTGAAATACCTCTACTACAAAATAATAGCTCTGTTGTTCCATACTCTTGTTGATACAGATGACTTTTATCATACATTCCTGCACTACAAAACAATAACTCGCTTCCTCATTTGTACTGATGTGTGATTTTTTTTGTTCCATAGCACATCTTGCAAGTAAACACACTGCTGTCATGGATTGACATCTTTTTTGTCCATTTTTGCACTACAGAATAACATCACAGATTTAGTGTCATTTTTGCAATGATCTTAGTGACTGACATTTGCCTTTTTTCTCATAGATCTTTGCACCACAGATCAGTATCACTTTTTTCATGCTCTGAAAGACTGATGTTTATTTTTTTGCACTTCAGATTGATACAATTACTTTGTTCCAGTGGACTGATTTTTTTTTTAAAAATTAATCCTTGCATCACAGATTGATACAGTAGCTGTTTTCATGCTCTAATGAACTGGTGGGTATTTTGGTTTTTTTATTAAATCCTTGCATCACAGATTGATAAAATAACTGTGTTCATGCTCTAATGAACTAATGTTTTATTTTTTTTTCCAGGTAGATCCTTGCATCACAGATTGATACAATAGCTCTGTTTTCACGCTCAGAATGGACTGATGTTTGATCTTTTTTTCTTGTAGATCCTTGCACCACAGATCGATACCACTGTTGTCATGCTGCTGGTGTCCATAGTGTTGCTGTGCCATGGGTCCATAGTCTGCACACCTTTCTGTCAAGTGAGTTCACTGCATCACATGGGGTATCAAATGAGCACATTACCTTGGTTAAATTATGATAGACATGGTGTATCGAATGAGCCATTATCTTGGTTAAATTATGATAGACATGGTGTATCGAATGAGCCATTATCTTGGTTAAATTATGATAGACATTGTGTATCAAATGAGCCATTATCTTGGTTAAATTATGATAGACACGGTGTATCGAATGAGCCATTATCTTGGTTAAATTCTGACAGTGTTCATATTTTGCCTTTTTTGACATGATGTATAGAGTGAACACATTACCTTGGTTAAATACTGATAGTGTTCATTTTTGCATCACATCCCTAACAAGTACTTTGTCATGTTAAGGCAGTCAAAGCTTTGATCTTGCTTGCCAAGTAATCAGCACAGTGTTTTTTATATATTTCTTTTTTTACCATTTCCATCGGAGAGATTGGTCAGTGCCTTTTCCTTGTCCAAAATATTATTTTACTCGGCCTGCATCCTGAGTGAAGCAATTGTTAATTTGATGAAATATTGATACACTGAGGGTGTTACAACTTATTTTTCAATTGCAGGTGAAACTGGCAATTTTCTTCTACCTGTTGATCAAGAGGCTATTGTTGAACATCTTATTTGCACAAAACCCCTCTTCTCTGCGTATGTGTTTTTTGTTTGTTTATTTTCTTTATTTTTTCTTTTCTAACATTTCATTGTTACTATTATAGTTTTTCTTTACTTAATTTACTTGATATGTCTATACAGTAAAGGATTCCTGTTGGCTATTTCTTGTCATTTTCTGTAAGCCTTTTCCGGGTGATTCTCTAGAAAGGTGAGCTAAAAGTATTATGTGGGTGATTCTCTAGAAAGGTGAGCTAAAAGTATTATCTGGGTGATTCTCTAGAAAGGTGAGCTAAAAGTATTATGTGGGTGATTCTCTAGAAAGGTGAGCTAAAAGTATTATCTGGGTGATTCTCTAGAAAGGTGAGCTAAAAGTATTATCTGGGTGATTCTCTAGAAAGGTGAGCTAAAAGTATTATGTGGGTGATTCTCTAGAAAGGTGAGCTAAAAGTATTATGTGGGTGATTCTCTAGAAAGGTGAGCTAAAAGTGTTTTCTGGGTGATTCTCTAGAAAGGTGAGCTAAAGGTTTTACATGAGGGTCTAAAAATAAAAATTAGAATTATAAGTTTCTTTTTATACCAGTAAATGATAGACACTTTACTGCAAGAATTGTTATATTTCATCAATTGGTATTCGCAGTAGAGGCCAGTTCATTCAATTGCAACACAGTAACCAAATGAATCATATTACCATATGTTACAAAGTAAACATTAATCAAAATCAACTATAATATAACTTGTAATAATAATAACAAAAGTATATATCTTTTAAAGAATTATATTTATAATAATGCCAATTATTAATCATCAAACAGTAGTTACACAAGTATGTAAACTGATTTGTGCAATTAAATTGATTTTTTATTTTAATTAACATTTCTCATCTTTATACCTATGTGATGCTGTCTGGGAAAACCTGGCTAAAGTGAAAAAAAAATCAAAAGTGGGTTTTTTATAATTTATTGAAGTTCAGAATCTCATGTTTATTTATTATTTATATATTTTATTTTTATTTTTGTCAGATAGTTTTTTCACTATACATTTTTAAGTACATACCTCCCTGGACTATCAAAGGAGAGTAAGCAACTGTAGCGATAACATGAAAAATATTCTAAAGTGGGTTTTTATAATTTATTAAAGTTCAGAATCTCATGTTTATTAAAAAAAAAAAAAAAGAAAGAAAATTTAATTTATGTCAGATAGTTTTCTTACTATACACTTTAAAAATTTTAGTGTCAGTAGCCAAGTTTTCCCAGACAGCATCAATTACTGTATTAATCATACAATAAAACAACGGTTTAATATAAACCGAACTGGTTATAACCTTAAGTCTGAGGAGGATCATGGATCAGTTATTGAACTTTTGCAACACTTTAACAAAAAAATGAGCATCACATGGAAAAGAAGCAAAATGTGTCAAATGCATACATAATCTATGCTCATTAATGATATTCCAAAGCATATTAGTTGTTACTAAAAAGCCAAAATTGTTATTGGGAAATTTAATCTTAAATTTTTTTTTTGTTTATTAGATTTTATTTGTTGAGATTTCACACTGCTTTTACGGTCAAGTGTTCATAATCTAACATTCAATATTTGTTAACTCATTCTACCCCAGCTGTACAGTGCTTATCTACCCCTGCAGCCCACTGCTGCTGAGCCTGCTCACTGTCTGTCCAGCTGTGCAGGTCAACACTGCATCTGTTAGTGGCTGCTCTACTTAATTTTCCATAATTTCTTTTCTAATGCATTTTCCAAAAATAGTGAACTGCTTTATGAATAAGTGATAAATATACCTATTCATTTTCATGAAAAAATATGAATATATTCATTATTAATATTCTCATAATTAGTGGTAAAAAGGAAAAAATACTGAAAAAAAAAATCAAAATTCTTGATTTATAACCATTATTAACAACAAAAAAAGAAGTCAGAAAGAGAGATAAAACAAAACAACAAACAAGGAAATCAACACAAATAGAAATGAAAAATAATGCATGCATGATAAAAACAACACAAACAGGAATGAAAAATAATGTATGCATGATATAAAGAATTGATTAAACATTCACCCAGTGTTGAATGTTTTTCTTCTCACTTGCCATGGATGCACAAAAACTTAACAAATCACTCAAAGAAATGCTGCAAAATTGCTAAAAACTTCTTCAATCATGCATGGGTTGTCGGAAGGAAGTAAAGCTAGGAGCTTTTACCAAATGCGAAAACAAACCAAAAAGAACATGAGTTTTTGGCAAACCCACACAATCCTAGCCCAGCCAAACTTGAGCAGAAACTGTTGGCACACTGGTACAGCCATTGTGCAGGAACAGTTGGTGACTAAGTATGGCTATAGCCGTACCCGGTGTAGGACGAGTTAAGCCAGACCAGCAAGAAATAGATCCAAAAAACTCCACCCGTTTCAGTTTTCTTTTTCAAATAAATTTCTGTCTTCATGTCTTGAAATTGTTTTCTCATTTCTAGCAACGATATTTAAACCAACTCTTATATTAATATCTTTATTTTGTTGCTGTTGATAATTGCCATTTACATTCACTTTTATTTTCCTTTTAGTCCGTCAGCTCCTATACTTGGGATGGATATAGTCAGTGATCCAAACCTCACCCCAATGCTTCTTGTCTTGTCCATGGATTTTGAGTTCACAACCTTACCCATAAGGTAGGTTAGTTTATAATAGTTTTACTTGTCTTGTCCATGGATTTTGAGTTCACAACCTTACCCATAAGGTAGGTTAGCTTATAATAGTTTTACTTGATTAACTACCTGCCCTTGATCCCTGTACGGGATTTTTCAACCACTGTAAAAAGTGCTTAATGTTTGCCCACTGCTAATGGAATTCCAACATTATATATATATGTATATATATGATAATTATATTTTCTTTTATTGTTGTGTAATAAAGATTACTTGTTTCTGTTTCAACTAACATTTTATTTTATTTGATAAAACTATTTGTTTGATCTGGTTTCTGGACTTGCTTTGCACAGCAGAGAACCACAGGTCTCCAGAAACTATTATCATTCTTTGCTGTTAGGTTTTAAACTAGGAAACAGCATCATAGCATCTTAAATTTTTTTCTCATTGATAAAAATTAATGACGATCATGTCAAGCTTATATTTTTATGTTCATTCATTTGAGAATTTTCTGTATGGCCTAAAATTTATTTGATTTTGACCGACCATTTTCCCCATCATAATCAATACTTATTGGTACTTGTGGGACAAATTTTGTTTTTGTTCAAAAATTTCACAAAGTATGGTACTTAAAAAATCTCATGATAAACTACTGCTTGAGAATTCAAGTATTTTTCCAAAAACTCCAGGTATGCAGAAGAAATCCTAGTGGTAGAATAAAAACAGTGGAACAAAATAAAAGCTTGCAATCTAAAATTAGAACATATGTTATGCCTCATAGAATTGCAATTCCTTGCATTCAACCTTCACTTACACACGATAGAAACTTCAGTAAATAAAAACAGTCATTACAATGAAGCAATCTGGTAAGCAATCAGAGTCAAGCAAAAGTACACAAGCGAAAACTGAGTGGGAGCCAGAGAAAGTTCCTTCCAAAGTGGAAAAGAGAATACTTATGATTGATGTTTGATGAGACAAACAACAGAATGGCATATGTGATCTGCACAAGAAACCCTACACTGGTTGTAAAGACTGATTTCATAACGGGAAATGACCATTTCAAGAAAGAGATGCTGCAGTACCACTCCAACAACAAAAAACACTGCTGCATGTGACGGTGAACTATGTAGGCAAGGTTTGAAAAGTGGCTGATGGGCCCCCACTGGAAGATTTCCAACCTGAGAGTTCTGCCATCAAGTTTTGTTTTTTTTAATTTTAAATTTCTTATGCTTTTCCTGTTTTTGATGGATTTGTTTTATAATTTAAATATTTTAACATGCACATATGACTTTTCCACATTGCTTGCAAACATGTGAAAAATTCTTGAAGGGGGAAAGAGAGCTGTAAAATAATAAATTGCAAAAATTAAAAACACAATGGAACAAGGTAGTATGACAAATATAATATGAATAAGGCATTAATTGTTTTAGGAAATATAAATAAACAGTAACAAAAATAAATAAATTACAGGTTCTTAAATTTGGTATATTTATCTCTATGAGATGGGCATGATAATCTTTCCATTCACTTTGTCATATTTTTGAAGTGAAGGGAGGATATTAATTTCTGTTATCTGTCTTTGACTTGGAGGTAGTATTCACCTGTTGCATTGTTACTTCGGAATTTAGAGACCTCTTTGTATCTGTAATTTTCTTGTGAAACCTTTTCGTCCTATAATTGTTTCATTTAATTGAATTGTATATGGATCCGTCAGTTTAGAGTTAAGTAGTCACTTTTATGTCAGCCTGTTATTTTGTCTGTCAATAGACTTGTGTTATTTTCTAATTTTGTTTAGGTTCTGCTCTGGGCTAACTTATGTCTTGTAACTTTCAGCAACAAGTACCGCAGTCCCTGGTCAGATGGATTGCAGTGCACAGTACCTCTTGAATGTTTGTCTTCACCACTGAGACGAATTGCATCCGAGCCCTTCAGCCAGCACATTGCTCGGATCTTACACCGCACTGTCTCCAATCCTCTTCTTCTGTCAGTTACTGTTTGCTTTAGTTCTTTTCATAAAATATTTGATCAGATGTTTCTTTCAAGAATTAAATGGTTTCGCTCATTGTTTCTAATTGAAACAACACTTAATTTAAAAAGGTGTTTCCCATAAGAATTAAGCATTTTTAATTTTGTTTGTGTTATTGGTAAGGTATTTTATGTGATAAGATATTCTTATCAGTCTTGTTTTGGCATTTTGAATGTGAATTGTTATTAATTTTTTGTTAGCATTTTGTAACTACTTCATTTTGTTTTTCTTGGATAGAACAAACATCAAAACGGAGATGAGCCAGGAAGCATGCTTTCAGCTGTTGATGCGGGTGACACAAATTCTGCGAGAAGAGTATGTCCAAAAACAAATGCATGCTGCACAGGAACTTGACACAAGGTAATTTGTAGTACATTGCTTGCTCCTGTTAATTGAAACTAGATTACACATGACACAGAACACTGTTTTTATTTAGCCTTCAGCATACTGCAGGCAGCTTCAGAGCTAAGTGTAGAACTAATTTAAAACATCATAATCCAATTGGGGCTTCTTCTCACGGGCCATAGCCTTTTTGAATTTTTGTTGTTCATAGAAAGAAATTTTTGTATTGCTCATTTGTTGTTCACATATGTTCACACAAACAAAAGTGGTTGATGATAAAACTGATGCACAAATAATTCACAAATTTCTATATTAAAAAGATGACATGAGAATTTATAAAAGCAAATATTGAGAGAAATAGACTGCCCTTTGGTAAGGAAACAACCATATATAGTGTACAGGATAGTGGCACTTCTGGATCTGAATTAATCAGAAAAAGACACATTATGATCTCTGAAGACCTTATAATGATAGTGATGGAGTTAAAGTTTTTGACCATCATGGCCTTTAAATTTGATTTCCCTTGTTACAAAGTAGGATAATATCTTTGGTGTTATTTCTGATGATATTGAAACACTTTGTGAACCAAAATATGTTTGACAAATGAAGTCAAAAATAGGTAAATCAGTGCAACATGCACTGAAAAAGTTTGTCTTTCGAGATAAAAGCATTTTAGCAGATATTTTTATTGCATCATTGAATTTTTAAATATTGGAATATGTTCATTTAATACTGTTCCATTTTTAAATATTGGAACATGTTCGTTTAACTGTTGTATTTTTAAATATGGGAACATATTCATTTAACACAGTTTCATTTTTAAATATTGGAACATGTTTTTTTAACACTGTTGTATTTTTAAATATTGGAACATGTTCATTTTAACACTGTTGTATTTTTAAATATTGGATCATGTTCTTTTAACACTGTTGTATTTTAAACATTGGAACATGTTCATTTAACACTATTTTTCATTTTTAAACATTGGAACATGTTCGTTTAACACTGTTTCATTTTTAAAATATGAGTTGAAAGGAAAAAATTGTTTATCATACTAATTCGCTGATCTCCCAATTTATGATAAGTATGTACATTTTCACCCCATCATTCTGTATAAGAGTATTTTTATTGGCAATAATTGTCATCATTTTTGCAGTTTGTGTTTTAATTCATACTTTTTCTTCATTCAGAAGATTGTAAATTTTGACATTTTATTATAAAAACAGTAAGAATAGTTGTCTCATACATCAACTATTCTGCTCTGTGGTAAACAAACTTCAAACTAATAAAATTAATAATATACTGAAAGAAAATCACATTCTGCACATTTATATATACTTACAAAATAACAATACATTTACACAACTTTATATGTATATAATAAGTGTTTAATGGCATGTTATAGGGACATGAAAGTCACCAAAATTATTTTCACCTTCCAACATTAAAAATTATTTTATTTATATAACTGTTAAGAGTAATTTTCATCAAACAAAATTATATATTCATATTTATTAACCACTTACCTATAAAGGTGAAAGTTTCATGATTTCATTTGAATATTGAAAAGTTATTTGTTCTGCAAATTGGTAGACATTACTCTTTCTAATACTGCCCCCAATTCAGCGTTCAGAAGGTTAAATTTGATTATACTTTTATAGATGTCCAGTTATGTTATTTAATAATTAAAGCTTGAGTTCCATAAATCATATTACTTAATTAAAACATGAGTGCCGGTAGTTAATCATAGTTATTCTGAAACATATGGCAGGGTTCGAATCTTACGAGAACAAAAGGATCACCAACTGCGAGAGCTGCAGGCATTAGAGAAGACAAAACAGGACGTCCACAAGAAAACTGAGGTCTTGGCAGAGCGAATTGACAGTTACAATGAAAAGCAAAATCTTATTTTGAAGCGGTCAGTATTTTTTACAAATCACTTACCAAGCCGCTTTACTTGAAGCATAAAGTTGTAGTCTGTAATTAGTGGACTGTAGAAGTAATGTGGAAAGCTGTAGATTGTACACTACAAGACAATAAAGAAGCGGATTTTAAAGCAGTAGATTGCAAAGCCTTAACTCTTTCAATCACATGGTCTATTTATAGACTTTACTTTGTCCCTGCTTGAGAAATCCTGGGTTGAAAGAGTTCAAACTGCCTTCAGATCAGTGGATGGTAAAGCACTAGGTTTCAATAAGTTGGGAATCTAGAATTATTTCTTTTATTTATTTTAATCTCCAGAAATGTTAATACTGAAATTTTAAGAATACTATTGCATTGTAATGACTCGCTATAACTTGTATACCAGCAGCCTTTGTCCGGGTTAGAGAATATTGTACAAATATTGACTATAAATACACATGCACACATAGACACTTATAATTTACAAGAATGTCATGCTATGACTGACAGTTTGAAAATATACATTCATAACAAATCACACACTTGCACACACACACACACACACACACACACACACACACACACACACACAATTTATGGAAATGCCAAGCTGTAGCCATTTCTTCAGTCTGAAGAATGTCACAATTACAGCAAATTACTCACTCATTCACACACTTACACAGACATAATTTATCTGAATGCCATTTAGTAACCTTTTGTTCAAACTGGAGAAGGTCGTGCTTTGCATTTACAACAAACTAGACTCACACAGACACCGACAGAAACTCATGATGGACAGATATACCTTATTGTAACCTTTTGTTCAAACTGGAGAAGGTCGTGCTTTGCATTTACAACAAACTAGACTCACACAGACACCGACAGAAACTCATGATGGACAGATATACCTTATTGTAACCTTTTGTTCAAACTGGATAAGGTCACTCACCACAAACCACTCGCTCACAGAGATATACACAAATGTCATACTGTAACCTTTTGTTCAGACTGGAGAAGGTCACTCACCACAAACCACTCACTCAAAGAGATATACACAAATGTCATACTGTAACCTTTTGTTCAGGCTGGAGAACATTATGCGCAAACTTCAAAGTAAAATTCCAATGCTGTCAATGGCTGAGAAAAAAATGCACACAGAATTGATCGGTATGAAGGCTAAAGTGGAGGAGTACAGTAAAAATCTAGCTCAGGTGAGTGAAATTTGTACTGTAGGTTTGTAAGACTAGCTCATGTGAGTGAAATTTGTACTATAAGCATGTAAGACTAGCTCATGTGAGTGAAATTTGTACTATAAGCGTGTAAGACTAGCTCAGTTGAGTGAAATTTGAAAGAACGTTTAAATTTCAAAGATAAATATGTAACATGCACCAGGTGACTGAGATTTAAATATAAATGTCTAACTAGCACAGGTGAGTGAAAATTGTACTCTAGTTGTGTAAGACTAGCTCAGATGAGTGAAATTTGAAAGATAAGCATGTTGTTATTTGAAGATAAATTGATTCATTTGATTCTGCTTGTTGCCCCTTTTTCAAAAATAATTTGTTTGCACATTGAGGAAGCAGAGTTAAGAGTCATAGTTATTTGTTAATTAATAGAGTTGAGAATCATAGATATTTGTTAATTAATAGAGTACAGTGTTACAAATATTTGTTTAATTAGTAGAGTTGAGAGACAGAGATATTTGTTTAATTAGTAGAGTTGAGAGTAAGTGATATTTATTAATTAGAGAGAGTCGGATATATCTGTTAATTAGTTGATAGTCAGAGATATTTATTAATTAGTAGAGTCAGGGATATTTGTTAATTAGTAGAATTGAGACTTAGAGGTATTTGTTAATTAGTAGAGTTGAGAAGAGATACTTGTAATGTAGCACCCTTGTCATTAAAAATCCTCTAATTTGGATACCACTACCTGTAGTAATCTTGATTTTATTACCTTTAATAATCCCTCTAATTTGGATAACCCTACCTGTTGTAATCTTGATTTTAGTACCTTTAATAATCCCTCTAATTTGGATACCCCTACCTGTAGTAATCTTGATTTTAGTACCTTTAATAATCCCTCTAATTTGGATATCCCTACCTGTAGTAATCCTGATTTTAGTAATTATAATATTCCTAAATTTAGTACTTTAATCATTAATAATAATTTAATGCTTTCACATTTGAATACCCTAATTTTAATATTTCCAACTTTAGCATTCTCTTGAATGCCTCTCAAATTTAAGTTTACTGTTTCAGCTCCATTTGAAACTAGATTATCAACAGCGACAGATCGGCAATCCGAAGTCTGTGCAACTACAACAGCCTTCCCTTGGCCCAGACCAGCTCACTCGCATCAAAGAAATTCTGAGAGAGGAGTAAGTATCAGTCACCTCAATAGACATTATTTTAAAAAGTAATTTTAAGAAACCAAGGTCAACAACCTGTCTTATGCATAGCAGTACAGAATTACTTAAATTTGCAAGTTTAAAATATTGCAATAAATTAGTAGAAAGAAATTCAAACTGGCCACAGATCACTTTTCTCACTGGTGTCTTTCTCTGTCTTTTATTTGGTTTCCATATTCCTGAAACAACTGTTTTAGAAACATACATTTAGAATGGATGGCCCATTTCAAGTTCCAGAAATTAGTGATATGGGATACACAAGTTTAGAATGGGCAGTCCACTTACAGTTTAAGAAATGAGCAGTGTAAGATGAACAGAATGGGCAGTTCACTTCCACTTCCAGGAATGAGCAGTGTAGGCTGCACAGAATGGGCAGTCCATTTACACTTCCAGAAATGACTACACAGGATGCACAAGTTTAGAATGAGTGGTCCATTTTGAGCTCCAGAAATGACCATTATGGATGTGCAAGTTTACAATAGGTGGTCCATTTTGAGCTCCAGAAATGAGCAGTGTAGGGTGCACTGGTATAGAATGGACAGTCCATTCTAGCTGTTTCTAGGGCTTTACTTGCTGTGACTTGTGCATTCTAGATGTTTCTAGGGCTTTACTTGTTGTGACTTGTGCATTCTAGCTGTTTCTAGGGCTTTACTTGCTGTGACTTGTGCATTCTAGCTGTTTCTAGGGCTTTACTTGCTGTGACTTGTGCATTGCAAAAATTATGCCCAGTCACCTAGATACACTGACAAAGCAGAATAACTGTTATCCTGTTAATCTATGTGTGTAGCCTTTACTCACATTTCAGTGGGTGTTTTGCAAATTAATTCAGTTTTTTTAAGTTCTCCGCAACTTCCCCCCCGACAATTTAGTATACTTATATGTTGAAAAATGTACTCTTATAGGAAAGACAAAACTAATTATATTTTAAAATGTTAAAAATTCTATGTTATTTATGTATAGTGTGTATGTGGAATAACGTTTTGTTAAATAATTATATTTTAAACTTTTATTAAATAGTTGACTAAATTAATTTTTATAAAATGATTTATTTATGCAATAACTATTTGTTTTTCTTTTTTTAATCTGTTTTCAAAGGGGAAACGATATTGCCAAACTCATAAGACAAACATCACAACTTCTCATGGAGACCAGCTTGTGAATTCTTCTCAATCATGATTTCTCTCCATTCCAACATGTATATCATTTGGGGCAGTCTGGATCTTTTCTGATTATCTCCATTTCTATTGTCAACTGTTTCAAGAAGTCCATCTCATTCTGGGCTATTCTCCATTTCAGCCACCACCATGTCAAGAAGTCCAGTCCACTCTAGGATGCTCTCTATTCAGTCATGTGGACTATTTCCAGCAAACTAGTCCACTTTTGCTAAGCCGTTCTCCAAAACATGTAGACCTATCAAGCACAATTCAATCTAGTACACTATTCAGTTATGTGCACCATTTCAGAAAATTTCTCATTTCCAAAGTTGTATAGAGAATGGCTAGTTTGAGTCCACAGCCAGGTCAAGGTGAACGTTCAGGTTAACTGAGTCAATAGCCAGTTGAAGGAGAAAGGTCACATTAAGTGAATCAACAGCAGGGTCAAGGAGAAAGGCCAAGTTAATTGAGTCAATAGCTGAGTCAGTTTAAGTAACAGCCAGGAGAGTAAGCAAATAGTGTCATGATTACATTTCAATTGGGATTTTTCCAACATGTTATTTCCAGGAAAAACACAATTTACTAAAGGCAGTGTGTGTACAGTTATTGATTTTTTTTTTTAATGCATCATTTTACTTGTATATATTTATTATCTAGGTATTGTTTTATCCATTTTTAGATCTACACTAAAATAAAGTTAATATGAAAATGTGTTCAGTCTTGTTTGAAGCCAGCACCTGCCTCCTAA
The DNA here is from genome assembly GCA_028829895.1 of Sinotaia quadrata. Taxonomy (NCBI): domain Eukaryota; kingdom Metazoa; phylum Mollusca; class Gastropoda; order Architaenioglossa; family Viviparidae; genus Sinotaia; species Sinotaia quadrata. The sequence continues at coordinate 96,276,565 of CM054183.1, read as the reverse complement.
GCATGGAGTATGTTCATTACTTGTATTCTTTTCTTATTTTGGGTGAAAGGAAAGAGTCTTAATCTCCGAGTGTGAAATCTCTCATTCAAGACTCATTTTAACATTTGAGTGTGTGATCTTTCATTCAAGACTCATTTTAATGATAAATGACAGAAGTGTCTTAACCACTGTCCTGAGAATGCAATGTTATAGTTAGTACCCACAATATTCTTTTCATGTTGCATGACTTTGAGGTATTTTGACTTCTCACCTGAGTGTGAAATATCTCATTCATTCAGTACTCCTGTTGTATTTTAAATGTAGAGTGATAGTTAAGTGTGGCTCATCTAGGTGAGCACAAACATCACTATCCGTATTTATTGTATGCTGGATGATAGTGGGCCTTCTGCTAACCTTGTTCACGATTGGTGCAGAGCTGTATGACTTTTTCACTCAAGACACCCATTCACAGTTTGGATATTTGGTTAGGTGAGTAGTCACAAACAAAATGATGACAATTAAAATTTTTCAAATTCAGTATAAAAATACTTCTACAAGAAATAATGTGTATGCATCAAAATACTGTTAACATTTTTAGAGAACACCACTGTTGAAGAAACTTTTAAAGAAACACCACTATTAAAACATGCACACCTTAACGAGTGTAAGGACTATATCCACATGCAAACTATCAGACACATTTAAATGCACACACACACACACCTGTTCAAATGCATGCACAATTGTCATACACCTGTCAAAATACACAACTATCAGATACCTGACTAAATCAAATGCATGCACAACTGTCATATACCATGTCCACATAAATACAACTATCAGACACTGATCCAAATGCACACACATTAAACACCTGTTCAAATGTACGCACAACTGTGACACCTGTCCCCAATGCAGACACATGCACATTCTTGTTCAAATGCAGATACAACTCTCAAAATGCACAAACAGATGTCCAAATATAAATACACACACAACTATCAAAATTATATATAGCTGTCTAAATACTATGCACCTGCACAACTTAAGAACTTGCCATCTAGACTTGCATAACATCCAATAGTTTTTAATATAATCATTCATAATATACACTTCTTCCAATACTAGTATCCCATATATCAGCTGCTACTCATATACACTTCTTTCTTAAGTGTTTAAATGAGCAGCACAAACACTCCCATTTCATGCTTCTGCTGTTTCAACACCCTATCCAACTATAAGGATTCAACTACTACACAAATCTACATAGGAAACCCATATTACAAAGGTTAATACTCAACTTCTCCATCAATGTATACAGTACACCAAATTGCATAGTTTAATATTAATACTTAACTATTTTACAAATATGTACAGAACCTCAGAGGGCAAGGGTTAATGTTCAACCATGTCATTAATGCCTCTAAAATATTTAAATAAATCATCAAATCCAATTAAACAAGCACATTAACTTAGAAAAATTATAATTTTCTTTATTCAGGACAAAGTTAATTACAAGTATAGATATTTACATTCTCAAAACATTAGAAATTAAAAAATACAAATCTATATATATATATATATATACACACACAAGAAATAAACAATGAATCAAAACCCATTTTTAATATCAAAATCTTAAAATTAATGGGTCAGTTTGTAGAAAATATTCAGCCAAGTAAATCCTTTGCTTGTCAAACTGATGTGAAATGTGTGTCAGGATATTTATAAATCTCGCCTGGATCCCATCAATAAATATTAAAAGGGAGATACAGAAAGGAATAAAACTTAGTAATAAGAAATTTGTAGGAATAAAATTTAAATGCAGACGTAAGAAGGGAGTTTTGTACGAACATGCCTGACAGCTACTACATCACCCTTAATACAGAACATGTTTTTCTGGGTCACTAGAGTGGGCTAGTGGAATTAAATGTATTTTCCACAGCAAATCCTACCTTAGTCACTGTGGTCAAACAGAAATCTGACCAGTCAATTATAGTAAACACCCATAGGTGTAGAGAGATATAACCTTGACTGAGTATTCCTGAATGAAAGTAGGGATGGGGAAAGACTCGAAAGTCTGTTGTTAATCCTATGGGTGAAGTGAATGAACGAACATGGAGGTAGCCCTGACCCTTAGGTCAACTGAATAGCCTTTAAATAGGGGAGTAAACCCAAGCCACATGCTTTTCTCACCATCAAGACACATGCCTATGTGGTTTCCAAGAGCCCAGATTCCGACGTAGTGGATATCTGTACGAATGAATAGCCAGAAGGCTTGAAAAAAGAGCATATGAGATTTTTAAGGAAATCCATAGGCTGTTGTTACAGATGACTTTGATCCTTGGTTTCGCTGAATGAAGGTAGAGTTGCATTTTATAATATTTTATGATTAATCATTTTGTATAATTATGATAATTTGTCACGTACAATTAATTTACTTTTATTTCAGGGTGGTGAAACTGTGCTCAGAGTTGTTGTTGAATGTGGGGAACGCTTCCGGCTTTCGCGTGTGCTCCGAGAAAATGATTTAGCCTTCATATATGAAGCACCATGTAGTTAACGTTAGCAATCTCTGATCACAGCATTTATTAATTGCAGGGTTGCACATGTATTTGGTCACATCACATCTTGTTTTGCAGCCTCATATTGCTGAGTGGTAAGTGCATCAGTTGCTAATTTGTATGGACGCCATACTATGTCTCCATGTGAGAGAGAAGTCTACATAGACTCAACCAGCGAAGAGTGTCAGTGATCTTGCTTAGACTCCACAAGTGTAATTAAGTAAAATAGTACATTGGCCAGGAGTGTGGGAACAGTTAGAGAACCCTGTAAAAACATTCTATAACAGTTAACTATTGGAAACTGTGTGAACATTTTGATAATCAAGAACATAAAAGAGAATTTATAGACTTAGTCAGGGGAAGGCTAAATTTCTCTGATAGATGTTGTGAAAATTGTAATACTGGACTTGTAATTAATTGTTGTTTTATTTTCTTTTATTGTTTTGGTGTTTTTTTCATATAAATATTTGTTAATTTTTCACCTGTCTTGTATCATTCCTTATCATCTTCATTTCGTGTAAAATTCATTAACTGTAACCATTGTATCTGTCTATTGTGGCGTCTCTATGTGTGAGGACCCTGTCCTCTGGGGGCGGCAAGCCACTGGAGCGATTGATCTCAAATTGTTGCGTATTTCATGTCCATCTTCAGGGGTACCAACAATGTGATCAGAGCTATAATAAACATTCCTAATGCAAACAGCAGATATTAATAGCACCGAAGGACTTTATAATAAAAATAAGTTCTTCAAACAGCTGTTTTGCCAAAATTTATCTTGCCCTATAATGTAAATAGTTATAACATCCTATAATTTAAACATAATGTCCTATATAAAGTAAACATTTATAACAACATGTATATAAACATAATATCCTATATAATGTAAACAATTACAACATCCTACAGTTTAAACAAGATGCCCTAATAATGTAAATATTTATAACAACATATATATATAAATTTCCTATATAATGTAAACAATTATAATATCCTATATTTTAAACATAATGTTCTATAATGTAAATATTTATCATCCTAGAATTTATAACATCCTCTAATTTATATATACATAGTGTTCTATAATGTAAGCATTTATAACATCCAATAACAATTATAACATCCTCTAATTTAAACATTTATTATACTCACTAAACACTGTTAACATCCTCTAATTAAAAATATTTATAATATCCTCTGATTTAAACATTAGTAATGTTCGTTGATGTAAATGATTACAACAAAAAATGTGAAGTAAAAAAGTTTTATTTGCTTTAAAATTTAATACACACAAAAATGTCCAACAATACAGTGCACTTTAAAAAAAATAAGCAATTTTCTTGCCTTATACAGTACAACTAAAAGTACACAAGACACACTTAATGACTTGCATTATATAGTACTGCTAAAAGTACACAAGACAAATGACACTTAATGACTTGCCTTATACAGTACAACTAAAAGTACACAAGACACACTTAATGATCTGCTTATACTCAGTACCACTAAAAATACATTATGACAACTGATGTACACAGTACTACTGAAGGTACAAGATGACAACTGATGTACACAGTACTACTAAAAGTGCATGTTGACAACTGATGTACACAGTACCACTAAAAGTACACAATGACAATTGATGCACACAGTACCACTAAAAGTACACAATGACAACCGATGCACACAGTACAGTAAATGACAATAAAAATACAAAGATCTGATTTGTGAAATGTTACCAGACAACCTTCAAGCAGCTCCCAACATGTTAACACATTTACAATTTTCAGTGACCTTAAAATCACAACAAAGCTAATAATAGAACTATTTTTTTGTAAAATCTTGAATTTAGGAACTAAATTTAAAACTGCTGTTTTGTTGAGCGTTTATTGCTTAGTCAAAATTCCATTGAGACAACTGCACTCTTGTGAATACAGAAGAGCTTGAATTATGTCCCTGTGAATGAAGATAAAATCTCAATTGCAGCCCTTAGAAAGGTATTTAATTTTTGTCACCATTCTCAAGTTATCCTATCCAATTATTTCCCAGTAAACTGATTGCAGTATTCTCTAACTGACCTTATTTAATATTCTTCAATTATCTTTATTCCTTATTCTTAAATTATTCTTAATTAGTATTCTCCAGTAATCTTATTTAATATTTCAAGTTAGCCTTACACAATATTCCAAGTTGACTTAATTCAGTATCCTCAAGTTACTTTTTTACAAAGTGTTGAAATTTTACCCCGTTTTGTTTTCTCAAATAAATGTTTCGTGATACCAGCTGGCACAAAATTGTTGGATTTAAAATAGTAAATAATTTTAAAATATACAATAGAAATTATATAAAAATTATTATAAACAAAAAGTAGAACTTCTGGAAAATACCTTATAAGCAATAATGCTTCTCACAACCTACCAGAACTCATAGCATTTAAAAAATTAATTAAACAAAAATATCCAATGACCTATTAGCATTAAGCAAATTTAATAATAAATTGTTAAATAAAGAATATTTTTTTTAAATTTTCATAACAGAATCACTCCCAATCAAAACCAAACTAATCCTAAAATTCAATGTCACAACAAAAACATATTCACTGTTCAAAGGCTGAATATATATATCCAGTCGTAACAAAAAAAGAAAAAGTAACATTCATCAAATGTCGTTCCCTTCACCCACCCCAATGATCATGCATGCACTGACATCTTGTTTCAGAAATTTCAGTCCACAGTTGTCTTTTAAAAAGTATTATATAAATCTGCACATGCTACTCAACAAAGTTAATTTCTTTCACACACCCAATGAAAGACAATGGAATGTTACAAGGATAGAAGAAAAATTGCCAACAAACTAAAATGGCTAGGCAGTCTAAGATGTACATTGTATTTTTATCACTCCACTGAAAATATCCATAGCAATTCCTTTAATACATATTTTCCAAAACCAAGCTATAATCTATTATTTACTTTTTACGATTTATTTACTATATATTCAAGTAAATTATTCACAAGATACAGACCTTTTAATTTACACATAAATTAAAATTCCTTAACAAATAAGACATATATAAACAATCACACAAGAATGAAAAACTTTAGCATCCATACAATTCTATTTACAAGTCTAGATTGATGTATGAAAGTGTAAAGAGAACTGAGTAAAACAGCTCTACATTAATGAAAAATAATTAATGCAAATAAAACTATAATAAACATGCTAATTTAATGCAGTTTAATTCTTCAAAGGAATAAACTTGAGTCCTTTTCAAAAGAAAGAAGTGTTTATAAGGGTACACAGAAACCTTTATAGGAATAAATATGAGTTCTCAGAAGTCTCATAAACATAAGTTCTTAACATAAGAAGACAACAGTCCTTACAGGTAAAGGCAATCTTTTATGGGTAAACATAAGTCCTAAACATAAGAAGACAACAGTCCTTACAGGTAAAAGAAATATTTTAGGAGTAAACACAAATCTTTTATATAAGACAACAGTCCTTACAGGTAAAAGAAATATTTTAGGAGTAAACACAAATCTTTTATATAAGACAACAGTCCTTACAGGTAAAAGAAATATTTTAGGAATAAACACAAATCCTTTATATAAGACAACAGTCCTTACAGGTAAAAGAAATATTTTAGGAGTAAACACAAATCCTTTACTTAAGACAACAGTCCTTACAGGTAAAACAGTATTTTAGAAGTGAGAAGACGACAGTCCTTAAATGTACAAAAAATATTTTAGGAGTAAGCATAAGTCTTTACGTGAGGAGACAACAGTCCTTACAGGTAAAGAAGTATTTTAGGAGTAAACATAAGTCCTTTACGTGAGAAGGCAACAGTCGTTACAGGTAAAGCAGTATTTTAGAAGTGAGAAGACAACAGTCCTTACAGGTAAAAGAAAAACTGAAAGGTGAAAGAATTCAATAGAGAAGATGGAAATATTTTGCAGCAAAACAGTCATTTACTTGATTAGACAAAATTTCTTTCAACATAAATCTGTCATAAAAGTACAATATCCATCGCAATAATAAACAAAAATCATCCACAAATTGTAAATGTCAGATTTGAAGGATCCCATTCAATGCCTGCTACCATTCTGAAAGTGATTCTTCTAATTCTAACTAATATAAATTAAAACAACTATATTTCAACTAAATCAGCCTGAAGAAAAAGGTAGGGGACCCAGCACTTCTATGTGTAATAGATGATAATTTTAATTAATTTCTAAAAATCATAAAACTAAGCCATTGGTTGTAGTGAAAGAAAAGTTAGCAACTGCCTACCATAATATTCACTTGTATTCAGTCCTATATAATCTTAGCATAAGAGAAACAAGTCACATTTCAGGTGTCTGCATCAAAATGGTTAATATTTACAGGAAAATCTGGTATTAAAAAAAGATTAGGGCAAGATAAATCATAATGAGTGTTCATTTTCTTTGAGTGGCATTTGAGTACATCAGCCAAATGCTCACTAATTTATTCTACACACTTTTGTAATTGTGAGTGTGAAATTTACTGGGTGAGGAGGTCTGAGCATTATCTCACTAATTTATTCTACACACTTTTGTAATTGTGAGTGTGAAATTTACTGGGTGAGGAGGTCTGAGCATTATCTCACTAATTTATTCTACACACTTTTGTAATTGTGAGTGTGAAATTTACTGGGTGCAGAGGTCTGAGCATTATCTCAGAAGGAAGATTACCATCTGGTTCAAAAATGAGAAAGGGGAGTTAATGTAAGTGCACTTGTCTCATTCCTGAAGCTGTTGTTAATGTGCAAACACAAAAAAGGCATTGCTGGCAAGAAATGCATTGTATTACTGTACAACTCAATATCCAGTGTTAACAGAGATTGGAAATGCTTCATGTTCCAGTAGAACTCAATATCCAATGCTAACAGAGATTGGAAATGTAACACAAACAATAACGCTTAAAGAGGATAAATTTGCCACATAAAAAAATAATGGTACTAATAAATACAGGAATGGCTGGACAATGAATAAAAAAGGAAATCATGTCCCAAAATACAAATGATGGAGTATTTTAAAATGTATATAATGCCAATATAAAATAAAACATAGAGCTGTGTAGAACAATGTACCATTTACTCATTTAAAATAATTAAATTGGTAAAGCAATGACATGTTGTCAAAGTCCCTTCCAATGAGAATGGGGATATAGAGAATTTTCTAGAAAGGATAAGAAATAGTACCAACTTAAATTTAATACATGGACTATTATATGAAGTTACTTTACCAGTGTATCAATTTGTTTAATGTTACATTGCCAAAATATTACAAGAAAAGGGGGCATGAAATTTTAGTGATCTATCAAAAAACATAAAAGAAATTCATTGAGTATCTAAAAAACATGCAAAAATTGACCAATCTCACAACATTCATGGAGCTATCTAAACAGAGTTATTCATTAACATATCCAAAAACATGTAAATTAGCCAATCTCTCTAAAACTATAAAGATATACACTGGTATGTCTAATAAGAGAAGTAACTTGCTAATTTATCTAGTACTTTTTTCTGCCTGCATCAAAGTTCAACTTCCCAAACAGAAGAGGACTATATTATAATAATAATTTAATGATAAAAGATGAATCGACATGATGAAAAATAATAAGTCTAACAAAGAAAAAGGAATAGATTGCATAAAATCTTTTCCCTTTTCATATGACTTGTAGGGGAAGAAATGTCTCCTATTAGCAATCATGTGTTAAGAGACATTTTAATTTTTTAAGTATTGCTCCAATGAACTAAACTATCCTTAAAGTAGAAGTGGTACCAAAATTACTAACAAAAGCTATTAAAGTTAATACAGAAGTTATTACCAAAAACTAATAATGGAAGTTGTTACCAAAAATTAATAATGGAAGTTGTAACCAAAAGTTAATAATGGAAGTTGTGTTATCAAAAGTTAATAACAGAAATTGTTACTAAAAGTTAATAACAGAAGTTTTTACCAAAAGTTAATAATGGAAGTTGTATTATTGGAAGTAATATTAGAAGTTGTGTTATCAAAAGTTAATAACAGAACCTCTTATGAAGAAGATGAAACACTAAATCATCCTGAATCCAATTCATTGCAAAATAAGAATGAGAGAAAGATAAAATAATTTCAAAATGTATAAAATATAACATTAGAAGCTCATTAATACATAAAGTAGCCAACAAGAAATTGGATACCCAAAACTTTTTCAACGAACTTTACATTTTTGAGTCTTATATTTTGGCAAAGAGAATATTAAAAACAAGCACATAAAAGTATGTGCTTCATTTATTAAAAGAAATATAATAAAATATTATAACAAACATTAAGACCTATTATGGTAACAAGAGCAAATCATTTAATGCCAGAAGGGGGGGGGGGGGTAAATAGTGAGAAGAAATTAAAGATGAAAATCTGTTAAATATCTAAAGGTGTGAAACACTTACAGATGGATGCATTTATTCAATTGCAAAATAAAATGAAAGCTCACTATTGCCTTTCTAGATTGAGCTAAAAATGAAATACACATACAGGGCTGTTATTCTAGGAGTGTAAAGGGACATGCAGTTGGTTTTTTTTTCATAATGTATTTAGACCACTTTTCCATATTCCACGTACATAGTGGAGGAATGTTTCATCTGTTTTCCCATATGTGTAAAACATGCTATACATACGAAATAAATTTTGAAAACTTAAAAACAGGTTATTTCATTGCATCTTTCAATTTAGAAATGAAATATTAAAATGTGTGGATTTGCCCATATTACATCATCAAAAAATGCCCCAATTCAAAATATTAATGTAAGTTGGCCAATTTAAACTAAGCAGTAAAAAGTTGTTTTTTTTTAAATTGAAGCCTTCCAATATTAATATTGAAATGGAAAACTCCAAGCAAAACAATGCAGAATGAGGGCTGAAACTAGCCAATTGAAAATTTAAAACTACAATAACACAGTTCTAAATGAAAATGCTATGTCTTTACTAGATAAGGACACAATGTATTCTTGATTTTAGGCACTATAATTAAATTAACAGAAAATGTTCCAATGATAATATTAATATAAACATTTATTTCCAAATCAGTCATAAATGACAGAAGCGAAGAGAACAGCTAGGAGACAGTTATTGAAGTGATTAAAGAACAATTAGTATATTTTAATTTTTATATATATATATGATTTTAAAAAATTCAAACAGTACAATTTTACCACATTTCTGATATTTAACTTGAAATGTTACCATGAAAAACTATATATATATATACACACACAATGACATGTATAATCTTATAGAACAGCTCTTATGAAGACAAAATTAAATTTTATTTTGCACAGTATATAATATAGATTATTGATGCTCTGCACAGTATATAATAATATTAAAGATGCTATGCTCATCATATGATTACAGATGCTTTATACAGTATATAATAATATTAAAGATGCTCTGCACACCAAATGATTACAAATGCTTTATACAAGCAGAATTTGATTTAAAAACTATACATCATAATATCCATATAAAAGTGAAGCTCTATTTATAATGGGGTAAGTTCAAATGCTCGTACTTTGATAAATAATGTTTCATTGTTCATGCACATTACATTATACACTAATAATATCAGATATGTATTTTATAATAATTATAATACACTGTTTGCATGAGCTCCAAGTGTCTCAATGACACGTGCTGCTTTCCACCATATTCTTAATGACCAGAGTGTTGCAAAAATCAGGTTTAATAAAATCTACTGCTGTTTTCATTTGTGTTATTTTACTTTTCAAAGTGCAATTGCTACTAAAGAAGTACTTGTGAGAATAGCATTTAGTTGAATGAACCTGGTTGTGAAATGGTTCTCATTTAGTTTAACAAATGAACCTGGTTGTGAAATGGTTCTCATTTAGTTTAACAAATGTGGTTCTCATTTAGCTTAACAAATGAACATTAGTGTGATGTGGTTCTTATTTTAAGCTTCTCTGTAGCTAATAAAACCATTGCAAAGCCAAACCTATCATCAGAAGTGCTATGCTATAGCTAATAAAAAACATTACAAAGCCAAACCTGTCACAAGTTTTGCTAAACTTTTTTATTAGCTAAAGCCAAACCAGTCATAAGATTTGCTAAACTATAGCTAATAAAAAACATTACAAAGCCAAACCTGTCACAAGATTTGCTAAACTATAGCTAATAAAAAACATTACAAAGCCAAACCTGTCACAAGTTTTGCTAAACTATAGCTAATAAAAAACATTACAAAGCCAAACCTGTCACAAGATTTGCTAAACTATAGCTAATAAAAAACATTACAAAGCCAAACCTATCATCAGAAGTGCTACACTGTAGCTAAGAAATCATTATAAAACCAAACTTGTCACCAGAAGTGTTTCTCTCTAGTAACATACTATGTGTACAACAATCAAGGTGCTGAATTTTTGTAAACACTTCCCAGTTAGTTTTGTTTGTGTTAAATTTAAGTTCACTTAAATCTTTAAGTACAGCTTCCCTGTAGTGACAACTTAATTAACAAATACTTTTTATTGGAGTAAATACTGTTCAGGTAAAGAGAGGATAACATTTGATTTTCAATAATCAGATTCTACATAATGAAGCACAACCGTTTTTTAAAAAAACCAAAAAAAAAACCAGCTGTTTAAAAAAAAAAAAAGAATATGGCACTTGCTGTTTGAGGGAGCAGAACAAAATGATACTAAAGAAAAATAGTTATCTTCTCTTGGATACAATCACCAGCAACTAACCCTACTATCATGTCATTTTGACAAGAACGTGTCAAGGTTGGCAAATATTATAGATGGAAAATATTCTCAAAGAAGTTGTTTGAACTGGACATTATATTTTCTGTCATTACATAATGTAAACAAGTTCAGTCTACAACTTTACTTCTATTTGAAATGAAGATTTGTTAAGGAAGTAATCAGATCAAGAGAATGCTTAATGAGAAGTTCATGAAGTTGATGTTAAGAAAGATTGCTAAAATGACCAGGATTGTTTACTGACATTAAGGATTCATTCAGACCACAGGATTGGTTACTGATATTATTAAGGATTCATTCAGACCACAGGATTGGTTACTGATATTATTAAGGATTCATTCAGACCACAGGATTGGTTACTGATATTATTAAGGATTCATTCGACCAACTAGGCTTCACTATGACAACAACTCATTAATGATGAATAGAATTAACTAAGGACAATGGATGCCTGAAGGGTGATTAAGAATTACTGAGAATGATAAATGATTTTCCAAGTATGATGCCAATGCCACTTAGTTAATGACTATGATATTATTAATTAATTAATCATCCAAAACTAATTACAAGTGATGAGAATCTTAATTTATTTTATTAATGATCCTCCAGCAGACACCACTCATCTCTCTCACTTGGTGGATATATGGGCACTGTAAATGTTTTCTCTCTTCCACAACATTAAGATAAATATTTACAGTCACACAATATTCAGTAGTTGAAAAACTTCTTACTAAAGGATAAGACAAATCCATCTTTAATCTATACTTAGCAAGCTCCCATCCACCCACTTTCTTCTCCAACATAAGATTATCAATATGCTAACAGCTGCCTTTCAAAACCAGACTTCTTGCCACTCCAAATTCAAAGTGATCAGACCATAGATTTCTCTACAGCAAGTAAACTTTTTGATCTCATTCCATTTGGCTGGTCTCATTCTCATAAATCATAACCCATTGGATAATAAAACTACTCAATCAGTTGGGCATGGTCTGCAGTACATCAGCAATTTTCAAGCATATTCTGAATTCGGTTGTTTACTTCAATTTAGACACTTTTCAAAACTAACCAGCACAAGGAGTGGCCAAGGTCGGGTTACTCTGAAAATTTAACAATTTAGATTTAAAATAGGGATAGGAAAATTTACTCTGTCACACTAAGGTGCAATGACTTGTACTGAATGATAGGGACTTAGTAAGGTTGATGATTTCCTGATGACATCAAGGATTCATAACTTGTTTATGAACCACTTAAATTATCACTAATAATATGAACAAATAAATTGTTGTATATATATCATATAGGTCAGTTATCGTTAAATCTAAATTATCAAAGGTGGGATAATCACACTATGTTAGAAACTCAATTTTTTGCTGGCTATGTCTGATTTTTCTAAACTCTATCAATATTTTTCCCCATATCAAATCTCCTCCACCTGTTTGTTATAATAACTAATATTTAAATTACACAATTAAAATATGAAAGTCTGGAAAAAAGAAACGTTGTAAAAATTAAGTCAAGTTGAGCTGTGTGAGAGGAAGGTGTTACAACAAACAAAATCACATAATGCATGGCAAGGGAAATAATTCCCACTGTTGGTTAACTTTTGCTGACAAAATGTAGTATATCGATAATGGAACAGAAATTAATATATTCCCAAACAGAACAACATATCTATTAAGCACATAAGCACACACACATGCACAATTGATGGGATATGTTTTGCTTTTGCAATAGTTTTCAACTAACAGTTATACTACCCGTTCCACTAATGGTGACAATTTTACAAGAGATACTACTTACGATACCCAGTACGGTTAACACTTTCCTGCTGGGTATATCATAAAAGACATTTGACAAAATAATGATGCCTGGCATAATTTCTAATATAGTACCCAAAATTCACAATGAAAAAATAAAATGTAAAATAAATTCTGTTAGTGTGAAATCTTAGTAGAAATTATCTGGAAAAATAAATTTATGGCTGCTGACCATAATATAATTGTGTTCTTCATACATTTTGAAAAAAAATAAATTATAAATATATGTACAATAATAATATAATAATTACAATACTAATAACAATAATAATGAAAAATCTATACTTCAGAACCACGAGTTGTGTGAGGTTTAACAAGACCTGATAATATGCTATTATTTTTTTGTATGGTTTTAAAATGAGACTAAAAATATTACAACCTGGTGGTTGATAAGATTGTTAACACTGATAACATTGAGTGGTTTCTTAAAAAATGCAAAACAGATTATATCCAAATAAACGGCAAACATATCAAATAAATGGCAGGGTGAGTGTCAAACTTCAAACTATAGCTGTTTCATTAATTATCTCCCTTAACACTACAATGGCATTAATTTTCAGGCACTGACGACCAGAAAACTAGCATTAAAAATACAACAGTCAATATTAGCTTAAATGTTAACCTGTAAATTTTACTCACCAATCATGCTTGATCTTTTAAAAAAAAAAATAACAAGTTTCACAGTCTCAATACAGACGCACGTATTCCTGAATACATTTGATTGTTTGATTTTACCATTACCTTGTTAACGAAATATATAACAAAAATTTAATCTGGCCTACATCTCATGTAGACAAAAAGTAAATGTCTTCATTAAACCTAGAAAAATTCATGAGCATTATGGGAGGAATTTCAAAGGTTGTGAGGAATTTCAGGCAAAGTGTGGAATTTGCAATGAGTAAATTTCAAGAACACAAGCAGCCTGAGAATGTTAGAGTATGCAAACATTACAACATAGACATCATAAAAAAGTTAATGTTAAAGTAGCCACAGGAGAACAAACCCGTAAAAATGTTAATGTTAAAATAGCCACAGATTAACAAAACCCATAAAAATGTTATCAATCAAGCAGCCAATATGAAACAAAACCCATTGAAATGGTTATAGTAGTACAAACAAAAACATAAAATGTTTACTTCACACATTTTCTTAATTACACTTATAATAAATATAGAATTAGTTTATATGTATATAAAAATATTTTGCTGAAATTAAATAACATCAGATAAAGTAATGTGATTTTTATTGTGGAACTAAGCCACCAAGGGTTACTGGGTGCAAAACAAAAGCATAAACTTCCAATTATGTTAACAAAGCAATAGTAAATCTAAAAATAAACATTATATATTGAGCACATACATATTCCATATACAAAAATGGAAATATTTTATCTTCATTTTTTGCATAATCCACATTTTTCATTTTGCAAATGTTTAAAACCAACAGGTACACAAAAAAATATCTAAAGGGCACAAAATAAAATCTAAAGACTACTCTGACATTCCTTATTGTTCCAATAATGCCGCCAATAGCAGTCAGGCCCATGGTGATGTGGAATCATACCCTCTCTCTAGTGACATATATTATCTACCCAGCCTTTGACACTTTGTCTTTCTTACTGAAAAAGTCACTGCGAAGGAGGCGGCAGAAAAGGATGATGTTCATAAGTGTCATGACTGCCAAACCAATGCTGCCCAAAGAATAGAAGACAAGCGGAACATTCTCACGATTGATAACTATCCAGCGTGTCATCCATGCCAGCAAAGAAATGCGAAATACAATGAAAGTGCCTGTAATGAATTTTTGAAAAGAAACACATAGACTTAATAAATTTTAAAATATTATTAAATTATAATATGCAATATTCTGATTATCTAAATATTTACTATTTATGCAGGCATTAAAAAAGGAAAAATTTAAAAGATAAACTTTTAAAATAGGTAAGAAAATGTAAACAGAGGTTAGAAAGCTAAAACAGTAACCTCAGGCATACTATTCATTGCTACACTACTGAAATAATATAGCCTCTGTAACGTCAACAACACCTAGTTAATGGTTATCATTATATATTAATTAATCATCCACAACTAATTACAAGTGATGAATCATAATTTATGTTATTAATAATTTTCCAGCAGACACCACTTGTCTCTCTCACACAGATATGCAGGCTCAGTAAACATTTTCTCTCTTCCACAACAGTATTTCTATAGGTGGTAAACTTCTTACTAAAAAGGAGTAGATAAATCCATCTTTTAGTCTATATTTAGTGAGTCCACATTCACTCACTTTATTCTCCAACATAAGATTATCAATATGTGCGAGAAGGTCAATAAATTTATTAAATCAACAATCAAATATACATATATAACAAATACAATGAAAAAGATTACATGCTATCAATATTTCAATGAAACCACATTTGACTAATTTTAATACCTGTACTAAATCTTAAAACTATTCAACAGATTAGTGTCAATACAAATCACAGCATATATCTTATGAGAGAAAAGAAATTGAGTTATTATAAATTTAATAATAAATTTATTAAATCAACAATCAAATATGCATATGACAAATACAATGAAATAGATTACTTGACATCAATATTTTAATGAACCCACATTCAGATAATTTTATGTTTACACAATCCTTATCCAGAAAATACAATTCATCAATATGTCAATACAAATCACATGATAGCCTTATCAGAGAACAGAAATGGAGTTATTAGAGATAAGTGACAATAGTTTTTACATAACCTTGTTTAACTGCTGTCTCAATAGTCCTTCTGCATGCTTTTCCAACAAAGTCACAATTTAATGTCAGCAGTTATTAGGTCAGCTCCTTGAAAATCTGACCGTTCCACTACTTAGAGTTAACCTGGGCATTTCTTTTTGCCATGTCAACTCCTTCAAACAGAACAATAAATGTAGCAAAGTCCAACAACTCAATACCAGACATTGTTTAGGTAGTCAGTATATCTTGCCACCACATATCAGTAGAGTGTAGTGTGTTCTTAACTTACATGCTGCTTCCTGCCATTACCATGGTTGGTTGTAGCAGTTTACAAACAGTATACCAGAGGTTCAAATCCAACTTTAAAATGAAAAAAGGCTACATTTGTCTCTGCAAAATATAATCAGAGAACAAATGCTAGGCTTTCAGTTTATCACTTTATAACTCCATTCTTTCTTACATTCCAGTCTCAACTTAACAGTTTCCTGTAATGGTATTTATTAGCCCAATACAACAAACAGCATAATAAATACAGCATATCAAAACAATGTCAAGTGTTTAGCAAACTATATGTGAGTAGCTTAGTTAAAACAATTGTAAAAAAAAAAAAAAGTCAACTCACATAGTACATCTCTACATAAAGCACGAGTACAACATATCAATAGCGAAGATGCATGAAATATTTTTAAGTCCATTCTCCCTCAACCAGTCAGTTAACTCACCATCAAGCTAACAGCCGCCTTTCAAGACCAGACTTCATCTTGCCACTCCAAATTAAAAGTGATCAGAGAACAGAATTTTCTACAGCAGGTAAACTTTTTTAATCTCAGCCCATTGGCTGGTCTTGTTCTCGTAAATCATAACTTTTGGATAATAAAAACTACTCACTGGTTTGCATTACATCAGCAATTCTAGCACATTCTTGCTCTGAGTGTTTACTTCAACTCGGACATTTTCAAATATACCATCATAAGGAGTGCCCAAGGTCAGTTTGCTCTTGACAATTCAACAATTTATATAACAATTAAATTTTAAAATAGGGATAAGAAATTGTATTGGCAAGCTAATACAATACACATACCACATACAAGTGTGATCAGTTGTCCTTCATTTGGTAAGGTAGCTATTTATGATAATTTTACTGGATCAGTTGTCCTTCAGTTGGTAAGGTAGCTATTTATGATAATTTTACTGGATCAGTTGTCCTTCATTTGGTAAGGTAGCTATTTATGATAATTTTACTGGATCAGTTGTCCTTCAGTTGGTAAGGTAGCTATTTATGATCATTTTACTGGATCAGTTGTCCTTCATTTGGTAAGGTAGCTATTTATGATAATTTTACTGGATCAGTTGTCCTTCAGTTGGTAAGGTAGCTATTTATGATAATTTTACTGGATCAGTTGTCCTTCATTTGGTAAGGTAGCTATTTATGATAATTTTACTGGATCAGTTGTCCTTCATTTGGTAAGGTAGCTATTTATGATAATTTTACTGGATCAGTTGTCCTTCAGTTGGTAAGGTAGCTATTTATGATCATTTTACTGGATCAGTTGTCCTTCATTTGGTAAGGTAGCTATTTATGATAATTTTACTGGATCAGTTGTCCTTCAGTTGGTAAGGTAGCTATTTATGATAATTTTACTGGATCAGTTGTCCTTCATTTGGTAAGGTAGCTATTTATGATCATTTTACTGGATCAGTTGTCCTTCATTTGGTAAGGTAGCTATTTATGATAATTTTACTGGATCAGTTGTCCTTCAGTTGGTAAGGTAGCTATTTATGATAATTTTACTGGATCAGTTGTCCTTCATTTGGTAAGGTAGCTATTTATGATCATTTTACTGGATCAGTTGTCCTTCATTTGGTAAGGTAGCTATTTATGATCATTTTACTGGATCAGTTGTCCTTCATTTGGTAAGGTAGCTATTTATGATCATTTTACTGGATCAGTTGTCCTTCAGTTGGTAAGGTAGCTATTTATAATTTTACTGGATCAGTTATCCTTCTTTTGGTAAGGTAGCAATGCATATGTAAAGTAATTTACTGTGAAAAGGCAGTCATACTGTTGCAAGGAAGATGTACTGTGGTAAGGTAACTACACTGTGGTAATAAGATAGTCATATTGCAGTAAAGTGGGCTGTGGTAAGGTAACTACACTGTGGTAATAAGATAGTCATATTGCAGTAAAGTGGGCTGTGGTAAGGTAACTACACTGTGGTAATAAGATAGTCATATTGCAGTAAAGTGGGCTGTGGTAAGGTAATTACACTGTGGTAATAAGATAGTCATATTGCAGTAAAGTGGGCTGTGGTAAGGTAATTACACTGTGGTAATAAGATAGTCATACTGCGGTAAAGTAGGCTATAGTGAATTATAAAAAGATAACCACACTGAGGGGATAACACGGTCATAGTTTATTACTGTGGTGAAGTGGGCTGAAATAAATTATAAGTTAAATACACTGTGGTAAGAAAGTAGCCATACTATGGTAAAGTGAATTGTGCTAAGTCATGATAAGGTAACTACACTGTGGTAAAGTGGGTTGTGGTAAGTTATCTTGTAAAAAGGTAACTAAACTGTGGAAGTTGCACTATGGTAAAGTAGCTTGTGGTAAGGTAGCCATAATGAAGTAAGATAAATATACTGTGAAAAATAAGCTATAATGTGGTAATGTAGACTCATCACAGTAAGACAATAAAAGTAGTAAGGTATCTATTCTGTGACAAGCTAAATTTATCACAGTAACACTGTAAATGTAGTAACATATCTATGCTATAGCAAGTATTTTTACTATACACAAATTGATTCATTTACAATGACTCCAAGAAATACAAAAAAATCAAACATTTCCAACCTAAATTAAGAAGACTATTTAAACGGTAGAAGCCGCTGTCATGAGGGAAGGCACAAATCTGCATGAGCTGCCTTATGTGTAGGAAAATGGAATTGAGCTCAACCAGCAAACCAACAACTGCATATCCCACATACAACTTGGTTGACACTGCCACCATGTAACAAGCAATGATCTGAGGACAGAACAGATAATAAAATTAAACACAAACTACCTAAAGGTCTAAGGTTAGAACAGATACCATACATACTCGAATATTAGCCGAGAAATCTGTTCACCTTTTGAAACAATAAATAATGAACTTAAACTTTTAGCTGAGTTGCAAAATATGCCGACAATAATTTAGGGTAAAATCGTAAAATGTTAGCATATAATCATTACCAGTAGGTTACCACTCTTTGTCAACAAAGCCTTTATTATCACTCATGAGCATAGAAATATTAGCATACACTTCAATAATATATTTATAGCACTTTTACTTCAACATTTTGGACTGGCGAGTGAGATTGACAGTTCAGGTCTGAAAAGTACGGAAAACTACGCTGCAAGGCTCGTCAACTGCAGAGATCATATTTCTATTTAATATATAGTATAGGCCAGAGATCATATTTCTATTTAATATATATAGTATAGGCCAGAGATCATGTTACTATTTAATATATTATATAGTATAGGCCATCAATTATAAATGAAGTTTTCCACGTGTTTCACTGATACTTTTCATATGTTCACTGAAACTGTTCACATGTTCAGGGACATTTTTCACATGTTCCACTGAGTTTTCACATGTTCAGGGACACTTTTCATATGCTAAGAAAAAATGTTGTCATGACAATTAATTTAGCACTATCAAACATAAATTTGGTTAATGAAATTAATAACTGAAACAGAACTTATTATTTCTTAACCCTTTAAATAAATATAATAAATTGATATTTTTTTAATTATTTGTGACTTAAGTACAGACTTGGAATTTTATATCTTATCATTAATGGAAGTGTTACACACCATCAAATCATCTTCAACGAGCTCTTGCATTAATTAGCACATCTATTTAAAGCACAAAAGAAATACTAAGATTACATACACTTTAGATGACAAGAGGACAAATAGTTCAATTCATGATATGTCAAAGTCACCCCTTTAAAAATCAAGGGAGATATTATTTCAATTCTTGATAAGATATTTTGTATTTATGGAGTAAAAAATTGGTGAATATTATAGCAGCTCTTGTCCCGATAAATGTACTCCTTTTTTGGGAGACTAAAATCTTAACAACTGGCTCCATTGTTTCTAAATTTTGATTACTCAAGGGTCTCCTCATTCTAATTACATTTTACCCCACTCAGTTCTCACACACAAACACTCACACATACACAAGCAACTTTATATTTTAAATAAATAATATTAAAATGTAATAGTAAAATGAATAATATAAATACAAATGAAAAATATCAACACAATAGTTTTCTTTAAATTATTTCATATTTGCTGAAATGCTGAAAGAGTTTAAAGAAAACAAAACAATAATGCATTTTCCGAAACCCAGCCCCCCCTCCCCCCCCCCCAATGCCCCCTTTTCCTATCCCAGGTTGCCCTTCGCTTTTTCCAATAATCCAATAATGAAGTGGATTAGAGTGTACCACTGTCTAGAACTGTTAAAATACTGCAATCCCCAAGACTTTAATTTGTGTGCTAATATGTATGTGTGTGTGTGTGTGTGTGTGTGTGTGTTGAATGGATATGCATTAATGGGTGTAGGTATAGTCATTTGCACATGGGTATTTGTGTGTGCATTTGATTTTGTGTATCTATATCCATGTATGTGCCTCGTATGTGTATGTGTGGATATAATGTCAGCATAAATTTTGTAAAAATGGAATTTTATTTCTAAGATTGTAAGAACAAAGAAACCATATTTTGAAACTAAAATCTTGTAAAATCATAAAACTTAACAAAACTCACTATAACTTAAACTTCAATGAATAAAAAAAAATAGTCCATAACCCATTAATACTCACAAAATATGATGCATAAATGGTCCCCTTCACCCCCTATACTGCAATTCAAGACTATAAAATTTCCATAATGTTCAATATAATGTGAAAACAACATTTCCATACTCAATACAAATATAATGAGTCGACAATATTTCCACACTCAATACAATTACAAATATAATGAGTCAACAATATTTCCACACTCAATACAAATATAATGAGTTGACAATATTTCCATACTCAATACAAATATGAAAAAATAGTTGACACCTATTTCCCACTATCTATCAATACTCCATGATTAAAAAACTCCACAACTCATCTATCTATCATATCAAGTATCAGAGATTTAGGACATTTCCATAGTCAATGCAGATATAAAGATATTACATGATCTATATGATGACAACAAAATATTCATACTACAAATATGTCATGACTTATCAAAACTTTCTACATTTTAACAAAATTCTATACTCATTAGAAATATAAAGACTTATCAACTTATCAATAATCACTACAATATGATGACAAAATTTCTATTACTTATTAGTATATTACAAATATAAAGACACCAACTTTATTCTCACTACAATATGATGACAAAACTTCTATATTTATTACAAATATAAAGACATCAACTTAACAATACTCACTACAATACGATGACAAAACTTCTATATTTATTACAAATATAAAGACATCAACTTAACAATACTCACTACAATATGATGACCACAAAGTTCCCATGATTGACGAGTTCTTTGGCAGACAATCATATCCAACATATCATACAAAAAATACCCTGTAAATATAAACAAGTCTGTTAGTCACACAATCATCATATAATATTGATACTCTAAGAGACTAAGACTACAAAAAAGAACAAATAAAACCATCTTCCTTTACATCAGACAGCAAGTCTAGACATAAGTTGAACAGAATTACTTTTCAGCTAGTGCAAATAAATATTATATATTTATATCAAAATAATTCAATAAAAACATTTTAAAAAATTTAATCAATGACTAATATAAGTAATAATAATTAAAACCAAAAAAAAATTAAAACCAGTGACAAACTCAAAGCTTGGCCAGATAATTTAATTATATCAAAACTTTCAAAATCTTTTTCAAGTACATGTACAGTATTATCATCTTTATTCTACTATTAAGAAAATAAGAAAAGATATAAACATCAAACAATAAATAAGAAAATGTCCGTTCATCATAATTTTTTTAAAAATCAATCTTTATTCTTACATTATATCTTGTGGATGTTCTAAATGGATTAAAAGTAAATAAGAAGTGATTTAATAAGTTCAAATCTTCAATGTTTCCTGATTTTAAAGTGATTGTAAATAGTTAGGTTTATCATTATATCAAAATAAAGATGAAATGCAACTAAAATTGAAACAAAATATAATTATAGAACTGGGGTGCACAAACTGCGACCTGCAGGCCGCATGCAGCCCGAAACAGGGCTCTATGCGGCCCCGGAGGACTTTGGATGTTACCATTATTATGACTGTAAAGCACATTATTTCATTATTTGTGTTGTTTTCTCTACTAAGCCATCAATGTGGCGGCCCTCCACGCACTATCAATTATAAATTTGGCCCTGTGGCCTAAAAAGTTTGTGCACCCCTGTTATAGAAAAATCAGTATAGAAATTAATCAATTTATTGCTTATAATGATGGTTCATATATATGCTCATGAAGAAGATTGTACAGCTCTTTCAGTAATTGTTAAGCTACAATTCCATGATATGATATGATATAGCCTAAAGTATATCTGATAGTATCTTTTGAGTTAGTATCTTTTGAGTTACTGAAAGTCACAATTTTTTCAGTTCCCTACACATAAAACCTATCATCACACAACAGATCACATGGACTGGGAACATAAGTGCCATAAACTTTAGGGGAGAGATGTTATAAATATTTATTTTTTAATGTCTTTTCGAAGTACATGTAATATTTATTTTACAAACATGCTTTAAACATATTTTTTTAAAATACAAATTCAACATAGGTTGTCGTGACCTCGTTTTCTGAGTGATTTACATAAGATGCCCGTGTAAACTTACTCATTAAAATTGTCACTTACCAACTGAAATTGTCACCAGGAGGTATGATAAAGTTGAATACGTTGAAATCAAATCTTCTGCCATTTTGGGCGTCTCGAAAAAGCTACAAGAAACATCAAAACATCATAAAATTCCCGAATTAGCTAGTTTGGTGTAGTTGTGATTGACACGCTTACGTAACTGGAACTAATGTCAAGTTCACTAGATAGTAGATAGTGTAAATTATACGTATTAACCTGCAAGAAATACGGGGGTAGTGATGGGGAACACACGACTACAAACAATACATAGAACAGATCTTTTTTTAAGTACTAAAAATTTGCAATGAAACAAATCATACGAAATAGCGGATTATTTTTCTTACCAAAGGACAGCACACGGCCCGCTAACGAGGGCGTGCAGCAAAGATATGCTGATATTTTTCCATCGCCATGAAGAATTTGAAGCAGCCGACGGAATAAGACGACACGAAACTAATCCCGCTAGATAAAACACTAAGGCGGATATTAAAACAATCAAATATCCAGCCCCTTCGCTAGTTACCCAAGGCCACATGTCTGCGTGGGTGTCCGACGATTGCATTTTCAACGAAACATATAGTGTATTTACGGTATCGAGTGGTGATATACGCAAAATTGTAAACAGTTTGTGCAAGCCAAATAAAAATACACCAGACGTGGAATGTGAAATTATGAAGACAAGCAGGTGCGAGTCTAAGTCAACAATTAGCTGAACTGTCAGTGACTACATGTGTTGTAATACTAATCAAATATAAAATCAGCAAAGTGATTTTGTTTGTAATCGTGAACTAAAAATATATTTGGTCATGTGACTTTCCTAGTGATGGGTACACTTGCACCAATGACCAACACCTTACATAAGTCATTGAATAAATAGGTCAATACAGCCTACATTGTAGACTTTCGATTTATTTATTTTTTAAATATGGATTACGTAAAATCGTGTTCAGAAACATGTATACAAAGCACGTGACACGTGACTAACATGTCTCAAAATCGCAGTGGTCGAGAAGAAGTAATTAATACTTGACCATGTGGGGGGAAAGACTTCAATTTCAAAATTTAGAACCTGGTTAAATGCAGTTTAAATGAATTTAAAACAATAGTGAATATTTAAAGAAAGCTGTGGTGATTGAAATCATGCCATACGCTCTTTACATAACCGTACAATCTAGGGGCGTATTGTGTGATTTGTTTTTCTTGCTTAATAAAAGAAAGTTTGAATTAATAAAGTAGGTCCATTATGCAAAATAAATTCTTTAGAGTGTTAATGTAACAACAGCGTATATTAGGGTTAAGAGTCGTGACTGCTACTTAATATAAATAGTTCAAGTTAACACAGACCAAGAGTGTATTTTAGCAAAATTTGACACTTCTGTGGAATGTGAGTGGCTTTGTTTTAAATCGCACTGCAGGATCGTTGAATAATGTAGTAGTATGCTGTGTTAGAGTATGTGCTATTATTGTTGTGCAATATTTTAGGGAGCTATTAACTGAAGAGGATATTTATGTACATGTATTTAGATAGCAAATGGTTTGTAGTCTGTATCTACATACTTTTGTATGCTATTTTATATTATTTTCTTTTTATGATTTATCCATGTGAGAATTGTTTGTGTATGGCACATGAATATAGTTATTTAATTTATTTTGTACTTTGTCTTTTAAATTACACGTTAGGACCGAGTTATATTTAAAGAGCATTTAGTGTAGTTTCTTTAGATACAAAAAGTAGACCTACAATATAACTCTAGTAGTTTAGGAGTACATTATATATAAATGAATTAGGAATGTGCAGTTCAGATCATTATAAGTTTTATCCTATGGCCCTTGTGGCCGGAAAGGGGTTTGCTTGGCGGCCAGCACTTTCAGATATAGATGGACTAGAGATGGTGTGCATGCAGACTAACAGAGAACAATGTAGCAAAGAGGAGACAATGGAGTCTGGCGGGCTGATTTGGCTGTGTCTGTTGTCATTAATAAAGTTCTCATGTAAGCTATAAAACATGGAGTTGCATGTTGCCATATCTTGCTGTGGCTGTCATCACGCCTGTGACATTTTGTCCTCTCTATCATCATGTGTGGTTAAGCAACTAATTTATCGGGCCGTCGCTAAATTTTAGGAATTATCCAATACACAAATATTGATAACTAATTAGGACAGGGTCGTTAAAGGAAAAGCGGACATGTGACACTCTCCAACATTTGGTATCAATATGTGTAAAAAGGTCAATAAATTTAACAATACAGTTTCTAAAACTACCCATCCACTTGGAACTGGTTTGGATTGCATTAGCCAGTTCTAATATATTCTTTACCTGAGTTGTTTACTCCAACTCTCATACTTAAAAAAAATATCATTATAAACAGTAGCCAAGGTCGGGTCATGTTAACATTGGCAACAATTATATAATTATTAAGTTTACAAATAGGGAGTGGCAAATTTATTCCACCACAGATAGAAAGATATGTATAGATAGATGGATGGATGGATGGACATAGATTAGATTGATAGATGGACATGACTGCACAGAATCTATTTATCTACAAGAAGTGTAAACATACAAACATTCGAATTTTGATCTTAGACTTCACAATTACATGATTGCTAAATATAAAATATGAATTCATCATCTATGTCATTATTTGTATTTGATCAATGTGTTAAACTGCTGTGTGTGTAAAGTTAATTGTTTTGTTAATAAACTCTATTTTTTTATTATTTCTTAACACCTTTGACCTGTGTCATATCATAACTAGGTTAAAAGATTACAGTAGTGTGGGGGTTTTGATAAATTAACCAGACATGTGGTTGGCCTATTTAGAGGGTGTTCACTACTCTGTTTTGGACATATGCCAGGTCAGAGTTCTGTGGTGCACATTATAATACTAGGAATTACTCTGGGAAGAGTGCAAAGGGTACTATTCCAATCCGTCACCCGCAAGTGAAAAGGTGGGAATTATCACAGGTGTAAAAAATGATAATTTTCTTGTAATTAAAGAGGCCCTCTCGTAATAGTATAAAAATACCTGTTGCAAATATATAGATGGATGGATGGATGGATGGATAGATAGGTAGATAAATAGATAGATAGATAGATTACATTACATTAGATAGATACACATATATGGTTATATGAATGATATCTAGAAGATCTGTAA
The DNA here is from genome assembly GCA_028829895.1 of Sinotaia quadrata. Lineage (NCBI taxonomy): Eukaryota > Metazoa > Mollusca > Gastropoda > Architaenioglossa > Viviparidae > Sinotaia > Sinotaia quadrata. The sequence continues at coordinate 96,250,571 of CM054183.1, read as the reverse complement.
ACATACAAACACTCAAATTTCGACCTTAGACATATCTCAGACAATTACATGATTGCTAATTATAACTTGTACAAACATGCAAACACATAAATATCAGTTGCATGTTATGCACAGTATGTCAACTCTGAGATTACAGGTTGTATCCTGTACGCAAGTATACTAACGCATATCGACGTGTAACACAAATAATTATGACAACAAACAAGCTGTTAATAAATATGTTTAAGTTTTATCCTTACTGTGTGACGTCAGTCGAGCTGTACAGTCAGTTATCCTTACTGTGTAACTAACGTCAGTCGAGCTGTACAGGCAATTATCCTTACTGTATAACGTCAGTCGAGCTGTACAGGCAATTATCCTTATTGTATAACGTCAGTCGAGCTGTACAGTCAGTTATCCTTACTGTGTAACTAACGTCACTCGAGCTGTACAGGCAATTATCCTTACTGTGTAACTAACGTTGTAACTAACATCACTCGAGCTGAACAGGCAATTATCCTTACTGTGTAACGTCACTCGAGCTGTACAGGCAATTATCCTTACTGTGTAACTAACGTCACTCGAGCTGTACAGGCAATTATCCTTATTGTATAACGTCAGTCGAGCTGTACAGGCAATTATCCTTATTGTATAACGTCAGTCGAGCTGTACAGGCAATTATCCTTACTGTGTAACGTCACTCGAGCTGCACAGGCAATTATCCTTACTGTGTAACTAACGTCAGTCGAGCTGTACAGGCAATTATCCTTACTGTGTAACTAACGTCAGTCGAGCTGTACAGGTAATTATCCTTACTGTGTAACTAACGTCACTCGAGCTGTTCAGGCAATTATCCTTACTGTATAACGTCACTCGAGCTGTACAGGCAATTATCCTTACTGTGTAACTAACGTCACTCGAGCTGTACAGGCAATTTTCAGCCTAGAAGTCATTGCACGAATGCCTGGACTGCACGAGTGTGATCAATGACGTAAAAAGCAATGGCTACATCGCTCTTCCTATATTATCTCTAAAGTCGTCGTTACGGTTAATGATGTACGGGAACGTAGTTTAATTTACTAGTATTGAACCTATATTTAGTTTCGGGAAAAATGATTCCAGGGTCTGAAACAGGAAGTAGGTACTTACTCAAAACGGTGGGTGTAGCGTACCAACTGACAGAGTCACTTCTACCTAAACAGTCAGTATGACTACACACTGATGAGAGAAGGTAAGTATATCTTTACCCTCTCTCTCTCTCTAACTTCCTCAGTATGACTACACACTGATGAGAGAAGGTAAGCATATCTCTGCCCCCCCCCCTCTTTCTCTCTCTCTAACTTTTTCAGTATGTCTACACACTGATGATAGAAGGTAAGCATATCTCCGCCCCCCCTTCTCTTTCTCTTGACTTTCTCAGTATGTCTACACACTGATGATAGAAGGTAAGCATATCTCCGCCCCCCCCCCCTTCTCTCTCTCTAACATTCTCAGTATGTCTAAACACTGATGATAGAAGGTAAGCATATCTCCGCCCCCCCCCTTCTCTCTCTCTAACTTTCTCAGTATGTCTACACACTGATGATAGAAGGTAAGCATATCTCCGCCCCCCCCCTTCTCTCTCTCTAACTTTCTCAGTATGTCTACACACTGATGATAGAAGGTAAGCATATCTCCCCCCTTTCTCCCTCTCTAACTTTCTCAGTATTTCTACACACTGATGATAGAAGGTAAGCATATCTCCGCCCCCCCCCCTCTTTCTCTCTCTCTAACTTTTTCAGTATGTCTACACACTGATGATAGAAGGTAAGCATATCTCCGCCCCCCCCCTTCTCTTTCTCTTGACTTTCTCAGTATGTCTACACACTGATGATAGAAGGTAAGCATATCTCCGCCCCCCCCCTTCTCTCTCTCTAACTTTCTCAGTATGTCTACACACTGATGATAGAAGGTGAGCATATCTCCGCCCCCCCCCTTCTCTCTCTCTAACTTTCTCACTATGTCTACACACTGATGATAGAAGGTAAGCATATCTCCCCCCTTTCTCCCTCTCTAACTTTCTCAGTATTTCTCTACCTCTCTGTCTAGCTTTCTTAGTATATAACTCTGTCTAACTTTCTTATATAACTTTGTCTTTCTTAGCTTATAACTCTGTCTGTCTAATGTTCTTAGCATATAACTCTGTCTGTCTAATGTTCTTAGCATATAACTCTGTCTGTCTAACTTTATTAGCTTGTAAGTCTGTTTAGCTTTTTTAGCATATAACTCTGCCTGTCTAACTTTATTAGCTTGTAAGTCTGTTTAGCTTTTTTAGCATATAACTCTGCCTGTCTAACTTTATTAGCTTGTAAGTCTGTTTAGCTTTTTTAGCATATAACTCTGCCTGTCTAACTTTATTAGCTTGTAAGTCTGTTTAGCTTTTTTAGCATATAACTCTGCCTGTCTAACTTTATTAGCTTGTAAGTCTGTTTAGCTTTTTTAGCATATAACTCTGCCTGTCTAACTTTATTAGCTTGTAAGTCTGTTTAGCTTTTTTAGCATATAACTCTGCCTGTCTAACTTTATTAGCTTGTAAGTCTGTTTAGCTTTTTTAGCATATAACTCTGCCTGTCTAACTTAATCAGATATCTCTCTGTCTAACTTTCACAATCTCTCTCTCTCTCTCTCTCTCTCTCTCTCTCTCTCTCTCTCTCTCTCTCTCTCTCTCTCTCTCTCTCTCTCTGTGCTTCTAGCTAACTTTCTTAGTATGTTTCTCTCTAGGTATTTTACCATGTCTACCTCTGTCTAATATAATCAGCGTATCTCTGTCTAACCTTTCCAGCATACCTTTGTTATCTTATGCGAAACTAACTATATTCACTTTTTTCCCCTCCATCTAATATTAATTTCTTCTGATTAGTTCTCTCCCCGTTGGGCATCCGTCTCTCGGCGCACCCTTTTTCATATCAGGAGTGTCGTTTGTCTCCCTTTCCATATCTATCTATCTATCTATCTATCTTTCTATCTATCTATCTATCTATCTATCTATCTATCTATCTATCTATCGTGCAGGATTTACTCATGTAGCATAAAAGGACACATCAAAGGCCAGTTTGTGTTTAATATTTTAAAGTGTACATTGTCTTTAAACAATGTTAACAGTACAAATAGGACGTACATACTCTATACAGAAAGACTGACAATCTTACTATAAATTCCAGTAAAACACGCACCTATTCACACCAACAGCCACACCTACATATACACACATACATACAAAGGCCCCCCATTAATTTTGGCAGTCACCAGAGCCAAACATGCGTGACAGACGTGACATTTTAGAAGTGGATCTTCTCAAGGACGACCGTCGCGCATTTTCTCTCACACACACATACAAACACACACATGCACGCACGATCTAAAGCCAAAAAATATTAAAGGCATGCAAAGGCGTTTCAAAGCTTTAATCTAAAAATAAATCTGACTCTGCGTCTCTTCATAAGGTCCGAATACTCTGCCACAATATGTAAAGCCGGAAAAAGCACACACTTCTGGTTAGAAATACAAGCCGGAAAAAGCACATACTTCTGGTTAGAAATACAAGTGGTTGCATTAAAACAATGTGATAACGACAATATGTAAAGCCGGAAAAAGCACACACTTCTGGTTAGAAATACAAGTGGTTGCATTAAAACAATGTGATAACGACAATATGTAAAGTCGGTAAAAGCACACACTTCTGGTTAGAAATACAAGCCGGAAAAAGCACACACTTCTGGTTAGAAATACAAGTGGTTGCATTAAAACAATGTGATAACGACAATATGTAAAGCCGGTAAAAGCACACACTTCTGGTTAGAAATACAAGCCGGAAAAAGCACACACTTCTGGTTAGAAATACAAGTGGTTGCATTAAAACAATGTGATAACGAAGAAGAATTTGTGAAACGATTAAGAACACCTCTATCACCCCCTCCCCCTCCTCTAAAGTTTGAGAACTGTACCTGTTGCCTTAGTGACACCTACAAGGGGCTGTAACTCAGTCGAAGGGGACAGTTTCAGACCTATACCATACTTTAAAGCTAGTATTTAATGACACAGTTTAACTCAGTCTAGTAGGTACAGTTTCAGATGACAAGAGTGAATATACAAATAAATTAAATAACACACAAATGAAGAAATAACTGAAGCCGGCACTCCGTTATTTTAAGTTGAGCTTAATAATAATGAAAAATGTACAGCTTGGCAACCTGATTAAAAATGCCACAGAAAAACGCTTTACTGCAGGATTCTTTCAATTATTCATTATACATAATGTGCTTAAAATATTCATTAACTCATTATACATAATGTGCTTAAAATATTCATTATCTCATTCTTTGAAACATTATTTGTGTTTCTCTGATAAAAACATGAGTTATTGCATAAAATTTACTTGAAGGAATGGAAATGTTGTAATTATTTGCTCGTTACGAACACACATTAATATTACGGTCAGCATTAAATAATGACGTCATTTGTAAAGATTGCTTACATTTCATGTTTGCAAAAAGTGCCATTTAACTTTTCTACATAATTTTGTTTTGCTTTCTTACTTTTGTCTTTAGTGCACTTCAAATTTTATTTCTGAAATTTTCAAATGTTATGTGATTCACATCACTGTAAAATAAAACCACTGAATGAAAGGAAATTAAGTTTGTTTACACTTTAGCTGAAAATTCATATTTCTACATGAATGGAAACTTGACACAAATGTCCGTATTACAAATTCATATTTCTACATGAATGGAAACTTGACACAAATGTTTGTTTGTATTACAAATTCATATTTCTACATGAATGGAAACTTGACACAAATGTTTGTTTGTATTTACAAATTCATATTTCTACATGAATGGAAACTTGACACAAATGTTTGTTTGTATTACAAATTCATATTTCTACATGAATGGAGACTTGACACAAATGTTTGTATTACAAATTCATATTTCTACATGAATGGAAACTTGACACAAATGTTTGTTCGTATTACGTCACGAGGCAAATGTAAATTTTAAAAAAAAGTTGGAAATGTTTCTTTTATTTAAGTTGAAACGCAAGTGCCATCCATCTTATATTATGACGGTAGCACCATATCCGGTCAGGAATTCTTCATTTAGTCTGTGACTAGTGCTGACAAAATGGACAAATTTGCGTTTGGATTTAATGTGGCTGGGTGGGTCGCACTTTTGGTCGGGTGTTACATACAGTACTGGTTAGAAGTTGAAGACCCCTTTGTGAAACAATCAGTAATCAATGTGTGTGACGTCAAACATGCCCATCGCCAGCCTCAGTCGGAGTTTGTCGTCTGCGATGTGGACGCCGTCTGCAAAGTATGCAACTTCGTGGACTATGCTGACGGTTGGTAATGTTTTCGAATCATGTGTGATTTCAGAAATAGTCATCTTGACATATTTTTTCGTCGATAATTTTGTTGTTGTCTTTATTTTATTTTCGAAACTGAATACATGTACCGGTATTTTGTGTTGTCATTGAGAAGAAATTAGAATTTCAGGCTGTTATTGACGTCACGACTGTCTGCGTTGCTTGTGACTGTATGTCGTGACTATTGTCTGCTTAATATTTGACTATGCTTAGTATTTGACTATATATATCATAGCTACTGTCTACTTATATCTAATATTCTGTTATAACTAATATCTAGTCGCATGTAATTATCTGTTATGACTATTTACTACTTATACGTGACTTTATGTCGTCACTATTGACTACTTATAAGTATGTTATCACTATTGTCACTACGTCACTATTGTCTAGTTATAAGTATGTTATCACTATTGTCACCATTGTGACTGATTCAAATCTATAATTAATACCCACATTTCTAAAGCCTGAGTGTAAGTTTTCCCATCACCTTCTTTCATTTAATTACTATTTGTGGTGGAGTAAATTTGCCTATCCCCATTTCTAAACTAAGTCACCCATACTAACTCTCCCGAAAAAAGTCAATTTGCAGCAATGTCAGAACTATCGTACAATACGTCTAATATGCCATCCAAGCAAAGTCATGCTAAAAGATCATATTAAATATTAAATTGAGCCAGGGCAGAGGAAATCATAGCTGAAGAAAAGGCAGGCTTCAGACCAGGGCGAAACACAACTGAACAAATTTTTAATTTGACACTGCTATGTGAGAAGTACTTCCAGCATCAACAAGATCTTTATCATGTCTGTAGATTTTACGAAGGCGTTCGACAGGGTGTGGCAGGCCGCCCTTTGGTCCACCATGAAGCTGTACAACATCAATGCCAACCTGATCAAAGTCATAGAAAGCCTTTACAGCAAGGCCACCAGTGCAGTTTGCTTCAATAGCCAAATAGGAGATAGGTTCAGGACAACAGTGGGATTCAGACAAGGCTGCTTACATTCGCCCATTCTCTTCAACATCTTCCTTGAAGGAATCATGACAGATGTTCTGGAAGACCATGAAGGAACTGTCAGTATTGGAGGCAGAACAATAACGAACTTACACTTTGCAGATGACATTGATGGCCTTGCAGGAAATGAGGAGCTAGCTCAATTGGTGGGAAAACTGGAAGACCAGCTACTGCTTTTAGTATGGAAATCAGTGCAGAGAAGACCAAACTGATGACCAACAACACCAGTGGTTTTGGCAATGACGTCATGATTGGTGATCAGAAACTGGAAATAGTTAATAAATTCAAGTATTTAGGAGTCATCGTGACAGACGAGGGATCAGAACCAGAAATATTGCCCAGTATTGTGCTGACAATAACAGCAATGGCAAGGCTGAAGACAGTTTGAAAAGGCAGAAACATCTCAGCCAGCTCAAAGATCAGATTGATGCGCTTCTTGGTTGATTCTGTGTTTTTATATGCCTGTGAGTCATGGACCCTCACAGTGGATCTCGAAATGCGGATCTAGCTACTGAAATGAGATGCTTTCGAAGGTTTCTTGGCATTTCATATAGAGATCATGTCACGAATGAAGAAGTGAGAAACAGAATTAGGCAAACCATTGGGCCCTATGAAGAGCTATTGGTCATTGTGAAAAACGCAAAAATGAAATGGTATGGGCATGTCATACGATCAACACAGCTTACCAAGACAATCATGCAAGGTACTGTGCAAGGAGGGCGAAGGAGAGGAAGACAGAGGAAAAGATGGGAGGATAACATCTCAGATTGGACAGGACTGAAACTGAGCAATACAGTAAGATTAGCAAGGAACAGAATGGAATGGAGGAAACTGGTTGTCAGTTCATCAGTGGTGCCCCAACGGTCAGCAAGACTAAGGGATAGATAGATAGATAGATAGATAGATAGATAGATAGATAGATAGATAGATAGATAGATAGATAGATAGATAGATAGATAGATAGATTACATTTGTATGCCTTTCAACTCTGTGGCAAATTAGATTTTTAACTGTCTATTGATATATGTGTATCATGAATCTATAAGCAAATCTGCATTGAGTTCTTGCAGCTTACGTCAGTGGAAAAGACCGGTAACTCCTTGGACTTGATATATGTCATTCGTTTGATATCACCTTCATAACAGACCTCTTTTACGTCTAATGGACAGTATGCATATAATATATGTAAGCTAAGACATTTTATTTTAAATCTTTGAAAAAATCTTATTTTAATTCAAAATTCATGCCTGTTTGTCGTAGAAAAGTGAGACAATTAATTCAAAATTCATGCCTGTTTGTCTTAGACTTGTGCGACAATTTGCATTCAGCCAACATACGTCACACAGAAATCACCATCTGCTCCTCTGACACGCTCTGCAAGGTGTGTGTCTTCAACTATATCTATGACGGTAGGTGTGTGTCTTCAACCATACCTATGACGGTAGGTGTGTGTCTTCAACTATACCTATGACGGTAGGTGTGTGTCTTCAACCATACCTATGACGGTAGGTGTGTGTCTTCAACTATACCTATGACGGTAGGTGTGTGTCTTCAACCATACCTATGACGGTAGGTGTGTGTCTTCAACCATACCTATGACGGTAGGTGTGTGTCTTCAACTATATCTATGACGGTAGGTGTGTGTCTTCAACTATACCTATGACGGTAGGTGTGTGTCTTCAACCATACCTATGACGGTAATGTAAAACGCATGGGAGTAACAAGATATAAATAATAGGACAACATGACTTGAAAGGGATAAATTGACCTGAAAGGGACAATATGTCTTAAAAGGGATATCATGACCTGAAAGGGACAACACGACCTGAAATAGACAACATGACCTGAAAGGGACAACATGACCTGAAAGGGATAACACAACCTGAAATAGACAACACAACCTGACAGTGATAACACGATCTGAAAGGGATAACACAAACTGAAAGAGATAACACGACCTGTTTCTCGTTCTCACTGTGGAAGATGACATCACGACTTTGTGTGCCGGCCTTTGGGCTTGGAAATAACGCGCCCTGGCCGGCTCGCGAATTTGCAAATGGCACAGTGTGTCCAGTCTACAGGTGCACCAAGGTAGATGTAATTATGCCAAAGAACCAAAGAAATGTGTAAAGTACCAAAGGCACAACAATAATTCTTCTGTAAAATTTCAGATGGGCAGGCATTGACTATCTCTTTCCTTAATACTTCTTCACCTCCAAGTGGGCATGACTGTCTACATCTAAAGCTTCATTCACACTGAAACTGCAAGTGGGCATGACTGCCATTCCGCAAATTTATGACGTAATTGGCGACGTAAACGTGAAACAATCTTATCAGATCATAACGAGAGAGCCATTGCCTTAATATTGACTTAACGAAATACTATAGTTCCGTGTAAGGGGAAAGCCATTGACTTATTAGGAAAGATTAGTAGTTATATATGACGGTTTGTGAGAAAAATATTTCGTCTGTTTGTAGGTGTGTGAAAACAATATATATATGACGGTTTGTGAGAAAAATATTTCGTCTGTTTGTAGGCGTGTGAAAACAATATAGATATGACGGTTTGTGAGAAAAATATTTCGTCTGTTTGTAGGCGTGTGCAGCGTTCTCAAGCACAAGTACCATCGTCGATATGATGACGTCATCATCTGTTCTCCTGACGAAAAGTGCCAACTCTGCAATTTTACCATATTCAAGGATGGTATGGGGCCTTTCTTCTTTTTCTATTTCATTTCTGTGTTATTTCTTTAAAATTATTTCCTTTTTAGTTTCGGCAGATGACGTGCGTACCTCAGTGCCCTGTTGACGTACTTGTACGCCGTAATAGATCATTATCATCAAGTTATCTAACACGTATGATTCTTTATCAGTTAATCCCTGTTAAGTTTGGCATTATTTCAAAAATAAATAGTTTTTGAAATATTTTAGATACAAAATTTGAAATTTTTGTCCCTGTATTTTGTCCATCAAGTCCTTGAATATGTCATATCCAGTAATAATTTTTAAATGATGTATTATTCTAAATGAAGTGCATTTTAGATTAAATTATTTTAATTGTGGAGCTTCTAGGCTGTATTTTTTATTCTAGTAACTTTTCTTGATATTCTATTATTGAATATTGTTTCCTTGTTAAATATTGGTTAAATTCCTATATTCCTATATTCTTGTGTCTTTGTGACGTCATCTATATTTCGATATGGATTAGCAGCTGAACCATGTGTTTAGATGTGGATAAGTTGACACTAGAGAAAGAGGGTAGCTGAAACTCGTTGATTCTCGCATGTGGATATTTATTTGGATAATTAGACTCATATTGTAATCCATATGTGCCTTGGGGCCCGCGTGTCACCGTCATAGTAAATATTACAGATATGACTAAATGATAGATATAGACAGCAAAAACAGACAGACAGAGACAACCGGACACTACTAGACACCCAGCCTGCCAATCAGATAGATAGATAGATATTTAGATGAAAGAAAGAAAGAAAGAAAGAAAGAAAGAAAGAAAGAAAGAAAGAAAGAAAGAAAGAAAGAAAGAAAGAAAGAAAGAAAGAAAGAAAGAAAGAAAGAAAGAAAGAAAGAAAGAAAAGAAAGAAAGAAACAAACAAACAAACAAACAAACAAACAAACAAACAAACAAACAAACAAACAAACAAAGGAAGAAACAAAGAAGAATTGCTATTCTTTATGTCCAATACTAGGTATAGGCGACCACTAGAGTAAAGCATTACTAATTAGATATTTTGTATTCATTGTGCTATTTAGTGTAAGACCTACATTTAAATTAATACATCACAGTGTATTTGAAGTAATATTGAATTCCAGCGGACCAGCCGACTTATCACAACCTGAACTTCGACTATGGCATGCAGGAGTGGCTAAAGCACCACAACAAGATGTACGTCGCCATGGCACTTCTGATAATTTTCCTGGAATACGTGCTGCTCATGGTACACGTGACCGCTGTCTGTCATAAAAGATATCTTCCAATCGTAGCATTCTACTGCGGTACGTGATTTTCATATTTAAAACTTCCGTGTGTCTGTTATTGTTGTATGCGATTTCAAGTTTTAAACTTCCACGTGTCTGTTATTGTTGTATGTGATTTCAAGTTTTAAACTTCTACGTGTCTGTTATTGTTGTATGCGATTTCAAGTTTTAAACTTCCACGTGTCTGTTATTGTTGTATGCGATTTCAAGTTTTCAACTTCCACGTGTCTGTTATTGTTGTATGCGATTTCAAGTTTTAAACTTCCACGTGTCTCTAACTACGATTGATGGCAATAATTATTTATTGGTTAAGCACAACATTTTTCTGTTATTGCAGTATGCAGTATAATTTCAAATATGTCAATAAATCATTCCTTGTGTTATTGCAGTATGCAGCATAATTTCAAATATGTCTATAAATCATACATTGTGTTATTGGAGTATGCAGTATAATTTCAAATATGTCAATAAATCATTCATTGTGTTATTGCAGTATGCAGCATAATTTCAAATATGTCTATAAATCATACATTGTGTTATTGGAGTATGCAGTATAATTTCAAATATGTCAATAAATCATTCATTGTGTTATTGCAGTATGCAGCATAATTTCAAATATGTCTATAAATCATACATTGTGTTATTGGAGTATGCAGTATAATTTCAAATATGTCAATAAATCATTCATTGTGTTATTGGAGTATGTAGTATAATTTCAAATATGTCTATAAATCATTCATTGTGTTATTGCAGTATGCAGTATAATTTCAAATATGTCAATAAATCATTCATTGTGTTATCCTTCGGTTCTAATCATTTCATTTACATGTGTACTTTCGTTTACCCATTGTTCTACAGAAAATTATAATTATATTTATATTATTTTATTCGTTTATAGCTCAGTCATTGTTTCACTCCTAGTCTATACTGAGTTTATTTTACTTATTACAGATTCACTCATAATTTCACTCCTTTATGTACTGAATTGTTATTTGACCCACTTATTTATACATACAATTATTATTTCACATACCTAAGAACTCATTTAAACGTTCACTCTTTATTTCACTTTATTTTACTCTTAAGTACCGAGTTGCTATTTACTCATTTATACATCTACTCATTATTTACTCATCTAAGAATCAGATTGTTGTTTTACTCACGTATACATACATTATTTCGCCAAATTAATCACTGGCTGCGTTACTTCACATACGTACGTCACTTCCCTTTGTGATTGTGTTTTACGCGTCAGTCTGAGTGGTCTATGACAAACTAAAATATAGGAAACATTGGACAGTTGGTCAGACAGTCATCCAATTTCTTTCTCGGAAATTTGCTGCTTCGACATATCTTGTGAATGTATCCTTACAGCCCCACTCATCAAGTGTCTCACAAATGACATGATAATATATTATACACAGTCATCAAGTGTAATTATGTATTATACACGTTCATCAGTTACTCCAAAGTGTTACATGTGTATACTATTGTTACCTGCAGCAAGAATTATTATAAACGTATTTTTATATAATCATTTTCATTTGAGTATTATATTAGATAATGTTATTGTATCTACTGTGTTTGTACAAGGGTAGTTTTGTGGACTCTCCGTTTATATGGTATAATTATACAGATTATCTGTGCCTATGGTATAATTATAAAGATTATCTGTGCCTATGGTATAATTATAATGATTATCTGTGCATATGGTATAATTATAATGATTATCTGTGCATATGGTATAATTATAATGATTATCTGTGATATGGTATAATTATAATGATTATCTGTGATATGGTATAATTATAATGATTATCTGTGCATATGGTATAATTATAATGATTATCCGTAGTGTGAAAGCTGTTAACAGTCACTGTCAATTTTTGTGTGTCTTACCCCGAAGTTTTTGAACTCACTGATAATTAATCCATCAGAGATGTCGTTAGTTTGTACATAAACTTACAAAGTGAACGATTTCACAATTCTGTATTTGTAGCTTACATTTTAATGTCTTTGTACGGAATCACGTGACTTTATGCTCTGCGTAATACATCTCTTGCAATATAGATGTAATACTCTATTAAATAATTAATGTCCTCCTCGTCGTCGTCATCATCGTCATCACCATCGTAACAAAAACAGAAATATTGATGATGAGTTTACATCAATACAGAATACAATGATTAATATTTTTTATAAAAATAGTAATATAATTTTATTACAAATTATATAATTTGTTATTATATATTATTTTTATATACTAATATAATTGTTGATAATGATGGCCCCGATGATTACTTTTAACATGATAATTGTGATGATGCTGACCGTGGTAGAAAAAAGATGTGGATGATGATGATGATTATTATGATGTGATGTTAATGATAATTAATTCATGTGCAGGTGTGCTGGTTTTAATCTACATTTACTTATCTCAACCGTTGATGCACTCTTGGATGAGCCTGATGACCTCTGCCCTGTGTTCGTTTCTAGCTACCGCCCTGTTAGTACTGCCTGATATGTCATCTTCACTGCTGGACTGTTAGTACTGCCTGATATGTCATCTTCACTGCTGGACTACTAGTACTGTCTGCTGTCATCTTCACTGCTGGACTACTAGTTCTATCTGATGTCATCTTCACTACCGGTAATGGAGGAGGTGAAAAGCCAGAGGACTCTGGGGTAGGAGAGGCAGTTGGGATACCCTGGCTAACGATTCCTGAGGAGATAACCAGTTTATGTTTACTTGCCGTAACCAATCCGTAGAGTTCTAATTCATGAAGTGGTTCAGAGGGCTGACTGCCGACATTACTGTTCTAATTCATCCAGAAGTTCGCAGATAACCATCTTGATTACTGTCATTAGTTTGATGAATATTTACATCTTGATTGCTGTCATTATTTTTATGAATATTTACATCTTGATTGCTGTCATTAGTTTGATGAATATTTACATCTTGATTGCTGTCATTAGTTTTATGAATATTTACATCTTGATTGCTGTCATTAGTTTGATGAATATTTACATCTTGATTGCTGTCATTAGTTTGATGAATATTTACATCTTGATTGCTGTCATTAGTTTTATGAATATTTACATCTTGATTGCTGTCATTAGTTTGATGAATATTTACATCTTGATTGCTGTCATTATTTTTATGAATATTTACATCTTGATTGCTGTCATTAGTTTGATGAATATTTACATCTTGATTGCTGTCATTAGTTTGATGAATATTTACATCTTGATTGCTGTCATTGTTTTTATGGATATTTACATCTTGATTGCTGTCATTAGTTTGATGAATATTTACATCTTGATTGCTGTCATTATTTTTATGAATATTTACATCTTGATTGCTGTCATTAGTTTGATGAATATTTACATCTTGATTGCTGTCATTAGTTTGATGAATATTTACATATTGATTGCTGTCATTAGTTTTATGGATATTTACATCTTGATTGCTGTCATTAGTTTTATGAATATTTACATATTGATTGCTAGGTCACTGTACAGGAAAGTACGTTGTATAAGAGTTAGATTTATAGCAATAATAGGTCACTGTATGGAAAGATGCTTTGTTTAAGAATTAGATTTATAGCAGTAATAGGTCACTGTACAGGAAATTGTGTTATTTAAGAGTTAGATTTACAGTCGAGCTAAGGTTTATCACAGCATCTACTTGGTTTCTCCCTAATGATTGTTTTAAATCTGCATTAGAGAGCTCAAGGATAAATATTACACTTATCAAATAACTTAAGAATACACCCACTCACCAATAAAGACGCTGTTGTGAAAAAACAGGTTCTCGGACCACACACCTACACGCACACACACACACTTAACACTTGGACGCAGATGTAAGAGTTTTACTCCCTCCCTTGACCACTCCTCCACTTAAACCAGATTCCAAGACATTGTCTTAAATACCCAGAACATCAGCAGGAAATGAGAAAATGAGAGAAGAATGAAAGAAACCTTGGGATTTATGGTCTTTATGGGAGACAACTTAGGGTTGGAATAGAGTTAGTGTTTAGCTAAATAACTGGTTTGTATAGTAAAGTAAGATGACGTAGTAAAGTAAGATGACGTAGTGAAGTAAGATGACGTAGTAAAGTAAGATGACGTAGTGAAGTAAGATGACGTAGTAAAGTAAGATGACGGTGTGTAAGTTAGAAAGGAGTCAGTTGTACGAGAAATAAAAGAAATGTGTAGAGTAACTGGAGCACTGTCATTGGCTTGAGGTTAGAGACATGAAACTTTAGTGTTGTTTATAAAAAAAAAAATGAAGGACTTTGATTTGTATGCATTTGACGTGTTGTGTATTGTGTTGTGTGCTGTGCATTTGACGTATTGTATGCTGTGTCGTGTGCTGAACCTTAATTATAACTATTTTGACTTTGCTGTGTTATATACTGTTTATTCACCTGACTCCGTCGATGTTTAGATGGCGTACATAATAAAATAAAGGGAAACCAGCGAGTATTGGTATTTAGACGGCGTACATAATAAAATAAAGGGAAACCAGCGAGTATCTTGTTGGAGTACATTCATCTTCATCAATCTATCCTCTTTCTTATTTTAAAGGGCCCTTGTTTGTTTCTGACACATTATTCTATTGCTTATTGTTGTCTATGTGTCTTGGACACATGTTTACTATTTCTTAACTTTAAAAATAAAATTAATGTTTCCATGTCCTATTACTGAGTGAACGCTTTAAAATGCGATGTTACATACAATTGAATTCCTTAGTGCATTGTGTTGTTTATTGTTTAATATCGCTTTACAAACTGCAAAGGATATAGATGTGTGTGACGTAAAGGATGCGGACTAACGTCACTCATAAAGGAGAGTACTTAAATATACGGTTAATCACTGAAACATGTGATTTCTTAATTTGATCAAAGTCTCATAATGGGCAGGCTGTGGCGGGGTGGGGGGGGGGGTTTGATATAATACCTGCACTGAGATAATTACTCTGAACTGCATTTTGCCAGCAATTTTAAAATGCATTACTGTTCAAATGTGATTATTGTTCAAATATCATCAGTATTTAATTGTCATTAGTGTTCAAATGTCATTTGTGTTTAAGTTCATCAGTATTTAACTGACATCATTGTTCAAATATCATTTGTGTTTAAATGTCATCAATATATAATTGACATTATTGTTCAAATGTCATTTGTGTTGAAATGTCATCAGTATTTAATTGTCATTAGTGTTTAAATGTCATCAGTTTTTAATGGCCATTGGTGTTTAATTGCCATTAGCGTTTAAATATCAGTGTTTAATTGTCATTAGTTGTTCAAATGTCATTTGTTTTAATGTTATTAGTTTACCAATGTCACTTGTTTTAATGTTATTAGTTTACCAATGTCATTTGTTTTAATGTTATTAGTTTACCAATGTCATTTGTATATAAATGTCATTTGTGTTTAAATATCATCATTGTTCAAATGTCATTGTGTTTAAATGTGATTAGTGTTCAAATGTCATTTGTGTTAAATGTCATTAGTTTTCAAATGTTATCATTGTTCAAATGTCATAAATTTTCAAATATCATTATTTTTCAAATATCATTAGTGAATTTAAGTGTCATTAGTGTTCAAATGTCATCAGTGTTTAATTGTCATTAGTGTACAAATGTCATCATTACTCAAATGTCAAAGTTTTCAAATGTCATTAATGCATTTAAGAGCGAACTGGATATCTTTAACACTGATAACATTAGGCGATATTTTTTCCTGCTACAAAATAAACCACTTCAGAGAAAATTACGAACAAACTATAACCGTCCATTTGATATTTTATTTTAAATTGTTGAATGTCTTATGATGCAAGATGAGATAGTGTTTGTTCCGGTTGGTGACTTCACACAACGAGTGAATTTGACTTCACACAACGAATGAATTTGACTTCACACAACGAGTAAATTTGACTTCACACAGCCCAGTTGTCTTTCTTTTAGATTCTTTTGAATTCGAAATTATGCATCTGTATTAATACAGAGCAAAATGAATTATTTTACTGTTTTATTAGATGTCATCACACGATTTGGTTCAGTTATAAGATTTTCATTACGTTCCCAATGACATTACCGTATTTAATGTAAAGATACAGTTTGTAATGGCGTTTCGATCCGTGATACGCAAAGTAACAAATACGTAAACGAATATATTTCCTTATCTAGAAATGACGCATGTGTCTATGCATAGAATTCTCTATATTTGAATGTGTCTATGCATAGAATTCTCTACATTTGAATGTGTCTATGCACAGAATTCTCTATATTTGAATGTGTCTATGCACAGAATTCTCTATATTTGAATGTGTCTATGCACAGAATTCTCTATATTTGAATGTGTCTATGTATAGAATTCTCTATATTTGAATGTGTCTATGCACAGAATTCTCTATATTTGAATGTGTCTATGTATAGAATTCTCTATATTTGAATGTGTCTATGCATAGAATTCTCTATATTTGAATGTGTCTATGCATAGAATTCTCTACATTTGAATGTGTCTATGCACAGAATTCTCTATATTTGAATGTGTCTATGCACAGAATTCTCTATATTTGAATGTGTCTATGCACAGAATTCTCTATATTTGAATGTGTCTATGTATAGAATTCTCTATATTTGAATGTGTCTATGCACAGAATTCTCTATATTTGAATGTGTCTATGTATAGAATTCTCTATATTTGAATGTGTCTATGCATAGAATTCTCTATATTTGAATGTGTCTATGCATAGAATTCTCTATATTTGAATGTGTCTATGCATAGAATTCTCTATATTTGAATGTGTCTATGCACAGAATTCTCTATATTTGAATGTGTCTATGCATAGAATTCTCTATATTTGAATTTGTCTATGCACAGAATTCTCTATATTTGAATGTGTCTATGCACAGAATTCTCTATATTTGAATGTGTCTATGCACAGAATTCTCTATATTTGAATGTGTCTATGTATAGAATTCTCTATATTTGAATTTGTCTATGCACAGAATTCTCTATATTTGAATGTGTCTATGCATAGAATTCTCTATATTTGAATGTGTCTATGCATAGAATTCTCTATATTTGAATGTGTCTATGCATAGAATTCTCTATATTTGAATGTGTCTATGCATAGAATTCTCTATATTTGAATGTGTCTATGTATAGAATTCTCTATATTTGAATGTGTGCGCGCTTAATGCGTGGTTCCGTGTGCATGTGTATATGTGTGTACGTGCACATGGGGTTAATGTGAGTTCGTGTCTATTTACTCGCATGTGTGTGCGTGCCTATACGTGTGTATGTGCGTGTGTCTGTATGCATGTCAGTCAGTCTGTGTGCGCGCGCGCTGAATTCAATTTATTGGATCTTTTCTTCAATGTTGTTTCCGCAACAGAAATTCATGGATGTTGTGACGTCATCAGTGAAGCAAATGATCCTGAAATATCCACTAATACTTCGTTCTGAGAAATACTTTTTAAATTTAAAAGAATTAAAATTTTTCCAGGTACATGTCGCCATGACATGCTGTGTGTCTGATATGACTACAGTTATAAAATGTGGTGTGTCTGATATGACTACAGGTATAAAATGTGGTGTGTCTGATATGACTACAGTAATAAAATGTGGTGTGTCTGATATGACTACAGTAATAAAATGTGGTGTGTCTGATATGACTACAGTTATAAAATGTGGTGTGTCTGATATGGCTACAGTTATAAAATGTGGTGTGTCTGATATGGCTACAGTTATGAAATGTTATGTGTCTATTACGGCTACGACTTCTATGTGTCTGATATGACTACAGTTATACAATGCTGTGTCTGATGCGGCTAGAGTTATATAACGCTGTGTTTGATACGACTAGAGTTATATAACGCTGTCTAATGCGGCTAGAGTTATATAACGCTGTGTCTGATCCGCTAGTTTTGCTGCGTGCACAAATAACATCTAATGGACCAGGGCCGTAGGGCCTATATATACAAATAACATCTAATGGACCATGGCCCTAAGGCCTATATATACAAATAACATCTAATGGACCATGGCCCTAACTGCCCCTAAGGCCTATATATACAAATAACATCTAATGGACCATGGCCCTAACTGCCCCTAAGGCCTATATATACAAATAACATCTAATGGACCAGGGCCGTAGGGCCTATATATTCACAGCAAGCACTGGCCTTGGGTCTACAATAAATAAAGGACCCATGAAATAATGTTGTTGTTTTTTAAAAAATGACATGATTTGACGGGAATTAAGAAAACAATCTGCTAAGTATAAAGGAAATGTTCCTAATGAAAGCATCCGTGAAATTAATTTGTCCTCAGAAAGAGACAAAGAATGTTTTTATTGTTTTTGTTTTTCTTAAATTTTATTTCGTGGTTGGTTTTGATTTTGTTATCTAATTTGGCAAAGTAGTGCCTAAGACCTACTAGTATCTTAACACGGCACTGAATGGGCCCCTCCATCAGCAGTGTGTGCCAGAAGGTAGAATAACTTGCACGTCACTTCCGTTGAAAAACGGAGGTAAATAATATTATTTTAAGCTGTGAACCATCGTCTCATCTGTAGCAACAAGCTGCACAATCCACCTATTTAAGCTTATATAATTATAATTATGGATAAATAGGGAAAACCCGATTAGTGAGAGAGTTTTGAGGAAAGCCCGATTAGTGAGAGAGTTTTGAGGAAAGCCCGATTAGGGAGAACATAAATATATACTAATCGATCGGGAAGTAATATACTTGTTAAAAGTCACCCAACCATAAAGAACTTGCACAACGACAAAGTGTAATCGACATGTTGGTGTGACCTTAAAATATTCGCTCCATACAGATCATGACATAGGTACTGACATTTCGCTGCCAACAGGTAAGTGAAAGCTAATCTACTCAGCTTAGTCTGTGCTTAACCTTCTATCTCCCTGTCCACTCAGCTTGGTCTATGATTACCCTTCTGTCTCCCTGTCCACTCAGCTTGGTCTATGATTACCCTTCTGTCTCCCTGTCCACTCAGCTTGGTCTATGATTACCTTTCTGTCTCCCTGTCCACTCAGCTTTGTGCTTCCCTTCTGTCTCCCTGTCCACTCAGCTTGGTCTGTGCTTACCCTTCTGTCTCCCTGTCCAATCAGCTTAGTCTGTGCTTCCCTTCTGTCTCCCTGTCCACACATCTTGGTCTATGCTTACCCTTCTGTCTCCCTGCCCACTCAGCTTGGTCTGTGCTTACCCTTCTGTCTCCCTGTCCTCTCAACTTAGTCTGTTTATAATTCTATCTATACAGATTTATTTGTGTTTTTTTTCTTCCGTGTCTGTCTTCTCAGTTCATCTACTTTTATCCCTCTGTTTACTCAGATTTATTTGATTTTAAACCGGGTATATATGTGTTTATACTAATGTCTCTCTAACTATTCAGGTATATATGTGCTTATACTAATGTCTCTCTATTCAGGTATATATGTGCTTATACTAATGTCTCTCTAACTATTCAGGTATATATGTGCTTATACTAATGTCTCTCTAACTATTCAGCTTTATATGTGCTTATACTAATGTCTCTCTAACTATTCAGCTTTATATGTGTTTACACTTTATGTCTCTGTGTATATTTAGCTTTACATGTGTCTATAATTGTGTCTCTACGTCTCCTCAGTATTATCTGGTTATACTTATGTCTCTGTCTACTCAGTATTATCTGGTTATACTTATGTCTCTGTCTCCTCAGTATTATCTGGTTATACTTATGTCTCTGTCTACTCAGCTTTTATCTCTGTTTAAATGTTACGTTTACATAACGTTTACATTATTTTGGATGACAGCTATACGACTTTGTAAACATTATTTTGGATGACAGCTATACGACTTTGTAAACATTATTTTGGATGACATATGTACGAGTATTTAACATTATTTTGGATGATAACTATACGGCTATTTAACATTAAGCTTGCACGCGATAAGAATGTTTATATCGTTAAGTGACATTTTTATTTGTTTCTGTAATGGACAATCTTTGCACGCGATAAGAACGTTTCTAGACATTTTTATTTGTTTCTGTAATGGACAATCTTTGCACGCGATAAGAACGTTTCTAGACATTTTTATTTGTTTCTGTAATGGACAATCTTTGCACGCGATAAGAACGTTTCTAGACGTTTTTATTTGTTTCTGTAATGGACAATGTTTGCACGCGATAAAAACGTTTCTATCATTAGTGACATTTTGCAGAATCTTTGCACCGTTGCTTTGATTACGAAATTCCACGCACGGACTTAAAAACGCATCAAATATTTTTTTTCTTTAAGCTCCAATTGCATCAGTCATGCTAACATCATGGCCGTAAAATCATTTCACGCCAGAGGTCTTTGCTTAGCACGTGACTAGAGCTGGAAAATGAGCAAGGGAGGTAATTACTACCTCTTTGAAATAGCGTTTGGCCTGAACGTGGTTGGCTGGGTGGCGCTTTTGGTTGGCTGTTGCACGCAATACTGGCCCGGAATTGAGGACAATTTTCTGGAACCACCAGTAATCAACTTGTGTGACGTCACTCACGTTCACCACCATTCTGTGTCAGAGTTTGTCGTCTGCGATGTGAACGCTGTCTGCAAGGTGTGCAACTTCACGGATTTTGCTGAAGGTTGGTGAATATGTTTTGAAAAGTTTGCGAATTTCAGAAATTATGATCATGGTGTTTTTAATTGTTGTTTGCGTCTTTCAGAAATTATGATATTGATGTTGTTAATAGTTGTTCGCGAACTTAAGAAATTATGATCTTTATGTTTTTAATTGTTGTTTGCGAATTGAAGAAATTATGATCAAGATGTTTTGAACAGATGTTTGCGAATTTCAGAAATTATCGACATGATGTTTTCTCATTCTAGACATTTTTTTTTACAAGTTTGTTTCATGATTCATCTATACTTAATATAAGCATTTCTATTTAACTCGAATGTCAGTTTCAAGCTGTTATTGATATTACTCCTACCCACTGATCGCTACTCTATGTCTACATGTTGTCATTAATGTCTACGTATATGTTTTGTATTTCGTCACTACAATCTACATGTATGTGTCTGTATTTCGTCATTACAATCTACATATATGTGTCTGTATTTCGTCACTACAATCTACATATATGTGTCTGTATTTCGTCATTACAATCTACATGTATGTGTCTGTATTTCGTCACTACAATCTACATGTGTGTGTCTGTATTTCGTCACTACAATCTACATATATGTGTCTGTATTTCGTCATTACAATCTACATGTATGTGTCTGTATTTCGTCACTACAATCTACATGTGTGTGTCTGTATTTCGTCACTACAATCTACATGTATGTGTCTGTATTTTTCCATTACTATCTACATGTATGTGTCTATATTTTATCACTACTGTCCACTTTTATATGGCTATTTATTGGTATTACTCATGTATATGCCTTGTCAATTTTGTGTATTTATATGTGCATGTAATGTTGTCTCTTCTATCTATTTATGTAATGTTGTCACTTCTATCTATTTCTGTAATGTTGTCACTACTATCTATTTATGTAATGTTGTCATTACAATATATATGCCTGTGTGGTGTTACTGCTGACTATTTATTTGTGCTTGTATGGCGTCACTACTGTTTTTTTTTTTTATAACTGCCTATGTCTGTCATTACTGTCTGCTATATGTGCTTGTATTTATCCATTTCTTTCTTCAGACAGTTATCCGTTTTCTTACGGGTCATTTCTCTCTACATGTTTATGTAAAGTTATTTCTCTCGACATGGTATTCCTGAATAGGCTTATCTATCCATCTCTACAGACATTTCTTCACTTTAGCCCTGGCGTTAACTAGGCTTATCTATCCATCTCTACAGACATTTCTTCACTTTAGCCCTGGCGTTAACTATGCTTTTCTCTCGACAGTTTTAGCCATTCATTTCTAAATGTAGAATTAAGAGTACAATTATCGCGACAGATTTATCTCTCCATCTCCCTCTACAGATATTTATCCACTTTTGCCGAAGAGTTACCTAGACATTTCTCTCGACAGTTATTCATTTTTGATTGTAGGCTTAGATTACAATTATCTATACAGTCTTAACTACTCATTTCTTCTATAAGTTGCTATCCATTTCGCTATTCATTTCTGATTGTAGGCTTAGAGTACAATTATCTATACAGTCTTAACTACTCATTTCTTCTATAAGTTGCTATCCATTTCGCTATTCATTTCTGATTGTAGGCTTAGAGTACAATTATCTATACAGTCTTAACTACTCATTTCTTCTATAAGTTGCTATCCATTTCGCTATTCATTTCTGATTGTAGGCTTAGAGTACAATTATCTATACAGTCTTAACTACTCATCTCTTCTATAAGTTGCTATCCATTTTGCTATTCATTTCTCGAAATTTACTCTGTATAATTTATATCTGTTATATTTTATTTGTTTGACAATCTAAGTTTAATATATTTTGTTAATTTGTCAGACATTACCTTTCGAGAGTTTATATCTAATATAATTTACAGTTGTGTACTTGCCTTAATAAACATAATTTACATTTCACTTTTATCCTATATGACAATCTGAGATATAAATATGCAAATTACCTCAATTATCGCTGTACCACCGTGACACTAATTATAATGTATACTCCACAATTGTCTGTTAGAAATCTGTGTGATAAACGTGACACTAATTATAATGTATATTCCACAATTGTCTGTTAGAAATCTGTGTGATAAACGTGACACTAATTATAATGTATACTCCACAATTGTCTGTTAGAAATCTGTGTGATAAACGTGACACTAATTATAATGTATATTCCACAATTGTCTGTTAGAAATCTGTGTGATAAACGTGATTGAGTAATTTAATACGTATAATTTACGCCTAGTAGTATTTTTCCAATATCATCACCTGATTATATAATTAACACCTGTTTGTCTTAGACTTATGTGATAGTCTGCATTTCGCCAACATACGTCACACAGAAATCACCATCTGCTCCTCTGACGCGCTCTGCAAGGTGTGTGTCTTCAACTATACCTATGACGGTAGGTATGTGTCTTCAACTATACCTACGACGGTAGGTGTGTGTCTTCAACTATACCTATGACGGTAGGTGTGTGTCTTCAACTATACCCATGACGGTAGGTGTGTGTCTTCAACTATACCTATGACGGTAGGTGTGTCTTCAACTATACCTATGACGGTAGGTGTGTGTCTTCAACTATACCCATGACGGTATGTGTGTCTTCAACTATACCTATGACGGTAGGTGTGTCTTCAACTATACCCATGACGGTAGGTGTGTGTCTTCAACTATACCTATGACGGTAGGTGTGTGTCTTCAACTATGCCTATGACGGTAGGTGTGTGTCTTCAACTATACCCATGACGGTAGGTGTGTGTCTTCAACTATACCCATGACGGTAAGTGTGTGTCTTCAACTATACCTATGACGGTAGGTGTGTGTCTTCAACTATACCTACGACGGTAGGTGTGCGACTTCAACTATACCTATGACAGTATGTGTGTCTTCAACTATACCTACGACAGTAGGTGTGTCTTCAACTATACATATAACGGTAGATGTGTCTCTTCATCTATACATATGACAATATGTGTGTCCTCAACAAGACAGTAGGTGTAAGATACAGAGAGTAACATGGCGACTGTAGGATATGTGTGATAGCGTTTCTGTATGTGAAAAAGTATGCGTGTGTGTGTGTGTGTGTGTGTGTGCGCGTGCATGCGTGTGTGTGTGTGTGTATATATGTCTGTGTCTGTGTGTGTAGATTTATGGGTGAGTGAGAGGCAGTGTGGAAAGGAATATTAAGAGCATATTACTGCGCACGGGATGTATGTATAATACTCCACCCCTGCTGTCCAGTTTAGGCTGTTTGCTACTAACCGCCATTTTATCGTCTCAAAATGTCCGCTCTTCTGTAAAATTGTGACCATTTATGTTGGAAGAGGATGTGAGCAAATTATATAAAACCACAAAGATATGGCTTTTTATTCAAATGGAAAAAATATAGCTCATCCAGACGAATTGATAAGCTAATAAAAAAATAGGTCAATATGCTTCAGTATACTAAGATACTACCAATGCAATGCTAAAGTAAGACCAATGGGCCATTAATAAATGCTTCAGTATACTAAGATACTCTCAAGAGAATGCTAAAGTAAGACAAATTGGTCATTAATGTAATGCTTCAGTATACTATGATACTATCAATGGACTGACTAATGGGTCATTAAGATCAAGTTTCTGGGTCATATAAATAATGTCACAACCTATAGGCACGAGACGTGAACAACGTTTATAGCCTCAGTCATGAACTTGAGGAAAGAAAAGTTCATTAACTTGACAATATGAGATTTCTTAATTCAGTTCTATAAGAAAACGAACTTCTCTGAAATAGATAAGGATCTTTCCTCATTATTGCACTTATTGTGTCTTAAAACAACGTCAGCAGTGAATTACTTTGAAATCAATAAATCAATAAAATATGAGAACTGAAGTAATACAATGTAATCTTTATATCATTGAGAAGTGATTAAGCCTATTAATTTTAAATCATTAGACCATTACATTGAAATTACTGGCTCTAAACGGATGGATATTATATTCATTTTATAACAATATATTTCTTATTAGGGTAACATCATTGGCTTAGTAAGAAAAATAACTGGTCCTATATTTCAATCAGTAATTGTTATTGCCTCGTTTTGGGTGTACTGACTCATTACTAAAGGAATGTTGAATCTTTGCAATAAAATAACTGGTCAATTATTTCAATCTTGTTATTGGCTCGTTTTGGGTGTACTGACTCATTACTAAAGGAATGTTGAATCTTTGCAATAAAATAACTGGTCAATTATTTCAATCTTGTTATTGGCTCGTTTTGGGTGTACTGACTCATTACTAAAGGAATGTTGAATCTTTGCAATAAAATAACTGGTCAATTATTTCAATCTTGTTATTGGCTCGTTTTGGGTGT
Organism: Sinotaia quadrata; assembly: GCA_028829895.1. Lineage (NCBI taxonomy): Eukaryota > Metazoa > Mollusca > Gastropoda > Architaenioglossa > Viviparidae > Sinotaia > Sinotaia quadrata. Next base: position 96,225,155 of record CM054183.1, on the reverse strand, counting down.
ACTGACTCATTACTAAAGGAATGTTGAATCTTTGCAATAAAATAACTGGTCAATTATTTCAATCTTGTTATTGGCTCGTTTTGGGTGTACTGACTCATTACTAAAGGAATGTTGAATCTTTGCAATAAAATAACTGGTCAATTATTTCAATCTTGTTATTGGCTCGTTTTGGGTGTACTGACTCATTACTAAAGGAATGTTGAATCTTTGCAATAAAATAACTGGTCAATTATTTCAATCTTGTTATTGGCTCGTTTTGGGTGTACTGACTCATTACTAAAGGAATGTTGAATCTTTGCAATAAAATAACTGGTCAATTATTTCAATCTTGTTATTGGCTCGTTTTGGGTGTACTGACTCATTACTAAAGGAATGTTGAATCTTTGCAATAAAATAACTACCTCATTACTTACATCATGACTATTAGATCATCCTGATAAAATCATTAATTAATTAAAATGTGCTTGTAATTTGAAGTATGACACAAGCAAGAACATATTTACATAAATGACGGTTTGCTGAAACAAGAAGATAAAATTCCATTTATCTCTTTAAGATGTGTGCACCGATTGGAAGTTCCAGCACAGTGATAAATACCAAGATGTCATCATCTGTTCTCCCGACTCAAAGTGCAAATTATGCAACTTCACAAGTGTCAAGGACGGTATGGAGTTATCTTTTCTTATTTTATTTTATGAAATGCTTTATGTCATTTCAGCTACATAAAGCTAAGCCACTGTTTGTTAATTTTTTGTAAAAGGCTTGGTCTCTCTCTGCCTTATTTATTCAGCCAGCCAGCCAGCCAACCAACCGTCACTCTATCTATCTATCTATCTATCTAAGTGAAGCATATAGATGGAAGGATGAATTTAGATAGATAGATAAATGTAAGAATTGTATACTACTACTACTACTACGACTATGACTACTACTACTACTACACTACTACTACGACTACTACTACTACTACTCCGACGACCACGACTATTACTACGACTACGACTACTACTACTACTACTACTACTTTACACGCTAGTGTTTATTTTCCATTGAGCTCTAATTACCTACCATCAAGATTCCTAAAATTTAACATATAGGTCATTGCAATCACATTGTCCCTTATCTCATGACACTCAACCAGACAAAAGCTGTCTTTGCTATCACATTACCAGTTATCATCATGACACTCAACCAGACAATGGCTGTCTTTGCTATCACATTACCAATTATCTCATGACACTCAACCAGACAATGGCTGTCTTTGCTATCACATTACCAGTTATCATCATGACACTCAACCAGACAATGGCTGTCTTTGCTATCACATTACCAATTATCATCATGACGCTCAACCAGACAATGGCTGTCTTAGCAATCACATTACCAGTTATCATCATGACACTCAACCAGACAATGGCTATCTTTGCTATCACATTAACAATTATCTCATGACACTCAACCAGACAATGGCTGTCTTTGCTATCACATTACCAATTATCATAATGACACTCAACCAGACAATGGCTGTCTTTGCTATCACATTACCAATTAACATCATGACACTCAACCAGACAATGGCTGTCTTTGCTATCACATTACCAATTATCATCATGACACTCAACCAGACAATGGCTGTCTTTGCTATCACATTACCAGTTATCATCATGACACTCAACCAGACAAAGGCTGTCTTTGCTATCACATTACCAATTATCATCATGACACTCAACCAGACAATGGCTGTCATTGCTATCTCATTACCAATTATCATTATCACACTCAACCAGACAATGCCTGTCATCGCAATCACAATACCCATCATCATCATGACACTCAACCAGACAATGGCTGTTATTACTATCCGGACGTTGGCTGTTGATTATATTTTATCACATTAAATATGACTCATTCACATACATGAAAGCCTTTATCATTCAATGACGTATTAAAATAATCATGTATGACCCTGACAGTTGAGTCTTTTATTGATAAAACTGATAGAAATAAATTAAAATAACAAGTTGATAAAAAGAAAAATAATATCATAATGACTAATTAAATTGTTGTAAAATGCTAAAACACGAACATTACATTAATAATAAATAATTTTAAAATGACGGAACTGAAAAATATTACTCTTATTTGTAGGCCGTTTCCTTTCTTTATTACAATGGGCCTAATGGTTTTAAAACGAATCTATTTTCAGGAACGTACAAATTCATATATGAACACATATGATTTCACAAATGAACATTCACCCACTTCATACATCCATAAACAAACACATACACGCATAAACACATATAGAAACAGAAGCATAAACACGCATAGTAATATTTTAATGAAGGTTTTATTGTTGATTTCTTTTTTAAACTTCATTTTTTAAAAATAATAAATAAAACGTATTTTATTTAGAATATAACGGTAAGTCTTACTGACGTCATTTTGAATTTAACGAAAAGATCCAGACATTTTTGACGAGCCGGCGTTTGACGACGTCTGGACAGACTGGTCAACTTATCGTATTACGTCAAACGTATGCGTCGCACTTCTGGCCGTTTTCATGGAATTTTTCCTGATACTATGGCATGGAATAGCTCTCTGTAGCGCTTCCTGCAAGTCCCAGTGTTCCGCCGGGTGGCTGGCAGTCTTCGACTTTTACTGCGGTAGGCTTGGATAATTTATATGTTTAATTTTATCATTTCCGTGTGTTTGTAATTGTGGAACATTGCATTACTTTTTAGATTTTATTTCATTTTAAAGTTTAATTTTTCATTTCCATTTGTCTGTATCTGGAAAATTAAATTTTTATTTCATTAAAATACATTTTTATTTCAATATTATCATTTTTGTTTGCTTGTGTGACGCCAACGCCACCTAGTTCTTGGTTACGATTATTAATTGTATTTAATCATCCAAAACTAATTACAAGTGATGAGAATCTTAATTTATGTTATTAATAATTCTCCAGAAGACCACTCGTCTCTCTCACTTGGCGGATATGCGGGCGCTGTAAACGTTTTCTCTCTTCCACAACATAAAGACAAAGCTTTACTGCCACACAATATTTCTATAGATGTAAAAGTTCTTACCAAAGGAAAAGATAAATCCGTCTTTTAATCTATATTTAGAGAGTCCCCATCCACCCACTATCTCTCCAACGTATTGTATCAGTATGTGTACGAAGGTCACTAAATTTATTAAATCAACAATGAAATATACAACACATGAATATAATCAAACGGGCGTTAACATTTATATCACTACACAACAATGTTCAATCAACGCTAGACAATCATTCAATTTATCCTAGCATAGACATAAACAGTCAGTCAACATATTTATATAATCAAGTTCATGGATATCATTCATCACAGAAATAGAGTGGAGTTTTACTGAAACAATGAAAGTTAATATATATAACGTTTTCAATGATGGCCGCCGTCACTAGCACGTGTTTACAATCACGCGGTTTGTAACAAGTAACTGTCTTTCTTATTATTTTAGACAACAGACCAATGTACCCCTTCTAGACACATTACACAACTGTTCCAGAATCTTTGATGTGCTCACAAAGCACACCCCTGGAATATCATCCAGAATTTTCATGTGCGCTATCAAGCATTTCAGGATGAATGTTCCCGAATTTTCATGTGCGCTATCAAGCACACTATGAGGAATGTTCCCGAATTTCATGTGCGCTATCAAGCACACTATGAGGAATGTTCAAAATAATCTTCATGAATTCTCAAGACCAAATTCAGGCTACATATTTCCGTCATATTGGCTCTTGAATAGAATTAACAGGAATCAACTTACAACAAATGTTTATTGATAAGTTTGATGATAACGCTGGATTCTCACACCAAGGTGATCAAATGGAGAACACTGTACAGTAATCACGGTTGCCTGAAGAGAAAAATAAGAACTGCACTTCTCTGCAAAATTTCAAATTAAGGCAGCGCTAAATTTCAGGCATATTTCATCTCTAAAACTCCTTTCTCTCTTACAAACATTGTCAACTTACAAATCCTGCAACAATTTCATTAGCCCAATACACACTCAGCATAGGAAATATAGCAAATATAATGTACAATGTAATCAAATTAGTGAACATAGAAATAATGGTTCAATTACATAAACATTCTCAAATTTAAACCATAGATCAATAGGAAACAGGTACGAAATATTCTAAGTCCATTCTTCCTATATCAGTCAGTTAACTTAAGCTAACGATCGCCTTTATGACTAGACTCAAAATCATAAGTGAGTAATTCTTCAACAAAGTAACTTTTGGTTCATCCCCTTTGGATGAAAATATTATGAACTAGTGTGAGATAATTATTAGTCAGAAAAACAACTCATCTAGTTGGTACTGGCTTGGATTTGCATAAGCAAATTTCTAGCATATTCTCCATCTGACCTGTTTACTCAAACGTTGACAAAAATATCATCACATGGAGTGCCCAAGGTCAGGTCACGTTAACATTGACAACAAATGTATAATCATCAAGTTTAGAAATAGGGATAAGCAAATTTACTCCACTACATTTCGTGGTACCATTTAATATGAATATGTTACTTTATCATTAAGGTTTGTAGCGTGGCACATTGCATTAATTTTTTAATTTAATTTTTTAATTTATGTTAGCTTTGTTAAGCTACTTAGCTGTAATAATTTATAAGTTAAATTCATCATTTCTGTTTATTGCAATTTTAGTACAATGTATTAATCTTTGTTTAATGTTAAAATTTCAGTTTGTTTGTAATAGTGGTAAGTTGTATTAATTTGTTTCCTTTGATCATTTCCATTTGCTTGTAAGTGTGGTACATTGTATTAATTTGTGTTTCCTTTGATAATTTCTGTTTGCTTGTAAATGTACATAAAATGAAAAATGCAATCATTAAACATAAATTCAAAAACTGTATATCTTAATAAATATCAATGCAATCATTAAACATAAATTCAAAACTGTATATCTTAATAAATATCAAATGCAAACATTAAACATAAATATTAATGCTGCACATTGCAGTGTTCTGCAAACGAAAATATTAAACCTAAAAGCCATATGATAAAATGGAAAACAAAAATAAATGTAGTATACATCAGGTACATGCAAATAGAAATGATAAAATTAAACCACAAATTAAACAGGTATTTTATACTATTTATACTATTATGAGAGGGCCTCTTTAATTACAATAAAATTATCTCCCCTACACCTGTGATAATTCCCACCAGTCAGCTTGTGGGTGAGTGCAGGGAGTACTCTTCATCCATGGTTATTCCTAGTATTTTAATGAACACTACAGAATAACTCTGACCTGGCACACGTCCAAAACAAAGCAGTGAACACCCATTAAATAAAAGGCATGTACCGAACTTCTCATTAATTATTAACCCCCCACACTACTCTTAACTTTTAACCCAGTTACAATAGAACACATGTGGAGGTTTGACAAATAAGAAATAAAATTTATTAACAAAACAATTGACTACACTCTACATAGCATTTCAACATTGATCAAATACAAATAATGACATATGAAGACACAAAAATGTACAACAACATATACTTAAAGCTAGTTCATTACAGTGTCAGGCCTGAAAAGGCTCTCTTATTAACCATTTATGACAGTGTTCTTGGAATCAACAACAGTGTCTGTTAGCAAAGTTAGTTCAAACAATTTTAAGCATAACTTACTGTAATGCATCTTAAGCATAACTCATTGTAAGGCATTTTAAGCATAACTCATTGTAAGGCATTTTAAGCATAACTCATTGTAAGGCATTTTAAGCATAACTCATTGTAAGGCATTTTAAGCATAACTCATTGTAAGGCATCTTAAGCATAACTCCTGGGGATGGAAATGGACATAGGGGGTACAAGACATGTCTTACTGCATGTGAGGTCTCCTGGTCAGTGATTGCAAAAAGATATTTTTAACATGGGGTTCCCTCTGTATTCACTCAGTGCCCATTGGTCAACTACAGCTGGCCAGTACATGACCATTGGTTAACTATAGTTGGCCAGCATGCAACCATTGGCTGACCCTAACTGGCTAACGTCTTAGGAACTTGTATCATGCATTAAGCCATTTATTCATAACAAGATTTGAGGCAGCTCATGCATTAACTAGAATTTATGCTAACTTGATAGCATAAATTCTAGTGAATGCATGAGCTGCCTCAAATCTTGTTATGAATAAATGGCTTAATGCATGATACAAGTCATGACCAATGTCATTTAGTTATGATAGTACTCTGGGCAATGTCTAATAATCTGTTTTAGGAGGGTCCTGTTATTTTATACATTGCACATACATTCAATGTGCAGTGTACAAAGTTCACTTAAACATACTATATGAACGTTGGTAATACACTCAATGTGCAGTGTACAATGTTCACTTAAACATACCATATGAACGTTGGTAATACACTCAATGTGCAGTGTACAATGTTCACTTAAACATACCATGTGAACGTTGTTAATACAAGCAAGTGGTCCACAATTATCACAAACTTGTATTTCATACATAATTTACAGGTATGGACAGTAAATATAAAGAACACGTTACAAATAAAGGAAGGGGTGGAAATATTTGTCGCACATAGTTTAGATGTTTAGATTTAATATTTAATTTTCCTGTTCACCACTTTAGAGTTTAGATGTTTAGATTTAATATTTAATTTTCCTGTTCACCACTTTATAGTTTTGTCTGTTTGTGTCTAAGATCATTAAAAATATCTTCATATCAACCCACAGTAATCTTAATTCATTTCTAAATTCATCAATTTAATATTTTTCCTTATGGCCTGCCAAATCATTATTTTCCTTATGGTTTACCAACTCATTATGTTTCCTTATGGCTTACCAACTCATTATTTTTCCTTATGGCTTACCAACTCATTATGTTTCCTTATTGCTTACCAACTCATTATGTTTCCTTATGGTTTACCAACTCATTATGTTTCCTTATGGCTTACCAACTCATTATGTTTCCTTATGGTTTACCAACTCATTATGTTTCCTTATTGCTTACCAACTCATTATTTTTCCTTATGGCTTACCAACTCATTATGTTTCCTTATTGCTTACCAACTCATTATGTTTCCTTATGGATTACCAACTCAATATTTTTCATTATGGCTTACCAACTCAATATTTTCCTTATGGCTTACCAATTCATTATTTTTCATTATGGCTTACCAACTCAATATTTTCCTTATGGCTTACCAATTCATTATTTTTCATTATGGCTTACCAACTCGTTATTTCTCCTACTTCATTAATTGAATTTCTGATTTTTCGTTTTATTAATGTATTGCAGCTAACCAGTTTGAATTGCTGATTCATTTTATTAAAGCACTATTTACCAGGTAGCCATTTTGAATTGCTGATAATATTCATTTCATCTATTAATATATTAGTTTACCCAGATCACCACTTTTAATTACTCGTTTGATGCGTTTCACATTGAAATATTATTTCACACAGATTATCACATTAATTTCATACTGTCATATTATTTCACACAATTCCATTAAATTGCTGATTTCACTCATTTCACACAAATAATCCCATCAATTAATTAGTTATTTCATTCATTTTACATTCACATAATTAAACACAATCCATCACATCAATTACTGAATTCATTCATTTGATATCGACATTTTTTTTGTAACTAATCACATTGAAATGATGAATTCATTCATTTCACACTGGCGTCATTTCATCTGATTAATTATACACTGAGGGACGGATTCAAACAAGGCATATTAATTGTAAACATTTATTTTGTAATTATTATAACAATGTAAGTATTCAATGCATTCATTTGCCATGGGACATAACTGTGCCATACTTGGGCACTGGCTAATTGGATGCATGGACAAGCGTCCTGCGAAATTCTAGATTCATTTATTTGATTTGTCTGGGAAGACTGATGGTTGTTCCCAAATGTAACGCCCGTTTGCTAATTTGCCTCTCGATTATGCACTCTAACCCTCCTGTTCATGAATTCCGTCGTAACCACAACACTAAAATTAAATAAGTTGTAACCGCAGCACAAAAAATAAACAAGTTGTAACATAACACTAGAAATAAATATGTTTTAACACAACACTAAAAATAAACAAGTTGTAACCACAACACTAAAAATAAACAAGTTGTAACCACAACACTAAAAAATAAACAAGTTGTAACCACAACACTAAAAAATAAACAAGCTGTAACCACAACACTAAAAATAACCAAGTTGTAACCACAAAACTAAAAATAACCAAGTTGTAACCACAACACTCTTTCTATTTTTAGATAATTACATGAAGACGGACATTGAAGATAATAAGTTTTAACAAAAGTATAATTATTCAAGATGGTATCCAGATTGTTTGTAATAAGGTAGTGATAAGGATGATAATGACAATATTGACGATGCTATGATAATGAAGAAAATGATGATGATGATAACAATGATTGTGGTAGTAATGACACTGTTAATTCTGACGCTAACGATCAGGACGATGAAGAACTGTTGACAGAGATGCCAATGACCTTTTACCTGTGCAGGAGTGTTGATTGTTATCTACGCCGCCTTCTATTACCCGTGGGGGAGCTCTCGCTTCATCCTCATGACTTCTGCCCTGAGTACATTTGTCGCCACTGGTCTCACGGCCTACAGCTTCAAATACCCTCCTAAACCCGACTACAACGAGGTTCATCGCTCTAATGACGTCATTGAGGACATCGTAGGAGCGCGCAATGAGCAGGAAGTTGATGAGGATGAGGGAGAGGACAGGAGGGATGAGAGAGCGGAGGCAGAGGAGGTGAATCAGAGTGACGTCAGAGAGGTGTTATTGTTGTCCCCTGAGCAGATGACCCACTTTTATGCGCGCTTGCCTCAAATAATCCATGCTCTTCAAATGCAATATCATTCAGAGGCACAATGAGGGCATTGTACAACAACCAGATGACATTTTTCACATCTTAATGACACATTGTACAACATCCTGATGACATTTACAACATCTTAATGATACATATTATAAAATCCTAATGAAATTTTACAACATCTTAATGGCTCATCATAGTGAAACGTTTTCAATTTTCTAATGTGATATCTACTGAAGTGACACTTTCTAATTTTGTTTTTGTGTTAATCTATTGTGATATCTATTAAAGTGACACTTTCTAATATTTTTTTGTTAATCTATTGTGATATCTATTAAAGTGACACTTTCTAATTTTGTTTTTGTGTTAATTTATTGATATCTATTAAAATGACACATACTAATTTTGTTTTGTGTTTAATCTATTGTGATATCTATTAAAGTGACACATTCTAATTTTGTTTTTGTGTTAATTTATTGATGTCTATTAAAGTAACACATACTAATTTTGTTTTTGTGTTAATCTATATTGATATCTATTAAAGTGACACTTTCTAATTTTGTTTTTGTGTTAATCTATTGTCTTCTAAATCAAAACTGCTCACCAGACATTAAAGCTCGTTATCAGAATATTTACACTCAGTGAAAGAGAGTCCAGACTATTTTTTTCTTTTCTGAAATATTTTAAAACCACTTTATTTTGAAGTCAACAGACTTGTATTAAGGAGGATTTCTTGAAGTGGGTATTTTGAAGTCAACAAACTTGTATTACAGGGGACTTCTTAAAGCGGGTATTTTGAAGTCAACAGACTTTTATTACAGAGGACGTCTTAAAGTGGGCATTTTGAAGTCAACATACTTGTATTACAGAGGAATTCTTAAAGTGGATATTTTGAAGTCAACAAACTTGTATTACAGAAGACTTCTTAAAGTGGATCTTTTGAAATCAATAAACTTGTATTAAAGAGGACTTCTTAAAGTGGGTATTTTGAAGTCAACAGACTTGTATTACAGAGGACTTCTTAAAGCGGGTATTTTGAAGTCAACAGACATGTATTACAGGGGATTTCTTAAAGCGGATGTTCTTGTATGTCGATTGACACGTTTGTTTACTTTTACCGGTAATTATACCACTTTAAGCAAAAGAGTCGTTAATATAATTTCTAAACGAATTCAAATATAAAACATATGTCTGTGATTTATTATATTTATTTTCAAATTTATTTCAATCCAAATATTTTTATAAAGCATTTTCTACGCTAAGGTGTATGTAAACATGACAGAAACATCATTCAGAAATTATTCAGAACCATTTCGCCTTTTAATTAATAAAATAGTCTATTTTCTCATGCCTTTCGTATTTAATTAAATACGTATTGTTTGCTTGTGAGTGTATATGTGCGTGTGTGTGTGTGATTGAAATATGCAAAGCTTTAACCTTCATTTTATTTCGGTTAGATTTTCCACTGGCGCTGAGTACGATCTACTCAATCTAAATGCGAATTCAAGCAATACTGTGACAATAAATTTGGTGATGAGTTCTTCAGACAATCCAACTGTGCGAGACCATACCGATGGTAATGTACGAGATCGCACCAACAGTAATCTACGAGACCGCACCACCAATAATGATCAAAGCAACACCATCATAATGTACGAGATCATATCACCAGTACTCTAGTAGACCACACCACCAGTAACGTACGAAAATACACTACTAGTATTGTACATGAATACTGTTTTGTACATGAGACTACACCACAAGTACTGTATGAGACTACACTACTAAAATGTACGAGACTACACCACAAGTACTGTATGAGACTACACCACTAAAATGTACGAGACTACACCACAAGTACTGTATGAGACTACACCACTAAAATGGACGAGACTACACCACAAGTACTGTATGAGACTACACCACTAAAATGTACGAGACTACACCACAAGTACTGTATGAGACTACACCACTAAAATGTACGAGACTACACCACAAGTACTGTATGAGACTACACTACTAAAATGTACGAGACTACACCACAAGTACTGTATGAGACTACACTACTAAAATGTACGAGACTACACCACAAGTACTGTATGAGACTACACCATCTGTACTGTGAAAGATCACACTAGTAGTATTGTACGAGGTCACACTAACAGTACAAGATTTCATCCAATAGTATCAATGCAAACTGGAAATCAGCTCTTCTGTCATTGGAAAACAAAGTAGAAAACATTTCCTACATTCAAATTGCTAACATAGCAGGTATCAAACCTAATTATAAAACCTATTATAATAAACCATAATGGAAACTATGTAAAATTATAAACCAAAGTTAAAACTGATAAAGATAATGCTAACAGAAGGTAAAATTGGAAAAATAAATAAACGAGGCTACACACCCATGATCAACAGACATGAAGATGAAAGTAAACTATGTCACGAGCTAATATTGCGCAAGATGTTTGAATGACGTCATGAAAGAAAAAAAAGACTAAATCTACTGCCATCTTGCATTACCCTAATCCCCGCTCTACCCCCCACTCATCCACCTCAAAAGAACACTCAGGTCAACGTTGAAATACACACCTTATACTTATGTTCACATGACGATAAGCGCAAACGTTAAATTCTATTTCCCCTTTTTAGTATACTATAAACAGCATAAAGGATTTAGAAATACACTGAATGGGCACCACTCCTGCTGAATGCAATGGTTATGAAAACGGACAGACTTTTTGAACGCAGCTCAGCACTCAATTAGTTACCTTAAAAATTATGCGTGAAAGAAGTGAATTTTGGTGTTTCTCGTTTTGACCCTTTTTCTCGCAACTTTCGATTTAATGTTCATGTGATTTTCTCATTAAGTGTGTTTGTCGTTACGTGACGTGGTATCTGATTTAACTTTGGACAGATATTCTTTAAAAAAATCTTTAGCTGTTCTATAGGTGCCAACAGCCAAAGCTAAGTGGGTTTTTTGTAAAGCCCGTCGGATATGAAATCAGGGATGACGATTGAAAGCATAACATCACATTTTAACCGATCAACAAACTGTCACAATCAGGAAATTTTATTTATAATCACATAAACTGTTAGTTATCAATTCATTCGTGTCATAATAATTCATTAAACAAATATTAATTGTGAGATGGTGTGTGTGTGTGTGTGTGTGTGTGTGTGTGTGTTATTCAAAAGAATATAAAACATCAATTGACATGTATGATAATAAGGATTATGAGAACGATCATTTGTATATGATTGTTACGGAATGCAATGTTTTTACTGTAATACTGTTTTTAATTAAATATCAATGTTATTGTTTATTTAAAAAAAAGATTTTGTTGCAACAGCTTTAAAGTTATTGTGACTGAGTATAGTTGTCTGTCACTATTTTAAAATTAAATATGATATTACTTGTTTAATGTCAGTGTGTCATGCCCCTCGTGCACTGTGAGCTTTGTAAGTTAAAGAGTTAACATAACCCCTCGTGCACTGTGAGTTTGTAAGTTAAAGAGTTAACATAACCCCTCGTGCACTGTGAGCTTTGTAAGTTAAAGAGTTAACATAGCCCCTCGTGCACTGTGAGCTTTGTAAGTTAAAGAGTTAACATAACAACTCGTGAAGAGAATGTGCTACAACTTCTGATGTAGCCTACAATGGTCTAAAGTGGATGAGTATTGTGGTTGGGAAAATTTGCCTATCCCACTTTAAAACTTAATTGTTATATTGTCAAGGTGACCCGACCTTCGGCACTTCTTGTGATGATATTTTTGATTTGGAGAAAACAACTTGTGAATATGCTAAAAAAAAAATTCTGACAAGCCAAACCAGTACCAACTAGATGAATAGTTTTTCTGGCTAATAGTTTCACACTTGTTCATGTCAAAATCATTCAAATGAGATGGACCTGAAGTTTTTTTGTTGAAGAAGTACTCTATTCTAATTACTTTGAATTTGAACATAACTCAAGTCTGGTCATAAAGGCGATCACTAGCTTATAGTAAATTAACTGGCTGATAAAGAAAGAATGGACTGAGAATATTTCACACATGTTTGCTATTGATCTGTGATTTGAATAGGAGAATGTTTATGTAATTGAACCACTACTTCCATGTTCATTAATTTGACCACGTTGTACATTTTACTTGTGAATTTTGATTGATGCTATAATTTTATGCTGTGTGCGTATCAGGCTAATAAAATTGTTACAGGATTTGTGAGGGGAGAATATTTGTAAGAGAGAAAGGAGTTTAGATACGAAATATGCCTGAAATTTAGTGTTGTCTTAATTTGACTCGTTAGAGCAAGACTTTTTGTTTACGTTTTACTACGGTGGCTACTGTGCTCTACTAGATTACGATTTTGTGAATTCATCATTGTTGTCAACTTATCACTAAAATGTGTTGCTATAAGTTGATTTTGTGAATTCATCATTGTTGTCAACTTATCACTAAAATGTGTTGCTATAAGTTGATTTTGTGAATTCATCATTGTTGTCAACTTATCACTAAAATGTGTTGCTATAAGTTGATTTTGTGAATTCATCATTGTTGTCAACTTATCACTAAAATGTGTTGCTATAAGTTGATTTTGTGAATTCATCATTGTTGTCAACTTATCACTAAAATGTGTTGCTATAAGTTGATTTTGTGAATTCATCATTGTTGTCAACTTATCACTAAAACGTGTTGCTATAAGTTGATTTTGTGAATTCATCATTGTTGTCAACTTATCACTAAAATGTGTTGCTATAAGTTGATTTTGTGAATTCATCATTGTTGTCAACTTATCACTAAAATGTGTTGCTATAAGTTGATTTTGTGAATTCATCATTGTTGTCAACTTATCACTAAAACGTGTTGCTATAAGTTGATTTTGTGAATTCATCATTGTTGTCAACTTATCACTAAAATGTGTTGCTATAAGTTGATTTTGTGAATTCATCATTGTTGTCAACTTATCACTAAAATGTGTTGCTATAAGTTGATTTTGTGAATTCATCATTGTTGTCAACTTATCACTAAAATGTGTTGCTATAAGTTGATTTATGTGAATTCCATTCAAGTACCAATATGGCAGAAATTGTGGCTTGAGTTTGGTCTCAAGAATTCATGAAGGTTATTCTGAATGTTCCTCATGGTGTGTTGAGTAACTGTGCATGAAAAATCAAGAACATTCCTCCTGATGTGCTTGATAGTGCCTGTGAAATTCAGCACGATTATCTATGGCATGCTTGGAGAGTGTGCCAAGGATTCTGGAACAGTTGTTTAACATGTCTCTAGAAGGGACATGAGGGACCTCACCTAAATATGAAAGGCAATGACTTGTTGCAAACTGCATGACTGTGAAACATTTGCCGTCGAGAGGCGCCATCTTTGAATATTTTATGTGCATTGACTTTAATGATTTCTCTCAACTCTACTCTCATTTCCATGGTGATATCCATGAACTTGATTATGTATTTATGTTAATTGACTGCTTATGTTTATGCTAGGATAAACTGAATGATTGTCCAGTGTTAATTAATCATTTTTGTAAAGTTATGATTATATTTATTATGTTGTATATATGATTTGTTGATTTAATAAACGTATTGTTAAACTTATTGACCTTTTTACACATATTGATAGCCATATGTTGGAGAGAGTGGGTGGATTGGGACTCGCTAAATATAGATTAAAAGACGGATTTGTCTTCTCTTCTGGTAAGACGTTTTTCACTTACGAAAATATTGTGTGATGGTAAATATTTGTCAACTCGAGTGTTTACTCCAACTCTGACACTTACAAAAGTATCATCATTATGAGTGCCCAAGTTCGGGTTACTCTGACAATTTAACAATTTATTTAACAATAATGTTTTAATAGGGATAGGTAAATATATACCGCCATAGAAATTTTTTTTTTTATCAACGTTAGCATATTTATACAGTTTAGAGGTTAAATCTACAATCTCTCTACTGTTTGTGTTTTAATGTAAAAGAAATATATGTAACACTATTGTTTAAACCACCATCCTAAGTGAAGGCTTCAAGTGAGAGAATCGGGCAGGAGTAAATGTCAACATTGGTTGTATTATGTTGTGCTGTAAATCATGTGCAGCAAAGATATATAATGCACAGTAGGGCGCAACATTTTATCAGTTACAGTTGGATGCTTACGTCATTAGTAAATGAAGTTATGTACATACATACACATACCCCATACAATATACTCCAAACATAATTTAATTGGAATAATGTAATTTGAAAAATTGCATGCATAAATACATAAACACACACACACACACACACATACACACACACACACACACACACATACACACACACACACTCGCACACACACATACACAGCACTCACACACACACACACACCATTTTGAGCGCTTCAATTCAAGGGAGATAAACACTTAGAAATGTGTACGCTCTTTGATGTAAGAAGAGGAAGCACTTCCCGGTTATAATCACCGAAAGTTTTCATATCCGCTTACGTCACAAGGACGGCTTGTCTGACAATATTTTTAATGTTATGTAAATGTCATCTGGCCCCTTGTCAAGCAAGTTGCCTAGAGACCATTTCCGGCGGAATGTATGCTCACTTCCCTCCGCACAGCATGAACAAGAAGTCAGCTGTCAGCTTATTTGGTTGTTGAGTACACTGGAGCCGAAAGGAGAGGGATGTCATCTCAGGAGATCGAGAATAGTGAGTTCGAAATCCATTCCGTTCTGTGAAGTTTTCTAACCATCACACCATCTACACCTCTCTCTCCAAACACACGTAAGTTGGGTTTTGTGAGTGTATGACTGAGCCGCATGCGTAAAAGTTGAATGAATTTAGTTCAGAAAATACAATGAAATGTAATCAGTATTCAGTGAGAATACAGAACTGATGGGTTTGACTGAATTTATTTATTGTTTTCACTGAGTTTAGTAGTTTGACATATCATAATTCAGAATTGGCTCTTCCATTGTATTTTCGATATTTTTCTAGTGGATTCAGTTTTGTCAACAGAACCCGTAAGAAACCTTCACTCTAGCTATATATTTAGATAGGGATATAGAGGTTTGTGTGTGTGTGTGTGTGTGTGTGTGTGTGTGTGTGTGTGTGTGTGTGTGTGTGTGTATGTGTGTGTATGTGTGTGTGTGTGTGAAAGATAGATAGATAGATAGACAGATAGACAGATAGATAGATAGATAGGTAGATAGATAGATAGATAGATAGATACATAGATAGATAGAGATGGATGGATGGATAGATTTATCGATGGATAGATGGTGGAAAGGTAAGCATAAATGCGTGTGTGTGTGTGTGTGTGTGTGTGTGTGTGTGTGTGTGTGTGTGTGTGTGTGTGTGTGTGTGTGATGCTATCTTTGTTGGTTTTAGTTGATGAACAATTTTCTATAATTTATGTTGGTGTTGTATTATCATTGACATAGGGTGATAGGTTGTCCTTCATCAATGTATTCCCTTGGCTTTGGTCGTTATGCTATCCTTGACATAGATAGGTTGTCCTTCATCAATGTATTCCCTTGGCTTTGGTTGTTATGCTATCCTTGACATAGATAGGTTGTCCTTCATCAATGTATTCCCTTGGCTTTGGTCGTTATGCTATCCTTGACATAGATAGGTTGTCCTTCATCAATGTATTCCCTTGGCTTTGGTTGTTATGCTATCCTTGACATAGATAGGTTGTCCTTCATCAATGTATTCCCTTGGCTTTGGTCGTTATGCTATCCTTGACATAGATAGGTTGTCCTTCATCAATGTATTCCCTTGGCTTTGGTTGTTATGCTATTCTTGGCATAAGGTGAAGAGTTGTGCTTCCTTGGCTTACGGCATTGACGAGTTATCACTTTGGTTTAGGATGACGTATTTTTTGGCTTAGGGTGATGATGTAGTTCCTTGCCTTAGGGTGATGATGTAGTTCCTTGCCTTAGGGTGATGATGTAGTTCCTTGCCTTAGGGTTATGATGTAGTTCCTTGGCTTAGGGTGATGGGATGTATAAAAGGATGTTGAAGTATAAAGGGATATTGATTTATGAAAAGATGTTGATGTATAAAAGGATGTTGATGTATGAATGGATGATGATGTGTAAAAGGTTGTTGATGTATTAATTAAAGGATGTTCATGCATAAAAGGATGTTGATATATTAAAGGATGTTATGTATAAAGGGATATTGATTTATAAAAGGATGTTGATGTGTGAAAGGATGTTGATGTACAAAAGATTGTTGATGTATTAAAGGATATAAAAGGATGTTGATGTATTAAAGGTTGTTGATGTATTAATTAAAGGATGCTGATGTGTTAAAGGATGTTGATGTATAAAAGGATGTTGATGTATAAACGGTTGTTGATGTGTTAAAGGATGTTGATGTGTAAAAGGATGTTAATGGATAAAAGGTTGCTGTGTTAAAGGATGTTGATGTATTAAAGGATGTTAATGCGTTAAAGGATGTTGATGTGTTAAAGGATGTCGATGTGTTAAAGGATGTTGATGTGTTAAAGGATGTTGATGTGTTAAAGGATGTTAATGTGTTAAAGGATGTTGATGTGTTAAAGGATGTTGATGTATAAAAGGATGTTGATGTATTAAAGTGTTATTGACTTCTTACGCGATGTGCTGCTATTAATGATTCAGGGTTTTAGAATGCAATAGAAGAGAGCGCTATTCTGGTCTCCATGTTTTCATGGTTCGGTATTCTATTCGTGGGTGAGGGTATTTGAAGTCAATCCATGGATACAATGTGAGGGTTTGTGTTATCAGTTTTATTAATCTAATCTCGAATCCTGATTGCGTCACTGATCCCACTCTAACGCCAGTGGGAAATAATTCTGTACATTTCGCTGTGAGTCACTCAGCTCGTAACACATAACACTGGCCACTGAATTAAAAATAATTGTGCAATAATAATACTAATAATCTGTGTTCGTACAGAGTTCTCTCAAACTGTTTCGGAAAGCTGACAAATCGTTAGTAAGCACATCGTCCCTAAAAAAAAAAAAAAAAAAGGGAAAATAGAGGGTGGGTGGGGCTCTTTTTTGTTAAGAGTAGTGACATTAAATGATTAACGCGAAGACTAGACTGCTGATTCTGACAGTTCAAATTGTTTGCATCCAAGACGTAATTTGCCTGTGTTGAACTACGTCTGAGGCAATTTACGTTTAACCGAATGGAACTTGCTGAATTATACCAGATAGAAATACGACCATTTGAATAAAGCTAAATAGGGATAAATATAGCATTACTGAATTCATGTTAAAGAGATGTGTCTATTTGAATCATATGAAAGTGAAATCTATTTTTTGACTCCCAAGCACACCAGCTGAAGCCACTTGAATGAACTGTGTTGCGAATGTGTGTGTGTGTGTGTGTGTGTGTGTGTGTGTGTGTGTGTGTGTGTGTGTGTGTGTTTACTCATTAATTATTTGTAATAAATTGGTTATCTCAGCGAGTAATATATGACCACGTCACTGATAGTTATGTGTTTCCAATAGTATTATAGCAACACACGTGACTATAATTTAGATTTCGCTGAGTGTCCCTTAGTAAGTAATATATTGTGGCGGAGTAAGTTTGCCTCTCCATATTCTTAAATTTTAATTTTTATATAAATTGTTAAATTGTCAGAGTAATCCTACCTTGGGAAATCCTTTTAATGGTATTTTTGAAAATGTCTGAGTTGAAGTAAATGCTCGAGGTGAGAATGCTAGAATTTGTTGATGTAATGCAAACTAGTGAGTAGTTTTTATTATCCAATGGTTATGATTTACGAGAATGAGACCAGCCAATAGGCTGAGATGTAAAAGTTTACTTGCTGTAGAGAAATCCTCTGTCTAATTACTTTGAATTTGGAGTGGCAGAGAAGAAGTCTGGTTTTGAAAGGCAGCCGTTAGCATGATAGTGAGTTAACTGATTGGTTGAGAGAGAATATACTTAGAAATATTTCATATATTTTCGCTATTGATTTTATATACTCATATTTTATGTATAGATGTACTATGTGAGTTGACTTTTATTTCTACAAATGTTTGAACTAAGCTGCTTGCATATAGTTTACTAATCAACAGACATCGTTTTGATATGCTGTATTTATAGTACTGTGTAGATGTATCACGCTAATAAATACTGTTGCAGGAAACTGTAGATTGAGACTGGAATGTAAAAAAGAATGGAGATATAAAGTAATAAACTGGAAGCTTAGCATTTGGTGTGTTTTCTGACTGTATTTTGCAGAGACAAACAGCCTTTTCTGCTTTCATTTCAATGTTTGATTTGTACCTCACTGTTTATTGTTTGTAAACTGCTACAACGTTTGATTTGTACCTCACTGTTTATTGTTTATAAACTGCTACAACCAGCAGTGGTACAGTGGGTAGCGACAGGAAAGTATAAGTAAACACTACACTCTACTGTTGCATGGTGGCAAGATATGCTGACTACCTTAACATCGCTACATTTATTGTTCTGTTTGAAGGAGCTAACATGGCGAAAAGAAGTGCCCAGATTAACTCTAGGTAGAAAAACTGTGTTTTTCAATGTGTGAGTGAGGCACATGGAGCTGGCATAATCACTGCTGAAAATAACTTGTCTCATTGTTGCAAAAGCATGTGGAAGAACTATTGAGACAACCGTCAAACAACTTTTGTAAAACTATTATAGTTTATCTCTAATAACTCTATTTCTGTTCTCTGATAAGGCTATCTTGTGATTTGTATTGACAGATTATTGAATTTATTTTAGTATTAGACTGTGAACCACAGGGATTAAGTGAACTTTCTTTGAAATATTAATGTCATCTATTTAATTGTATTTATCATATGTATATTTCATTGTTGATTTAATAAATTTGTTGTTAAATTTATTGACTTTCTTACACACATTGATAACTTTATGTTGGAGAAGAAAGCGGGTGGCTGAGGGCTGCTAAATATAGATTAAAGACGGATTTGTCTTCTCCTTTAGTAAGAATTTTCCACCTAAGAAATATTGTGTGATGGTAAATGTTTGTCTTTAATGCTGTGGAAGAAAAAAAACCTTTACTATGCCCTCTTATCCGCTATGTGAGAAAGACGAGTGGTGTCTTCTGGAGTATTATAATTAACATAAATTAAGATTCCATCATTTGTAATTAGTTATGTATGATTAAATAAGAATAATAATCATAATCATTAACTAGGTGGTGATGACATCAGAGCATGTTTGTATGAATTCAAAAATACTATTTTCACTTGTATAAGTTGTATGTGTAAAATAATGATTGTTATATCGTGTTCTATGTGGTACGTGTAAAAGTAATGATTGTTAAATCTTGTTCTGTGTGGTATGTGTAAAAATAATGATTGTTATATCTTGTTTTATGTGGTACGTGTAAAAATAATGATTGCTATAACTTGTTTTATATGGTACGTGTAAAAATAATGATTGTTATATCTTGTTCTATGTGGTACGTGTAAAAATAATGATTGTTATATCTTGTTCTATGTGGTACGTGTAAAAATAATGATTGTTATATCTTGTTCTATGTAAATTAATATGCGCAGGTCGTAGTGCAACGTTCTATTGACGTGTTACGTTTTTGATGCATGCATAAACTACAAAAGAATAAATCACAGTTATATACACGTCTTTCCATTTTTTTTCTAAACACAGATTCAGGCAAGAAAACCAAAAGTAGGGGGACGAAGCAGTAACCAATTAGGCCAAAACCAGAGTCCACTGAATGTCGCAGTAACCAATTAGGCCAAAACCAGAGTCCACTGAATGTCGCAGTAACCAATTTAGGCCAATACAGTAGCCCACTGAATGTCATCACTTGAGGACGTTTAAAACTTAAACACAGTCAGTGCCATTGACGAGAAGGCAGACACAATCTGTGTCATTGACCTGAAGGTATATAATCCAAGACATAGTCAGTGTCTTTGACGTGAAGGCAGATAAGCCAAAACCTATTAGGTGTCATTAACTGGTAGGCATATAACCCAAAACATATTCAGTGTCATTAACCTGAGATTATATAAACCAAGACACTGAATGTCATTGACATAAAAGCACTTGAATCCTGAATACATGGAGCGTCCTTGCTTTGAGCGTAAATACAACCAGAATATGCAAGTGTCATTATTTTGAGGTTACTTAAAATCAAGAGAAAAGCTTGTTATTTGTTTGAAGGTACATAGAAACAAGAGACAAAGCTTGTCATTGGTTTGAAGGTACATAGAAACAAGAGACAAAGCTTGTCATTGGTTTGAAGGTACATAGAAACAAGAGACAAAGCTTGTCATTGGTTTGAAGGTACATAGAGACAAAGCTTGTCATTGGTTTGAAGGTACATACAACCACGAGATAAAGCGTATCATTGTTTTGGGTTACATACAACCAATATACACAGCGTGTCATCGATGTGACAGCATAAAGAAGGTATTACTGACTGGAGGATACATGAAACGAAGACACAGGCTGTCATTGACTTGAATTCACAATAAATCAAGTTACATTCTCATGGTTATGAGAGCATAAAAGACACACTTAGTGTCATTGACTTGAAGGCAGGCACGAAACAAAACATACTGCTTATCATTGACTTGAAGGCGGGCACGAAACAAAACATACTGCTTGGGCGGGGTCATTGATTTGAAGGTATTAAAATAAAGAAATATATATAAGAAAGAAATGTTTTAATAACACAATGTTTTAACACTTAAAACAAAAAGATGGTTATCAATAAAACTGAAAGCAATAGATAGATGACTTTGCAAAAAAGACAACCTTTAAATAAAGTATAGCATTTGTCTTATGGCTTTTGAAAACGTAGGCATTTTTATAACTGAATGCAATTGACAGCTGTGTGAAACAATGGCGTCTTATTGTCAGATTAAGTTGTGCGTCATTAAAAGTTCGTGAGGAGCATCCAAGATGTAGGAATTTTGAGCTACTAAATGCCTCGTCTTGAACGTTGAAGTATGGGACTCGATTTGAATGCTAAAGTTTTGAGCTTAACGCTGACATTTAAACCTCGTTTAGAACGCTGAAGTTTTGGGCCTCGTTCTGAATGCTGACGTTTAGGGCCTCGTTTAGAACGCCGAAGTTTTGGACCTCGTTTAGAACGCCGAGGTTTTGGGCATCGTTTTGAACACTGACGTTTTATGTCTCGTTTTGAACACTGACGTTTTATGTCTCGTTTAGAAAGCAGGTTTTGTGCCTTGTTTTCAACGCTGACGTTTTCTGTCATTCCAAGCACTATGTAATTTTTCAAGCACTAACTGTTTTCGACAGTTTCGGTAAATAAGTAAGATAGTTGAAGTATTGACCTTACATACAATTCATTGATTAAAACCATATTTTTGACAACTGAATTTTTAATAAAAGAAATTGCACACCATGAAATGAGAGCAAGGACTGCAGGTGCTCCAATGATCATTAAACGAAATATTTTGGGGGGGAATTTGAAACAATGAATAGAATGTATTCCTCTTCAGCTTGGCCTCAAATAATGCAGAAGATAGCAGCAAACTAGCACTCTTTCAAACTAAACTACGTACAGAACTCACGATGGCTCAAAATCGTGAATTAGAGTTTTATTGCATGGCCCACCCGGAAAAGGAGTTAGAATTTTACTGCGTGGACTGTCAGATGCTGATCTGCATGAATTGCAAACTGACCAAGCACATGAAGCACGAGACCCAGGACTTGGCCAAAGCCGCCACCACAGCTAAGGTGCAACTGACCAATGACAAGGTTCGATTCCAGGAGAAATTGTACGTGTTCATGAAACACATCTCCGACCTTCACAACGATAAGAAAGCTCTGACAGAGAAATATTCTTCCCTGAAGAAAGTCGTTAGGGAGCGACATTCGATGATAGTGTCCCTTGTTGACCAGTACCGTGATGAAACGTTGTCTGCTCTGGACAAGATGGAAGCTGAGGCAAACGACAAAACAACCGAGCAGCGAAAAACTGTCATGAAGTATATAAACATTGTGAAAGGGTTTAAGCAAATGACAAAAAACGCGCTGGACAGTGGAAACCAGAACGATCTGGTCAGTGTGGGCAAGGAGATGCGTTTCGGTCGAGGTAGCCATGAGGCACTGAGTAAGATGAAAGAGGCTCGAGTGACCTTCATTCCAAGTCCAGTGCTTCACTGCCGCCTGATTCCAGCGACTTTTCACCAAGAAATTTGCAGTTACTTTGGCTCTCCTGTCGAAATGGTCATGGACAAAGTGGAGCCACCGGAAGTGACGGTGGTGGAAAAATTCCGATGTTGGAATACTCCAGACACACGCGTCTTTTACCTCTGTCCCAAGGCAAATGGTCTCGTGTGCATTTCCTTTGAACCGTCTCCTTTCAGGAACGATAATCACCCCTGTGAGTTTTCTGAGAGTGGTAAACGGATCCACATGTACCCTCAGTTCGCTGGCCTAACTTCTATTAAAATCAGTGGTGACAATACCTATTTTAGTCCCCCACCAACTAGCAAGTCCTTTGTCACCTACGTCAAATCGGAGGCGTTTTGGAAACTAAGCAACCACTTGACAGGTCAAGCTGACATTGTCAAAGTAAACAGCCTTGACAGTTATCTAACAGAGGATGTCGTGCAGTTCACGATTAACTGCACTAAACATCGGGCAGTGGACATCAACGCCACGAAAGACCTCTTTGTCGTCTTGGAAGAGGGTGACCTTGGACACAATCAGCGCCATGTGCGACTCTATCAAAGTCACGTGCCCGACCCTATTGACACATACACCCCGCCGTTACAACCCTGCCAGCCGTCAGACGTGTGTTTTTACAGGCTAGGTGTGCAGGAAGTCGTCCTAGTGGCTGATGAACTCAATGATGCCATTCACGTGTTGGACGTGCGGGACGGACGCTTGAGATTCTCGAGGTACCTAGCTCCAGGTTGTCCATTACTCGTTCAGCCTACGGCACTCAACACGGATTTCAAAGGTCGACTGTGGGTAGCCTGTGGTGGGGGTCATATTTTGAACATGGAGCGTATCAGTTATTAAGTATATTATATTGAGTACTTCCGGTCGTATTAGCGGTCAAATCTATTATAAGGTGAAGTTTACTATTTCTGTTTACGACAGTTTTCGTGTCTACTATTAGATAAGGTAAAGTGTATTGAATACTTCCAGTCTCAGTGGTAGCCACATTTATTGTAAGGTAAAGTGCATTGAGTACTTCCGGTCTCATTGGTATTCAAATCTATTATAAAGAAAATGTATTGGGTACTTCTGGCGTCTATGAGATTCTGATAATTGTAACGGTAA
This sequence comes from Sinotaia quadrata, assembly GCA_028829895.1. Taxonomy (NCBI): domain Eukaryota; kingdom Metazoa; phylum Mollusca; class Gastropoda; order Architaenioglossa; family Viviparidae; genus Sinotaia; species Sinotaia quadrata. Next base: position 96,200,975 of record CM054183.1, on the reverse strand, counting down.
AATACAATGAAACTATCGGTTTTTAAAGTCACCAATAGATCTATTACATTTGAAGTGGGCATTTCCTGACCCGAAATGCCCGTCAGATCTATTATCAAGTAAAGTATGTTGGGAGTTTTGATCTCGATATCGTAACAATCGGACTTGGAAAATTAAATTCACTACTTTGGGCCTCGTAGACTCAGTACCTAACTAGCATAAGTTATAATACTTGCTTTGTGGTCTTCGGAATAATAAGAGTCAATCTCGTAGACTCAATAAGTAACTAGCATAAAATAAATTATAATACTCGCTTTGTGGTCTTCGGAATAATAAGAGTCAGTCTCGTTACGAAAAGGCGTGTGGATTATTTAGGTCACGAAAAGGCGTGTGGATTATTTTATTTACATCACGAAAAGGCGTGTGGATTATTTACGTCACGAAAAGGTGTGTGGATTATTTACGTCACGAAAAGGTGTGTAGATTATTTACGTTACGAAAAGGCGTGTGGATTATTTACGTTACAAAAAAGCGTGTGGATTGTTTACGTCACGAAAAGACGTGTGGATTATTAACGTCACGAAATGGCGTGTGGATTATTTAGAAAAGAGCTCTGTCGAATCTAATGCATGATTAACATTGCATGCTCATTGTTTCCATAGTAACAGTCAGATCTATAATTAGATAAAGTATAGTGTGTGCGTACGAATCACTTTTGTAAAATTAAGTACTTACTTCCTGTCGAAATAGATGTAACAGTTATAGACTCTGTAAGGGAACTAATAAAGAATATTCAGTTCTTTCAGTTTTAAGAGTAATAAATGTCAGTGTAGAATTAGATAAAGTTCATTCAGTTCTTTCAGTTTTAAGAGTAATAAATGTCAGTGTAGAATTAGATAAAGTTCATTCAGTTCTTTCAGTTTTAAGAGTAATAAATGTCAGTGTAGAATTAGATAAAGTTCATTCAGTTCTTTCAGTTTTAAGAGTAATAAATGTCAGTGTAGAATTAGATAAAGTTCTTTCAGTTCTTTCAGTTTTAAGAGTAATAAATGTCAGTGTAGAATTAGATAAAGTTCATTCAGTTCTTTCAGTTTTAAGAGTAATAAATGTCAGTGTAGAATTAGATAAAGTTCTTTCAGTTTTACATTTGAAACACATACTAGTTATTTTTTTTATATTAAAAGATACAAATGTCAGTGTTACATTAGGCACAGTAAATGTCTTAACCTATAAATTATTATATAATTGCTACAGAGCCAAGTGTTACTGTAAGCTTTGTTACAGAAATACACACGATTCAAAGTATTATAGTAAGCCAAGTGTTACTGTAAGCTTTGTTACAGAAATACACACGATTCAAAGTATTATATTAAGCTAAGAGTAAATTTTGCCATTTAACAAATGCTTTCCTAGGATGATTTGCAAAATGTCTTTTGTACTTGCGACATTGTCTGTAATGGTTTTCAATTCTGCTTCTTCTGACTGAATGCTATATCTTAAATTATCCTGTTAAATCGTTTGTTTTTGATTTTTTTTTATAATTTGTCAAGTATACATTTTTTCTAACATTTGCGTTTTTCTTTAAACTTTTGAAATCCGGACGCAATAATTCATTGTTAAATTAATTCTCCTTTGAGTTTTGGAGTAATTTTAGTTTTGTTTCTTAGTTACAGGCTTTGCAAATATTTTATTCTCAGTTAAAGTTATATGCTTGCTTTAAAGGCAGTTCTTGCTTTAAACTTAAATTTAATTTTCTTCTCTCAATAAGAAAAAAAAAAGGAAAAGAAGAAAGTAAAATTATATATATCTTTCAAAGAAAGAAAGAAAGAAAGAAAGAAAGAAAGAAAGAAAGAACAACTAACAGACCCATAAGAAGTGTTAATTCAACTGTGTGGCTGTGGTGTGACGTCAGAGAAGAGTTTCAATGGCACCCGTAATTTACACATTCATCCAGAGTCACAATTTCACCCCTCAAATTTAATTATTTAGAGGATCCAGAGTTTGGCAAGCTTAATATAATCAATTACTCAATCAGATGCTTATATAATGTAAACAGAATGTACATCAAGGCATTGTTTACTGTGAATAAATACAGAGCAGTTCTGTCAGCCTTACGTATACAAACGTACATCAAGGCATTGTTTACTGTGAATAAATAAATGTTGAGCAGTTCAGTCAGCCTTACGTATACAAACGTACATCAAGGCATTGTTTACTGTGAATAAATACAGAGCAGTTCTGTCAGCCTTACGTGTACAAACGTACAGCAAGAAGTGAACTATGAAAAGACAATGGAAATGGTTACCCATACCGTGAACAGACACACAAGACTTCAAACATATTATGAACATAATAAATATATACATCAAGGAATTAAGCCTATTATGAACAGAAGACGTCACACTGTTTAGAAAATCATTTGCTCGACTATTTGTGTGGATAATGCAACTTTAAATCAGTTGCTCGATTAAAAGTGTACATAATTAATGCAACATTGAATTCTAGCTTTCTGTGAGATAAGAACTGAGTGGAAATACTTCACTTTCTTCAAAAGAAGATGCATTCATCCCTTTCATTGTTGGACTTTTAAAACATTATAGCGTAAAGTTGTCGGCGCTTTTAGACCAAGTTTTCAGTGGATAATGTAAGGGAAGTAACTGACAAAATCATACCGAAACATGACAGAAAGTGCATCCCCTTGATTATGACGACTACATCATGTTAAATGTGATGTCGAAAATTTATGTTCAAGCGATATTTTTTATGAAGACGAAAGAATAAATATGGCACCTACTGATGAAAATCAATGCAACACTGAGACAAACACTTAGAAAAATGTCATGTATAAATTGAAATATTAAGCGTGTACTTATTGCTATCTACTGTTAATTCATGAACGTGAATTACAAAAACGTCAACAAAAAAAAAGGTTGGAAAAAAACCCTGCTAAGGGATGCAGCTCCTTCAATAAGAGACCATCATGTAAATTTTTTATGTCTCCGAATATGAATGCATACATTAATATAAAAGTTTATTTTTTACCTTGATATAAAAGTTTATTTTTTACCTTGATATAAAGTTTATTTTTTACCTTGATATAAAAGTTTATTTTTTACCTTAATATAAAAGCTTACTTTTTACCTTAATATAAAAGCTTATTTTTTACCTTGATATAAAAGTGTATTTTTTACCTTGATATAAAAGTGTATTTTTTACCTTGATATAAAAGTTTATTTTTTACCTTAATATAAAAGCTTACTTTTTACCTTAATATAAAAGCTTATTTTTTACCTTGATATAAAAGTGTATTTTTTACCTTGATATAAAAGTGTATTTCTTACTTTGCTCAGCAATAGTTGTATTTTCCTTTGGGCGTCTGCAGCAAAGAAATAATTGGTGTGTCGATGGTGTCTGCGGGAGATTATCTAATAATTGATGTATCCGTGGTGTCTGCGGGAGATTATATAATAATTGGTGTATCCTTGGCGTCTGCGGGAGATTATATAATAATTGGTGTATCCCGATTATGTAATAATTGATGTATTCGTGGTGTCTGCGGAAATCCAAACTGTTAAGATTACGAAATAATTTGTGTATCCGTAGTGTCTGTGGAAATCCAAACTGTTAAGATTACGAAATAATTTGTGTATCCGTAGTGTCTGTGGAAATCCAAACTGTTAAGATTACGAAATAATTTGTGTATCCCTGGTGACGGGGATTAAGTAAATAATTTATTCCTGTGCGAGTTTGAATGTGTCACAGGCAGTAACTTTAATTAAATTATTTAATTATTACTCTTTGTTTCAAGCAAAGATAAACTGCACAGTAATGTTAGTGTTATTTGCTAGAGATTAATCAAAGTTGGAATTATGCGCAATTAAATTGCGTGTGGGTTGTCGTGTTAGGGAGACGAATAAATATCGGTAAATATTTCCCTGAATCACATCGCTCCATTTCATCACCTGTTGTAAAAATAGCAGTATCCCCATAGTATATAATAGTATAAATAGTAGTTTACCCATAGTATATAATAGTATAAATAGATGCAACCCCATAGTATATATTATAAATAGCAGTATCCCCATAGTATATAACGGTATAAATAGCAGTATCCCCATAGTATATAAAGAATATTTCAATTGAGAGAACAATTTGGAACCCTTCTACACTGGAGTGACGTAGCAACAGGAACAATTTGCAGTCAGTAACTTTTTCTTTTTTTCATGGAAAGATGTGTAAAAATGATAATCATTTAGAGACAGAAAGAATTTAAGTTAAAAATTACAAATAGAAATCATACATTTAAGATCAATACTGTTATCAAAGAATTATAGGAAATGACTAATAGATTATGAAGGCTACCGTCTTTACCTGGACCTGGATCATTTATTAGAAGGGAACATAACTCTCGTGAGTGGAAGAAAGACAAATCGCCAGTGAAAACTTTCATCTCACTTCGCCGTATTTACCTTAATAGTCATCAAACACACAAGTAATCGTATACAACAGCCATCCTACACAACAGCACACACGAGTCAGCTTACATGCCACTCAGCTCACACAAGTCAGTACAAATACCACTCAGCACACACAACATTCAGCTCACATACCACTCAGCATACACAACATTCAGCTCACATACCACTCAGCACACACAACATTCAGCTCACATACCACTCAGCACACACAACATTCAGCTCACATACCACTCAGCACACACAACATTCAGCTCACATACTACTCAGCACACACAACATTCAGCTCACACAACAGTCAGTACACATACTACTCAGCACAGACATGGACAACAACAATTTGGCCTAAAACCAAAACATACAAGATCAAAAACAATTTGGAGTAACACCAAAACAGACAAGATCAGCAAATATGTGGCCTTATACAAAAACAGAAAAGATCAACAGCAATTTGGACTAACACCAAAACGGACAAGGTCATCAACAATTTGGCCTAGCACAAAAAAATGACAAGATCATCAACAATTTGGCCTAACAGCAAAACGAACAAGATCAACAACAATTTAGCCTAACACCAAAACGGAAATGATCAACAACAATTTGGCCTAGCATCAAAATGGACAAGATCAAAAACAATTCGGCCTAAGACCAAAACAGACAAGATCAACAACAATTTGGCCTAAGACCAAAACTTACAAGATCAACAACAAAAAAAATCAAAAATATCTTCCTTTAAACTGGACTTCTGGGTCTAACACTGAACTGGACTGCCAGTGTGTATTTGCGAATTTCGTGAAGCAAGCATTTGAAGGCATGTGACGTCATCATCTTCGCTAAGAGAAAACAGATGAAACTTCGATTCAGGTCATGTTGACATTTCATGAAACAAACTTGGAACTTTCTTTCCTCTGTGATGTGTATTATTCATAATATCTGAATATCAATTGATTGATGTAACATAGTTAACGAACATTGTTCATTCTAGGAATCTCTGGATTGAGCTAGAGATAATTTTCAGGAACACTATTTTAAATACTTATTAAGAGAGATTTTTATATAAATGTATATTTGTGTGTGCATCTCACTAAGTCTTTGCTGTATATGTCATTATTTGTACTTGATCATGTTGAATTGCTGTGTAGTGTGTAGTTAATTTATACTGTTAATATCTTCTATTTCTTTGTTTATCAGCACACTCAACCTCCTGTTTTAACTGGGTTAAAAGGTCAGCAATATTGGTGGCGGGGATAATAATCAATAATATGGATAATAATCAATAAAACAGGTGTAGGCCTTTGAAAAGTGTGTTACACAACTATGTTGGACGCTTGCCAGGTCAGAGTTATTCTGTGGTGTATATTTACAACTCTGGGGATTGCTCTAGATAGGGTAGGGGAAGTTACTCTTTCATCTGTTGGCCGCAAATTGAGAAGTGTTTTATCATAGACGTGGAGAGTTGATAATATTCTCATACTTAAAGATACCCTCACGTCGTTAAAATAACCTGTCCCACTTTGTAACATGAAAGAAGAGAGAATGAGTTTGGCGGTGTCACCATGTATAAAAACCCCATGTAAACTATAATTACGGTGTTGTCGCCAGATAAAAAGCCCTCGTGTAAACTATAATTACGGTGTTGTCGCCAGATAAAAAGCCCTCGTGTAAACTATAATTACGGTGTTGTCGCCAGATAAAAAGCCCTCGTGTAAACTATAATTACGGTGTTGTCGCCAGATAAAAAGCCCTCGTGTAAACTATAATTACGGTGTTGTCGCCAGATAAAAAGCCCTCGTGTAAACTATAATTACGGTGTTGTCGCCAGATAAAAAGCCCTCGTGTAAACTATAATTACGGTGTTGTCGCCATGTAAAAAGCCCTCCTGTAAACTATAATTACGGTGTTGTCGCCATGTAAAAAGCCCTCGTGTAAACTATAATTACGGTGTTGTCGCCATGTAAAAAGCCCTCATGTAAACTATAATTACGGTGTTGTCGCCAGATATAAAGCCTCCATGTAAACTATAATTACGGTGTTGTCGCCATGTAAAAAGCCCTCCTGTAAACTATAATTACGGTGTTGTCGCCATGTAAAAAGCCCTCCTGTAAACTATAATTACGGTGTTGTGTCCTTATCTTGCTGTAGCGGTCGTCAAGCATGCAACGTATTGTTCTTCATCATCATTCTCTTGCAGCCTGTGGTGAACCACTGCCATACTACACTACACCCTCCACCCCGTTAAAGAAAGAAAGAAACAAAGAAACAAAGAAAGAAAGAAAGAAAGAAATGTCTAAAAAATTTCAGACATGCACAATTAATGACGTCATGTTGGCGTTAAGTGTGAAGCACGTCGTCATAACAACAGGACATTTCTTTGTTATAAAATAACACAAAGAGAAATCGAGGAAAATGAAGACGTCATTAGCGATGTTACAGTTATAGATGCACAGACATCAGTACACGTAGGTAACACATTGAACAACACACTACATATTGTTTAATTAATTACACACTACACATGTTTCTGTTTATTATTTAATGTAGTTTATACATAGATGTTATCATTTTCTTTGTAGTGATGCTGGTGTACAAGACTGTTACTTCAATCATTTAGATCACGAAAATCTTTGTTTCAAACCGTTCATCGGTTATTGTTATTCTTATCAGAATTACGCTATAGACTGTACATTCAAAACATCAGAGAGGTCAACAGTCAATCAACACAAGTTGTGACGTACAGCGTGACATGGCGTCAAGTCTTTCTGAAGAGTTAAGACCTACATTCTCCACAACGACCACCTTCCTCTCTGTCACAGTCTGATAAAAATGTCATGACTTTTTGACCCACTTGTTGTTTTCAAATATCAAAATTTGAAATTCCTTTGTTAAAGTTCTCCCATGATACACCAGTATCGAGAAGCTTCTAGCAAAGAGGTCAGGAACGTTATGTAACTTTAGGCCATTGTCTAAATTCTCGAACCAACCACATACCACGTGACCCGTCACGTGATGCGTTCTATGCATTCTGATAAATACGGTAAGCACGCTCTGTAAGACCACTCTCCGAAATCCAATCCGGCAACAGTCGTCTCGTGTACCTGTACAGCCGCATATTCGTTGAGTCGATAGAGGAACAGCCGACGCGATTGCTGAGATAACACTTCGACTTCTCACTAAGGTCGGCTCTTTGGTTCCAACCCTTGGTTCCAATCCTTTGTTTCCTCGCAAGGCCCGGTTCTGAACTCTTGAGCTGAATTTGATTCCATCATAGTCCTACTACCATTATTGAGACAACGCCGACGAGCAGCTCTGCATGTTTTGTCTACACTTACCGTTCCATTCAGCTATTAACTGAGAGACAGTTTCCATTGATATGCGGTGTGCATTTCTTGCTGACGAACGACAAGTGAGGTAGACCGGTCTGGACTGGAACAAGAACCCACGTGGCAACCTTCAAAAGCTAAGTTGAGCTTTGGTGACCAAAAATCACAGAGAACAGTTTTCATGGCAAATTCTCGTAAACAATAAGCACTTATTTGCTGAGCACTTAGAATTAGACTTCGCGCTCGTATATTGATTATTGTTAAATTGTTAAAACTTATTAAATCTTATTTAAATTGTTAAACCCTCTTTGTAGTACATTTTTATGCATCTTAGACCTAATGTTTACACTTGGTTTGGATGGGGGCAATTGAGCTGAATGACGTAACGAATGCATATCAATTTAGAGGAATTTAACGACTCCAAGCCAGCTTTTGTACGCAAATTGTCAGTTTGTAAATCTGTTGTCTGCACTACAAGACGCATTTTTAAGTTAGTCAAATGATAATTTGGGCAACCAGTCTGTGTAGGATAGAGAGAAGGAATTAATTTAATATATCATTTTTAAAGTCCTTAAAAATCCTAGGCAGGGTCTATAAAGAAATACTGGAAACGTAACACTCTCCAGACCATGAACATCATGCCAGCGTGTCACCGTCACCAGATCACTGACACCAAGCGCCATGTCACGAATGGCAGCATCATCACCTTTCTTCACCACACGCACAGGCACGTGACATGCACGAAGGCCCCGGACCAGACCGCTAGCTTTCATAATCACATGACCTTTTCTGTCCACCCGGTCATCAGTCAGGGAGTCATGACACAGCACCAGGATGTCGCTGTATTGCAGAGGTGGAGGGCCGTTACTGTTACCTGCCATTTGAAGGAAACATATTTTGTAGTTCTGAACTTTTATTTTTGCATCCTTATATCCACCCATCCATTTATTCCCCAAAATGTTAATTTCTTCATCCATCTTTCCACACGTCCATTTATTCATTCTTCCACCCACATTTATATTGTTTCACTCACTCACAGTGTCAAACACACCACACCCATACCTGTCCGGCCACTGTTGAGTTCTGTCAGGACACGGGCGACTTGATGTCCACATCTTCACATTTAAGTGGCCTTTCCTTTGTATGACCTGACTGACCTTTACGGTGTGTGATTCGAATAACTGCCGGGCCATCTTTTGTAACAAGGACGTCACTGACCGTGTAGTCATGGACTCGTTTCATCTTTATCTCACGTGCCTCCATCACCTCTCTGACGACGACTAGCGGTGATCTTAGAGGCGTTGTCAACTCGAACTCTTCAAGCCATGGCGGTCTGACTTCACGATGCACATATGCACCCCACAAACACACCTTGGGTACTTGTACAATGAGCTGATTACTAAACTCTGTGAAGGATTTCCTGTTACACAGAATGGACAGAGACAAACACGTTATGTCAATGTTGACGTTATGACGTAATGTTTATGTCGTCCTTGGTATTTGACGTAATTTGCAATGTCGTCAGTTAAGTAAGACTTTCTGTGTGTTATGTTCTCTCTCACCCCAGAAGCCGCAATAGACCTTTCATCTTCACGATGTTGTCAGTCTTGGGCTGCTTCTGGGGTAGCCCCATAGCCTCACGGTGTGTCTCAGGTGGAGGGCCGGAGGGCTGGCGGAAGTGGGTGAAACAGGTTCGCATCTAGTTTGAAGCACACCCTCAACCGCCCTCCGTTCGGGGGGGGGGGGAGGGGGTCGAAAAGTCTTTCTATTCTTGAAGATTGTTTATTTATGTGCTTACAAGTTGTTTGTCTGTCTCTTTAGCAATGTACACACAATACAAGAAATGCATTTACTGATATTCTTAATCAGTTATTTTAGATAATACTGTCAGTTAATATGTTGTGAATGTCTTAATTAGCACGCTGTATAACAAACCTGCAATCAATAACGGCCTCGTCTGCAATCACACATAGTTGTCTAATCTTGTCTCAGAGATTCCAGACATCTGACTGCAATCGTCAATTCTCCATCTTTCTTAAAGTCAAATTGAAGTCGGTATACACGAGCTGGCTGTTGTCGTCTTCGTGACTTCCTTAAGTTGGTGATCGATGACAATTGTCACTGCACGGCTTTCATTCCACGTACTGACAACATGGACGTCATATCCATTGTGAAACAAGATAAGACCTTGCATTATCAAGACAATGGTTTTACCTGTCCCAGGTGGGCCGGTGATAAATCCCCGGAAAGGTGACCGATTGAAAAGGTACACTTGCTGTGGAAATAGCACGAGTCTGGCCGTTCTCTCTCCATACTCAGACATCATCTCCCCCAGAGTCCTTATGTCCAGGCGTGGGGCTGTAACACTGTGGACTTCCACTGTTGTCGCTGGACCACAGAATCTGTAATGACGAATTTTGAGGTGCGTATTTGACCGACGAAAGGCCGGACATAATTTATTGATTCTATTTGATCTATTTATAACTCACTATATTTATAAAAAGTTTTGTCCAGTACTTACGTTCGAACCAGAAATTATTTTTTCAAACAGATCTTGAGAAGAATTTAATAAATCCGTTGCCTCATTGACAACATATACAGAATAAAATGAATAACTGCTTACTACAATATGTCTGTATGATGTTTACATTGTTAGAAGTGTAATAAATTATGTTCATATTATTGAAAATATAATTGTTATGGTTACGATTAAAGTAAGTTTTCTGTTTTAGTTATATAGGAATATTATTTAATAAGAACACAGAAATACATTCATCAGGTATTTCTGGGAAAACCCATTAATTCAGGAGGTTGCTGGAGTTTAGGGAATATATACAATATGTTTAACAGAAATAATTTTTTTATTCATACACTTCAGCAATGATTCCATTAATGATTTTCCATAAATCACAGATCAAACTGAATTTCACAAAAAACCGAGATGGTGATAGGTTACATCTCTGAGAGTGAAAATTTAAAATCTTCAGGTGGATCACAGATCAGATATTTCGATTGCTTGAGTGCATAGTGTGTGTGTGTGTGTGTGTGTGTGTGTGTGAGAGAGAGAGAGAGAGAGAGAGAGAGAGAGAGAGAGAGACAGAGACAGAGACAGAGACAGAGACGTCTTGGAATTCAAATGTAGGTGAAAGATCCGGATAGTCAGGATTACGAATTTGATAAAGATCAGGTAAATTGCTGGTGTAATATGTCCAATAGTTATATTTATAAGTGTTTAGAGCTATGTGTGATACGTCCGGTAATTATATTTATGGGTGTTTAGAGACAGAGAGGGGTGTGTGACACGTCCGGTAATTATATTTATGTGTGTTTAGAGACAAAGAGAGATATGTGTGTGACCGTCCGGTAATTATATTTATGGGTGTTTAGAGACAGAGAGAGGTGTGTGATACGTCCGGTGATTATAAATGTGTTTAGAGATATATGTAACACGTAAGGTAATTGTGTTTAGAGATATATGTAACTCGTCCGGTAATTATATTTATGGGTGTTTACAGATAGGCAGTGGTATGTGACACGTCCGGTGATTATACATATGGGTGTTTATAGATAGATAGAGGTGTGTGACACGCCCACCAATTATAATTAGGCCTCATTAAGCAATTTGTCACTGCTCTTGACAAGGTGTCAGGGCTGGTATATTCGTCGGACCACAGATCAAGAAGATCATAGAATGTGAGGATTTCGCAAAGCTGTTGAACAGGACGGAGAGAGCGGCTTGGAGCAGTTTCGTTGCAGTTGTTCAGGGCTTCCTAGGTAATCTCAAAGCTGAAAACTATGTGGAGTTGGTGCAGACTCTCATAAAGAATTACGCCACAATGGGATGCAGAATGTCTCTGAAAGTCCATATCCTTGATTCGCATCTCGACAAATTCAAGGAGAACATGGGCGCTTACTCGGAGGAGCAAGGCGAGCGCTTTCATCAAGATATATTGAACTTTGAACGTCGTTACCAAGGACAGTATAACGAAAACATGATGGGGGACTACATTTGGGGGCTACTTCGAAAGAGTGATTCACAGTACAATCGTAAATCTAGAAAATCTACACATTTCTGAACCTTGTTGAGTGGTTTCCGACTGTGTTTGTCTATTCCTTGTGCAATTTTTGTTTTTACCTGATCATAATGACGAAAATGAAAAAAAATCGTTCTATTTTCACCAAGAGAGGGAAGAGTTCAAGAAGATACTTTTATGGCAAATTATGAGGGTGGTTATCAAAGAAGACAATTGCATTTTATCCTTTCCACTACCTGGCCACCAGTTGCTCATACGCTGCCGAAGTTATTAACGGCTGAGGTGCTGAGGCCCTGATTACCTGCTGCCACCACACACCGAGGTCATTAAGGACGATGTGATTGACATCTGAAGGAGTTCGTTTGTCTGAGAGTTGGTCTGACAGCAGACACAGCTTTACAGCATCATGAAAAGTGTGAACATCAAGACACTGACACAAGACCTGTTGGGGAAAATATAATTATAAAACTAAGTCATAACAAAATATACCAAAGACAGAAAATATCTCAAATAGCATGCTAAGTAAGGCTCTTTTTAAATAATTAATTTAAATAAACTTAATGATGTGAAGATTATTTTTGTACACACTGAGTTTTCTAATAATGACATAAATATATCGAAACTGACAAAACATTCCATAGATAAGAATCTAATTATTTACACTGTTTCCAAGGAAGACAACTGGTTGCCATTTGACAGAATTATATCCCATCGTTAGCAACAGAAACAAAAATGTAAAAGCACATAAACATGGAATAGTGAGCATTTCTTCTTTTATAACAGGCCACTAATAACTGACACGTGCCACTCGCTCAAGGTCAAATTGAAACAAATTATGAAAATGTGTATTGCTTAAAAAATATGAATCAAATAACTAATAAGTGCTGAAGACTGTATACACTAAGTAATGTTTTCTCTATTTTGAGTATTTGATTTTTGTTAAATATAATGCGGGTACTTATATTGTTAACAGGAAACGATGTTTAAAAATTAATTGTAGTGTATATTATAATATAAAAGTTCAGAATATCTTCCTTTAGTGAAGAAATTAAAACATTTTTAATCTGACATAATTCAGAAGGTTTTGAATGAAATAGCATATTTATCACTAAGAACAGGACTTGAGTTAATTGTTTGCTGTCATGCAAACCCCTGACAACACTTACAAGCAGACGATCAATCTCTGCAGAAAATGAAGGTGAGTTCCTTGTTAGAACTTGACTTTTTCTCTGCAGCTAACAGCGGAACTGTTTCTTTGTCAATGACGTCATTTTATAGTGGCGCAAAATCAATATTACGTAATAAGAGTGTGATAATCTAAAACCACAGATAGTATCAGTAATGATATAATTATACCTATTAATTATGTTTCCCTGGAGTACTATTGAGATTGAATGACACAGTAGTCACTCCTAGCACAAAAAGGCTTTACTGTTAGTAAACCACAGAATTATAACTATAAACTGTAATTTTCATGTTTCTTTACAGCTAAACAGAATGTAAATTGTATGTCTTTCTTTCAGCTGAGCGGCAATGTACTTCTAAATGATTGCATTCAGTAATTGTAAAATATATTCCGAAGAGTTATTATGGAAAGAGATAGTCAATGCCTGCCCACCTAAAATTCTACAGAAGAATTATTGTTGTGTTTCTACAGCCATTGGCAAACTATCTTTGGTACTTTGCATCTACCTTGGTTCACCTGTTTTCACCTGTAAAATGGACACTGCATTCCATTTTGTGAACTCATGAAGCCAGCCACAAAATCTACAACAGTGGAGAGAGAGAGAGAGAGAGAGAGAGAGAGAGAGAGAGAGAGAGAGAGAGAGAGAGAGAGAGAGAGAGAGAGAGAGAGAGAGAGAGAGAAACCCCCATACAGGTCAAAATGACCACTTTTCATGAAACTATTTGGCTCCTCCTATCTTGTGATGTACCTTGTTCATGTCACCTGAACATAAATCGTTTGAACTAAGTTTGTTAAAAGACAGTTGTTGATTCCAAGAACACTGTCATAAATGGTTAATAAGAGAGCCTTTTCAGGCCTGACACTGTAATGACCTAGCTGTATGTTTGTTTGTGCAGTTTTGTGTCTTGAATGTATATGTCATTACTTATATTTGACCAACACTGAATTGCTGTGTAGTGTGTAGTTAATTATTTTGTTAATAAATTCTATTTCTTGTTTGACAACACCCTTGTCCTGAGTTATAACTGGGTTAAAAGGTTAGAGTGGTATGAGGAGCTTAATAATTAATAAAACGGGTAGTATAGGCCTTTTCCAGAGGGTGTTCATTGCTCTAATTTGGACGTGTGCCAGGTCATAGTTATTATGTAGTGTTCATTAAAATACTAGGAATTACTCTGGGGAGAGTTCAAGGGGTACTTTTCCGAAAGCTGAGGGTTGCAAATTATCACAGGTTTTAATTTAGTGAGGATAATTTTCTTGTAATTAAAGTGGCTCTCTCATAATAGTATAAAAACACCTGTTGCAGGTGTAGATAGGTATTAAGATAAACTTATATTATACAGGTGTAGATACGTATTAAGATGAACTAATGTTATCCAGGTGTAGATAGGTATTAAGATGGACTAAAATTATACAGGAACAAGTTTTAAAATTGAGTCCATCAGCATCCTGATGCAGACTCAGGGAATGTTCCTTGACCTAGTTAAATAAAATGGAGACTAATTGTTTTTGGTTGTTCACTTATGTCACTTGACAACAAAGTTAGTTACATTGCTGTGTGAATACAAAACACTTACAGTTACACGTGAACAGAGTACACTAAATTCAGACGCGGACTCTTTACAGTTGGAGGGTGCAGATTACTACTGGCATAGGTGGTGGGGTAGTCAAGTCTTCCACTAGGGGAGACAATTTATAGACTAGAAATGTCCTTCGTACGATACTTTACACTTTACAGTCTGAAAATGTCCTCAGGGTTTTCTTTGTTTTTATTTGTATATATAAATTTTCTCAAAATGGACGCTTTAGAACTCTGAAAGGTTCCTTGAAGTTGGAAAATGGGGGCAATATATGTAGATATTTTAATGTAAATTGGAAAGTGAGCGATATATGTTGATATTTTATGTAAATTGGAAAGTGAGAGCGATACATGTTGATATTTTAATGTAAATTGGAAAGTGAGAGCGATATATGTTGGTATTTTAATGTAAAGCAAACCTTTCAATAGCTGTATTACAGTTATACAAACTAAGTCTAATGTTATTTAAATCAAGTTTGATTTTCGTTTCTAGCGTTATTTACAGAGAGATATTTTGGACATTTATTCTACTTGTAGGTTATTTGGTCACTTAGATGATATAAACACTATGATATTTATTCTATTTTTTAAATGTTGTTGTCACTCAGTCCACTTAAAAGTGTTGCTGTCACTCAGTCCACCTAAAAGTGCTGTTGTCACTCAGCACTTAGAAGTGCTGTTGTCACTCAGTCCACTTAAAAGTGCTGTTGTCACTCAGTCCACTTAAAAGTGCTATTGTCACTCAGTCCACTTAAAAGTGCTGTTGTCACTTAGTGCACTTAAAAGTGCTGTTGTCACTCAGTGCACTTAAAAGTGCTGTTGTCACTCAGTGCACTTAAAAGTGCTGTTGTCACTCAGTCCACTTAAAAGTGCTGTTGTCACTCAGTCCACTTAAAAGTGCTATTGTCACTCAGTACACTTAAAAGTGCTGTTGTACCTCAGTGCACTTAAAAGTGCTGTTGTCACTCAGTGCACTTAAACGTGCTGTTGTCACTCAGTCCACTTAAAAGTGCTGTTGTCACTCAGTCCACTTAAAAGTGCTATTGTCACTCAGTACACTTAAAAGTGCTGTTGTCACTCAGTGCACTTAAAAGTGATGTTTTGCGAGGAACACTGTGGAATTCAATCCATCGAGGTATATTGTTAATTATGCGAAAACGATTAACAGAAATTAATTTTCTTAATAATTAATTTTTAAAAATCTGGCTTGATATACACAAGACTCATATTCATTAATGCATTCTTGAAAAATATCTAAATACTAAAACCCACAATTTTTATGATGCATTAATAAATAACCGTCTAAATAAATATAACATAATCTACACCTGAACCCTATCTCTAGGGTGGTTGACCCTAACCCCCGGGACAGAGAGTGTCTAATTAGTTTAATTCATTTCAAACGGACCATTCAAAGCATGGATCGACAGCGCGCAACGAATGTGCCGCCCGAACTTCTGTTAGGAAGCGGACCAGCGCCACTGACCATTGAGGCAATACGTGTTTGGCGCTCTTGGCGTTAAATAGCTACGAATAATACTACATATGAGCTATCACCCTTAATTGTCAGTTAGTGGTGCAGCAGGAATCCATCTGCTGTCTATTATACTGCCGAATGTTTTTGTCTTTGCTTGTAGGCTTGAATTTTATATCTATATTTTATATTTAACATTAATCATATTCTTAATTTACTATACATTTGGCTTAAGACACTGGATTGTATGATGATTATGTATGCAAGAGTGTTCTGTCAGGGAACACGGGTGGACGAACTCTGTTTTTACTGGCAGATCGACACTTTATCTTCTACTTTGACCTCGACGAGCGCTGAGAAGCGAAGGCAACGCCAGAGCAGAATGGACCCACCCTCGTGTGCCGTTTTTGTGAGACCCACATGCACCCTAGACGACAACGTCAGGCGCCATATTAAGATAAGTGAGATATAAGAACACCAACTTCAGCTTCGTTCATATATAACTTCAATAACTATTACAGCCCTCATAACTTCAATAACTATTACAACCGTCATAACTTTAATAACTATTACAACCGTCATAACTTTAATAACTATTACAACCGTCATAACTAAACATAAATACACTTTAATCCCTCATCCTACTACTTATGATACATGTAACCATCTGTTCTATTTTATTTCTCTTTTAAATAAAAATTGTTTTGTTCATACTCAGATCACTCGTGTTGGCGTACTTGCATACTATATGTTGTAGTACGTCACTAATATTTGATAATCCTGACTGTACGTTATCAGTGAACTCACAGTTTTTGTCTAGACTATCACTCTCTATTTTATTCTGTCTTCCTTCTTTCCAACATGTATGGCCAGCCAGGTGTGCTTTGGGGTTAGCCTAAGTTTACGGGGAGGTTTGAGGGTGAAACTGGAAAAAACTCACATAAAAATCAAGCAATCACAACTCCTGTATTTATTAACTTATTGCCATAATTTTTTGTATGCAGTTAATCACACCTATTGCTAACACAATTAAGCAATAAAACAGTTTATCTGATGTTTTAATGTGTAGTTATATGGATTATAATGACACATGTGTTTTTGTGTCGACGCAAAACTACATTCCGCCGTTCAACTGATTACAAGTAAACTATACATTATTTTAATGTGAAATTTGGTATACTTCAGGTAGGTATGTTGTAGTACAATGTGAACTAGCATGAAAAGTCTACCATGAAAATTTTTGTTGTTTTTGTTGAAATATATATTGAAGAGGTTTGACATAGTAAAAATAAGTCTTCTATTTTACACACTTGCTTCTTTCTAGTTCAGAATGTAGCCATATGTGTGCTGGAACTATGTTCAAAATTTCATTGCATTCTGATAAATAGTTTCTGAGATATCTATAAAACCGTACTGGCAGCGCATAAAAAACTGATTCTGAGAAAACGCGTCGCAAAGTTTTTCTTTACTAAAGTTTAGATAATAAATATAAGTTAAATAGATGAATCTTTTTATTTTATAATCAAACATTAATTATATTTTAAAGACAGTAACATTACCAACTTATTCATGACCACCAGCAAGATAAAACTGCTGAATGTTAGCATTATTAGATGCATTTTGAACTAACAATTTTTACGCGTACATTGTGAAAAATAAACTGAGACAGTGAGAGACTAAGTCGTGTCTTGTCTAGTGCACTGATGGTAGTTTGTCGCTATCCCCTAGACGGCCTAGAGGTTTCTGGCAATGTGGGCATAAAAGTCTCTTTATAAAGTTTAAAAAGGAGTTTACAGTCTACAAAACGAAAGCCTGTTATTTGTTCATTATCACTGTCAACTTCCATTTCACACGCTTTACCTTCAAGTTTTGCATGAGGCAGAGACATTGCCTGTAGCAGACGATGTATTTGTGACACGGCGTCGCTCATTGTATACAACACGTGTTCAGCATAGAATTATTTACTGTAATCAGTCATTTAGTATGTCTGTTTCCCTGGAATCTTCGATTTCTGGAAGAGTAGGATTGTTTTATTTTCCCCATCTTAGTTTTACTGTACTCAAGCCTCAAATAGAACTCAAACTGAACGTAGATTGTAACTTTCATGAGATCGAAGCTGTGAAAGACGCCATGAGGTCAGTTTGCTAAATCCGACTTGCTCTTGAAAGCTAATCGCTGATTGGCTGATTTTAGACCCTTTGCTATATTAGTCTTTTAACAAGTAGCCAATGAAAATGCATGTTATGGTGGATTTTGGACATGGAAATGGGAAGCTAAAGCTGGCTTTTCTGGTTCTTTTGGTATATTATATGTAATATTATATTATGTAGAAGACGAGATATGACCTTTGAAACTTTATGCATATATAATTAGCTGTAACTGCACTTTTGTTTATGCATACCTACTCAATTAAAACTTAAATTAAAGAGCTTTTTATTAACAACTACGAAAATGTGAACGTGTGAATGAAAGTAGAATGATTAAAGTGAACAATAACACGAAGAACAAAAAACACACAAAAAATAAAAATCTTATAATTTTCACCCTCAAACCTCCCCTTACGTGGCGCCCAGGGTTGTGGAGAATTAATAACATGCCCATCTCCCAGGAACATGTCACAATAAACACAAGATAACAATTGTTATCATCCATTACCAAGGTGACCAAGTGAAAGAGTATACAAGATGCAGTGCTAATTATAACATAGTTCTTTCAATTAATTTCAAGAGGGGAAGTAATTTTTAATATTATTATATGTAACCTCTTTTGAAAGATACGTTACAATCTTACCTTCCCATCAGAAGGACTCCTGTTCAAAGCTCGCAGTAAATGTCCAGAGGTGATGTTTGGCATGACAAGAATTTTTGTGATCTTGCTCATATCTTTTATGTCTGAGGTCAAATGTTTTAACACAATTTCCGCTTTGTTTAACTGTTTTACCGCTTCTTTTATTTTCTTCATCACAAAATCCAAGGGAGATCAACGAGTGACTGCACTTTAGAAACAGGAGTAATTGAAATAAAGAGCTCTGGCTAGAGAGAAGAAAAAATAGTTTAAAAGTTCTGACACTTACATATTCAGCAATCTTTTCGTTCAGGTTATTGACACTGATGATGAGTTGCAGAACTGTAGACAAAGAGAAAGATGCAATCTATTTTCTTAATGTCACGTGACTGCCGTATTTCAGAGATAGTACAGATAGGCACAATAGCGATGTTTAGAGGACAACTCTCAAGTCATCTTTGCAGTATGCTACGGCAATTATTCGTATACATACCGCTTTGTTCTTTGCTTGTACTCTGAGCACAAATGAGTATTCGTCTTTCTCTACTGATTAAAGTGCTCTATCAGGAATAAACAAGTTTTGGGTCGAAGTAAATTTATTTTAATAATAATCTTATCAGAAAACTGATTTCCGTTCACTAAAGCAAATAATACAGTGGAAGCAAGATTGCTGCTGAACAAACTAGGTCAGTAGGAGATAAAGTACGCCCTCGTTTGTGTTTGTCTGTGATTTCTATGTATTTGTTTTGCCACTTCGTTGTGTCGTTTGGTGTATTCTGTTCCAGCCAGAACCTGACATCCAGATAATATGTGCTCTGTTGTCTCATCCATGGATTTGCAGAGTCTACATTTGGAATCATTTGAGATTTTCATGATTTTCGTTTTGTGAGATTTGGTGTTGAGTGCTTGATCTTGTGCAGCTGTTAGGAGTGCTTCTGTTTCTGCTTTCAATCCTGCCTCTTTCAACCATTTGTACGTTGATTGCTTTGTTGATATTTTGTTGCCTTGTCATACATACTGGCCATGGAGAGGTTTTTGGCTCCAGGTATTTGCTAATGCATGATTCGTTGATTTCTTCCATGTTTCTGGGGGTTGGAATAGTCCACTCATTTTTACTGCTTCTCTCAGTGGATCATCTTTGTTGTTATTCCAGATGTAGTCCACAAGACCAATGACTTCTCCTTCAATGACATGTTTGATTTTCTTGAGACCTCGGCCTCCCATTTTTCGAGATACAAAGAGCCTGTCTACGTCTGCTTTGGGGTGTAAGGCTTTATGTATTGTAAGTAGTTTTCTTGTTTTTCTGTCCAGATCATTTCATTTGCTGTCCAATCTATGATACCTCCAGTGTAGCTTACTACAGGTATTGCATATGCGTTAAGGGCTTGTATTTTGTTCGCCCCATTTAGGACTTCAGGACTTGTCTAACACATTTTTCATAAACTTTGGACTTCACTTCTCTCTGCATATTTTCTTGATGCTGTAGTATCCCAAGATACTTATATCCATTTTCCATTAAAACATCGTTGATTTTTCCGATGTCGAATTGCAGGCCCTCTGTTGTTTTGACCATGCCTTTCTGGATAACAATTCTTCCACATTTCTCAAGGCCGAATTTCATGTTGATGTCCTCACTGCAGATCATGGCAGTATTGATCAGTGACGTGATGTCACGTTCATTTTTACTGTACAGCTTGTGATTGTCCATGTAGAGTAAATGGCTGATAACCTGTCCTGCTTTTATTTTGAATCCTGTTTTCTGGATCACTTGACTGAGAGGATTTAGGACAATGCAGAACAGCAGTGGTGATAGGGAATCACCTTGGAAGATTCCACAATTTATTGTTATGTCTGCAATATCTGTGTTGTTGTATGTGAGGATGGTTTTCCAGTTTTTCATTGACTCATGAATTAGGTTCTGTATTGATGGCGCTACTTTGTACAGTTTTAATGTTTCAATTATCCATGAATGTGGAACTGAGTCATAGGCCTTTTGATTAGTCAATCCATGCCATTGCAAGATTTGTTCTTCGTTTCTTGCTGTCTGTAACTATTGCCTTATCAATTGCCAATTGGTCCTTTGTGACATGCCCCTTGAATGACATCATTTTGACGTTGACGTCATAAGTGTGCAACACGTCGTTATGACAACAGGACATTTCTTTGTTCACTTTAACGAGTAAGAAGATAAAATAACACAAAGAGAAATCGAGGAAAATGAAGATGACATTAGGGATGTTACAGTTATAGACGTACAGGCATCAGTACACGTGGATAAGGCATTGAACAACACGAACACACTACACATTGTTTTATTCATTATGCACTAAATGTGTTTCTCTTAATTACTTATGCATAGACGTTAACCTAATCGTTGTTGTTGTAGTGATCATGGGGTACCAAACTGTTACTTCAATTGGTTAAGTGACGAAAGTCATCGCTATTGTTGGGTGTCGGGAGGGCGTATACGTCATTAAGGCTAAACCGATTGCGGTACCGTTGGGTCGTATACGTCCATCAGGCACGCTCGCTCAATCTATAACCAATCAGAGTGAAGGAAACGTGTGCTTGGCTTCAGCAGCCAATCCGTTCTAAATTTTATCATTGGATACTATAATTAGAATGCTCAGGTCATTAAAAATTAGACCGACACTGAACGGGTTAAAGCGCTTTTCGGTTATTGTTATTCTCATCCGTGTTGACGCAATGATCGTTCTATTTATCTATCTCTTAGACTTGCCAACCATCAGGGCACCACTGATGGCCTAACAACAGCTTCCTCCATTCATTTCTGTTCTCTGATAAACTTACTGTCTCTCTCGGCTTCAACTCTGTCCAGTCTGAGATGTCCTCCCATTTTTCGTCTGTCTTCCTCTCCTTTGCCCTCCTTGCACAGTAACTTGCATGATTGTCTTGGCAAGACCTGTTGATCGTGTGACATGCCCATACCATTTCATTTTGCGTTTTTTCACAATGGACCAATAGCTTTTCATAAGGCGCAATGGCTTGCCTAGTTCTGTTTCCCATTCAATCAGTCAATCATCGTTACAGTCAAAATATAAGACAGGTCACCAGTCAATCAACACTAGTTGTGACGTACAGCGTGACATGGCGTAAAGTCTTTCTAACGACTCAAGACCTCTATTCTGCACAACGACCACTTTTCTCTCCAGACCTAGAACATCACGCCAGCAAGCTACGGTCACCAGATCACCAACACCAAGCGCCGTGTCTCGAATGGCGGTTTCATCACCAAACTCAACAACACGCACAGGCACGAGACATGCACGCAGACCCCGGACCAGACCGATAGCCGTTGTAATCACTTGACCGTTACTGTCCAACCGGTCATCTGTCGGGTAGTCATCACACAACACCAGGACGTCGCGGTATTGCAGAGGTGGAGGGCCGTTACTGTTACCTGACATTTAAAAGAAACTGGTTTGTACTGGTTTGACTTTTTAGTTATGTACAGTATATCTATCTACCCGTCTGTTTACTCAACCACATGTTCATTCCTTCATAAACCTATTAATTCATCCTTCCATCCGAATGTATTTGTATTGTTTCACTCACTCACTCAAACAAACCACACCCATACCTGTCTGGCCGATGTTGAGTTCTGCCAGGACACGGGCGATTTGATGTCCACAGTCATATGACCAGTCCCCTGTGTGATCTGACTGACCGTCATGGAGTGTCAATCGAATAACCGCCGGGCCGTCTGTTGGAACACGCACGTCACAGACCGTGTAGTTATGGACTAGTTTATATCTCTTTATTTGATCTGCCTCCATCACCTCCCTGACGACGACTAGCGGTGACCTTAGAGGTATTGTCATCTTGACCTCTTCCAGACTTAACGGTCTGACTTCATGATACAAAGATGCACCCCACAGGTATACCTCGGGTACTTGTACAATGAGATGATCACAAAACTTCGTGAAGCTGTTACTACAGAATGGACAGATGAAGACATTATGTCAGTGTGTTATCGTCACACAAGTACAACGTTATGACGTCATGACTTTACTTTACTTTATGTCGTCATTGGTTTCTGACATGATTTAAAACGTCGCCAGTTAAGTAAGACACTTTCCATCATTCACGGCTGTTTGTTTAAGTGCTAATCATTTGTTGTGTTTCATGTTTATCTGTCTGTTTAGCAAAGTACACACAACACAACAAATATATTAAGTGGCGACATTAAAAATCAATTAACCGTTAGTCTGTTGTTGGGTAATACTATCGGTGTGTATGTCTTTGTGTACTAACACACTGTACAACAAACCTGTAATAATCATAAACGGCCTCGTCTGCAACCACACACAGTTGTCTCTCTTGACTCTGAGATTCCAGACGTCTGATTGCAGTCTCCACTTCTCCATCATTCCAAAAGTCAAACTGATGTCGGTGTACACGTGACCTGGCTGTTGTCGTCCTCACGGTTTCCTGAAGTTGGTGTTCGATGACGATCGTCGCTGCGCGGCTCGCAAACCACGTACTGACAACATGGACGTCGTGTCCACTTTGAATCCAGGTAAGTGCCTTAATTATCAGGACAATAGTTTTACCTGTTCCAGGTGGGCCGGTGAGAAATACCCGAGGTGGTGACCGATTCAAAAGTTCCACTTCCTGTGGAAATAGCACGAGCCTGGCCATTCTATCTTCAGTCTCAGACACACCCTCCACCGGGATCCTTATGTCCAGACGTGTGGCTGTAACACATTGGACTTCCATTGTTGTCGCTGGACCACAGAACCTGTAATGACAAATTGTGAGATGTGTGTTAGGACAGACGAAAGGCCAGACATCAGATACTGACCATATTCCATCTATTTATAGCTTACTCACTACATTCTTAACACATTTTGTCCAGTAGGTACTTTCAAACCAGAAATGAGTTTTTCCTACAGGACTCCAATAGGAATATTTTAACAAGTCCATCATCTCACTGACAACATCAATTTAAAAGATGAAGAATCTCATTTCGTACGTTCTCGATATATACAAATTTTTTATGTTAAATAAACAAAAATTCATTTACCAAGTATTTTTAAGAAAGCCCATTAGATCAGTTAGTTTGAGAATTTTAGGACAGTTATAAAAATGATTTACAAAACAAACTTTCCTTCATATCATTCACCAAAGATTCTCTTGTTTTCTTTCAATTACAGATCAAATTAAATCTCAGGCAGAAACCAGATGATGAGCTTAACTCACATGAACAGAAAGAGTTATATTTATGCACTATACAGAAAGTGTTACATTTGTGTGCACTACAGAAAGTGTTACATTTGTGTGCACTATCGGAAGTGTTACATTTCTGCACTGTATATAAAGACAGTCACAGATGTGTGTTGTATAGGAAGTGTTACACTTGTATATGTACCGGAAGTGTAATATATGTCTGTTGTATAGAAAGTGTTACATTTGTGAGAATGATATATAGATATATATATAGTACTACATATAATTTCTGTATAACAGATAAGATATTCCCACTGCTTAAGTGTGTTTGTATGTATTTGTAAATGTGAGTGTGTATGAAAGAGTGTGTATTTGTGTGTGAGAGAACGTATGTGGGGGAGAGAGAGAGTCTGTGTGTGTGTGTGTGTGTGTGTGTGTGTGTGTGTGTGTGTGTGTGTGTGTGTGTGTGTGTGTGTGTGTAAAAGAGAGATGGGCGTCTTGAAGTTCGATGTGGATGAATGAATGTGATTGTGAAGTTTACGAGTCTAATAAAGGTCAGGTAAATAATTAGTAAGAAACATATCCAGTTAACTATACTTATGTGTTTAGAGATAGCTAGTGGTGTGAGACACGTCTAGTAATTATTTATTTTATGGGGTGTTTAGAGACAGGCAGTGGTGTGTTGTACAAACAATAACTATATTTATGAGCTAGTGTATTGTGGAGATAGTGTATTGCAATTATATATAATTACATTTATGGCTGTTTAGAGATAGGCAGTGGTGTGTTGTACACCCAGTAATTATATCTATTGGTGTTTTGAGATAGGCAGTGGTGTTTTGTACACCCAGTAATTATATCTATGGGTGTTTAGAGATAGGCTGAAGGATTATGGACGACACAAAAGTGATGCATGTGAAGGAAGCAGATAAATACATTTAAAATGAAAGAGAGATAAAGATTTGAACCTGTTTTTAAGGGAAAAAAAGACAATTATGTTTTATCCTTCACACTACCTGGCCAACAGTTGTTCATACGTTGTCGGTGATATTAATGTCTGAGATCCTGAAGCTCTGACTACCTGCTGCCACCACACACCAAGGTCATTAAGGACGATGTGATTGACATCTGATGGCGTTCGTTTGTCTGTGAGTTGGTCTGACAGCAGACACAGCTTCACAGAATCATCAACACTGTGGACACCAAGACACTGACACAAGGCCTGTGAGGGAAAAATATAATTATAAAAATTAGTTATACTTATATAATGAAGCCAGAAAAAATCTCATATAACATGCTTATTAGATTTTATTAAAGTATATAATGTTAATGATGTTGATATTATTTTGCACATACTGGAATTTCTTGTACAAAGCAGCAAACAGTGCGAACTGTTTCATTGTCAATGACAGTCATTTCATTTGTGATGCAAAATCAGTTTGACGTAAAATGAGTTTGTTTAGTTATATTCCGTACAGAGACTTAATACAAGTCTGACTTTATAAAGCATCATGTCTTAATGAAATAATAAAAGCTATATTACAAAACATATATGAATTATGAGTTTAAATATAAATAATTGACAAAAATATTACTTTATGCCCAATTTTAGTGCATAATGTAGGTAAAGAACAAAATATAATGTACACAAACTGCTATGTTACGAGTTCAAGGAGACAACTCGTATTTAGAGTACCATATTAGTCATAAAAGATTTTCTTCCCTTCAGAACATCCACACGAAACACATTTTACTGTTCATAAAGTTATAAGTGGACTGGTTCGCGGGCTATGTGTAAAACTCAAAACTGGTACACCTAACAATTCTAACCCTAACTGTTAAATTGTAATATTATTCAAATGAACTAGTTTGACTATAAATATGCAATTTTAACTGTTTTAATGAGAGAAAATAATGTTGTCTTGATTAAAAATGTCTCTATCCCAGACAACTCATTTTACTTTTGACTATCTTGATTAAAAGTTCTCTATCTCAGACATCTTATTTTACTTTTGACTACAAAATGTCAGTACGAGATTTGGCACTGCTTCTCACGAACAAGACTCCCAATATCAGACATGACGGATGACGTAATAACTTAAACAAGACTCCCAATATCAGACATGACGGATGACTTTATAACTCAAATAAGACTCCCAATATCAGACATGATGGATGACTTTATAACTCAAACAAGACTCCCAATATCAGACATGATGGTTGACGTAATAACTCAAACAAAATTCCCAATATCAGACATGATGGATGAAGCAGTAACACAAATAAAACTCCCAATATCGGGCGTAATAGATGACGTAGTAACACGAAGCAAACTATCCAGATGACTGTCTGTGATTCGTGATCTTGTCATGCACTTTGCTTGCTTCATCCTGAAAACACTTTCTTAAATTGATTTGTGCTGCCAAATAGTGACATCACGAAAATTGCCTTTCTGCAAATGCCAGAATACATTTCCTGTGAAACGTATATTTTAAAATAAAAATCAATCAATTTCACTTTTACTTCAAGTCGGATGCACACTAGAAATCTACGTTACATTTGCAAATGTCATGGAGCCTCATTTGTATTAATAAAAATGAAAGATATTGAAACTCAGGCTATTCTTCTTTAAGTCTTGAGACCTTGTGTCAAATTCTTCCATTAGTTTCGTTTTAACTCTGGGTTACTTTTGATAGTCTCGAGCGTTACACGTCATCAAAGTTGGAAAATGTACAATGTATTTTGATTTTAAGTTGTGTTATTTCATTTCAAAAGTTTTGTCCTGATTTAACATAGCATTAATTGATTGGCATTGTCCTTGGAGACGTGAGTTTAATTAGATTAAATGGGTAGTTATAAACCAATAGAAAGCTTTGTCCTGATCTAACATAGCATTGATTAATTGATATTGTCCTTGAAGACACGAGTTTAATTCGGTCAAGTGGGTAGATATAACCACTAGAAAGGCAAATTCACACATATAATAATCGTTATGACCATTTTTTTTTTTTAGTTCCATTAATGTTTGTATTTCCTCTTCCAAGTGTAAATATTGTTTTATTAAAATCATTATCAATCCATTTGATTTTAAAACATGTAACCGATTAAAAACAATGGAATATACCTGACTGTCAGGCGAAGCAAAACTTAGCCCGGCATCACTCCATAAACATTTAAAAATTAAAATAGTAAAATATAGATACACAAGGTGTATAGGAACCATAGCATAAAATATACGTTCAAAGCATTTAACCAAGACACTAATTACAAGACTGACCAGCCACTCCAAGACATTAGCAGGATGTTAGAGTTATACAAGACTGACCACCCAGGGCTAGGGCGCTGGAAACGGTCAGGGATCAAAGGGTCACTTGTAGCTAACTGATAGGGGAAATGGATAGACTCACACTGAGCTATGGGCTAGGGTACAGGAAGCGGTCGGGGGATCAAAGGGCCACTCTTAGCTAAAGGTAGAGGGGAGGGTTAGTTTCAAAGAAATACCAGGAATACTGGAAAGCCTTTATATAAGTCGGGCCGAGCCAATTCTCTTCACTTGCTCATAACAATCTGAGTTTTAAAACACGCAGGAGCAGTCCCAGAGATTTCGTCTGGTAAAATTTTGGAAGGAAACAGTGGGAAAATTTCTAAAGTCAGAAAGACTAATTTCTGAGTGTATTGCACTCCAATCAGATGACGTTGGGTTCATTTGGTTTCGGAACCTGAAAGAACCAAACAGTAATCAGAGAAAGTATCTACAAAGGGTATCTACAAACAGTAGCTAGAACCAGAACCGGGCCAGAGAGCAGACGACGCGTTTCTGCCGGTTGTTTACGTGGAGCGAGAAGGGGCGGAGCCAGCTTGCTATTCAAGGGCCTGCCGTCGGGGAACGCTTGCGCGACGAGAATTCAACGCTGTGTTGACTTTCAACTGCTCGAGCTGTTGAGCTAAGTATAGCAAACATAAACATTGAGCAGAAGTGCATAATACTGATGTACATTTGTATTGGAACTGAAACAAAAATCAAAACTTACGTAGGAAAAGGGAACGATTTGGCAAAGGAAAACGGACATTAAAAATCACTTCATTAGGGAGGCTAGCATTTCCCTGAATTAGTTATAGGACTTATATTTTTGTAATTATTTTGGCCAACATTGTTAACTGTTCTTCTTTTATTGTTATTTTCTTTTATTGTTATATAAAGTTATTGTTAAATTTTCATTAGTGTTGTCAAATTTATTGTCATTCTTGTCTAGTACGATTTTATAAGTGTTGTCGTCACATCTGTCCAACGTCTGTCTTGAGTCTGTCTTTGTCTTATCTATCTGTCCTGTCTTATCTGTGAGGAATCGTTCCTCTGGGGGCTCAATACGAGTTGCCGGAAGTGACGTCCTCAACTTGTTGTCCGTCCTAGATATCCGTATTTAGGGGGGTACCAACACTGACTTTTAAAATATCTTATTAGAAATTTGAAAGAAACCAGCTACTCTGGTTGTTTTTGTTCGACAGCACAAAAACACAAAATTTCGTGAATGTGAAGAAATTTTAAATATACAGATATGACGCTCGTGACGTCAGATGAGTGAGAATGATAACAAAATGGAGTGGACCCTTGTGTTTATGTCATTTCATTAGAGGTTTTCTCATCTTCCTGTATATATATTTTAGAATTATTTTGCCAAATAAATGAGATTTATAACAAATCCATGATTGAAAGAAGATAGTATTCTATCAATAAATAAATAAAAACTTTTTAGAAATCAAACCCCAAGCTGATGGTCGAGCAACCAAATTTTCAAATTGTACTCTATTTAAAAGCAAACAAATAATACAGGGTGACACAAAAAAAAACGGTCATCACCAAAAAACGAATAACTTCCAAAATTTTATTTAGATCGACACAAAACTTTAGCTACATTAGGTCAAGCCTGTGTAGCAGACATCTCCAAAGTTTCAAGTCTGTACAATAAAAACTCTTTGTTTCACTGGCGCTCCAAAATGTGCCGGTGCTGCAGGCACACTTGGATCCAGCGGGCAAAGTTCTCGATGACCCTCCCACATTCCTTCCTTGGGATCACTCTTATTGCTGCTGTGATTGCTGTCTTCAGGTCAGGGATAGTCTGGGGATTGTTGCCATATACCTGTCCTTAAGGTATCCCCAGAGATAAAAATCGGGGGGGTTCAAGTCCGGTGAATGCGGTGACCACTCCAGGTCACTCCTGCGGCTGATCAGTCGGTCAGGGAAACACTGCTGTAGCCATGCCAATGATTCATTTGAGGTGTGGGGGGTGGCACCATCCTGCTGGAACCACTGGAGGACCCTGATGACTCCTCGAAATTGATTATTTATTTCAAAAGTTATTCAAGTTTAGGTGATGACCGGTTTTTTTTTGTGTCACCCTGTATTTATAAACAATGCTGTAAAGTGCGCATGAAGCTATATCTACTTAAATTTGAACAGAGTAAAGAAAGTTAGTTACACACAGCGGCTTACATTTGAAGAAAGTACAGATAGTTAATTAAATAGTTGTTGTAACACACAGACACAATTGAACAAAGTTAAAAAAAAGGTTAGTTACACTGATCTATAACACACACAACTTACATTTGAATACAGTGAACAAAAGTTAGTTACACTGTTGTCAGAATGCACAAACACTTACGTTTGACTAGAAAAAATACAGAATGCCCAGTTCAACTGGGTGGACCCCCAGTGATCGATATTCCTTTTAGGTGTGTAGCTGCTGATCTCATTGGAGAATTTGTGCCTCATCTGGTCAAGACCACAGATGGATTCTCACTGTCATTGATTATGCTAAGTGATACCAAGAAGCAGTTATGCTTAGCTCTGTTAGCGCCGTGATGGTAGCAAATGCACTGTTCACTGTCATGGAAATGAGGGAAATATTAATTAATTTTTTTTCTCTCCCTCTAAGTAACTTCTAACTCTAAACTATGAACGAAACCACTAAGTTAATTAAAAGAGGGACAGGGTGAAAATGACCATTTTGTCAACAATGGAAAAACTAAAAAAACTGAAATGCTAGCTGAGGAAAATAGGTTTTGTGCCGGAGAATAGGAAAACGTATAATTAAATGCTGGCTTGACCCTCCGTAGCCAGTGAATTTAACTGTGTTTACTCTGTTCAAATGTTAAGTGTCTGTTTGTTCTCCAAACGTTTAACTAACTATATTGACACTGGTCAAATGTAAGTGCATGTGGTATGTCAACAGTATAACTATCTTCTATATTACTCTATTCAAATGTGTCTGTGAGTTCTACCAACAGTGTAACTAACTGTGACACGTGCGCTGCTTATTTAATGAAATGATAATTTTTATTATTATTTAATATTTCTTAACTATTTTCAAATGATGATAATATTAATATTATTTTATTAATGATCCTCCAACAGACAACACTCGTCTCTCACTTGGCGGATGAATTTGTAAAGGTTTTCTCTATTCCACACATAAACCAACATTTACAGTCACATAAGGGTTTCCGTGAGTGGAAAACGTCTTACTAATAGAGAAGACAAATCTGTCTTTAATCTATTTATAACGAGCCCCCATCCACCCACTTTCTTCTCCAAAATAAGATTATCAATATCAATATGTGTGTCACAAAACGGGTAGGCTCGTTACAAGCCGACCCGAGCTGAAGTTAGAGATGCAAGGGGTGAAGTCTATTTTTAGCCTGCTCCGGTGCACCTCCAAGAAAAGCCCGTGACGTGTGCCAGTACTACGTCGCGTCAAGTTGTTACATAGACACACATGACATACACCATTGATGTTTGGGTGGGGCCCAATTTATTAATGTCATGCCAAGGAACGTTTTATTGGCGGTGTGTGTTGTGAGTGTGTATCATAAATGTGAATAAATGGACGAACAGACGAACGGTGCAAAACAATAGTACAAATTCTTTCGTCCCTCTCAAAAACTATGAATAACAAGAGAGTTGAAAGATGTTTAAATCAGGTTATTTATTTCCCGATTTAAAAGGGGCACTACTCTTTCGCACAGTGATTAATCATTCATTCAACTTTCCAATGTCATACACTCTGTGGGAAATAAGGGGAGATGAAAATGATGAAATTCAAAATATAAAATAAAGATTAATTATACAATTCTTATGCGGCAAATGGGGCCGCTTTAACAATAGTTCACATGTAAAATAAGTATTACTTTTAACATTAGAGTTCTTATTTTGCAAACGATATAATAGTGTTCATTTTCTTCGAGTCCTAGAGTTAAGTATGTGCGCGTTAGCCGTGCTAATTATTACTCACTATTAATGTCAGAGTTCCAAGGAGATGACGTAAGCTCACACGTCACTTATAAGCGGCACTTCAAAGTGAAGAATCACGACGCAATTGAGGCGTCGCATTACAGGTGAAGATTCTGCAGAATCTAGGCACCACTTTCAGATTATCACTGGGGAGAAATCTGAAATTTAGCTGACTGTTGTCGGCCTCGATAAATGTCGTTGGAAACGGACACCCCAACGACGTTTAGCATTATCGGGTAGAGTCGTCCAGTGGGATGTGTCGTCGCATTACATTGAGTGTAGAACTCCGGATGTCAGAGACAATCACGGTGCTAGCCTTCTCAATAGCGGGATAGACTGCCAAACGAACTCAGACAGGGGGAAGAACAAATTTGGTCCCTCGTGTCGTTAACTGCATACAACCAGCGTCGCATACATCGGGTTTTTTCTTGGCAGTGAACTTTCCACTTTGCCAAAAATTATACTGAGTAATTTTGCCTCGTTACTCAATATATGGCATCAGACGGATGGAAAACGGATGGAAAGAGATTATTGCAGCTTTCCTTTATGAAATCTCTGTACATGAGATAATTCATACGTGAAGTTAGACTGGCTTCAGACGAATCGACGTTTTCAACATTGAGAATAAAGTCTTCATTTTGCCTCTTATATAGCTTTACTGAAGGTCTCCAGAACTTTCCAGAAGCTATGCCGTGTGACATGATTTTTGCCTTGGATATATAGTGGTAATCGTGATGCACGCTTTTCTGTGGTCAATTCTAATGCGCACTGGTCATTTCTCTCGTCAACAACATGTGACTGTAGTGCGCAGTTGTCCCAATTTATTTAATATACATATTCTTCATAAACTAATATATATATTCAATATGATAATTGACACACACTGCGTCACGAACGTCTGTCTACTAAAGAGATCTTAGGTGACCGTTACTGGAAGTTACATGCTACATACGAAAAATAACAAAACTCGGATTACTTCAATTAGTTTTGTTAGCGGTTTTTTAAAATGAAATAAAATATAATTTCGGTCCCTCATTTCCTGTGACAATGTGTAAGAAGGTCAATAAATTTATTAAAAGAAATTTCAAATATACATATGACAATTATATAAATAGATAACTTGACATCAATATTCCACAAACGCTTGTTCAGATAATTATATAGATTACAGTCTCTCTCTCTCTAATAATAATAATAATAATAAAAATACAGCTAATTATAGTTCAACAATAGAGTCAATACAATTTGCAGGTTAATCCTATCAGAAAATAGAAATGGAGTTATTAGAGTTAAGTAGTTAATTTTTTTACGTGACCTGGATTAAAGTTGCTTCAAAAGTCTTTCACTGGCCTTGCAACAGTGTTACAGTGTCAGCATCAAAATGTCCAAACTTAGCTCTGTTTCCTGCCTCAGGCATAAGAAAACAGTGATGTGTTGATTCCTCTCAACCAACCTTGCACTCTCTCCACCGTGTTGGTTTCTTGAGCAGAACACAATCACAATGATTATGGTACTTCACTGTACTGATGTACTTAGCATTCCTTGCTTTTGTACATCAAGAGTGCTTAGCATATTCCCTTAACGCTTATACACACTGCAACAGATGTTTCACATGCCTCAAATCAAACTTAAGAAGAATCAGAATTAGAAGGCAACTTGTCTACTGCAACATACAATTAAGGAGCAAACATAAGTTTCCCATTTAGCACAATATAACTCCATTCTGTCTCACATCTATTCTCAACTTACAATTCCTGCAATGGTATTTTTTTATCCCCATGCATACTTGGTACAATAAATACAATGTATCAAGCAATGTCACACATTAGTACACCACATGGGTGCAGCATGGTAAGAGTAGCATTCAGATTTTCAACTTGACCTTTAAACATAGGGTGATAAGGAGTAGTTGTAAACTGCTTTACTCTCAAAAGTTTGTTAATCTTCTTCATTAACTTGCTCGTGAATTGAGTCCCTCTATCAGGCAAGATTTCTTCTGGAAACCTTACATGTGAGAAAATGGTGAATGTCGCCGGCCACCCCTACTCTTGTGAGGGGAGGGTGGTGGCTTGTCGACGCCACGTAGGACTTGCATAAAGAGAATTACAAATCCGCACACAGAATACCAAGATGGTTGTTTGGCTCGAATTTAATTCTGCATGTAGGTTACGTATTGCCGACATGTTTGCATGTGTGTTTGCATACGGGTAGGGGTGAAGTGTAGACGGCACAGATGACACAACGTATAACGATGACAACAACCACTCTTTCAAAACCAGGAGAAAGTCTCAATGTCGGAGTACAAGTTCAAATTTATTGGTCTATGGGTTCCCTCTCACACATTGGTTAGTCAGTCAGCCATCCACACTCGCACCCATGGGTAAGGGGGAAGAAAGAAAGAAAGAATGATGAATGGTGAAATAAAATAAAAGAAATACAAAATTCAATTTCTCCATGCAGTACTACTTGTAACATTGCTTAGGCATTTTACAACATAATGTAACAGTCATTATTTATAAGTTCTGGCGCCACTGCTCTTGTATCAAAGTTCAATAATAAACAAATGTCATTTGACTTGCAAGTCTTCAACAGTTCCATCAATATTATCTTATATTAAGGTTTATTTCTAATTTTAGGTTTAATGCTTAAGATTCCTACGCTTTAGTTTTAAGTTTTAGTTTATATTTATGTGCTCTGAGATTTCCCTAATTAGTTAGAATTTTCTTTTACTCACATAGGTATTGTCATTTTCTTCTTGTTCTCTGCTCACATATTTCGTTACTTTCTTCTTGTCCTCTGCTCACATAATTTGTTACTTTCTTCTTGTGCTGAACTCACATCATTATTGTTAATCTCTCCTTGTGCTGGGGGGTTTAAAGATGCTCAAAACACCGTCGACGTCTCGACCTGGCCGTCCTCACTGTTATGACGGCTGCTACAACTTCACGCTCCCGTGCGCTTCTCTCGTTAGGCCTAATTTCTCAGCTTTGTTCTCTGCTCACATAATTCGTTACTTTCTTCTTGTGCTGGGCTCACATCGTTATTGTTAATCTCTCCTTGTGCTGGGGGGTTTAAAGATGCTCAAAACACCGTCGACGTCTCGACCTGGCCGTCCTCACTGTTATGACGGCTGCTACAACTTCACGCTCCCGTGCGCTTCTCTCATTAGGCCTAATTTCTCAGCTTTGTTACGTTCTATCTCTTCAATTTCTTCTCTTCTCTTAACTTCGTTTCTCATCTCTTCTCTTCTTTGTTTCTCATCTCTTCTCTTCTTTGTTTCTCATCTCTTCTCTTCTTTGTTTCTCATCTCTTCTCTTCTTTGTTTCTCATCTCTTCTCTTCTTTGTTTCTCATCTCTTCTCTTATTTGTTTATCATCTCTTCTCTTCTCTTCCTCGTTTCTCATCTCTTCTCTTCTCTTCTTCATAACGGCCAACCTTTGCCGTTCTTCGGCGGTATGCCACATGCATGACCGCTACTGCTTCCAACGATAGTTACTACCACTATGTAACATCTCGTTCTGTAACATCTCCCAGCACCATGACATTATACTGCCAACTCATCACTTCTGTTGAGAAATAATCGATCACCCGCAGTCTTTGCGCAGTCTTTGAAAACCCGAGATTATTGTCCTGTTTGACTTGGTCCATCTTAAACTGCAGCAGCCGTTACGGCGCGCTTTCCATATGCAGCCGGGTAGACATCTGGCACTCTGTTACAGTGTTCAGGAATTCTCCTTCTGTTTGCCTCGCAGAATGTAGAAGACCCTGATACAAACAAGCAGGGAGAAACTGAGAGCATGTCCCGCTCTCTCTACAACACGCTACATTTTCCACGTTTCTCATCCGCCCCTGGCTCCATATCCTCTTTTATACACAAAGTTCTTGCACATCACTTTCTCTGAGCTGACTGGAACACCCCCCCTTCCGGCACACACACGCTATCCCCCATCCGGCACTGCCCATTTACAACCAGCATGGCATGTACGTGCTGACGAATAATCTGACCATCCTGGCCACCTCTGGCGTCCAGTTCTATCAGTGCCAAAAGTATCAAGTTCCCAGCTGACACTGTGATTTACATATCCATTTGACCTATCTAACTAATTCTCTCAGAGCACACACTAAAATCTCAGAGCAATGATCCTATTTGTATTTTATTTTAAAATTACAATTACTATGGCAACTCATGGCCACCTGGCAAGCCGTACATTAACTCACAGCAAGAAATGGTTGTTCACACAAACCAACCTTTTTAACTTAGTAATACAAATATTAACTTTCCAATAATCTCAAAATTCTAGTTCAATAGTACTTTCATTAAAACAATAGTAATTTCACAATAACAATATCAACCTACTACCAAACATTTTATAGTGGTGATTCTTAAAAAGATGTTTACATTTCCAAACTCAGAGCCTGCTTTCTTCACGGACAAAATTGGCAGTCCCAACGCTTTCTCACATACTCGGTACACTGGCCGCCATGTACTCTACACTGACACAGATTTGTGGGCGTGGGTTTTGGCTACGGAGGGTCAAGCCAGCATTTAATTATACGTTTTCCTATTCTCCGGCACGAAACCTATTTTCCTCAGCTAGCATTTCAGTTTTTTTTAGTTTTTCCATTGTTGACAAAATGGTCATTTTCACCCTGTCCCTCTTTTAATTAACTTAGTGGTTTCGTTCATAGTTTAGAGTTAGAAGTTACTTAGAGGGAGAGAAAAAAAAATTAATATTTCCCTCATTTCCCGTAGTACACAGACACTTACATTTGAACAGAGGAATAAAAATTAATTACACTGTTGTATAATACACAAACACATTTAAAAAGAATCAAGATGTTTAGTTACTATTTTGTCATACACACAGACACATTTAAACAGAGTAAAGAAATTTAGTTACGCTGTTGAAAGAACGCACAGACATTTACAATTCACCAGAGTAAAGGAAGTTATTTACACTGTTAGCTGAGCACACAGACACTTATATTTGAACAAAGGAGTAAATAGATTTAGTTACACTCTTGTACAATACACAAACACATTTGAACAGAGTAAATAGAGTTAGTTACAGTATCGGCAGACAGACACAGAACAAAGAAATATAGGTATACGAACACACATACACTTATATTTGAACAGAGTAAAGTTATTTACATTGTTGGTAGAACTCACAGACGCTTACATTTGAACTGATTGTCCACTAGTCCAGACAACTTAATAACCCGAAATGTCCTTCTCACAGTAATATATAGTCCGAAAATATTCTCAGAGGTTTTTGAGGACATTAGTTTTCAAAATGCTAAAAAGGTTCCTGCAGAATAATTTCTGGAAGTGGAAAGGCTCTATGAAATTGTTTCCATTGTGATTAATAATAAATTTCAATTTCACATTAGTAATGTAAAGTAAAACCCTGTAATCGACTGTATTACCAGTTAGACAAAATTAATCTAACGTCATTTAATCAAGTTTGATCCTTTGGGTGCAACGATATCTACTTCTATGTAAGTCTATTTATAGGTTATCTGGTCACGTAAATGATATAAATACCACAGTTATTTATTTTAATTTTAAGAACTGTGGTCACTTAGCCAACTTGAAAGTGCTGTGGTTAGTTAGTCCACTTTAAGTGTAGTGGTCATCACAACCCACTTAAGTGTTGTGGTCATTTAACCTACCTTAACTGCTGTGGACACTTAACCCACTTTAAAGTGCTTTGGTTAAGGTATTGTGATCACTTAGCCCATTTTAATGTGCTGTTTTCTGAGGACCACAAAGGAATTCAATTCATAATGATGTGATGTCATTTTGTGAAGACGATTAAAACAGATATTAATGGTTTAAATTAATTAATTAATTAAGTGGCTTAATATACACAGGACATATTAATTAATGCATTTTAAAAAGAAATGTCTAAGTATTAAAATCCATGATTTCTTACTGTTAGTTAATATTAAACTAATTAAATGCAACACAACAATTATTACATGCATTATAATTAACTAGCTCAAAAGAAGACAACATTTATCATCATGCTATATTAATAAACAAAAAAACCCACAAAATAATATGTGCTATTATGAGAGGCATGCCACTTAGTTGATTAAAAGGACTAATTAATCTTTCATAACTAATTACAAATGATGGAAATCTTAATTTTATTTTATTAGTGATCCTCTAACAGACACCGCTCATCTCTTACTCAGTGGAGATTTTGGCATTGTAAACGTTTTCTCTATTATACAGCATAAAACAACATTTACAGTCTCATAAGGTTTCTGTGAGTGGAAAACTTAAAAGGAGAAGACAAATCCGACTTTTAATCTATATTCAGCGATGCCTTATCCACCCACTTTCTTCCCCAACAAACTGTGTGTGAGCAGCCTAGTTCAACATATGTAGTAATAAAAGTTCTTGCATAGTTCATCTCTACATAAACACAAGTATAACATATCAATATTAAAATGCATGAAATGTTTCTATGTCCATTTTCTCTCAGTCAGCCAGTTCAAATCACCATCAAGCTAACGACCGCCTTCAAGCTGGACTTTCTTCTTCTCCAAATTCAAAAGTGATCAGAGAGAAGAAATTCCTACAGCAAATGAACTCCCTGCACTCAACCCATTGGCTGGTCTCGTTTTTATAAATAATAATCATTGGATAACAGAACACAGCTCATCCAGATTCCATTAGTTCAGCAAATCTAGAATATTCTTGCCTCATGCTGTTTACTTCAAACTCAGACACTTTCAAAATAACACTATAAGGAGAGTCCAAAGTCAGGTTACTCTGACAATTTAGCAGTTTATTTTACAATTAAAATTAAAAATAGGGAGAAGCAAATGTACTCTGTCACAGTTACTATACATTGTTAATAAACTGTCTAACTTTACATAAGACAACAAGCATTATCATGCATTATTCTGGTCATCAAATGTAAAGAGTATACAGGAAGCAGCACTAATTATAACATAGTCTTTTCCAATTAATTGTAAATGGGTGGGTGGATAATTTTTAATATTAATAGATGTCACATCTAAAACTGACTCTGAAATCTTACCTCCGTATCAGAAATATTCTTGTTCAATGCTCGCAGTAATTGGCCGGAAGTGATGTTTGGCAGGACGAGAATTTTAGTGATCTTGCTCACATCTCTGATGTCTGACGTCAAACGTTTTAATGCAACCTCCGCCATGTTTAACTGTTTCACCGCTTCTTTTACTTTCTTCATCACCACGTCATCCTCCTGTTGTTCCGTCATGTTCAGCTGACTGAAGTTGTCTCCCACAGTTTTAATTTGTAATGTAAACAGTCCGTGTTGTCTGTGTATGATGAGAACATCAACGTCGCCTTGATGATAGTGATGTTGATGAAAGTATTCGAGCAGTGTGCTAGGGCGTGGTAGAAGGGCAGCAACAGGAACAGGAAGAGCATCCACATAACTAGGTTCCCCAAGGTACTTGTCGAACTGTAGCTGAGACACGAACATCATCTCCTCTTTAGGTTGACTGTTATTCACCAGTGCACGAAGACAATGCAACACACGCTTTAAGGCTCTGTCGTCACGCACGTCATTGTCATTTATGGGTAGGAGACTTTGGATGCCTTGGATAAGGCGCCCCACTGATCTCGAAAGAACAGCTCGAAGTGAAGCAAACTGAAAGTATCATTCAGAAATAATATTGATAAAATAGTAATAACACTGAAATTTGATTTCAATAATATTGATAAAATAGTAATAAAACTGAATATTTTATTTCAATAATATTGATAAAATAGTAATAAAACTGAATATTTTATTTCAATAATATTGATAAAATAGTAATAACATTATGAATATTTTATTTCAATAATATTGATAAAATAGTAATAACATTATGACTATTTTATTTCAATAATATTGATAAAATAGTAATAACATTATGACTATTTTATTTCAATAATATTGATAAAATAGTAATAACATTCTGAATATTTTATTTCAATAATATTGATAAAATAGTAATAAAACTGAATATTTTATTTCAATAATATTTTATTGATAAAATAGTAATAAAACTGAATATTTTATTTCAATAATATTCATAAAATAGTAATAACATTATGAATATTTTATTTTAATAATATTGATAAAATAGTAATAACACTCATAATGTTCCTTTCAATAATATTGATAAACTATAATAACATTATGAATATTTTATTTCAATAATAAAAATTCTTCAGAGTAACAATACCTTTAACCTTTAACCCTTTCTACCCTGGATTCACATAGCAACATGAATGAACCGCAGTCAGTGATTTTTTCTCTTTCACGGAATAGCGTGTAGAAAGTATGATCAAAGACATTAAAGAGCTTAACTTAGGAAACTGCCAAACAGGAACCCTACATTCAAAATCATTAGTACTGTCAGAGTGGTATAGGAAATTATTAAGATATTATAATGGTTACCACAGTTCAATGGACCGAGCTACTAGATAGACTCTGAGATTTGTAAAAGAAAATCGTGACTTAGAGCTTACAGCTCACTTAGACAAACACATAACAGCTCGACAGTCAGAACAGCCAAAGCTTACAACAGCAAACACAGAATAATCAACACACACACACACGCGCGCGTGTGCGCGCGCGCAAAACAAACAATCTGTTCACACAATTATCAACATACACATCAGCCAGTGTTACATGTGAAATGCAAGGGGAGAGAAAGACGAGAAAAGAATAAAATGTTCTAATTAATTCCTCCCTTGCTTGCCGGAAAAATAAACCCGGTCCTCCAGTCACACATACCCTCTTGCTAATAACATCACAAACATCAATCTTTTGCTAAAACATATAATATTAAATCTAGCTCAAGCCCCCAAATTCACTTTGCAATGAAGTCCCTTTGACAAACATGGCGGTTTGCGGGATGAAAAAAGAAGTCAATGATCAACTTTAAAGGGAATTTAATTTTTTTTAAAATAGATTAAATTGGA
The DNA here is from genome assembly GCA_028829895.1 of Sinotaia quadrata. Lineage (NCBI taxonomy): Eukaryota > Metazoa > Mollusca > Gastropoda > Architaenioglossa > Viviparidae > Sinotaia > Sinotaia quadrata. Next base: position 96,160,689 of record CM054183.1, on the reverse strand, counting down.
ATAGAAATAAACGAAGATAAAAATGTTCAGAAGGATTAGAATAATATAAAGCTCATTGACATAAACAGAGAAGGATTTTAGAGCATACGATAAGTATAGCACAAGCATGAGCATTGTCTTTTTGAGTGTCTTTCTTTTAAAACTAATCTTACGATAGTACAAGCATGAGCATTCTTTTTGAGTCTTTCTTTTAAAACTTACATATAAAATGAGAAATGTTTTTTTTAGTGTCTTTCTTTTAAAACTTATCTTACTATAGTACAAGCATGAGCAATGTCTTTTTGAGTGTCTTTCTTTTAAAACTTATGCTCTGATTGCCAAAATGAAGCATGTCCTCAGATGTTACAATTATAGGTGTTACATTGTCCTTTGATCTGGGTAAAAGGAGGCGTGGTATGGCATTAGCACACACCAGTTAACAAACATTAATTAGCACATACAACAGTTAACACACACCACATAGCATACGTATCATTTACACAAAAACAATTAGCACACACAGTAGTAAGCAAACAACAGTTAACACACAATAGATAACAAACACTAGTTAGTATACACCTCAGTTAGTACATACAACCATTAGCACACATGTCAGTTAGACAAACATCAGTGAGCATACACATCAGTTAGAACAAACAACAGTGAACACATCAGTTAGACACACATCATGTTAGCACAAAAACAATTAGCACTCAGAATATTCAGCAAGCACTAGTTAGGATGCTCTAGTTAGCACACACCTCATGTTAGCCCACACTAGTTAGCAAGCACTAGTTAGCACACACATCATGTTAGCACAAAAACAATTAGCACTCAAAATAGTTAGCAAGCTCTAGTTAGCATGCACTAGTTAGCATAGATTTCAGTTAGTGCACACTAGTTAGCACACACTAGTTAGCATACATTTCAGTTAGCAGATACAACCATTAAGTATGAATGTTTTGCACCACTTTTAGAACATTTCCCATTGCATGTATTTCTGTGTGATTTTTTTTAAAAAGATAAACGGATAAAGCAGAATCCGTATCATAACAGTATTACAATTTACTATAAGATACATTTTTGGAATTTGATTTTGTATTTTTGTCAGTCGAGGATATAAAACTTCACCCGACCTCACAGCAACAAATATTAAAAAAGAATAATGAAACAAATAAAATCTGGATACACAAAGTGTATGAGAAAATCTAGTGCAAGCAAACATATTTTATGTAGTGATTAACATCACCAGTAGATTCCAAAGAGATGTTTCACTGGAATACAGGTAATAATGAAGTTAATTAGCTAATCTAAATGTATTTTTTTTTATTCAGGTAATCTAAACTTGGTCATGAACCATGGTCAAATGGAAGTGTGCTGAAATCTGACAGGTCCAGTTATAGTAAATGTGTATAGGTGTATAAAGATATTCTTGACCAAAAGTACCCATCAGTGAAGGTGTAGGGATGGGGGAGCCCACTCGGACATACATTGGTAACTTAATGCATAGTTGTGAATGAGTTATGAATGGGAAGTAGCCTCTTAACCATTAGGTCAGGCTGATCAATCATTAAATAAGATAAGATAAATGGGTAACGGGTGCTTTTTTCAATGTATCGACACATCTCGATGTGTGAATGGAGGTCCGGTCTAAGTTTGAAGATAGATTGAAAATTTTGTACAATGAATAGCCCAAGAAAGCCCTTATTCAGAAAAGAGCAAATGTTTTGTGTTGGAAAATTTATGAACTTTGAATAACAGATGACGTTTCTGATAATAATGGTTTTGCTGAACGGATAAAGGTAGGTATTGCTATTTTATGATTAAGATTTTGTAGAGTATAAGCAGAATAATTTGTCATGTATAATTAATTCACATTTTATTTCAGCCTAGTCAGATTGTGTTCAGAGAAAAACAGATTTAGCCATTGCACAAGAGCACTACCAGTTTACATATAACAGTCCATGATTACTGCCTTTATTAATTGCAGGATCTTTCTTTCTTCCATCCATCCATTCCAACTATCTGTCGGCTTTTGATGTTTTGATATCTCATCCTGTTGGATTTTATGAACGTCCATTCACCAGTTTGCATGGTTGTTCCATGTGAGGGGAGCCAGGAAGTCAACCTAGACTAGATCAGTGACTTGGTCCCTAATCGACATATTATAAACACAAGTGCACCGATCACAACTCTAAGACACTCCACCCGTGGTGGCCAAGTTAAGGAGGATTAGGTTACATTGGCCAGGAGTGTGAAAACTGTTGGGAAACTTTGATAGAAGTCAGATAGGATGGAGAACGGAAAAGAAACTGAGAGAGGGAAATTACGAACTTGAAAGACTTTGTGCAGAAGCAAGCTAGGACTCAAAGGGAGGCTAAAGTTTCTCTGATTTGACTAACAGACACTGTGGAACTGTAATTGTGGAATTTGTAATCTGATTGCTGTTTTTTGTTCTTTTATTGTTTATTTTTATATATATATTAATATTTCACCCATCATTTCTTATCATCTTCACTTCGTGTAAAATTCATTATTGTACTGTCCTTTGTCTTTGTCCAATTAATTGTGAGGAATTCCTTCCTCTGGGGGGGGGGGGGGGATGGGGGATTGTACAAGTAATGGGAAGTTGTTGACCTCAATTGTTGTGTTTTTCAAATTATTCATTAATTTACGAGCGACCAACAAATTTTAATGCGAAATGTGTGTATAATGCAAAGATTATCACCTAGAAAGAGTTTATAAATACCCATTTCTTTAAACAGAAAAAAATTAATTAGAATAATGCATCACATAGTCAGAAGTAATATAATGTAAGGGTTTCAGATTTACAAGACATAATTATAATACGAAAGTTGACTTTGAAGGTTAAAATAGATTTTTAAAAATTCCAATATAAATATATTAACAAGTAAAAACTAAGAATAATTTATTATATTGACAAAAGAACTTTCTACAATGCAGTATATATATATATATCTTGATTTTAGTCAAGAGAGAATAATTATAATACGTTATTATTAAATAACGAAAGAATTAATTATATTACTGTGGTTTTAGTCTAGAAAGGACTAAAAATCTTTGAAAAGCTAGAATATTTCAATTGCTATGGCACCTGTCTGCCTACCCGGAAAAGGAAGGCAAATTCCTCCAAAACAAAATAAGTGATGGAAAGTGTTACATTCTCCCGGTATTTAATATAAGACTCTGTTCCAGAATTTAGGATTTTAGTTAATAAAATTCCTTTCCACTTATTCTGACAACAGACCGGTTACCCAAATTCTCCCTTCAGTCCAATTAAATTCCACACTCGTAGTTTAAGCCAATGAATTTAAAGACAGGTAAACTTGTGTAAACAAAGCACGAACTGGGAACGTTAAACAATTATAAATAACTATGCAAACAATCTTCTCATTCACGACTCACAGCCCCCATCCCAGTCCCTATTTTGGTCTTTCAAGGAATGAATTAGTCAACTACAATAATTGTTTAACAATTGAAAAAGATTTAATAAAATTTAACAATAACAAGATAATCAGAGATTACGTGATTTCAGTTTTTATCAATGCTATTGTCTGACTTGTGTTGGATTGCTAAAAAGTTACTTTATAGTTCAGGTGATCAGATCCTTGCACTTAGCTGGTCATCCAATTGTGAAGCAATGGCGCGCTTGTTCCCCCAACAGGTATACAGTTGGATACACGGATTTCAGGAGTGGCCATCAGTCATTGATCATGTCTTGGTTGCCAGATCAGTGTCTCATACTTGTACACAGACGCAACATGCTTAGGGCTGCTCCAACAATTACCAAGACTCAATAATATGCCAAGGAAACAGGTTGAACATAGGCCTGAGTCCCAACGACAAAATAAAACCAGGAACAAGAAAAAACCCGCTCTGGAAATATAATAAATTCCTATGAGCGACAGTCCTATAGTCTCGCAATCCGAACACGTGTATGGACTAACAGCATAGTCTATTTCACTGACCATTACAGTATCTTTACATCAATGCTCAAGTTTAAGTTTAATAAAGATACAAGTCAATTATGCTCAGGCATGTTACAATTAAATACAGTGTAAAGCAAGCAAAAGACTTAAACATTTCAAGGAAAACATTTATATTTTATAATGAAAAATTAGATAAGAAAAATCAAAATGCAATTTAATCACGCACATGCATGTTACAATTAAAGCAAAATTATACAAGTGAATTAAAATTGTCACATGAAAAATTTACAATGAAAGTGCACAGACGTTCTGCAATCACAATTCAGTTAATTTAGTTTAATAAAATTATTGTTTTTCAATTTAACAATCAATTTTAGAAATGCAAATATTTTAGTTTAGCCACACTGTTCGTCAAGCCACGTGTTTGGAGAAATGCAATAAATACAAATTCTGTAATAATAGATGCAAAAATTCACACAATGAAATATTGATGAAATACAAAGCAATATTTTAAGAAATCGATGTGTTACCTTGTTAGTATGAAGATACAATCATAGCAATGGGTCTTTCTCTGGTTATTGATTAACAGAATATCACTAATGACTAGACAATTTACATAAATCTGGTTTATTTGTTTCATTAAATTAAAATGTGTTCAAAGAGGAAGCACCCACTATTTTAGCACCTACAGTTAGCTAGATTCCGGTATTATATTAATTCATTGGAGTGACGTCATAAACTATAAATACAGTAAATTTATTGCTTAACTTTGGGTAAGCATCAATTGCTTGACTAATTTATTACTTAACTTAAGGTAATTTGTAATTGCTTTACTAACTTATTACTTAACTTCAGGTAATTTGTAATTGTTTTACTAACTTATTACTTAACTTCAGGTAATTTGTAATTGCTTTACTAACTTATTACTTAACTTCAGGTAATTTGTAACTGTTTTACTAACTTATTACTTAACTTTAGGTAATTTGTAATTGCTTTACTAACGTATTACTTAACTTCAGATAATTTATAATTGCTTTACTAACTTATTACTTAACTTCGGATAAACTGTAATTGCTTTACTAATTTATTACTTAACTTCAGGTAAGCTGTAATTGCTTCACTAATTTATTACTTAACTTCAGGTAAACTGTAATTGCTTAACTAACTTATTACATAACTTCAGGTAAGCTGTAATTGCTTCACTAATTTATTACTTAACTTCAGGTAAACTGTAATTGCTTGACTAACTTATTACTTAACTTCAGGTAAGCTGTAATTGCTTGACTAACTTATTACTTAACTTCAGGTAAGCTGTAATTGCTTCACTAATGTATTACTTAACTTCAGGTAAACTGTAATTGCTTAACTAACTTATTACTTAACTTCAGGTAAGCTATAATTGCTTGACTAATTTATTACTTAACTTCAGGTAACTGAACAGATTAAACAGTGATCGATGGCTAGTGTTACAAGTTGTTCAGAATCTACATTGCCAGATCACAAGCTTACATGAGAGAAGATAACTACGACTACGTTGTAGAGCTAAGCGCACAATTCATGAGACTTGCTTGTCTGTATTCCAGCATGATTGTGCATCAAATGATGACATTAGGGAGTAAGGGACAGTAATATGGTATTTATACATTTAACACATAATTCTTTTCTCAGGGGAGGAAACTGTAGCATGCAAAATTCTTCAACAAGAATTTAACAGTGAGTTTGTATGTACGTGACAATGATGACAAATGGGGTTGTTGTTGTGTGTTTTTTTTGTTTTTTTTGGGGGGAGGTTACTTTATGAAGGTCTGTAAATAAATATCAAACTTAATTTTTGATGAAAATCTACTTTTAACTTTCATTACCATACAAATTTAGTTTGAGATGAAAGTCTAATTTTAACTTCCATTACCATCGTTATGTGCTCTATGATTTGACCAAGATTTGGCAAATTTTGAAGTTGACGATGTCAATCTGGGTCCATCTTGAAGTTTTCAACACCTGTCCATCTTGCCAGTAACGTTCTTCTGAAAATAAAAGGGAGGTAAGGTAAATGTCTGCAACTCAAATTATGTCTTGGTAAACTGGTACCATGTCTTAACAAAATGAAATCAAGAGTTTTCATCTGTACGACCGTCAAACATAATGATAATGACGTCATACTAAACCAACAATGAAGGTATCTTTGTATTTCTCTAACTGCAGACCTACACGAAAAAGCATGGTGACGTCATCAAATGTCACCTTATTGATGGATGCTGGGATTGTCCCTCTCGTGCCAGTGTACAATAAAGAGATGGTTAGTAATTGAATAAATATAATTTTAATCGGTTTGTAATAAAATCTTCAAAGACATAATATAATATATTATTGTTTAAAACTGAGTGAGGAGTAGTGGCCCCTCAGTAATCTGACCCGTATTCGTAAAGGAAAGAGAACTCTTAGCTCAATCATTCTTTTTAACCACTGTCAGTTTGCAATAATGGCAATTCTTGAGTACAACGTCTTTAAGTGTAAACATTTGTTTGATTTTGTTCATTTTGTGTGCAAACATGCATTCGGGACTTTGTTTATTAACATTGCTACTGAGCATTTTAGTGTAAGTGATTAAATTCTGAATTTTTTTTGCTTTGGTAATGACAAAAGGATGAATATGCGAGCTGTTTCAAAAGATTGTGTTTTAAGGGGAGATAATTTGCATTTTCAGCCTCCAGACAGAGAACTTTTGGAACTGGAGAAAAGAGATAAAGTTTAATATTTACGTTAAGAAAGAAATCAGGAGATTAAAGACTTAAGAACAAAGTCAATAATGAAATCAAGCAACGGGACTGACGATTAATGACTTAAGAAATGAAATCAAATAATGAAGTCAAGAAAGTATTGAGTAAAAACTTAAAATTCAAGAACGCATTGCAAGCTGAAGCAGATTAACCTGAAATAATCTTACTGTGAGGTAAACATCAATACATGTACTTATAGTAGAAAAGATTCCATTGGCAGTTTGGATATCAATAATCTCCTCCTGATCCATTAGTGAGCTATTTGCACAGTGTCACGTGTTGGATTTATTTTGGCGGCCCTGTCTCAGAATTAGTGATCAGAGTTGCTATACACGGACTTTGATCGCATTTACGTTATGACAGCCCCACGGCCTAATCTACTCTTCAGTCGCTATATTGAACCATACAGCTTGAGTGATAGGACAGTTAAATATTCAGTATAACGGCAAGCAGATTAGTTGACACGCCCTGGATTTGGGTACAAATGGATACAAAAAGACAGCACATACAACATTCAGCACTAAAGACAGATGACATACAATATTCAGGAAATACAGAAGTCATAATACAAATGTCAATACATTAATTAACACTCATCACAAAGCCTTTAGTATACAAAGATCATCATACATAACAGTCAGTATATAAAACTCATCTCACACAACAGTCAGCATACAAAACAGAGAGTACACACAACACTCAGATTACAAAACAGACAGTACACACAACATTCAACTTACAAAACAGACAGTACATTCAACACTCAGATTACAAAACAGACAGTACACACAACATTCAACTTACAAAACAGACAGTACACACAACACTCAGATTACAAAACAGACAGCACACACAATATGGGGTAGTTTCAGTATTGGTCACTGGTGGGGTGTTGAGTATATCTGGGTCTCCTGTAGGTCTGTGATTGTATAGGTCTGAGCAGTATTCTGTCCATCTCTTAAGAATGTCTTGATCATCTGTAACTTTGTAAGACAATTCCCTCCACTGTCTTGAATGATGGAGGAGCGACCTTGTTTTACACTTGTCAGGTCTTTCACCATTTGGTATGCCGTTTTGCTCTTATTCTTCTTTCGATTATTTTCTATATCTTTACCATGGTCTTCAATCCATGTCTCCTGTGCCTTTTTCATGCTTTTCTTGATAACCTAGTGGATTTCCTTGTATTGTTTTGCTCCTTCTACTTCTGATTTCTTCTTCTTTAGCTTGTCACACAGATCAAGGATGTCAGATGTAACCCAAGGTTTCTTTGATCGTCGATGTTTACCAAAGATCTCATCGGCTGCTTGGGTATTTGCAATGTTAAATATGCCAATCAATGTGTTTGCATCTATGTTCTCTGCACTAAGAAGTAACAGCGGTGCAAAGTTTCCTCCTATCATTGCTCGGAAGGCTTCTGATACCTCTGGGTCTTTTAGCTTGTCAAGGTTGTATTTGATTCTTGTGGTGCCATATTTGTTGATCTTCTTCAGACGTAGTCGTCATCACTAAGTCATGGACACTTCCAATGTCTGCTCCTGGGAAGCTTCTTGTCTTGGCAATGTTTATACTGGTATGGAAACGCCTCTTCACCACGATATAATCAATCTGGTTATGGTGTTCTCCATTCAGGCTATGCCACATCCATCTTCTGGATGTTTTGTGGACCAAATGTGTTCATCAGTTTCAGATCATGGCAAATTCCCAGAGATTAAGCCTCTGTCGTTTGTCTCTGTATTGCAGTAGCGTCCACAGGTGTCTTTCTAGTTCTCAATGACATCCACTCCTATTTTGGCATTCCAGTCTCCATGCATCACAAGAATGTCTTTCTTTGTGGTCTGGTCCAAGGAGACTGGTAAGACATATAATATATTAGAAACGTATCCCCTTCACTCAGTAAGAAATATATTATTGTTAGTTACAATGATGAGTAGAAAAACAATACTGTCAGATACTATAACAGGTCCAAAGACAATAATGTTAATTACTAAGTTTGATTTGCTAATAAACAGTGATAATGCACCCGTTTGTTACTGGTTATTATTAGTAATAGTAATAATCATCCATAACTAATTATAAGTGATGGAGAAATCTTAATTTATGTTTATTAATAATTCTCTCAAGAGATCCACTCGTCTCTCACTTTAAGAAAAAACATGTGATTTCATATGTTTCGGATTACGATCTTGTAGTGCAACCATAAACCTCACAGACTCATTTTTCCGGGTTTATGGATACAAACATTCCGAGTTTCTTTCATCATGTTCTATAACTGTTGAGCATCAGAATCTGAGAGTTCGGGATCTAAAATTACGTCATTAACAATTTCAAAGTTTGGTAAACCTGGATGTGATACAGATTCTGCATCGGGTGCAGAGATAGCGGCGACCTCTGTAAATAGCGACCATGTTATTGTGCATTCTTTATATGATTTCATCAGATTAGGATGAAATAATTTCGCTTTAGATCCCCTCTGAATTAGGAAATTGCATACACTCAATTTCTTGACAACTTAATATGGTCCTTGTCATGTTACATCTAATTTATTTTGGTGAAGACGTAACAACAATACTCATGTACCGACTTCAATGTTACACACTTGTGATTGTACAGATACGCTTGTCTGACCTTACCTTCACATACACACTTGGCTGCTATTTAGCAAGTTCAATCACATGTTGGTACGTAATTTTCACGTATTCCGTTAGCCCACTTCTGTCCAATATTCTCGTAATACATGCATGGGTCCCCTAATAGTTCTAAAGTACAAGAGTTTGAATGGCAAGAAAAGAGTTGAATCTTGTGGTACTTCATGCAATGCAAACAAAAGTGCTGACAAATGCACACCCCAATCAGGTGATCTTTCTATGCAGTTTTCTCAAGGTAAGAGTAACATTCAGATTTTCGACTAAACCGTTACACTTAGGGTGGTAAGGAGTAGTTTTAAACTGTTTTATTCTCAATAGTTGGATAATCTCTTTCATTAGCTCATTTGTGAATTCTTGTCCCCTATCACACAAGATTTCTCCCAGAAATCCTACACGAGACAATGGTAAACAGTGCATTTACTACCAATGCAATACTCATAGAACAAAGAGCAACCACCTCAGAGTATCATGTAACATGAACAATGATGGTGAGAATCCATCTGAGACCGCGACTGGAAAACAATGTCCATTTATGTATTATGTGAGTAGACTATTATTTCTACAAATGTCTGAACTAAGCTGCTCATACATAGTAATTAGTATACATAACAATTGATATTGTTTTGATATGCTATATTTATTATGCTGTGTGCATGTATCAGGCTAATAAATACCATTGCAGGAAATTGTAAGTTGAGACTGGAATATAAGGAAGAATGGAGTTATAAAGTGACAAAGTGGAATTTAGCATTACTTTATGATTATATTTTTTCTGATAGAGCAGCCTTTTCTATTTTCTGCTTTCTGTGTATGATTTGAATCTCCAGTTTACTGATTGTAAACTGCTATGACCAACTGTGGTACAGGTGGGTAGCGATGTATTTGATGTATGGCAGCAAGATATGCTGTTTACATAAGCAATTACTAGTGTGGAGAAGTTGCTGGAAATTGCTACAATTATTATTCTGCTCGAAGGAGATGACATGGCAAAAAGAAGACCCAGGTTAGCTTGAGAGAATAAGCAGCAAAACAGTGTTTTCAATGTGCAAGAGAAACGCGTGGAACTGACATAATAACAGTGGACAATAAACTTGTGCCATTGTTGCAAAAGTGAAAGACTGCTGAGGCAGCAGTTAATTCAGATTATGTTAAAAAAAAAATATTATCACTTATCTCTATAACTCCATTTCTGTTCTCCAATTAAAACTATCCTGTGGTTTATATTGAAATGTTGAATTGTATTTGGGGGGATAAAGGATTGTGTAATATAGAAACTATTCGAACATGGTTTTACAGAAATATTGATGTCAAGTAATCTTTTCCACTCTATTTGTCATAAGTATATATGATTGTTGATTTAATAAATTTAGTGTTAATTTTTTTTACCTTCTTATGCATATTGATAACCTTATGTTGGAGAAGAAAGTGGGTGGAGGGGACTTGCTAAATATAGTTTAGATTTGTCTTCCCCTTTAGTAAGATGGTTTCACCTATGGAATATTGGGTGACATGTTTAACTTTAATATTGTGGAAGAGAAAACATTTACATTGACGTATATCCACCAAGTGAAAGAGAGGCAAGTGGGGTCTGCTTGAGGATCATTAAGAAAATAAATTAAGATTCTCGTCGCTTGTAATTAGTTTAGGATGATTAATTAATTATTAATAATAATATCATTAACTAGGTGTTGTTGGAATCACACACACAATATTATTAATTACTAAGTAAGATGGCTAGAAACACAATATTCTTAATTATTAAGTGAGATGGTTAGAAACATACAATATTGCTAATTACTAAGCTTAACATATAGAAACACAATATTATTAGTCATAAAATTTGATGGCTAGAACACACAATATTATTAATTACTAATTGACTGCTAGAAACATACAATACTGTTAATTACTAAGTGTAAAGATAAACAAACATAGTCACTTTGTTCAACTATATGGAAACTGAAACATTTGATTTTACTCTGCTGACTTACAAGGTGTTGGTCGCCGTAAATTAATTACAATCTAAGACAAAATTAAGTTGTTAATTTTTTGTGTACTTCATGGACAGTGTTTTCAATGTGATACTACATTGTGTACTTAATGGGCAGTGTTTTTAGTTTGTTACTTTATTGTGTACTTAATGAGCAGTGTTTTTAGTTTGTTACTTTATTGTGTTCGTAATGGGCAGTGTTTTCAGTTTGTTACTTTATTGTGTACTTAATGAGCAGTGTTTTCAGTTTGTTACTTTATTGTGTACTTAATGGACAGTGTTTTCAGTTTATTGCTACATTCTGTACTTAATGGGCAGTGTTTTCAGTTTATTACTACATTCTGTACTTAATAATGGGCAGTGTTTTCAGTTTATTACTACATTCTGTACTCAATGGACAGTTTTCAATTTGTTACTATATTGTGTACTTAAGGACAGTGTTTTCAATTTGTTACTACATTTTGTACCCAGTGGAAAATGTTCCCAAGCAAAATTAAATTGTTACTACTTTGTACACTACCATTTCATGTTAAAGAAAGCAATGGAAAATGTTGACAATGGAAAATGTTGAAAATGTTGGAGTTGGTTATGAATAATCAATTTACACAGGTTGAGCCATGAAAACTAATCCCGATATAGCGTCAGCCTGTTAATAGTTTGACAAAATCTATACACTATAAATTTTTCAATTCTGATGAATGCATCTGTAGTAGCCATTTTCTCAGTCAAGGCCCTTTCATGTAGTATCTTGTATGATGTCACATTTAGGTCATAAGTATTTACATCGCGTGAATTACTTTAAAGATATTAGTACATATTTCCTTTATCCAGCTCCAGACAAAATAGTTTGTTCATGTTAATAATATTATTAGTTTGGCAAGCAGAATGTGTTGTGTCATTTATATACTTGAGATTGTAGTTAGCTATATGTGTTGGGCTATTTATATATTTTAAGTTGTAGTTCGCAATATTTACTATGCCAATATACAGATTTTGATTGTTGTAACCATGTCTGGACATTTCAGTAGAATGATTTGTGCCACTGTGCTTACATCACGTAGTGTCATCTGCAATAAGTCAATCCTTGTCAATTAAATTTTACACGTGATTTAAGACGAATATCATCTGCACATACTTTTGTACACGCATAACTGTGTATGTGTGCGTTAGGGTGTGTTTGCGTGTGTATGTATGAGTTGTATGTGCATGTATGTGGATGGGTGTATATATGAAATCAGTGGGAGGTTCAGGTGTGGTATTATAAAAGTGAAAGGTAATTTACTAAAAACATAAGGTGAGAAGGAGAAAATTAAACAAGTTCAAATGTTATTACTTACATTTCTGACATTTCCTCAAGTTGCTGATGTTAAAGTGAAGTACAGCTTGCAGTCAGTAATTTACATCCCTGTCAGTACATGTCAACAGGGCAGAAAAAAACAAAGACTTCAGTTGATTGTAGAATATCAGGTGACCAAAACCAATATGTCATCATGGACTTTGGTTTTACTTGCTGAACTCTGCGGCTGGGTTTTGCTTAGCCAGCTGACATAATTTTAGACAAATTTAATTTAAATTTACTGGAAAAACCTCAAGGGAAAGTAACATTTAATTTGTAAATTTGAATAAAATCCTTCAAGAGCATCCTGAATTGTTTTCAGCTTAATTGCAAAGCGTAATTATAATTAGTAATTAATGGTACTTTTATAAGTAATTAATCATATTTTATTAATAGTGTATTTTATCACTATTAAATTTAAAGTATTATGCAGTCTTTTTAACGGGTTTATAATAGGTAAAGGAGGAGAGGGGCAATAGGTAATGTGTTTAATTCTAGGAAAAACTCACTGAATCATAAACACGCCCAGAAAGATTTCTCTCCCGCAGATACTACGACCTCTCAGACCATTCGTGTAATGTAGCGTCATTATTTCATGACACTTTCTCTCTGATTAATTGCTGTCCACATACATTTCTGTCTAATCTCATTAGGAGCTGTCCATATAAATTTCTGTCTTATCTCATTAGGTGCTGTCCATATACATTTCTGTCTTATCTTATTAAGTGCTGTCCACATACATTTCTGTCTAATCTCATTAGGAGCTGTCCATATAAATTTCTGTCTTATCTTATTAGGTGCTGTCTACATACATTTCTGTCTAATCTCATTAGGAGCAGTCCATATAAATTTCTGTCTTATCTTATTAGGTGCTGTCCACATACATTTCTGTCTAATCTCATTAGGAGCTGTCCATATAAATTTCTGTCTTATCTTATTAGGTGCTGTCCATATACATTTCTGTCATTAGATGTTGTCCACATAAAGTTTTATCTTATATTTGTAGGGTTTCAATGACTTTTTAAAAGAATTCAGAGTAAGTTATTAGTGGGAGATTGAATTAATTCAAAATTAATGCAGTGCATGTTGGGAGTAGGAGATTATTGACTTTTAGTGCATACTAGAGTAATTGTTTAAAGGCTCAATAAATACTCTTATTAAAATACATTATTCTAGTATGCTACTTAATTTAATGACAATTTAATAAATTCACATTTCGATATCAGCAAGCTTGTGTGATAAACGTTACACTATACTAATACTTTATTACTAATTCTCCTCGAGATAACCGATTTAACTTATTTTCCCAACGTTATAAAATTTGCCTTTTGCTAGCAGTCTGACTGCTATAGGTAACATTACAGTACACAAAAACGCCTTTTGACAGAGTCTGACAACTTTGGGTAACATTACAGTACACAAAAACGCCTTTTGCTAACAGTCTGACTACTTTGGGTAACATTACAGTACACACATTCGGCTTTTGCTAACAGTCTGACTGCTTTAGGTAACATTACAGTACACAAAAACGCCTTTTGACAGAGTCTGACTACTTTAGGTAACATTACAGTACACAATTCGCCTTTTGCTAACAGTAACAGTCTAACTACTTTGGGTAACATTACAGTACACAATTCGCCTTTTGCTAACAGTCTAACTACTTTGGGTAACATTACAGTACACAATTCGCCTTTTGACAGAGTCTGACTACTTTGCTTTGGGTAACTTAAAATACTACACAAATTCGCCTTTTGATAGCAGTCTGACTGCTTTGCTTTGGGTAACTTAAAATACTACACAAATTCGCCTTTTGATAGCAGTCTGACTGCTTTGCTTTGGGTAACTTAAAATACTACACAAATTCGCCTTTTGATAGCAGTCTGACTGCTTTGCTTCGGGTAACTTAAAATACTACACAAATTCGCCTTTTGATAGCAGTCTGACTGCTTTGCTTCGGGTAACTTAAAATACTACACAAATTCGCCTTTTGATAGCAGTCTGACTGCTTTGCTTTGGGTAACATTATAGTAAAAAATTCGCCTTTTGCTAACAGTTTGACTGCTTATGCTTTGGGTAACATTTCAGTACACAAATTCGCTTTTGACAGCAGTCTAACTGCTTTGCTTTAGGTAACATATTACTACACAAATTCGCTTTTGACAGCAGTCTAACTGCTTTGCTTCAGGTAACATATTACTACACAAATTCTGCTTTAAATATTTCAACGAAGTCAATATAACGAAGGGCACTTTAATATTAATACCTGTGTACAGAAGCAAAGGGAGAGCAACAAGTGACCGCACTATTAGAAAGGGGAGTAACTGAAATAAAGCGCTCTGGCTAGAAAGAAGAAGAAAAATAAAAGCAGTTAAAAAGTTCTAATACTTACAAATTCGACAAACTTTTCGTTCGAGGTTCTGATTATGAGGTACACAAAGTTGACAAAAGAATTCGCTTCCTTGTCTGAACGTCAGCAGACGAGAGGAAAGAGTGCAATAGAATGTCGTAATGTCACGTAACTATATCAGAGATAGTATAGCAAGGGCACTTTGTAAGGTACAGTCTGAAGACAACTCTAAAGTCACTTCTGCTCTATGCTATTGTGGTAGGTCGGACACTAACGCTTAACAGCTACTGACCGACCGTATCACAGGAAGGGGCGAGCACGTATGCGTGGCGTTTGCCGCCCATCTCGGTATAGCCTTTTTCACTTTTTCACTCTGCGAGTGTTGTATAACAGCGGGCAGACATCGTCTGCACGGAGCGCCTGGACAAATGGGTCAGGAGGTGCTGCTTTGTTGCAAAGCGCGCGCAACGTATGCGCAAACATTACCATTACTAATTTAGAGTGCTGTGCTAGTGTGTATATTTGAATTATTTTTTATTATGCTATGCATTTGTTATTTTACTATAGACAGTTTATATCCAGATAGGAAATAGTTTATATTTTTAATTGATATATTTTATATGAAGAATAATGATTTTACATGTGTGTATTAAAGTATAATTATAGTAGTTTTATTTTATATTTATTTTATATTTTAGTATAGCTCTTGGTAGTTTGAATGAAATTTATATTGAAATAGAAGTAAGAAAACAGAAATTAATTTTAGAAGCCTTTCTTGCCAGAGTTTTGTGTTTGGCCTACGGGGTCTTCAGGGAAGGCCGATCTGATAGTATAATTAGCGCGTGCATGTGTCTGAGAGGGATTGCTGTACAAGAGCTGAATAAAGCATGTAAGAAAACTGACAGAAGTGTTCTGGCGTCCTTTTTCACCGTTGCTGCCCGTTGGTGTGAACGAATTGAACCGACCCCATCACAATGCTTCATCAATCGCCCCTCTCTCTCCATTGTAAATAAATAATTGATGATAATTTCCTTTGCTAAAACCCAAAGGCAGACAATACACCTATTACTTAGCAGGGATAAAATCCATCCCATTTGACACCAAGAGATACCAACACGCCGCCCGTGTGTAATTTTAAAATTTCTCTTGCCTTCAATCAAGGGAAGGGGCAAAGAGCAATGGCGCTTTTCAATGCAGGGCAGAGGGAGATTACTCTATATCTTTCTTTCTTTTTATCATTTAATCTGTGCTGTCCAAAGTACAGGTAGAATTATATATATATTGGTTTTCAAACTAAGTACATGTATAAATTTGGAACAAAGGTGGATATTTAATATTTCATCTTAAATTGATTATTTGTGGTTATTACTTAGAAAGATAATGCTGAAGTCGTCTGCTTCATTGAAACTTACTCGCTTTCTCGTCAATCAGAGAAAAGTCATGAATTCGGCGTCTGCTTCAGACAATGCGTTGTCATCTGTCAGGCTTGGAGATTCTGAGTTATCGAACGATATGGTGAACCCATCTCAAGCAGCAGCTCTCCCCTTTGCATTTGCCAAAGTAGGCAGTTTTGCACAAGATCCGCCACAGTTAAACAACCAGTATACACAGGACTCGTTCTTACGTTCCTTCTTGAAACGCCATGTTCCTCAAAAGGTCCGTAGGATATATTGATACAATCTGCTTTGGATTGAAGTGTTTATTTGTAGGTGCCTGTGATATTGGTAGATTTCAGTGTAGGCATATATGGAAGTTCCTATGATATAGGTACAAATTACAATTGATAGTTTACAGTATTTATAAAAAGGTTGGTATGATATTAATACCAAATAAAATCGATATGTACATTACAGTGATTAATTATTGTTGTACTTGTAGCTTTACAGCCAGATTTTTTCCCTTCTGAGTATTTAATTTAAATAAGAAAAGCTAGTTATCAAATTTACAGCTATATACTTTTTTAATATATAATCTTAAAATTAATCTTTATTATTAGTTGTTGGTTTTATAACATTTTATTAAACATGTGCTTAATATTAATTTGGGCAATCTTTTATGAGACTGTACTTTTGATTCCTTTTTTTCCACCATCATATTTGTCATTAAACTGATCTTTTAAAAAGCTAATACAAAAATAGTAAAACTTAGATATTCCCACACACATTTTCTAGTCTAATCCAGAGTTTCCTATTCTTTACACTGGAGGAAACCTTGAAATAATTTTCAGTTATCAGGAAATCCCTGTATAAAAATTACTATATCCATGATGTTTATTATTTTTTTAAAATCATAATCTCCTGGGGAACCTTTCTTTGAGAAAACCTGATCTATACACACAACATTGAAAATGTGCCTATTTTCTTTGAAGATATCTAACTCACTCTCCATTGTTGATACTTTATACACCATTAGTCACTTGGTCATGATTGATCATTCACTTATATATCAACATTTCCCTATCTTCCCCCACTCCCAACTTCCTCCATTCACTTGCAGGCATAAACAACTAAATGATGGTGTAGACATCCTAAATTTTAGTAGGTTGCCATTATGTAATATTCAACTTGCAATAGACACTTATTATAAGGCAAAGAAACTGACAAAAATCAATATAATTTAAGTTCAGGAAATTAACTTTTGTAAATAAATCATATTACATTTCTTTTGATAGTTCTCTAAATACTTTTATATAATTATAAGCCATATTCTCTCTTGGTTCAGTGGTTGAATATGTTATATTGTGAAATAATATAGTAATAGTTACTCCTTTTCACAGGTCACTGACTGCATTCTCAAATAATTAAATAAAATTTATGGTATGCCATTAGTTAGCAGAACTCTCTGAATTGTGATTAAGAAAAAATATTAATTTATTTGAACTATTTTTATCAGATTTCTATTGAATCGCATTGCACTGACCTAATGATGTAAGATTTAATGTAAAATATAACTTAATTTTTATTTCTAAGTGAGTATTTCATGAAATGAAAGATGTAGTTTTCATATTAAATCCTGCTATTTAGTGCATAAGCCCAATACTATAAATATAAGCACAATTCATGAAATGAAAGACATAGTTTGCAAATTATCCTATTAAGTATTATTTAGTGTGCCAGTTGAGTTATAATGTAAGTTTCTTACAATGAATCTTTTAAGTCTGGAACTTTTAACATTGAATATTATAAATGTGTGTATAGGATTTGAATATTGTAAATGTGTGTGTAGTTTTTGAATATCTTAAATTTGTGTGTAGGTTTTGAATATTGTAAATTTGTGTGTAAGTTTTGAATATTGTAAATTTGTGTGTAGGATTTGAATATTGTAAATGTGTGTGTAGGATTTGAATATTGTATATGTGTATGTAGGGTTTGATTATTGTTATATAATGTGTAGGTTTTGAATATTGTAAATGTGTGTGTAGGATTTGAATATTGTTACATGTGATCTTATTTATATTCACGAATACTGAATAGTCTATTTTTGGAACAGTTTTTGCCAGAAATTGAAACAGATCTTGAGAGGTTTGGTCACCGTGTTGCTACTGACATTTATGACTTGGGCTTAAGATGTGAGCGAGAACCACCTACAGTAGAGCAGACTGATGCATGGGGTCACCGAACTGATCGCTTATTGACAAGTACAGCCTGGCACGACTTACATAACATTTCAGCTCAAGAAGGGCTCATTGCACTAGCATATGACCGAAAGCATGGGGAATACAGGTACATGTAATTATATATTGCTGACTAATTGCATTAACTTATGACTGAAACTGAAAGCATGGGGAATACAGATAATTGTATATTGCTGACTGATTGCATTATTTAGTTTTATAATAATAATCTCCATTACTTACAAAATATGTATTGTCAGGTCTGATATTTTGTTATCTTGCTAGTGCTTCTTGTCAAGATATGTAATTAATTTATGTTTATTTGTTTGTATACATTTTATCTAATGTTTAATTTTGACTTTTTATAATTATTATGAATCTATCCATTTGTTTGCATCTACTACTTCTAGTACACACACACACTTGCACACACACATGTGTATACATACACACATACTACTTTTACTTTTCAATTCATTATTGCTATTATTTACCATTTAACTATTTTGTCGATTAAAAACCATTTGTCGTAATTATTACATCCTCATTAATTATTCCATGTGTTATTACCCTGCATTTTCCAACTCTTAATTAGTGATAGCAATGTTATTATTCATTCCCCATTTGCACACAAATATATATAGTAATACATACATACATTGCTAATGCTATTTTAATTTTACATTGAGTTATCTTTCCTTTTTTCAGGATCTTGATATTCTGCTTAATATATACTATTACTAAGCAATAGCTTGTAGACAAGATCTTCATCAGCTACTAGTACTAGGAATGGAAACATGTCCATGTTAGAGGAATTGATTGATTTATTTTTAATTATGTTCAGAATAAGAATAAACAATTTTACCTGGTGATTAAGGTGATTTTGATATAACTAAAGAATAATTTAATCTCTACTCTAGAGACTGATGCAGACAAAAATAAATTATATCACTTCTAGAGAATCAACTAGTGGTGTGCAAATATAAAACTCATCTCCTTCAGAAAAGAACAAACAAGTACACACTTGTTTTAGGTGAACTTAGTCAAGAGTTTGTCATTCTTTTCATTTTCATATTATATTTTGTAAAATTCAAAAAAAAATTCTGCAAATAAGATTCTGCATAAGCTATACACTGCTTTTCCTATCATTCCATGATGTGTCTACATTTGTTATATATAAGATTTTATAACACTGCTTATTCAACACAGTGTGACCACATCATATTTAAATAACGCTGATCATTCAACACAGAATAAATAATTACAGGCAAATAATTACTGTAAAAATGCAGTGTTCATCTTGGGGAGAAAAAAATTACTATATAAATATGGTCATTTGGAGAGAATGAATACTGTAAATAGAGTAGTTATATTTGATTTTTTTAAAAATTGCAGTATAACAGCAGGGGATGGGGAGAGAGAAATTACTCTATAACTGTAGTGATCATCTTCGGGGATGGGGAACTGTATAAAATGCAGTGCCATTTTGGGAGAATTAAGTATAACTGCAGAAATAATTTTGTGGGTGAGTGGGGGATTACTATATTACTATATAAATGCGGTCTTCATCTTGGACTCATTCAGTTTACATTTGAATGTTTCATGACACCATTATCCATGAGAAGTTCTTTCTTGGACTCACTCATATACACTTGGCCCATATACTTCAGTAGAAATTTGCAAATTAAATTTCATGTTTGAAATTAATATATGACATATAATAATTAATATTTACACATTAAAATAAAGCTGTTTTTGTCACACATCAGAGCACATAATTTTTGCCTATCCTCTACAGTTTGCATACACAGCACAGCATATGTCAGTATGCATACAGTGCACATACCTTTTGCCTGTCCTGTCCTGTGTGTACATATACATCATGACACAATGTGTCAGCATGCATACAGTGCACATACCTTTTGCCTGTACTGTGTGTACATATACAACATGACATAATGTGTCTGCATGCATACAGTGCACATACCTTTTGCCTGTCCTGTACTGTGTGTACAAATACATCATGACATAATGTGTCAGCATGCATACAGTGCACATACTTTTGCCTATCCTGTACTGTGTGTACATATACATCATGACATAATGTGTCAGCATGCATACAGTGCACTTAAATTTTGCTTCTTCTCTACTGTGTGCACATACAACATGTCATAATGTACTGACATGCAGAAAAGTGTGCTTTAATGACCCAAATTTATTGTTTTGCAAAATAAAACCAAAATAGTATTGTTTAGAAAATGTGGATGAAGAAATGCTTTATACATTCTATTAGTTTGTATTGGATCTTTTACTTCTCATTACAGCCGACTATATCAAATGGCCAAGCTGTATCTTTTTGCTCCTTCATCTGGTTTATACAGTTGTCCACTTGCAATGGCTGATGGTGCTGCTAAGATTATCGAGGTAGGAAGCATTGTTGGTTTTGTTTGTGTAAATATTTCATGTCTCCTTGATTTATCCAGTTGATGTATATCCTATGTGTCTCCTTGATTTATCTAGCTGATATATATATATATATATATCCTATGTGTCTCCTTGTTCCTGATGTATCTGGCTGATGTATATAGCCTGTGTGTCTCTTTATTCCTGATTTGTCTGGCTGATGTATATATCCTATGTGTCTCTTTGTTCCTGATTTATCTGGCTGATGTATAAATCCTATGTGTCTCTTTATTCCTGATTTATCTGGTTGATGTACATATCCTCTGTAAACTCATAATCTCAATGCCTAAACAGTCTTACAGACATAATAAATATGAAATTAAAATTATGTTCATTCATATGTCATTCTTCTCTCTTTCACTCTTATTCTTAATGTCTTACTGTATGCTTGTTCACTGTCATCATTCACTCACTCACTTTTTGCAAGATTCAACTTAAACAAACCCATTTTTTTTCTAGACTACAAAGATTTTTAAAGTTCAGATTTTTTTTATTAGTCATTATTTCTGCTATATACTATAGTTGATTTTATTTCTGCTGATTTTTATACAATTTTTTTAAAAGGAAAATCATAACCTGATTTAATTTTGCTCTTTTTTCTTTCTTTCCAGAGTGTGCAAAATGTAGCCCCATGGCTCCGGGAAAGAGCATACAGTCATCTTACATCTCGAGATCCAAAGTTTTTCTGGACATCAGGACAGTGGATGACTGAAAAGCGTGGTGGTTCTGATGTCGGTGTGTTTACATTTGTTTTAGTAGTAGTAATATTTTCCTTTCAAAGTTATAAGAATTTGTTAGTTTGCTAAATAACATTTAAAGTTTTGTTGAGGTGGATCATTAGGCTAATATGTTTAGCAAAGATGTAAATTACAGTCCTATTACACTCACTTACACATTAATTACAGACTTGTGACATTTAACTAAGGCAAAGGTTATTGTCTCTGACACATTCAGCTAAGACATAAACTATGGTCTTGGTATATAGTAATGAAATTAAGTACTTTCCTATCACTCATTCAGCAAGATAAACTACAGTTTTTACATTTCCAACAAGGACAAGATCAACAGTCCTATGATATTCAGCTCGATGAATTACAGTATATAACATTCAGCTAGATAAGGAACTAGCAGATACATAGTGTATTGTATTTTTCACTTTATCCTTTTTGTTCCTTATCTGCTGAAAGTGGGGTAGCTTGCTGAAAAAATGGGATAGTGTGATCAGCTGATGAGGTGGGAGTAGGTGGAATTCTATTCAGAGGCAGGGGTAATTCCAGAATGTATTAATTTTTTCCTACTAACCATATCATTATTGTTTTGAGTTACTTTTAAGTTTATATGTATGAAAACATCAAAATACATTTGTAGGAAATGGAGTTACTAATGATTTAAATACTTTGTAAGCAAGGGATTAGTGTAAAAAGTAATTGAATACTTAAATCTCTTCAGTGATAGCTGTTATGTTTCATTAATTGTCAACAAATTTTTAAAATCATTGATATTATATATTGTGATTTATAACTTGAAGGCCCTAGTTTCAAGTGATTTTCACAGTTCTTGGAAAAGTTTAGCAAAACTTTTGGCACTTTCACCATTGTTCATAGCAAGAGGTACAGAGACTATAGCTGTGGAGGAGGCTGATGGATCTTACCGACTCCATGGTTACAAATGGTTCTCATCAGCAACTGATGCAGACATGACCTTCACTTTGGCCAGAATCGTAGATGCTCAAGGCAAAACTGTCCAGGTAGTGACAAAACATTATGATCAGATTGTGTAGGTCAACTGAAAGGTGATTGATGGGATAAAGTAGTTTTATCCCTAAATGTAATTTGAAAATTGCTTTGCTTAAAACAGTAACTTTATAGATAGGTAGATTGGTTGATTGATTCACACACATTCATGCACACCATGTTTAACACAAACAGATAATAAGGCACATAGTACACATTCCAAAAAAGTTTACTCCAGTATCTCCAACTGGTTGTTTGCAAAGAGATTACTCCAGTATCTCCAACTGGTTATTTGCAAAGGTTCAGTAAACAAGGGCAAAAAATACAATTTGGGGAAAAATTGCAAGTACACCTTTTTCTGATAGAAATACAATAAATATGATGAAGTTTGCAACATGTCACTCAAATAGCAGAAAGGAATGAATAACCTATAGAATTGATAAATAAATGATAGATATATTGTCATGTCTGTATATTCACTTAGACCAGATATATCCTTAAACAAAGATCTGTTGGCTAATATGGAAAGAAAGATCTATACTGGACTCAGTTTGCCCTTGTTTGGGATCTTTTATGAATTGTTGAAATCTAGCTTTTTAAACCTCTTGAAACAAGTTTTGAAAGTTTCATATAAACCCTCTTTATTATGGTCTTAAAGGCTGTCTTAATGCAGTATCAGAGATTTTCTTGATTTGCCAGAGGGGAGGGGTGTCCCTCATATATTACTTCCCCTAGTAATGAATCACTGAAGTTAGTAACATATCCATTAGTTCTTACAATACATAGATTCCTGATCAGGATTTTCAGTCAGTCATTAGCTCCTCTTACCCATGTTAGAATAAGATAATGGTTCAAGCAGGACTGGGCATTAAAAATTTACTTATATACATCACTGCTTCATGCAGATATTATATCCAGATTTTATTTTACCCATCTTTCCCAAGTTCTTTAATTTAAATTCTGTTTTAAGTATCAATTTATATAACAATATTTGTATTGTGAGGAAAATTCTCATGTCCTGTATAAAAGTATTTGTTACAAGGAAAATTTCCTTCTCCTATTCATTATTTTCCTCAAGTATGTTAAACTGGTTGTATGAGGGGAAAAGAACTTACCTCAGCAAAATGGTTTCCTGAATATGTACCAGATGGACAGCCTAGGCTTCTCTCACCCTCATTAAATTTTTGTATTCAAACCTTGCCTCTGGGAAACTAAGGGGTGACTTGCTGCTTGGCTGTGTTCATTTATTGTTTATCTCCTCAAGGGCACATTCATGGATCCTGTATGTGTCTGTAGTACTGTACAGTATTTCTCTGTTTCACTTGTAAATTCAGGAATTCATTATTTTATTTAGAAAAAGTCCTTTAAATACAAACACATATTTAGATTATTGATTCTTGACAATCCCTGTGGCATATACATGGCAACACTTATTTTATTTAGAAGAGTTCCTTTTCTTGTGCACTACTGTTAGATGTTATGAGTGATGATAATCTGAATGACTTTGGGAACAGGGAACACAAGGTCTGACAATGTTCTATCTTGAGCTGAGAGATCCATCAGGAAACCTCAACAACATCCAGATCTACAAACTTAAAAATAAACTTGGGACGCGCCAGCTGCCCACTGCAGAACTGCTTCTCAATGGATCCAAGGCTTACAGGGTGTGTATTAGGAGGCATGAATGTCATGATCAGTATTAAGGATGTAAGCTGTCAGGATATGTAATAAGAGCCAAGGCCTACAGGCTCTGTATTAGGAGGCAAGAATGTCATGATCTGTATTAAGGCTATCAGGGCATATTTTAAGAGCTATGTGTTCAGAGCAAAAACTTTTAAGAGCCACTATTAAGAGCCAGTTCTATCATAATCTTCATTAGGAGACAAAGCTATTGGAAATATTAAAAACTAAGGTTTTCAGGATCTGACTTAAGACCTCAAAAGTATTGAATGTATTAAGAACCATTGCTCTCAGGGTGTATTTGAAGACCTAAAACATTCAAAGTCAGCATTAAAATGTAGGTTTATTGGAGTCAGTATTAAGTTGCATCAAGGCTATTGTGATCTTTATTAGCCTTGGCTATCAGTCTTTATTGTGTCATTAGCAATGTTCACATCCAATGCCTTAAAACTTTTTAATGATTAGATACTCTCAGTTTGTGGGTTGGCCTCCGAGAGACTTGGTTCTCCTCGTATTCTGGAGTCTTGACCACACCAGGTGGACAGCTCACTATTGAATGCCACTTTTGTTCAGGAATTCTACCTGACAGGATATGTAGTATTCTGGAGTCTTGACCACACCTGGTGGACAGCTCACTATTGAATGCCACTTTTGTTCAGGAATTCTACCTGACAGGATATGTAGTATTCTGGAGTCTTGACCACACCAGGTGGACAGCTCACTATTGAATGCTACTTTTATTCAGGAATTCTACCTGACATACTTTAATGGTGAACAGATTCATTATTGCTGATTGGCATCCAGTTAATTCTAGTAAAATCATATTTTTCCAGAGTGTTAAAAAACAAACCTAAAATCCTGTACAATAGTCTCAGTGCATTCTGTATGAGCTAACTGGCTGTTTCTTTGAAAGGTTTCTGATGAGGGAAGAGGTGTTGCAGCCATTTCAAACATGTTGACCTTGACCCGTCTGCACAATTCCATCTCTGCTGCATCTTGCATGCGCAGGTATAATTAAGACCTGTCTTATGTACTCATGCAGATTGATACAACTTGTATTTTGTACATATATGAATGATTAAGACCTTTCTTATTTTGTACATATATGATTGATTAAGACCTATCTTATGTATATGCACAATTGATTACGATGTGTCTTATATACATGTACAATGGATTAAGATGTGTCTTGTGTATAGGTATGATTAATTAAGATGTGTTTGATGTACAAGTATGATTAATTGAAACAAATGGCATTCTATTTTATGATTAAGATGTATCTTGTGTACGTTTGATTGATTAAGACAAACAATATTTTTTGGTATGATAAAGATGTGTCTTATTTAGACTTAATTAAGACAAATGACATTCTATAATCTGATTAAGATGTGTCTTATGTATGTGTTCAAATGATTAAGACAAACAGCACTTTTGGTATGATTAAGACATGTCTCATGTACATGTACAATTGATTAAGTCAAACCTCTGGTGTGATTAAGATGAATGGTGTGATTAAGACAAATGGTATTCTTTGGTGTGATTAAGATAAATGGTGTGATTAAGACAAATGGTATTCTTTGGTATGTTTAATACAAATGGTATTCTTTGGTGTGATTAAGACAAATTGTATTCTTTGGTGTGTTTAAGACAAATGGTATTATTTGGTGTGATTAAGATAAATGGTATTCTTTGGTGTGATTAAGACAAATGGTGTTCTTTGGTGTGATTAAGACAAATGATGTTCTTTGGTGTGGTTAAGACAAATGGTATTCTTTGGTGTGATTAAGACAAATGATGTTCTTTGGTGTGATTAAGACAAATGATGTTCTTTGGTGTGATTAAGACAAATGGTATTCTTTGGTGTGATTAAGACAAATGATGTTCTTTAGTGTGATTAAGATGAATGGTATTCTTTGGTGTGATTAAGACAAATGGTATTCTTTGGTGTGATTAAGACAGATGGTGGTTTTGATGTGATTAAGACAAATGGTGTTCACAAACGTGATTAAGATAGATGATGCTATGTGTAGGAATGATTAAGACTAAATGGCATGTACAGGCATGTGGTTAAAACAAGTAGCATTCATAGTTGTGATTAAGATCTGCAGATATGCTGAAGACATCACCCATTGAGTAGCACCTCTTATATTTTTGGTATTGCCCAAACACAACTAGCATACTTTTCCATTTCATTGGTCTTGAAAATCATAATGCAAACTGATGCGGATGAATCCATGATATTAATCATATAAATTGTATATTTCAAAATATTCTATTCTGTACTGATATAAGACTCACAAGAGAATATGGTATTCTCTCAATAAATTGTGAACTTTTCATCCTTAATAAGGATCAAGGTTATAATGAGTTGAGCCATCATTTTATAGAGATCTGGTGGGATGGATGTTGGGTGTGTGTGTGTGGGGGTGTCTCATGTATGCATATGTGTACACTTAGTTCTAACCTTGGTTTGGAATTAATGGTTCCCCCCAAAAAAAAGTTCAAGGTTTTATGATGTCACAAGAGGTATGTATAAAATATTAAAATATAGTCATTTTCTTGAGCTGTCATTATATATAATATATATATGCACACAGTTATTTTTTTGACCTGTCATTATATAGTGGGCTCATGCTTTACAACTGGTTCAGCATTCAATCAAATCACTTTATGATAAAATAAAGTTTTACTGTACAGTGCAGCCCTGAAAATGAAAAAAAAAGTCCCACTAGCCTTTGGCTAGTAACTTAAAAATTTTACTAGCCAAACTAAAAATTTTACTAGCCAAACTAAAATTTTTACTAGCCAATTTAATTTTTTTCTAGACAATCAAAATAGCCTAACATAAAAAAATACTGTTTTGTTCAGGTAATCTGGGTGGTCATGTGGTTATTAGCTATAGTATCGTGTCAATTTTATTAATAAAAGTAGTAGCTGGATATTATTAAGATAATTTGGTGGGGGGGGGAGTTTGAGAAAGAGAGCGAATGATGTCAGTGTTATACAAATCAATGTGTGATTTCATCTTCAGTTTGAATTTTTTTTAATTTTCTGAAGAAGGTCTTTTACAACGAAAGCTCAATTTTGTGTTGTTTTACAGTGATGTTTTTATTTTTACTTTCAACTTAATCTGATAAAGTTATCAATAATCAATCATCATCATCATCATCTGCTGGGATCAGAACATCCGGCCACTCAGTGTATTGTAACTTTCTAGGCCTGTTGCTCTTCACTGTACAACCAACCTACAAACAATGTGATACAAGTTAGAGTGCTACTAGTGGAAACCGGTTAAATTAACTTAACTTATCAGCATTCAGAATAGATGCAAAAGAAAAACGAATGATAAAAACCGTGTTTATGTGCATAACTTTTAATCCATAATATATTTGCATATTATTATAATGTATTATTTTATTTTAATTAATTTTTATTTTTATAAATAGTATTACCAAATAATTTAGATCTAGAAGAAATGTAATTGGCGACATGTAAGAAAGAAATACTTGTGTGCGGCCCGAGTTCTTGAACAGTCTCAATGTTTAAACATCAAGAATATTCATTCTTTGTTCCCTTGCTAAACAATATTTTCAAATAGTCAACAAGGTAAAAATGTAACAACCAGGAGTGGAGCCTGCGGCTTAATTTGACTCAACACGGGAAAACTCACCCGGTCCGGACACTGTAAGAATTGACAAAATCCAGCGAATCGCTAGTTGGCATCGTTTATGGTCAGAACTATGACGGTATCTGATCGTCTTCGAACCTCTGACTTTCGTTCTTGACTAATGAAAACATGCTTGGCAAATGCTTTCGCATCTATATGAATGCACAAGTGAAAACATATAGAAGCACACATAATAATAGATCTCAAGTGAGCAGAAATTTAAAAGATATACAATTTCAAACACATGTACTTCTTTGTTGATCTTTGTACAGGAAATGAAGAGTGAAAATTTGGGGACTTCCGGGCTGAGTAAAAATACGGATAGGAAAATTTACAAACCCATAGTTGTTCACAAAAAAGTTCATTTTAGCGCACTCGCAGTTGGCGACTAAAGTTTTTTTTTTAGTCACCAATTTTTTTTTTCACTAGCCATGGCGACTAAATTAGTCGCCATTTTCAGGCCTGCAGTGGGCATATGATTGCAAGCAGAACAATGTCTTACTCATTTCACATTATGATATTCCACAATATAATGTTTCTGGAATAGAATAATATCTTACTCTACACATTATGATATTCCACAGTATAATGGTGTTTCTGGAATAGATTAATACCATCAAGTGGGGATTAGGGGGGCCAGTGTATACATGCACATATTTATCATGATGATTACTTAGGATAACAGTAGCTTCTGACTTGGGTTGATTTTGCTGTGCCCCTGTTATGGAGTTGTTGATGAGGACATACAGTGGAGAATGGTTGGTACGAAAGTTGAAGAGTGGGATGATGAATGTTGGCCAGTGGGTCCATAGTGTTCATGTGAAGGAATTGTCTGGTCAGCAGAGGCCTTTAGTGGTGCGGTCTTCTATGGACTACTATGGCGTTGGTTTACTGTTAATGTTGCTGTCTTCTTGGTTCCACATATTTATTTTATTGAGCTGTCATTATTTAAATGCACTTTGTTGTAAGCATGGACTTGACAATGAGTTGATGTTTCCTTTATAGAATGTTGAATCTTGCAAGGGACTACAGTACAAGGCGAGAAGCCTTTGGTTCTATATTGAAGGATTATCCCCTACACATACAGACACTGGCTCGCATGGAGGTATGTAGACACTGGTTTGTGTGGAGGTATGTAGAGGAAAAGGCAAGTCAATTTTCTCCCACTTTGTACTATAATCACTGGGAACCATACAGTTTCTGGTTTGACTGTCATTTATAAGCACACATTAATATTTGTAAGACATTAAGAAGTAATATTATTTTTTGTTATTGTACTACTTTGTACCTATATATTATGAATGTTATTTTATTTTTCAGGTGGAAGCACGTGGTGCTGCTTCTCTCGTGTTTGAACTGGCACGTCTCTTGGGTCGTGAGGAAGTTGGTATTGCTACAGAAAGAGAAATATTGCTGTTGCGTCTTTTGGTGCCTGTGATGAAATTGTACACAGGAAAACAGGTTCATAGTTGTTTTCTTTATTCCTGTAGTAGCACTAATTTGTTCATAATTTACAGAGTGTCCAGTCTCACATGATATTAGGTAAACCACAAACACATTACAACATTCAGTATTAATTTGTACAAAGTTTACTGTTGTGTCCAGCATTTCTGTACAATGTTCAGTAAACCACAAACACATTATGACATTCATTGTTTACAGTTGTGTCCAGCATTTCTGTACAGTGTTCAGTAAACCACAAACACATTATGACATTCATTGTACAGTTGTGTCCAGCATTTCTGAACAGTGTTTGGTAAACCACAAACACATTATGACATTCAGTGTTTACAGTTATGTTCAGCAGTTCTGTACAGTTTGGTAAACCACAAACACATTATGACATTCAATGCTAATGTGAACAAAGTTTACACTTGTGTCCAGTCTTCCTGTGTAGTGCTAGATATATCACACATACATTTAAACATTCAGTTGGCAGTGCTAATTTGTACATATTTGTCATTTCAAAATACATTTCCTTTTGTTACTTACTAGATTTTATTTCTTAGACAATTGTCAGCATTTCTGTCCCTAACTTTGTCATTTCAGAGACAGTTACTCTTACATTAGACCAGTCAACATTCTCCAGAATATTATTTTTTCCAGGCAGCTGTCAGCACTTCTCTCCCAAACTGTATATTTTTATAGACACTGTTTACATTAGATCAGTCACCACTTCTCTCTCAAACTATGTATTTTTATAGACACTGTTTACATTAGATCAGTCAGCATTGTCCAAACTATACTCTCCTTAGTTTCTATTGCAAGGATAACCAGCATTACATCTTTCCAGTGGTTTTATAAATGTGTTTAATGTAAATTGTCCGTATTTTAATTTTTTCTTGGATAATTGCTATCATATTTAAATGTATATCAGTATTTCTCTTTTAAACTCTTTGTTGTTCTTTCTAAATTCTTTACATTTCAGGTAATCCCCATCTTCCTTTTTTTTCAAATCATTAGTTTTTTTTATGCAGTCACTATCTCAGTATTTCTTTCTATATCCTTTTGTTTTCTTCAGGTATTCACTATCTTGTTTAACTTTCTGGCCACTTTTGTATTCACTGTCTCGACTGTTCTTTTTAAACTCTTCTTTGTTTTTCAGCAACCAGTGTTATGACTTTCTTTTTAAACTCTTCTCTGTTTTTAGGCCATTGCCGTCAGTTCAGAGGGACTGGAATGTTTTGGAGGCCAAGGATTTATTGAAGACACAGGTCTACCTGTCATGCTAAGAGATGCACAGGTAAATTCAAGTCTGCTTTGAACTGATACATGATACCTGTGATTTGCCCAGAATAATTAAAGTCTAGTTTGAAACTAATTCATTATCAACAACAAGAACCACACATGCACGCAGTTTCTTAAAACAACATTAATATTTAAAAATGGAGAGAGTGGCCAGATATTTTATTAATATCTTCATTTACACCATTTTAGGTTTTGACAGTATCATCATTTACAACATTTTAGATTTTGACAATATCATAATTTACACCATTTTAGGTTTTGACAGTATCATCATTTACTCCATTTTAGGTTTTGACATTATCATCATTTACACCATCTAGGTTTTGATAATTTCTTCATTTATACCATTCAAGGTTTTGACAATTTGGGAGGGAACAACCAATGTACTATCTCTGGATGTCCTGCGAGCAGTTAGCAAGTCCAAAGGTGCTGTTCTTAAAGCCTTTTTAGACAGCGTCAGGGACCAACTGAGCTCTGCAGCCAAGGTTAAAGAATTGCAAATTTCTGCAGACAAAGTTCAGCAAGGTGCTGAAGGGATTTTGGGATTTGCAGCTAAGAATACATCACAGCTTGAAGTGGCAGCTAGAGATTTTGCATTTAGCATTGCCCGTGTTGCTATTGGTATGTAGCCTCATTTTATGTAACACTGTTGGCATATAGCCTCATTTTATGTAACACCTCTTGCTTGTCATAATATTGACTAATTCACAAAATAGGATCATCAGCTCTGTTTGTTTATACTCTTCATTAACACATACAAAAACGTTTTTCTCAGAGGTAAAACTTGTAAAAGTGTTTCCATTTTTTCCCAGTCAAAAACAAAAGCAAACAAAAAAAGCTTATTTTTTGTAAGTTTCTGAAACTTCATCAGAGAAAGAAAGAGTGAGTTGTTAAAATCATTAGGAATTATCTTTTGTTTCATGACAAGGTTTCACAAACATGTTTTATGTTGAATTTCACACACTTGTATATTGAGTTTCACATACTTGTTTTCACATACAGTGTTTCTTTAGGTCAAGGTTTTCCATACTTATTTTAGGTCAAGGTTTCAGTCTTATTTATGCCAGGATTTTTACATATTTGTTTTAGGACACAGTTTCACAGTCATGTCAAGGTTTTAAGATTTATGTCAAGGTTTCACAAATACTGTTGCAACTTCATAAGCATTAGCATAAATAAATAAATATAATGAATCCGTTTTGTTTTTAATCATTGTCTTTTACAGAAACATTCACACTTTTGTATCCTCACACTCACCAAATATGTGTACATTCATTCGCACACAAGGATCCATAGTCACCTACATTACATACACATATAACTCATCCATCTGCACTTGTATATTCATGCACACACAGACACCCACTGTTGCATTCATACACACACATGTACATTCATGCCTACAAGTTTACAAAGTTCCCCCCCCCCCCCCCAACACACATGCACTCAAACATATCTACACTTTTTACAAGTATCATATTTGCCACAGGTGCCTTGCTGATTGAACATGCAGCTAGCAATGTAGGAACGCCTCAAGATGTCTATGCTGCACAAAGGTAGGTCACTGAAGGTTTCATTGCTGTGCAAAGATAGGGTAACTCTTCATAGACGAAAGTACGCTACTACTAATCTCGCCTGTGGCTTAGACTTCTGAGTTTTCATTTTTACTCACTGGGGTTTTACTCACTACTGGAGGTCAGGGTCAAATCTACAAGTTTAGATAATTTATTTTTAATTATTTCCCTTTGCCCTACACTGGACTTCAACTGAAAAACATCTGGTCTACCTTTCCTTGTAACTTTAATGACTAAACTTAATGTGCCTGCACCCTTTAGCTTTTACAACTACATCTTGTGTTGTTTGAATTTTTTAAAATTAAAAATTAAATATTTTAATAATGTTACTGGGCTAAATTAATAGCCCTATCTCAAGAGAGATTGACCACCTGACAGGAGACATTTTTGTTATAGAATAAGATGGTGTGAGCAGAACTTGATATCAAGACATTTTTGTTATAGATGGTGTGAGCAGGACTTGATATCAAGACATTTTTGTTATAGATGGTGTTAGCAGGACTTTGATATCAAGACATTTTTGTTATAGATGGTGTGAACAGGACTTAATATTAAGACATTTTTGTTATAGATGGTGTGAACAGGACTTAATATTAAGACATTTTTGTTATAGATGGTGTGAGCAGGACCTGACACCAGTGCTAAATGCTGCTACTGATGGTGCCTACACAAGTGATTCCATCACATCTAACACAAACTTGGTTTTTGATGGCTATTTGCATCCAAGCCGCTTATGAAACAGGGCTAATTTTTGTCTTTTAGTGTGAAGGTCACGAATACCTATTACAAAATAACTATTGGTCTTTCATTCTGTTAAGCCCACTTCGAGCATATAGGGGCCTTAAAATCAAAATGAGCACATTCATTTTCCTATACAAGGCAAATATATGTTAATTTATTATTCAAAATATAGTCCAGTATTAATATTATCAGTGCTGTAAGATGCTAGAGATTGGTTAAAAGCTGAAGACAAAAAAAATACTATTTGTTACATTTGAAATTTTCCTTCTTGTTTTTAATATAAAAATCTCCAGTTTTGTATAGACTAATACAATTTTCCCACCTCTCTCATTAACTTAATTTGTATCTTTTAGTATGTTACATATTTGAATTTCAGTACCAAATGATTAAGAGTGGATTATCAAATTTTAAGGGTGGGAAAACAGTTTTGATCTAAGTTTGAGGAAGTAACGATGGCAACTTAGTTGTGAACACCACATCTTCTTGTTAAAGAAGTAACAACGGAAGCCTATTTGAGAGCAGCACATCTGTTTGAGCTTGAAGAAATATATGGCAGCTTATTTGAGAACACCAAATCTGAGTATGAGGATGTAATGAAAGCAGCTTATTTGTATCATAATCATGAGTTGTAACTCTGTAGACCATTGGAGAAAGGGCTGATTGTTTACATATGATTAGTAACACCAAATCACTTCTAAAGGATGTTATAAATGTATAAATATTTTGTATGAGTGTGAACAGGTTTCACATAGTATTAATCCTTAGAGTGTTAATGAGCTCCATGAGAAGACTGCCTTGCACATTTTGGCTCTTAACATTTCATTGGAGGTTTCATGTGTGTTTCCGTTATCCTGTAACATACATTTGATTAAATTCTGTTATCACATTTAACACACATTTGATAAAATTAAGTTTTTTCTAGCAGTTAAATGTTATTTTATAAACAATTTTAAAACAGTTGTTATAGTGTAATTTCAATGGAGTTTTCATGTGTCTCTATATTTTCCATTTAACACATTTTTGTTTAAATCCTATTTATCCTGTTTAAAATACATTATTCTTTTCCCATTTAACACACATTTGATAAAATTAAACTTTTTTCCATCAGGAAATCAGGCAGCTTAAGTGTTGTGCTTATTAAATTTTACAACAGGTGATATATTTATCATGTTGATTGCCAAATAATAATACTTTTAATGAACCCATTCCAATTCTGGTATTTTTATCACCTGTTTGTCATAATCATGTTTGACCAAATGTTCAAGGCAAAGTTATTATCTTTTAATGAACCAATTCCTATTGTGGTGTTTATTTCTGCTTAACTTACCAGGCAGAGGTTTGTTTAGTGTCTGTCTATTAATTATTTATTCATCTTTAGGTAATCACAGCTGTTCAATTTTTGTCATTATAAATTATATCTAAATGGTGCATACTTGTTTAAAACTAGCGTATTCCTTGAAGACTATGATTGTCTTAACTTAAACCAATATTTGATTTTCACCTAGTTGTGATAATTAACCCTTTGTGTTTGTATATATACAAATCCTATCGCTACAGGGGTGGGTGGGCCAAGGGTCAGATAAGCTGTTAAGTTGGAAGAGCCTATGATACTGAGAGTAGCAGTAAATAGAAATATATAGACATAGATATTTAGATATAGAGACCTAGATAAATATATCCTGTGGGGAAAAAAACCACTTTTAATTCAACTTTGCTCAGCCAATGGTCTGCAGAACAGACACTATTTTATTCTTTCAAAAATGTCAAAGAACAGAAAGAATGAAAAATGAACTT
This sequence comes from Sinotaia quadrata, assembly GCA_028829895.1. Taxonomy (NCBI): domain Eukaryota; kingdom Metazoa; phylum Mollusca; class Gastropoda; order Architaenioglossa; family Viviparidae; genus Sinotaia; species Sinotaia quadrata. The sequence continues at coordinate 96,125,652 of CM054183.1, read as the reverse complement.
TGTGATCTATGATTAGGGCAGAACAAACAAGGGAAGTATATACATAACAAAAATGGTGGTTTCAAAAGCTGTGTGCTGAATATGCATTGCTGTTGACCTAAATAATTTGTATAATGGGAGATATATAGTTTATTTTATTATATCCTAATGTTTACTTATTTTTACATATATTTATTTTACGGCATTTTTAGAGGCATGCAACCTGGTCTAGTGATTAAAGACACTGCATATTACAGTGATTAAAGACTGGATATTACAGTGATTAAAGACTGGATATTACAGTGATTAAAGACATTGCTTATTACAGTGATTAAAGACTACATATTACAGTGATTAAAACATTAATGAATGAAAACAAAACAAGAAAGGTTTCACATACAAATGCACCTACTTTTTTTTAGTTTTATGCTTATATAACTGTAAACTAATGTATTTTGTTGTAGACCTTAGCAAAATTGAAAAGGTGGAAAATTATTCAAATGATTGCTGAAATACATATTTACACTATTTAGTTCTTATCGAACAATGGCATAATGGCCTCACTTAACAGTACAAACTGATCTCATTTGACCTCTGGAATATAGGAGATGGGTAACTAAGGATTAGTTGAAACATTTTGAAAACTTGTTAAAAAAATAATTATTTATTTATTTCACTTTAAATATTGCTTGTGTTGAAATTCTGGTTTGTTTTTAAATAATAATCTACACTGCATGAGTGAAACTGTGATTTATGGTTGTGTATGCCTGTAAATGTGTGCACCTGTGAAATATGTATACTTGTGAATAGCAGCAGTGGGGAGTAGACCAAGTGCCAAGTGAAATGCATTTGGTTAGGTGAAGTAAACACTTCTTGAGTGAATGTATCATAGAGCAAAAGTCCTTAAAATTATTGTAAAGTTTATGTTTTGAAGTCCAGTAAACTTTAATCATTATGTTTGATCAATGTATATGATCAATGCTCTTTTGATTATATTTATTTTAGTATATATTTGATTGTTGATTGTAATAAATTATTGTTAAATTTATTAATCTTGCACATATATTAAAACCATATGTTGGAGTGACAGTGGGTAGATGGAGGCTCATTAAATTTAAATAAAAGGTAGATTTGTATTACTCTTTAGTAAGAAGTTTCCACCTGCAGAAGTATTGTGTGACAGTAAAACGTCTGTTACTATGGAAGGGAGAAGACTTTTACTATACCTGTATAATCCATTAAGTGAGATACAAGTGGTGTCCCCTGGGAGAATTATTAATAAACTTAAATTAAGATTTCTACATCACTTCTAATTAGTTATGGATGATTAATAATAATAATAATCATAACCAGTACAAAGGGGATGTCACAATATCCTTATTAATAAGGAATCTGATTTTTAGTATATAATCTTCCTTTAGGTCTATGCATATATGTAAATATAGGCTGGCTGATTAAGCAGTGAAACTTGCCTGCATGAGCAAACTAGCCAGACGTGAATGATACCTATGACTCTACAGAAGTCATTATATTGCAACCCTGTGTGTTAATGGATGTCCACAGAAGTCACTATATTGCAACCATGTGTTAATGGATGTCTACAGAAGTCATTATATTGGAACCCTGTATTAATGGATGTCTACAGAAATAATTATATTGAAACTCTGTGTGTCAATGGATGTCTACAGAAGTCATTATATTGGAACCCTGTGTTAATGGATGTCTACAGAAATAATTATATTGGAACCCTGTGTGTTAATGGATGTCTACAGAAGTCATTATGTTGGAACCCTGTATGTTAATGGATATCTACAACAACCATTAAGCTTGTATTTTAAAACATCACTCGGGTTTTCATGGTGTTTGGTTGGATATGAGATCTTATGCACTGTTGACATCATTCATGCTGGAAGATGCATAGCAGTTCATACTGGATCACTTCTTATAAAAAATGTGCCCAGGTAAAGAGAAATGTAGTACCAGCAGGTAAGGCCTCATCTGGCAGCAAGATCACGTGTAGCACCTACATGCAACATCATATATAGAATAGCTACAGGTAAGGCAACAGTATTTTTTTTATAGAGAACAGGGGCTCGTTCACCTGTTTTTATACTTGTACTGAGCAGACCTGTATCTTAGACATTGTCTTTAGTGTTATACTTGTGCTGAGCGTGTGTGTGTGTGTGTGTGCATGCGTGCGTGCGTGCATGTGTGTGTGAATTAGTGACTTGGATATTATATACTAAGAAGGCTAACTCTGTGTGTTGTGATCCTGGTTACTGTAATCAGGTAAAGACAATGACTCTTAATACTATTTCTGTAACACTTGAGATTAAGCACATATATACATTTGCACACGCTCACATACTGCTCAGACAGCAAACAAAATTAGAAAAGTGAACAAAAGGTATCAGGTTGTAGGAATATATTCCACCTATAGTGAGGTGTAGGCATTTGGCAATTTTTTTCTCTCAAAATATAATGAAAAAAAGTTGAGTCCTTTATATATTTTTCATAATTTTTAAACAAAATTGTAACAATGAAAAACATGGTTAATAGTATTATCTGATAACCAAACCAAATAACACTGGATTCTGTTTCAGTTGTAATTAGGCCCATTAATAGTATTAACTGATAACCAAACCGAATAACACTGTATTCTGTTTCAGTTGTAATTAGGCCCATTAATAGTATTATCTAATAATCAAACCAAATAACACTGTATTCTGTTTAAGTTGTAATTAGGCCCATTAATAGTATTATCTAATAATCAAACTGAATAACTCTGTATTCTGTTTCAATTGTAATTAGGCCCATTAAAACTGTGCTACCAAGAAGAGTTGTATCAAGTTTAAATGAAAAAAAGTTTAAAAGGCTAAAGAATTCAGTCAAACTTGTGTCAGTTCACATCACAAAATGTGAAAGAAATGACAAGAGACAGTAACAGAGCTTTTCAGTTGCAGTAATTGATTCCTATAAAAGTCTAAACAAAGGCTTACTCTTATGGAGGAGTCTTAATCCAGTTTATCAGGGGGAATGTTTCTTTACACACCTGTTAAAAGCAGTAAACCAATTAAACAGAGCAAAGGTGTTGTCATAGATAATGTAAACATCTTGGGGAAAAGGTGCAAAATACAAATTTCTCTTGTGTTAGATAGAAAAAAATTACATTTGGTTTAAGTACTTTTCTGTTGGATCTGATCACAGGGATAAAAAAATAGACACCACGGATCATCGTGTATTTACACTGAGATGCTTGGAAACACTGATAAAAAGTATGATAAAAAGTTTGATTTGGAATTTTCTCTTCAAGTAATATGCACATATTTACAGGTGCTCATAATGCACACCATTTGATTTGCATAAATGCAAATAGTTGTATTACACAAAACAAAAATGACAACAAACCATTTGCAAAATTTAAGTGATAATAAAATAAAATGAGTTAGTCTTTCAAAATACATAAATAATAATAAATTCACCCACTTCATTAAACAGAATACATTTCCATTCAGACGACAACCAGGCATACTTTACACAGAAATATGCCGCCATTACCAACAGTATATGAGTCACTTAAATAAATGTACTTACAATTGAAAAACTATATTCTTTCAAATGATAAAAGACTTATTATGACACAATACATACTATTTATTTTTAAATGTATTAATTTTTTTTAAAATTCCAATTATCATAACAGGACACTGTACTGAACACTAAAACTAGCAGTTCATTAAAATGAAAAGCAAGAAGGCATGTTAAATACTTTGTATTATGGAGACAACAAGAATGAACATAGTTTGGCTAAATACCCATCATTAAAACAATAATAGTTAATAAAATGAAGTGCAAAATAGTCTATCATTATAACATACCTAATACACTATCTTGTATAGTCAGTATCTATATACATTTTAACATCTGAGGTGTTTGTTTATCTAAAAACATGATTTATATTTGTTTAAGAACATCTGCCATTGCTCGTCTATTGACAAACATCTTCAACTGATTAATATTTGCTTTTCTATCTACATATCCCTTAGTCTTGTCGACCGTTGTGGAATCACTGATGACCTGACAACCAGTTTCCTCCACTCTATTCTGTTCCCTGCCAATCTTACCATATTGCTCAGTTTCAGTCCTGTCCTCTCTGAAATGTTTCATATTTGCTTATGATCATCTGCAAATGCTTACATCTTCAATTAAAAAACAATTGCTTTTTGATTATTTGATAAATAGATAAATCTGCTTTCTAGATTTGAATTTTAGAACAGCATACAATATTCTGTTGTTTTTTATAAAGTTGAGCAAGCTACAATTTATTAATTAGAATTAAAAATAATTCATATAAAAGGGAACACATTTGTTAACAGCTTTGAAACTCTAATCTGTTTCATGAGATTATTTATATAATCTTAGTTTGTCAGGCTGTTATTCATTTGACAACATAGTGACTGAGGTAAAGGTGCTAGCCTTGTGTACAGATCTTGGTTTTCAACTGAAATCTACTTGTTGAGATTTTTCTTGATTGATTCTCACCCACTCTCATAACTCATGGACATTGAACTTAGCCATGATTGTAAGTTCTTAGGAGAATTAGTATAAATATTCATTATGTTATTAATTTTGTTTATGAAAAGACTATCAGGTCAGCAGAGTCAGCTATCCTAGACTTGTAAGACAACATCCTTACAGGTGTTAGTGCTCAGATATTTATAAATGGTACAATTATATTTGAAATTTAAAAAATAAAATAAACTTTATTTGGTTCAATATGTTCTGTCTTTTACTTCAAATAGTATTTTTAAATGCTAAAGTTAAATTCCAAGATTTCAACTCAACCATAACAAAATACAAAGGAAAAAATAATAATTTAGATATATTATTCTGATCATTTCAAGTACTCAAGAGTAATTAACTCTTAGTTACAAACCTCAGAGTAACTCCACTTTTACTAAAGTAGTTAAAACGATGTATGTATTTATGTGGGAAATATAATCATTGGTAACAAATAAATAATTTTTAATTTATAGCCTATCCTAAGATTTTCTCATGTCTCCCAATCAGCAAACATTCAAAGTTGTGATTAACAAAATAGTCATGAACAAAAGCATTCCTGCTGTTATTAGCTTAGAACAATTTTAGTGAATGTCTGGTTTTAGGTTTTAATATATGGGCAGTCAACTAACAGTATTTTAATTCTTATTATTGACTGTTTTAAATATTAATTGATAAGCAAATGGCTGTTTTAAATTTGTTTAGAACCTTATAAATGAATAAATCTATTTCAGTATGTATCTTATTTCCATTTTTTAAAAATCTCTATTCAATATTATGTTTATACAATGCTTTCTGACAATTCATAATAAGCAAAATGCTAATTGATAATCTGGTCATTTTATAAAGATTATATATTCATCATTGTTATAAAAAGTCCTTGTCATAACAATGATGAATATATTCTTGTTTTTCATGATGGATGAATATTAACAATCAGTCTTAAAATGAAAAAGTTGGCTACTAACAAACAAACAAAAAAGTATGACTGCATGACAAAATGCAATAACAAAAAAGTATGATTGCATGACAAAATGCAATAACAAAAAAGTATGACTGCATGACAAAATGCAATAACAAAAAAGTATGACTGCATGACAAAATGCAATAACAAAAAAGTATGACTGCATGACAAAATGCAATAACAAAAAAGTATGATTGCATGACAATGTGTAATGCTTTGGATGTGACAATAATTTACACCTCAGTATTGTTGGATGCTTACTAAAACTAATGAATGCTGCTGTTTCTGATGTGACAATAATAAACGCTAATATTTTGACATGAAAATAAAGAATGCTGATATTTCTGACATAACAAGAGATGCTATTGTTAGTGACACAGTACTGCAGGATGCAAACATTATTCACATGACAATAATGGGCAATATATTTTTGTAATGCTAATGAAGGAAGTTAATTTTCTGGCTTAAAAATGATGAATAATATCAGTCTTGCTGACAATTTTAATAACAATGAACATAGAGCATTCCTAATAATACAGTGATGAATATACTGTTGTAACATTCTTGATATAATATTGAAATCTGTGATCTTATAAACACAAAACTGTAAATTCTGTTCTTGGCATAATATGACATAGCAAATACTGTGTTCTCTAGCCTGGAAAAGACAATACTATAACCATTTCATAACATTAAGAATACCGTTCTTGATATGACATTAAGGATACCATGCTTTTGTATAGAACTACTAATCTTTTTCTTGGTGCAAAAAAAGATAATTAAATACTCTGTGGTTAAATATAATACAAAATAGACGTATTTCATTACAGTGGTCTGGGGTAACAAATACTTTTAGCAATAGAAGAACATCATGATAGCAGAGCGCAAGGCAAAGTAAGTCTGTTTGCTGTAGAATATTCGAGTTTGTTGTGCAATATTCAAGTCTGTGTTTACAGTTTGATGAATAGATTTAAAACGTTTACAGTTTGCTGTAGAATATTCGAGTTTGTTAACAGTTTGATGTGTAATATTCAAGCCTGTGTTTGCAGTTTGATGTATAGATTTTAAAAGTTGTTTATAGTTTGTTGTAGATATTTGAGTTTGTTAACAGTTTGATGTGTAATATTCAAGCCTGTATTTACAGTTTGATGTATAGATTTTAAAAGTTGTTTACAGTTTGCTATATTCAAATCTGAGTTTACAGTTTTCTGTATAGTATTAAACAGTTATGTTTACAACTTGCTGTAGAGTATTCAAGTCAGTTAAGAGTTATATGTATACTATCCAAGTCTGTGCTTACTGCATAGTTAATTGTGTTTGTAGATTGTTGTATAGTATTAAATAATTGTGTTTACAGTTTGCTCTAGAAAATTCAAGTTTGTGTTTACAGTTTGCAGAATATTTAACAGTCTATGTTTACATTTCAAATTCATTTAGATTTGCAGAGCATTCTTAACGAACATAGTGTTTATTTTTGCTGTTTAGCCAGGATTCTGGGTTTAATAGTCTCTGTATACTATATTTAATCAACAGATTATGTAGTTCTCATTTTCCAGCATTCTTGTTTTAAAAATTTTCTCTACAGTAATACACTAGACTGTTTACTTCATGATGTCTACTACCCAATGTAAACTGTTTGTACTTATATATATCTAATACAGGCAGTGCAGCTGTAAATAAAATTTTATAAAATTTCAATTTACACAACAGTCAATTGCCACTTCTTTAACACTTTATTTAATTCACAGGCTCTTTATATACTGGCAACTTTTGAGCACACATAAAATGCATTATGAGTTATACTGTTAATCCTGTTAATTCAAATGACTAAACTGCTAATTATTAATAAAGTAGTACTAAAAATATATAGTCTTAATATAATTAAATAAGTTTACTTTATATACAGAACTAGAATCCTCACCAATGAAAAAAATATTTAATACAGATAATTGCATGTGTCACATGACAGAGTAGTACTTACCCCCAAAATTCATAAAATAGTTTGCCATTATTTGAAATATTGGAAGAGGTGCACACACAAATACGCAACAGCACACTACATGAAGGAAACTTTCAAAAATAAATATTTCAAAATAGATCTGGAGGTTAAAATAATCTCACATAAGGAAATATTTGGTGAAGACAGCCCCGGTAGAGACCTGACTGATGTTTCCATGGTAGTAGGCACAAGGAATGGCTGCCTTGGTAAAGTCACTCAACACAACCATGGCAATTCTGTACACTGAATGTACATTCACAATTAGCGTTAAGTCTTGCTCTTGTTACAGTTACAAAAGTGGGAAAGGAACCAAGACTCTCAGACAGAAAAAGCTTCACAAGTAGACAGTACTTAGAAAAGTGTCGCCCTGCTTGTATGCAAATTAACTACTGGATTTGTACCTTAGACAAAGTGTTAATCTTGTAAATCGCTTGTTTTTATGTGTGGAAAAATTTACTCTGTATAAACTGATCTCTTGTTCTTATTCATTCTCTCTGCTTTTTTCACATCTCTCAGTAAACTGTCATGATTGCATATAGGCACAATCACATACACACACACACACACACACACATGCATGCACAAATATACAAGTTTATGTTACAAAAGTGGACTTAAAGGAATGAAATGCCTCTGCTAATTCTAAATATGGAAGCAAGATTCAATCTGAGAAAGATGAAACTATAGGTTTTCAAAGCAAAACATCTCTCACCAGCAGTATTCAAAATACAGCATAAAATGTTAATATGTACAAAATACATATATACAATTTCCATTTAAACAAAGCATAGCAGAGGGCTTTCTTGCAATTATTTATAATCTATTGCTACATTCTTATTGTGTTGAGGTAAAATATATTAAATCACGTGATACAAGCATTTTGTAGAGTGAATGGTTGAAAAAGATTTTAGTTTCCAAGGTAACAGATAAATGGCAGAGTGGGCACTGTCAAATAAATACTCATAAATTTTGGCCCCCAGAAAACAAAAACTAATATCAGATGCAAGTTAAAAATTATTAATAAACATATTACAAACAGCATACAAAAGTATAACTAACACCTAACCAAAATGTATGTTTTTAAATGTAAATTCTAGATCCAAAGTGAAAGACTATTTTCTGATGGCTATGGAGATAAGAGAGGGATTAAATAACAGAAACAATAAATACATTTTAATTAAAAAGAAACCATTAGCATAAACATTAACAATTACCACCAAAAAGACAAATGAAGCCAAAAGGGAGACAACAACATCTGATAAGGATCCAAGGCATTTCTACAGCTTTGTTGAGGATGACAGTAGTCAAGAATGCCCTCCCCCTACTCAAGACATTATTTGCCTAACCAGCATAGCAATTCAAAGGGAGACAACATAAGGACTAAGAGTTTATCTAGGAGATATCTCTTCCCAACGCCTACCCCTGATTCAAGAAAATTTATGCATAGCAATAAAGGGAATAAGTGTGTAGTTTCTAAATGATATATGACTCTACATGTTTTCTGTTGGTTGTTGTTGTTTTGATTTACAAAGTACTTACTGTACATGTTTTCTTGGATTGATTTTTTGTTTTGTTTTATACACAGAATTGTACATGTTGTCTTGAGTTGTTTATCTTTCATTGATCTAAGTATTGTACCTGTTGTCTTAAGTTGTTTATCTTTCATTGATTTAAGTATTGTACCTGTTGTCTTAAGTTGTTGATCTAAGTATTGTACCTGTTGTCTTGAGTTGTTGATCTAAGTATTGTACCTGTTGTCTTAAGTTGTTTATCTTTCATTGATCTAAATGTTGTACCTGCTGTTTTTGGCTTGTCCTCCAAAGTATTACTCCCCCCTCCTCTTTTTGAGTGGTGGTGGTGTTTTAGTTTCATTTTAGAAAATATTAAACATTATTAGTTGTTGGTTGTTTTGTTTTATAAAGTATTGTATATGTTTGCTGTTGGTTGTTTTGTTTTATAAAGTATTGTATATGTTTGTTGTTGGTTGTTTTGTTTTATAAAGTATTGTATATGTTTGTTGTTGGTTGTTTTGTTTTATAAAGTATTGTATATGTTTGCTGTTGGTTGTTTTGTTTTATAAAGTATTGTATATGTTTGTTGTTGGTTGTTTTGTTTTATAAAGTATTGTATATGTTTGCTGTTGGTTGTTTTGTTTTATAAAGTATTGTATATGTTTGTTGTTGGTTGTTTTGTTTTATAAAGTATTGTATATGTTTGTTGTTGGTTGTTTTCCCCCACAATACTACACGTTTGCTGTTAGCTGTTGTTTTGTTTCACAAAGTATTGTATATATTTTCTGGGGATTGTTTTGTTTTACAAAGTATTATACATGTTGTTTCACAAAGTATTGTAATGTTTTCTAAGAGTTGTTTTTGTTTTAACTGTCAAACTATTGTTTGTGTTTTTTGGAAGGCGTTTATTTTATTTTACAAGACATTGTAAATGTTTTCTTGGGATTGTTTTTGTTTTATTTTACAAGACATTGTAAATGTTTTCTTGGGATTGTTTTTGTTTTGTTTTACAAAGTATTGTACTTATTTTCTTGGGATTGTTCTGTTTTTATTTGTACATGTAATTTTCTGATGGTTGGTTTGTTTTGTTTTGTTCAAAAGAGTATTGTATATGCTTGCTGAGTATTGTTTTTCTTTTGATTGACAAAGAATTAAACATGTTACTTTTTATTGTTGTTTCTATTTTGTTTCACAAAGAATTTTAAATACTGTTTTATGATGGATGTTTTGTTTCATTTTATAAAGCATTATAAATGATTTCTGATGGTTGTTATTTTGTTCTGTTTTATAAATCATTGTAAATGTTGTTTTCTGATGGCTGTTCTAGTTTTGTTTTATAAATCATTGTAAATGTTTTCTGATGGCCGTTCTAGTTTTGTTTATAAATCATTGTAAATGTTGTTTTCTGATGGCTGTTCTAGTTTTGTTTTATAAATCATTGTAAATGTTTTCTGATGGCCGTTCTAGTTTTGTTTTATAATCATTGTAAATGTGTTTCAGTTTGCTTGTTGCTTTGTTTGACAAGTACTGAAATACATGCTAATTATACTTTAATGCAAAATAACTACACCACTTAACCTGGGACCTTAGAGCATGAACTCTTACTTGATGAAAATATACTTGGCTCCATTTTACAAACCTTTATGAAACTACAAAATCAATTGACTATTTGTAAGCATCCAACTCACTATTGTTAAAATAGCAACTACAATTAAATAATATATTGCCACAGATAAATAAAGTGATTAACATACTATTCAGAGATAAATAAATTAGCCACCAAAGCAGCTCTGTTTCAGTCTTCAAGATACTGAAGACATCCATTTTTTTAAATGTGATGTACATATTAATATTTACTGAGTATTTCTAATGTAAACATATAATATTAAAGGAAAACACAATTCTCTATTAAAAATGAAACAGGGCATTAAAACATAAATGTTTAATGAAACAAGATGAAATGGAATAAATGAAGAAAAATTAAGGGGTAAAAACCAATAAATTCCTCACATTTTCCATGATTTGTACACAAGTATTCAATGCTGTAAATTAAATAATAGACAATATTTAAAACCAAACCAGTGTTGGTCTAAGGTGATCACTATTTTCTTCAATCTGGGTGATCCAATAAGAGCATCCAGGTGAGTTAAAAGTTGTGAAGAGTTGAAATGCATGGCTTTATAGGTACAAAAATATAAAACAATTTCAGAACATTTCCAAACAAGGATATAGTCCAGGATAGGAAAATTTTGAGGTGGGGGTGGGGTACATGGATGACAAATGGACTTTATAAAAGTACAAAGAAGGTGCACATTTGGGGTTTTTTCAGGAGTCCTCAAACAGAGGTTCATCAATGTTTGCATCAGATGACACTTTCCTGAAACAAAAAGAAGTGCAAAGCTCATCAAACTGTTTGTCATATACACGAAGGTCAATTTAAAATGATGAAATTTAGTGCTAGAATATATATATACCTCAAATGTGAAGCAATAAAAAGCAACACTTCACAACCCAAATGTTAGTTCAAAGAAAATCTACTACTTCTCATTACAACCAGAATAAGTTAAATAGCTAAGGGAGGCAATACACCTATTGTACAACAGAATACTTTATAAAGCCAAACCACCCAATGTAGTGAATACACTCATTTAATAACAGAATACTAACAAAAGCTAAGGGAGGCAATACACCTATTGTACAACAGAATACTAACAAAAGCCAGAACATTAATTTTATAAGAGAATAATGGCAAATCCAATAGACACATTTTATAACAGAATAGTGACAGAGTCAATGTACTCATCTGAAAGAATACACTGACAGACCCAATACACCTAGTTGTAGTGATTGACAGACCCAATACACCTAGTTGTAGTGAATTCATTGACAGACCCAATACACCTAGTTGTAGTGAATTCATTGACAGACCCAATACACCTAGTTGTAGTGAATTCATTGACAGACCCAAAATACCTAGTTGTAATGAATTCAATTACAGATCCAATACATTCAGTTATAATGTAATATCCAATGGATCTAATACACCCAGCTGTAATGTGATAAGCAACAGATCCATCTCACACCTTAACACATCAGACATCAACTGACACACATACTGAATATCTATCTCACTACTTAACACATCATACATTAACTGACTGAATATCTATCTCACTGCTTAACACATCATATATTAACTGACACTGAATATCTATCTCTACTTAAAACATCATATATTAACTGACACAAACACTGAACTATCTGTACTCACTGCTTAACACATTATGCATTAATATAGAAAATGAACTATCTTCACTCACCGCCTCACCATGTGGGTGAAACACTCTGGTGCAGAATGTGATCGACCACTACGGTGAAATTCATCTTTTAGAGCACTGCTCAAGCGTACAAATGGATTCCTGAATGACTTCTGCTTCAGAATGCTTTTAACAAGAATCTGAAAAAAGAGAAAAAAAGTACTTTTCATGAACTCCAGTGATGTGTTGTGAGAATGTACTTTAATGCTCAATTTTGAGGCTTGAAATAAAATTGCTATGGCCAAGAATAATTTTTTATGATTTAGTGGGGTACAAAGAGAAAGTACTCTTTTGTCTAATGATTGTGTGATACCCATACCACTTTGTTAATGATTAAGATTGTTATTATTAATTAATCTTTCACAACTAATTACAAGTGATTATAATCTTAATTTATGTTATTAATAATTCTCCAGCAGACATCACTTGTTTCTCTCACTTGGTGGATATGTAAACGTTTTCTCTCTTCTACAAAAAGACAACATTTACCATCTGTGACACATGCGCCACTTAGTTAATGAAGATAATTATTACTATTAATTAATCTTTCATAACTAATTTCAAGTGATGAGAATATTAATTCTATTTTATTAATGATCCTCCAACAGACACCACTCATCTCTCACTTGGATATTTTGGCGTTGTAAACGTTTTCATAGTTCTACAACATAAAACAACATTTAAAGTCACATAAGGTTTTCTGCAGGTGGAAAACTTCTTACTAAGGAGAAGACAAATCTGACTTTAATCTATATTTAGCGAGCCCCCATCCACCCTCTTTCTTCTCCAACATAAGAATATCAAAATCAATATGTGTAAGAAGGTCAAAAATTTAACAATGTTTTATATGACAAATTAACTTAATTATTGAATATATTTTTACTACAGTAAATTAAAAATAAACTGGTCAAGTTCAGGTAAATACACAAAGAAAAAGAAATTGCCACTGACCAAAGTGTTAAATTTGGAAACCTACCAGGGTGTCCAGCTTGGGTACATGCTTGACAACGTTCATCACCTCTTCTTCAGAGACTTCTATCAGTGTGCAGTTTTGAACCTCTTGTGTCAGGGGACACATGCCATTCTGTGTTACCCAAGGGTCCTCCTATGTTATATTGAAAATAAAATACCAAATATAATTTTATTTGCTTAAGCACATTCACTGGTGAACACCCCCACCCCCCAAAAAACATGCCATTCATTATCTACATGATTTTCAGTTTGGCAGGGGAAGGGTGGTGGGGGCAATGCGAATGCATTTCAAATCTGATTGTTTCAAAATTTAAATAACACTCCATATTGGTATTTTTCCCTAGCTACTAAAAGTTTCAAATTTAAATAACATTCCATATTGGTATTTTTCCATAACTACTTCAAGTTTCAAAAGTCACATCAGTTTGACAATATAATGGAAGCTGAGTGGTTAAAAGAAATATGAACTGGACTGTAATGGTTAAATTTGCAATACTAATTAGGAACACCCATTTAAAATATGTTCAAATAAATTACTTGCCAGACAATCTAACTGATTCAAAATTATCCTATGGTTAACATTAACTGAAAATTTGATCATTAAACCTTTCAGTCAAAGTTTCAAAAAAATTTTCTATTTCCATTGAAAGAGAACATTAAGAGTTATGCATCTTATAATTATGCTTTTTCTCTTCATAAGAAATTTGATTAAAATAGAAATTATTCAGTATTCCTAAAGATAAAATAGTTTTAATTATTGTGATTCAGAGATTGCCAAGTCATTTATGTAAATACTCTAAGTCTATATATGTTACAACAGATAATACTCATTTGAGAAGGAAATATGTCACTTTATCTCAACAGTCATTTACACATGTATATATATATCACAAAAGATAATACTCATTTGAGAAGGAAATATGTGTCACCATGCTTCAACCGAGTCATTTACACATGTATATATTGTAAGTCTATATATGTTGCAACAGATAATATTCATTTGAGGAAATGTGTCACTTTGCCTCAAACGAGTCATTTAGACATATATATATATATATATTGTAAGTCTATATATGTTACAATCAGGTTTATCTAAATTTAAGTTTATCTAAGTTTATCTAAAAACCTCTCTTTAGGTGAAAACTGTCGAGTTTATCTAAATTGATTATCATCAACACTCTCTCTTTAGATCAGTGCTAATATTCTTGTCAGGTACTGGAATGCTTTTCCTCTGGTTATACCACTGCAGATAGATAAATGATGTGTTGAGAAACTGAGAGACAAGTACTCTGGTCAACAACTGACCTAAGTGTCAAGGAGTGTGGGCAATAATCTTAGTGTCAAGGAGTGCTAGTTAGCTATAATCTTAGTGTTATGGTGCATGACATAAGTATCCGGGTTAGCTAGTAGCTTAGTATCAAGGCACATAGCACAAGTTCTGTCACATTAGTAATAGTTACTGACCTTGATTTCAGGAAGAGTAATACGAGTGTCTGGATTCTTGTCCAGCATCCGCAAAATTAAATTCTTCAACTCTTGAGAAACTGGAATGCTGAAACATAAAATTCTTAATGTTTTAATTGTTATAAATGATGGCAACAGTAAAATTAGTCACATCAACTCTTGCATCAAACCCTATCAAGTTGATTCCCCCCCTCAAAAAAAAAAGTCCATATTCACTTCAAGCAACATTGGAAAAGCATGCTGACAAAGACAACTTTAGATGAGACATAACAAATTGACTGACAAAGATTTATCTCTACTGGAGACATGAAATGTTTGCTAACAAAGACATATCTCTACTGGAAACATGAAAAGTGTGCTAACAAAGACTTATCTCTACTGGAAACATGAAAAGTGTGCTAACAAAGACATATCTCTACTGGAAACATGAAAAGTGTGCTAACAAAAACAAATCTCTACTGGAAACATGAAAAGTGTGCTAACAAAGACATATCTCTACTGGAAACATGAAAAGTGTGTTGGAAAAGAAAACATACATGACTTTGGAAACTAGTGGAGTGTACAAAGTATGGCTATAGAAACTAGTGGAGTGTACAAAGTATGGCTATAGAAACTAGTGGAGTATACAGAGTATGACTATGTTCAAAGTATAGAGTATAACTATAAAAAAATGGAAACGATGAGAATGGGCCATTGGAAATTAGCAAAGTGTAAAGTAGAAACATGAAATTTAGAGAACATGAAAATAAATGACCAAAGAAAGAAAAGTAAAGGAATCTGTAAAGATAAAGATGACATAAAGTGGAGCAGTGAAGTGATGAATACAAAGATAAACATGAAATAAACAGGTGCACTGAAATAAACACAAAGATAAACATGAAATAAACAGAGCACTGAAATAAATACGAAGATAAACAATGAAATAAACAGGAGCACTGAACACAAAGATAAACGTGAAATAAATAGGAGCACTGAAATGAACACAAAGATAAACAGGACATAAACTGGAACATAAAATGATAAACATAAAGATAAACATTTAGTAAAGAAATTAAAAGATATACACAATCACTAAACATAATATTTACTAGTGTTGAATCTTGAAAAGATAATTAAAAAATAAACTTAATTTTTAGTGGAGCACAATGAAAAGATGAATAAAAGATTAAAAAAATATTCAGAGAATATTAAAAAAATGAGAGAAGCTTTTAAAAAATAAACAACAAAAATAAGCATATTTTTTAAATGGAATATTTAAAAATAAAGTGTAACTAATTCAAAAATATTCAGAGAGAGAAATAAATTTGATGAATATTTTAAAATGTAACCTACTCTTCTGGAAAGACCACCGTGTCCTTGAGAATTTTCTTATGAAGCCCAAGAATATATTCTTCTTGGAAAGGCACCTGCAACATAAGCGTATGTATAAAGCTGTTAATAATGATCATTCTATAACTTATTTACAACATGGTATAATATCTTATTATAATGTTTACATTTATTACATCCAAAGAATACTATTGATTTTATTATGATAACACTGTTATCAAAATTAATGCTATCAATGGAACTGTCTTTTTATGAGTATGTGCAAAGATTTGTGCATCAGTCAGTTATCAGCATTTATTAAATATTAATATATCGTTTATCTTCATATTCAAAGTATTTGTAAGTATATATTGATATCAGAATGTATTCTGTTAAGACTCTTGATATCAGAATGTGTTAAATATGTTGATATCAGAATGAGTGTAAATAAATAATAAGCTGTTATTAATCCATGTGACAGAATATTTCTGTAGAAATATATATTGTAGAAATTAGAATATCTTCTCTTCAGCTGTTGTTAAGTAATTTCTTATTAGTGTTGTAGAGTACATCCTTATTAGCTATTGCACAATTATTAAATACTGTAGAATACCACCATATCTAGCTGTTGTAGAATACCTTCTTACCAGTTACTGTAGAATACCACCCAATCAGCCAATGCAGAATACTTTCTTAACAGTTATTGCAGAGTACCACCCAATCAGCCAACGCAGAATACTTTCTTAACAGTTATTGCAGAGTACCACCCAATCAGCCAATGCAGAATACTTTCTTAACAGTTATTGCAGTGTACCACCCAATCAGCCAATGCAGAATACTTTCTTAACAGTTATTGCAGTGTACCATCCAATCAGCCAATGCAGAATACTTTCTTAACAGTTATTGTAAAATACCACCCAATCAGTTAATGCAGAATACTTTCTTAACAGACTCTGGCAAAAATATAGTAATTAAGCATGTTTTAATGACTTACTCTGGCAAAAATATAGTAATTAAGTATGTTTTAATGACTTACTCTGACAAAAATATAGTAATTAAGCATGTTTTAATGACTTACTTTGCTGCAGAAGAAAATATTAAGCATGTTTAATTACCAACTTTGGCAAAGGAGAAAAAAATAATTGCATTTTAATGACTTACTTTGCCAAAAACAAAGCAAAAAAGTGTTACTCCCATGGCCCAGATATCCAGAGCTTTCCCATGGAACTGTGGATGGTCATCTGAATAATAAAATAATAATAATATTAATTACTATTATTACAACAACATCAACAGCAGTAAAAATAATAGTACTACTACTAATAATAACAATATTAATAATAAAAACAATAACAACAATAATAATAACAATACTAATAGCAATAACAATAATGACAATAACAATTATAACAATAATAATAAATCAACAATAATCGTAAAAATAATAACAGCAACAATAATAATAAGTATAACAAAACAATAGTAATAATAATAATAGCAACAATGACAATAATAATAATAACAAAACAATAATAATAATGTTAATAGTGACAAGTATACTAATAACAACAAGTATAATAATAACAATAATAACAATATTAATGATGATGATTGATTGATCGATAGACTGATTGATTGATTTATTGATTGATTGTTGATTGATTGATTGACTGATTGATGATGAATATGATGATGATGATGATGATGATGATGATGATGATGATGATGATATCAAGATGTCCAGTAAAAATTCAAAATGTCATCAACTCTCTCGTCAGCACTGTCAAGATTTTCAGCATGGATGTTCTGATGAAATGCAGACATGGTTACGACAGGAAGATTTATCATCCAAAAAAGAAAAATCAAATCCACACAGAGCCTAAATATGGACAGTGAAAAGCATGTATGATGTTTCAGTGGAGAAAGGATAAAAGTATAGCTGGAGATACTTGAACAGGAACATAGGCAAACAGAACTGAAGAAGTCAGTTAAAAGAGAATGCAAACAGTGAGTGAAACAAGTCCTCAATTAAAAACTAAATAATGCCAGCAAAATACAGGCCATTAATGCAAACAGTGAGTGAAACAAGACCTCAATTAAAAACTAAATAATGCCAGCAAAATACAGGCCATTAATGCAAATGCCACACCTGTAATCAGCCTCACTCGGTATACATATAGAGCATGGATACATCAACCAGAAGCAGTCACATGAATAGAAATTAAAATATTGTGGGACTTTTCAATAAGAACCACATTATTATTATTTTTATCATCAAAATATGAACTGTATGATTCCTAATACAGTTTGAATAATCACACTCTTTTCTCACAGATTCTTTTCCATTTTCTGGCTTTTACACTTGGCATCATTAGAGGTCTAAATGGACATAAAATATTTAACTGATTTTATGTTTTATTTTAATATACATCAAAAATTTATCTGTGAATTTATTTTTTTCATATAGATGTTTGGCATAGTCAATTAAATAACAACCAGGTTTGGAGCATAAAATGTTTGTGGAACATCTCAGTTTAAATTTCATTAAAGCCATATTGATTTGCAGCAATGCACAATTTCCCCAAGCCGCCCGTAATGATGCAAATCTTGTTCAATTACTGCGGAAATTACTTAGAAGCATCTCTTTATTTGGAGCCATTCGAACAGTTGCATATGACAATTTTCTCATGTCAAAGATGTGTGTCATGTCAAAGATGGAAAAGGCTTGACAAAGCAAAGCTCTAAATTATTCTATAGATTTTCACAAACATAAAAATTGTATGCCTTTAAAATTCACACATCTCTTCTTTCAAACACCTTTTTAAAGTACTGTACCTTTTAAGTTCACATTCCTTTTTTTTTTCACATAACCTTTAAACTCACAAATAAAAAAAAATTCACATATTTTTTAATTCATACAGTATTTACATTTGCACACCTTTCAATCCATACACTTTTAAAAATTCACACTACTTCCAAATTCACACTCCTTTTAACTTCATACACATTTTAACTTCACACACCTTTAAGTGTCTCTGGTGCCATGAATGCTGGTGTGCCAGCTGTGTTTGACAAGAATGCATCCTTGCCATCAAACTCATTGCTCACTCCAAAGTCAGCAATCTTGTAAAGCAAGTAATATGCAAAGTCAGCAATCTTGTAAAGCACGTAATATGTAAAAAGTCATTAATCTAGTTAACCATGTAATAGGCAAAAAGTCATTAATCTAGTTAACCATGTAATGTGCAAAAAGTCATTAATCCAGTTAACCAAGTAATGTGCAAAAATCAGCAATTTAATAAACCAAATAATATGCTAGCTACATCAGCAACCTAGTAAAACCAGCAATATGGCAAAGTCAGCAACCTAGTAAACATATCAACACACTAAAAGACAGCAAACTAGTAAAATGAGCAGTACAATAAAAGTCAGCAAACTAGTAAACTGAGCAGTATAATAAAAGTCAGCAAACTAGTAAACCTAGCAACACAATAAAAGTCAGCAAACTAGTAAACCAAGCAAAAATAAATGTCAGCAAACTAGTAAACTATGCAACACAATAAAAGTCAGCAAACTAGTAAACCAAGCAAAAATAAATGTCAGCAAACTAGTAAACTATGCAACACATTAAAAGTCAGCAAACTAGTAAACCTAGCAACACAATAAAAGTCAGCAAACTAATAAACCATGCAACACAATAAAAGTCAGCAAACTAGTAAACCATGCAACACAATAAAAGTCAGCAAACTAGTAAACCATGCAACACAATAAAAGTCAGCAAACTAGTAAACCATGCAACACAATAAAAGTCAGCAAACTAGTAAACCATGCAACACAATAAAAGTCAGCAAACTAGTAAACCATGCAACACAATAAAAGTCAGCAAACTAGTAAACCATGCAACACAATAAAAGTCAGCAAACTAGTAAACCATGCAACACAATAAAAGTCAGCAAACTAGTAAACCATGCAACACAATAAAAGTCAGCAAACTAGTAAACCTAGCAACACAATAACAGTCAGCAAACTAGTAAACCTAGCAACACAATAACAGTCAGCAAACTAGTAAACCATGCAACACAATAACAGTCAGCAAAGTAGTAAACCATGCAACACAATAAAAGTCAACAAACTAGTAAACCATGCAACACAATAAAAGTCAACAAACTAGTAAACCAAGCAAAAGTAAAAGTCAGCAAACTTGTAAACCATGCAACACAGTTAAGGTCAGTAAACTGGTAAACCATTTTTTAAAATTGAGAAATATTTACCTTGATGTGCCCATCATCACCAAGAAGAAGGTTGGAAGGCTTGATATCACGATGGATGATGTGCTGATAATGCACTGTAAAAAATTAACCATAGTAAGTTCATAATACTTTATGTCATTTTAAAATTGCTGAGTATCATGACTAAATTCATAATACTTTCATATAAAATTAAATCTGATGAAAAAATGATAACTATGAATATTATAAATTTGAAGCCATCTCATAATTGGTGTAAATAATTGAAAATTTCTTTTGTATAAGTATATTGTACAAAGAATTTTACATTATATATATTTGCATAGTAAACAACTTTAAAGTTATAATATCTGAAATAATTCTGATGAAAAAAGGGCCAGCCACCCACACAGAGAAAAGTTGAGAGTTATTGAAAGGAGTTAATGGGGTTGAGTAAGAAAGTGAGGGAGAAAGTCAGTGAATGAGTGAATTAGAGTGAGAGTGAAGAATGAGAGAATGTCACAAAACGGGTAGGCTCGTTACAAGCCGACCCGAGCTGAAGTTAGAGATGCAAGGGGTGAAGTCTATTTTTAGCCTGCTCCGGTGCACCTCCAAGAAAAGCCCTTGACGTGTGCCAGTACTACGTCGCGTCAAGTTGTTACATAGACACACATGACACACACCATTGATGTTTGGGTGGGGCCCAATTTATTAGTGTCATGCCAAGGAACGTTTTATTGGCGGTGTGTGTTGTGAGTGTGTATCATAAATGTGAATAAATGGACGAACAGACGAACGGTGCAAAACAATAGTACAAATTCTTTCGTCCCTCTCAAAAATTATGAATAACAAGAGAGTTGAAAGATGTTTAAATCAGGTTATTTATTCCCGATTTAAAAGGGGCACTACTCTTTCGCACAGTGATTAATCATTCATTCAACTTTCCAATGTCATACACTCTGTGGGAAATCAGGGGAGATGAAAATGATGAAATTCAAAATATAAAATAAAAATTAATTACACAATTCTTATGCGGCAAATGGGGCCGCTTTAACAATAGTTGACATGTAAAATAAGCATTACTTTTAACATTAGAGTTCTTATTTTGCAAACGATATAATAGTGTTCATTTTCTTAAGAGTCCTAGACTTAAGTATGTGCGCGTTAGCCGTGCTAATGATTACTCACTATTAATGTCAGAGTTCCAAGGAGATGACGTAATCTCACACGTCACTTATAAGCGGCACTTCAAAGTGAAGACGGGACGCAATTGAGGCGTCGCATTACAGGTGAAGATTCTGCAGAATCTAGGCACCACTTTCAGATTATCACTGGGGAGAAATCTGAAATTTAGCTGACTGTTGTCAGCCTCGATAATTATCGTTGTACCGGTTGTCGTGGAAACGGACATCCCAACGACGTTTAGCATTATCGGGTAGAGTCGTCCAGTGGGATGTGTCGTCGCATTACATTGAGTGTAGAAATCCGGGTATCTGTAAGATTTGACCTCGGTGCTAGCCTCTCAATTAGCGGGATAGACTGCCAAACGAACTCAGACAGGGGGAAGACAAAATTGGTCCCTCGTGTCGTTAACTGCATACAACCAGCGTCGCATGCATCGGGTTTTCTTTGACAGTGAACTTTCCACTTTGCCAAAAGTTATACTGAGTAATTTTGCCTCGTTACTCAATATATGGCATCAGACGGATGGAAAACGGATGGAAAGAGATTATTGCAGCTTTCCTTTATGAAATCTCTGTACATGAGATAATTCATACGTGAAGTTAGACTGGCTTCAGACGAATCGACGTTTTCAACATTGAGAGTAAAAGTCTTCATTTTGCCTCTTATATAGCTTTCACTGAAGGTTTCCAAAACTTCCAGAAGCTATGTCCTGTGACATGATTTTTGCCTTGGATATATAGTGGTAATCGTGATGCACGCTTTTCTGTGGTCAATCCTAATGCGCACTGGCCATTTCACTCGTCAACAACATGTGACGGTATTGCGCAGTTGTCCCAATTTATTTAATATACATATTCTTCATAAACTAATATATATATTCAATATGACATGATTAACACACACTGCGTCACGAACGTCTGTCTACTGAAGAGATCTTAGGTGACCGTTACTGGAATTTACATGCTACATACGAAAAATAACAAAACTCGGATTACTTCAATTAGTTTTGTTAGCGGTTTTTTGAAATGAAATAAAATATAATTTCGGTCCCTCATTTCCTGTGACAACCCCCTTCTTAAAATTGATTGGAGCTCACAGAGTGGAAATCAAATAGGGACAAAAAAAATTTTATTTCACACGATAGTCCCCACAGGAATTATATGCGCATCTGTGGAGAGACTATCCTCTCTCTTGTTTATATCGCGGTTATGGCATGCCGGGATAATGCATCGGCACCCGAATTTTCTCTGCCTGCGATGTGTTCGACAACGAAGCTATACTCCTGTAGCAGGAGTGTCCATCTAGTTAGCCTAGCGTTATCATACATGCTAGTGCGCAGATATGTCAGCGGCTTATGATCGCACTGCAGGATGAATGGTTTAGAGTACAGATAAGCACTAAATTTCTTGAGTGCCCATACGATTGCTAAGCACTCTTTTTCAATCGTAGAATACCGTGTCTCACGATCTAATAGTTTCTTAGAAGCGTATGCTACCGGTAGGTATTCGTCATCTGTCTCTTGGAGAAGTATGGCACCGAGGCCTTCGTCTGATGCGTCGGTCCTGACAATAAATCTTTTGTCAAAGTCTGGTAACTGTAGGACGGGTTTACTGGTCAAGATGTCCTTCACTTTTTCGAGGGCGGTGGTGCACTCTGCCGTCCATCGTATTTTCGTGGGTTGTTTGTTCCCAGTTAAGTCCGTCAGTGGTTTAAGAAGCGTTCTGAAGTTTGGGACAAATTTTCGGTAGTACCCCACTAGCCCCAAAACTGCCCTGACCTGTTTCTTTGTAGTCGGTAAGGTCATGTCACGAATGGCTGCAGTTAAGTCTAGATTAGGGCCTATTTGTCCGTCACTTATGATATGGCCAAGAAATTCAATCTCCCGAAAGCCCGCGCGTACTTTGGAAGGTTTCACGGTCAATTTATGGCGCTCGAGAATGTCAAGTAGACCACCCACTGAGGATAAATGTTGGTCCCATGTTCCTGTTGCTACCAGTATGTCATCAAAGAAATTCAATGCGTCAACGCTCTCTAACGGTAATTTTCGCATGAAGCGCGCGAATGTTGCGGGTGCGTTCGCTAGTCCGAACGGTAGTCGGCAAAACTGAAACAAGCCTAGCGGAGTTGGGAAGGCTGTTTTTGGTCTGTCGTCTATAGCAACTGACAGTTGCCAGTACCCTTTGCACATGTCAAACTTCGAAAAGTAATGTGCCTTGGTTAGTTTTGCGAATAATTCGTCCTGATTTGGAATAGGTTCCGCATCGAATTCAGTTATCTCATTTAACTGTCTGTAGTCCACACAAAAACGAAGCGTACCGTCTTTCTTTTTAACTAAGACGACCGGTGATGAATATGGGGAGATTGACTGTTCAATCACGCCCTGTTTTTGCATTTCACGCACCTGTTCTGCTATGTACTTTGTGCTCTCATATTTCTGTGGGTACTGTTTTAAGCGTATCGGTTTGTCACTTAAAAGTTTGATGCGGTGTTCAACCAAATCTGAGTGGCCCGGTTGGTCGGTGAATATGCGCGCGTGTCTGTGTAAGAGTTCTGACATTGCGTCGCGCTGTTCGACAGTTAAGTTCGAGTCAATCTCGACTTGATCGACTGTAACTGCGGGGTTAGGCTGGGTTTCGGCGGACATCATGTCTGTTCTGAAATTGGAGTCTTCCAATTGTATCAGTGCGACATTCACGTTTTGTATCGGTTCGTCGCTGCGTTCATAGTAACGCTTTAGCATATTTATGTGATAGGTTTTCTGCTTATTTCCTATCTGTATGCTGTAGTCGTTCTGCTTCACACGCTTAATAACGCGGTAGGGTCCACGCCAGTGCATTTGCATGCGGTTGTTATGCGTGGGCCGCAAGAGTAACACGAGCTGACCTGGTTCGAGGTCACGTTCCACAGCAGTACGGTCAAAATTTCGCTTGTATCGGGGTTGTTTTTCGCGAATGTTTTCCTGTGCTAAGTGACATGTCTCGGTCAGACGTTGACGTAGTTCGGCTACGTACGTGTGAACATCTTTACCATCGGTCACAGTGTCTCCCTTGACCCATGTTTCTTTTATTAGCTTAAGGGGACCACGAGGTTGTCTGCCGTATAGTAGTTGGAACGGTGAATAACCCGTACTCTCTTGTGGGAGTTCGCGATACGCGAAGAGTAATGGTGCTAGAAAACGCGGCCACTGGTCGGGTTGTTCCGAGGCCATTTTAATTAACATTTTCTTTATTGTACCGTTGAAACGTTCAACGGCACCATTAGACTGAGCGTGATAGGGTGATGAGAACAACTGTTTACACGCTAGTAGACGCATTGTTTCAGCCATCATTGCTGAGGTGAATTGAGTGCCCTGGTCACTCAATATTTCTCGAGGTACACCAGTACGAGAAAATACGTCTATTAAAGCGTCTGCGACTTCGATCGCTGTGATGCCCTTTAATGCGACTGCTTCTGGATATCGTGTTGCAAAATCCACGATTGTTAGGATATAGCGATATCCTCCTTCGGCCGCGGGAATGATTGGGCCAATAATGTCTACTGCGACTTTTAGGAATGGTTCCTCTACTGTTGGTACTATCTCGAGGGGAACTCGACTGACACGCCCTCGGTCGATATGTTGCTGACACTGCGTACATGTACGAACGTACGAGCGAACATCCCTACTCAGGCCTGGCCAAAAAAAGTCCTCGCGAATTCGCTGCTCAGTGCGACGCGCGCCCTGATGTCCAGACATGATTGAGTCGTGTGCAAAGCTAAGAATCAGCGGTCTGAGTGGCGTAGGGGTAAATAAACACGTGGTGCTTCTAGTATCATTTTCCTTAAAGTCGGTGCGCCGAAACGCTAGTCCGTCCTTCAGGAAATACGTCATTGTTGCGTACTTGCTGGACGTAATAGTGTTTTTCCGTGCCAGCTTTAGCATTGAGGACAAACTTTTGTCCTCCTGCTGCAGGTGACTGAGTTGACTTGGGGTCAACTGCGGAAATGTATTCTCGACTATCTTTAGAGCTGGGGGTCCTTGTTTACTACGTTCCCGTTGTGCTCTAGTGGTTACGGGGAGAACAGGATAGATGCCATCAGTGTGTGCGTCACACTGTCCAGGCGATAGTATGAATCCGAACTGCATGTCTCTTATTACTGCGGCGGTGACTGTACCGGAAAATACGGGTGACGTAACATGTACAGTGGCTCTTGGACATGTACTAAGGTGTCCCATAACACATCGAATGCGGACACTACCTCTTAGATACTGTTCAGGGCGTACAAGTTTAGCATTTATGCAGCTTATGGATGCGCCTGTATCGACCAGTATTTTGACTTTTTGTCCGTTTACTGTAGCCTGTTGGGTCTTTAGAGTTGCACCTGTTTCAGTGCATACCTTTACATCACGTGGACTGGGACAGTTCTGAGAACTATGCCCCTTCCCTTTGCAAGTGTAACATGTCATAGGTGGGGAGTCACGTGTGTGACGTCGTACGTCTTGTGACTTAGTATATGTCCGCTGTACCGGTTCGGGTTTTTCCGATTTCGTCATTGGTCGGTTCGGTTTCGGTGTATACTTCTGCCGATTTGTTGGAGGAGGGCGTGGTCCACTCCTCGTAATTACCGGATCAGGGTAATCATTATACGTGTCTGCTAACTTCAACATATCACTGAAGTTAGTCGGGGGATTTCGCTGCAAATATGTCGTCATTGCAGGCGGAGCAATATGGAGAAATTGATCTCTTAATATCAAATCAAATAGGCCCTCATATGTCTTCTGGATATCTGTCAAATCAATCCATCTATCAAGATAATGGCGTAACCGGGTACCAAAGGCTTGCATGGTGTCATTTGCTTTAGGTATGGCTCTCCTAAACATTTTTCGAAAGCCTTCTGCTGTACATTGAAAAGTACGCATCAAACCCGTTTTGAGATCTGCATAAGTAATAGCGGGATCGCGCGTTAGATCAGTAAATGCGCGCGAGCTTTCACCTTGAAGTATTTGACCCAGTTGTTGTTTCTTTTCAATGTCACTGTAATTAAAGTTGGCAATGAAACTGTCAAAGCGTGTCAAAAACTCGTCAATCGTCTCGACTTCAGGGTTAAAGAAAGCTAGCCGTGTACGGGGTTTATTTAATTCGGCCTGTTGCTTAGCAGTCCCATCTAACAACTTCTCTCTAGCTGTTACCTCTTGCTTAGCTAATTCAAGCTGTTCCTGATGTGCTCTAGCTTTTAACTTAAGCTTTCTCTCTTCTACTTCCTGCCTTTTATCTTCTAAATCCCTAGCTGACTGAATCTTTAATAACTCTATTTCTCTCATATCTTGGATTTCTTTCTCTTTAAAATCTCTCGCCTCTTTCGCTCTTTTCTCCTCTAGCTCTCTCAAAGTTTGCATCTCTAGCTGTTTAGCTAACTCTCTTTTTTCCTCTAGCTCTCTCAGGTCTTTCATCTCTAGCTGTCTAGCTAACTGTCTCTTATCTTCTAGCTCTATAGCCTCTTTCGATCTTTTTTCCTCTAGCTCTCTCGCCTCTTTCGCCTCATTTTCTTTCGCAACATACCATTTAGCTATCTCCTCATCCACGTATTTCTTTAACTCGGCTTTCTCATACCCGAATTCTCTGCCCATAGCCATGAGTTCTTTCTTTATGTTTACTAGCTCGGCCATTTTTAAAATTGCTAGTTATCACGAGTATGGATAAAGTGACTTAGAATATTCGCGGGATTTTGACCTCTGTAGGTCACAAGTGGTGCAATGGTGTGCGTATGAACACCAGCCACCACGTGATTAGGATTATTACAAACACGAGTAAAAGAAATCCTAATCGGAAATTTGCAAAGTTAGCAAAATTAGCAAAACAACAGTTGCTAATGTAGCGTACAAAATATCGATCTATGTACGTCTAAACACGAGTCGGTACGCGTTAACGATAATAGCGTAAAGATTATAAAACTTATTTCAACACAATAATAAGTCTTATCAAAATCCAGTTCACCTAAGTCTCAATAGCAAAGCCCTAACATGCAATAAACAATGCATAATGGTGATGAGATAGAAAAGCAGGAAAGAGATGACACTTTCTTACAACAACACAATTTACCTTGTCAGATCACGGTCAGTGGTCACCAGATGTCACAAAACGGGTAGGCTCGTTACAAGCCGACCCGAGCTGAAGTTAGAGATGCAAGGGGTGAAGTCTATTTTTAGCCTGCTCCGGTGCACCTCCAAGAAAAGCCCGTGACGTGTGCCAGTACTACGTCGCGTCAAGTTGTTACATAGACACACATGACACACACCATTGATGTTTGGGTGGGGCCCAATTTATTAGTGTCATGCCAAGGAACGTTTTATTGGCGGTGTGTGTTGTGAGTGTGTATCATAAATGTGAATAAATGGACGAACAGACGAACGGTGCAAAACAATAGTACAAATTCTTTCGTCCCTCTCAAAAATTATGAATAACAAGAGAGTTGAAAGATGTTTAAATCAGGTTATTTATTCCCGATTTAAAAGGGGCACTACTCTTTCGCACAGTGATTAATCATTCATTCAACTTTCCAATGTCATACACTCTGTGGGAAATCAGGGGAGATGAAAATGATGAAATTCAAAATATAAAATAAAAATTAATTACACAATTCTTATGCGGCAAATGGGGCCGCTTTAACAATAGTTGACATGTAAAATAAGCATTACTTTTAACATTAGAGTTCTTATTTTGCAAACGATATAATAGTGTTCATTTTCTTAAGAGTCCTAGACTTAAGTATGTGCGCGTTAGCCGTGCTAATGATTACTCACTATTAATGTCAGAGTTCCAAGGAGATGACGTAATCTCACACGTCACTTATAAGCGGCACTTCAAAGTGAAGACGGGACGCAATTGAGGCGTCGCATTACAGGTGAAGATTCTGCAGAATCTAGGCACCACTTTCAGATTATCACTGGGGAGAAATCTGAAATTTAGCTGACTGTTGTCAGCCTCGATAATTATCGTTGTACCGGTTGTCGTGGAAACGGACATCCCAACGACGTTTAGCATTATCGGGTAGAGTCGTCCAGTGGGATGTGTCGTCGCATTACATTGAGTGTAGAAATCCGGGTATCTGTAAGATTTGACCTCGGTGCTAGCCTCTCAATTAGCGGGATAGACTGCCAAACGAACTCAGACAGGGGGAAGACAAAATTGGTCCCTCGTGTCGTTAACTGCATACAACCAGCGTCGCATGCATCGGGTTTTCTTTGACAGTGAACTTTCCACTTTGCCAAAAGTTATACTGAGTAATTTTGCCTCGTTACTCAATATATGGCATCAGACGGATGGAAAACGGATGGAAAGAGATTATTGCAGCTTTCCTTTATGAAATCTCTGTACATGAGATAATTCATACGTGAAGTTAGACTGGCTTCAGACGAATCGACGTTTTCAACATTGAGAGTAAAAGTCTTCATTTTGCCTCTTATATAGCTTTCACTGAAGGTTTCCAAAACTTCCAGAAGCTATGTCCTGTGACATGATTTTTGCCTTGGATATATAGTGGTAATCGTGATGCACGCTTTTCTGTGGTCAATCCTAATGCGCACTGGCCATTTCACTCGTCAACAACATGTGACGGTATTGCGCAGTTGTCCCAATTTATTTAATATACATATTCTTCATAAACTAATATATATATTCAATATGACATGATTAACACACACTGCGTCACGAACGTCTGTCTACTGAAGAGATCTTAGGTGACCGTTACTGGAATTTACATGCTACATACGAAAAATAACAAAACTCGGATTACTTCAATTAGTTTTGTTAGCGGTTTTTTGAAATGAAATAAAATATAATTTCGGTCCCTCATTTCCTGTGACAGAGAACAAAGAATGAATGAATTAGGATGAGAGAATGAATATAGTGAGAGTGAGTTGTAGATTGAGGAAGAAAGTGAATGAGAGTGAGGAAGAAAGTGAATGAGAGAGAAAGAGTGAGGAAATGAGGAAGAAAGTGAATGAGAGAGAAAGTGAGGAAATGAGGAAGAAAGTGAATGAGAGAGAAAGAGTGAGGAAATGAGGAAAAAGGTGAATGAGAGAGAGTGAGGAAGAAAGTGAATGGGAGAGAAAGAGTGAGGGGGAGAGAAAGAGTGAGGGTGAAAGTGAATGAGAGAGAAAGTTAGGGTGATGGTGAAAAATGAGAGAATGAAATAGAGAGAGACAGTAGTAAGGAGTGTTTACTAATGTCCCTGAAACAGCAACACACCAAATGTTGGGAAAAACACTTGTAATATTCATTTTCTTTCATTTGCTTGTTTAATTAGTGGGATTCCAGCCCAAGCTGATTTTGAATGGGGGAATTGGGGAGTGGGGGAGTGGGCCCTCTATTCTTCTGGAAGATAAGCAGCAGGCTGTTCTTTTTTTTTTTCTTTTTTGTACTACCTTCACACATTCACAGTCACCCAGGAATACAGGTCAATGGTAGAAGGGTGTAAGGGTATATAACAACACCCAGACTATTTCCATACATTCTTAAGTTGGTCTGGGATGTACAACCCTCCTGTCAATGTTTGTGGTGGTTGACTTGTGAGGGTGAGGAATTAGGAGGTATTTTGTCTACTTTTAATGTACTTGAGTGTTCTTGGGCAGGCTGTGGTTTTTTCTGTAGGGCTGGCTTCATTTATTACATCTTCAAGGTGGTTGAGGAGGAGGTATGTATGTCTAGATGTTGCAGCATGACTGCAAAGGGGTGGAAAGTTTTGATCATTCTTTCCCTCCTTGGAATGGTATGACTGTAGTTGCTGCTGCTGCTGTTACTTTCTGGTGTGAGTAAGTATCATTTATGTTTCATTTATGCTTATCATGCTGTTTGTTGCTCTCTCTGGCTGGTACCACTTGTACTTTTCAATTGCCTAAATTATGTCCCTGAAATAGCAGTGAGTCAAATAAATGAAAAGTACTCACAGTATTCAATACCCTGAATGATGTCCCTGAAATAGCAGTGAGCCAGATCTTCTGAAAATGGCGTGCTGCAGGGTACATCCATCACCTCCCTGTCCATGAAAATAAAAAGACATGAAAATGACAAAAAAATATAATCAAGACAAATAATCGAATACACCCAGACAGTAATTTCATTAAATCAAATTTGTACAAAAGTGTAAAATAAATAATTCAACGTAAAAATATGGTGAATCATAAATAGAGAGAATGCTTTGAACGAGTTTGCAGCTAATCAAGATTACTGTTCAAAAGAATTTTGTGTGGGAAGACATATGATCAACAGACTTTGCCCAAAGATTTTTGCTTCTGATATTCAGATAATGACTACATTCAAAAAGTAGAAAAGATTTATTAGTTTTAAATACATGAACATTAGTTTTGTTCTGAAGAATAATGAAGAATTCTTTTTTAAGGTGATTTCTGAGATTTAAGTAAATCTGCAAGGGTAAATAGTCTTCTTTGAAACTGGAATACTTGTCTTAAGTTTATTTTAAAATTTACATAAATCATTTTATGGCAATTAATTTCCTGTGATTCAGGAAAGTTATGACTGACAACAATATTCTATTTTCACTTTCAAAGAGGTTCTATATTAATATACTTAAAAATTACATGGGAAGAATCAATAATATGTGCCACATTCATTCCTAAAATGAAGAAGTAAAAAGTCCATATGTACAAAGATTCTTTCTTGAGACGTATTCAATAATGATGCTAACTTATCCAACATGAATTTAATAAGTCTATACAAAACAATTGAACAGATCAAATATAGAAACATTATGTTTTAAATGTTATATACTAGATATTTGCTCAAGGCTTTGCTCACACAAAAGGCAGTTTTCAGAATGTGTTGCTTAAAGTAAAAATATTTTATAGTACTCTTTAGATCACCAAGAAAGAACCATAATACATCATGCTCTGCGAGCTGCATAAGTTGATTCCTCTATGCATTCACCAAGTCTGAATTAAAAGTTTGATCTATTTTGGAGAGACAAAACAAGAGAAGTGTAATCTGAGTGAAATATACATTGTCCCATGTGCATGGAGGTTACAGTGATGTATATACCACAATATGAGTACATGCACTTTGTGGTGGAATAAGTTTGCCCCTCCCTATTTTAAAATGTAATTGTTATATAAACTGGGCACTCCCTATTTTAAAATGTAATTGTTATATAAACTGGGCACTCCCTATTTTAAAATGTAATTGTTATATAAACTGGGCACTCCCTATTTTAAAATGTAATTGTTATATAAACTGGGCACTCCTTATGATAGTATTTTTGAAAGTGTCTGAGTTGAAGTGAACACTTGAGAATATGCTGGAAACTGCTTATGTAATGTAAACCAGTGAATAGTTTTTATTATCCAATGGTTATGATTTACAAGAACAAAACCAGCCAATGGGCTGAGATTAAAAAGTTTACATGCTGTAAAGTGTTACAGGCAATTAGCTATAATGGAACTTATGGTGGGCACATGGATGTGATGTGATGGTTAGCACACAGATGAAATATAAAACGTTATAGACAATTAGCTATAATGGAACTTATCTCGAGCACATTACTGAGGGGACTTATTTTGAGTTTAATGTTAATTTGCTGATTATAAATGTTAACACACAGATTCAAGTGTTAAAGACTAATGCTTTGGGGGCTGGCGAATCTTTTAAACATTAATTACAAAATATCACTGCAATTACTTACCCTTTTTCCACAAGTTCAAACACTGCAACAGATACGACACAATATATGTAAATGATATGATAACACTATGGGCTGTTTGCTGATATATATGTAAATGATATGATAACACTATGAGCTGTTTGCTGATGATGTAAATGATGTGATAACTTAACACTATGGGCTGTTTGCTGATATATATATGTAAATGATGTGATATTCAATAGTGTCAATGTCAATTATGTTCATTAGTGTCAATGTCAATGATATTCAATAGTGTCAATGTCAATTATGTTCATTAGTGTCAATGTCAATTATGTTCAATAGTGTCAATGTCAATTTTGTTCATTAGTGTCAATGTCAATAATGTTCATTTGTGTCAATGTCAATTATGTTCAATAGTGTCAATGTCAATTTTGTTCATTAGTGTCAATGTCAATAATGTTCATTTGTGTCAATGTCAATTATGTTCAATAGTGTAAATGTCAATTATGTTCATAGTGTCAATGTCAATAATATTCAGTACAAAATGTTAATTTAGCTGTTTCTGTAACATCAATGAAAATTGCATTTGATATAAAAATATGAAAGTAAATGACTTTCATTACTGTTAAGGTATTATAGAAAACAGAAATGTCAATGTAATGACCTGGTGTCAAAGTGAATGACATTTAATAACTGTCATTGTAAATAATATACAGAATTACAATGTAAGCATCATGAATAATATTAATGTAAACTGCATTGATTCCTGTCAAAATTAATAGTGTCAGTGATTACAACAATGATTAATAAATAACTATGATAACAAACAATGCACTTTCACATTCTGAAAGGAGTTGTGTTCCATAAATAATACTGATAATATGATTGCACTTTGACAGTTAATAAAGAAGCAATAATTAAGAAGAGGAAAATGCAAAGTCATTCAATAATACAAGCATCTTAACTAACCATGATAAATTAAACACAATGCTGTACATTCACACTGTAAAATTAAACACAATGATGTATATTCACACTGTAAAATTAAACACAATGCTGTACATTCACACTAAAATTAAACACAATGCTGTATATTCACACTGTAAAATTAAACACAATACTGTATATTCACAGTGTAAAAATGAAATACAGTAATGTATATTCACAGTGTAAAAATGAAATACAGTAATGTATATGCATACTGTAAAAGTGAAATACAGTCATGTATATTTACACTGTAAAAATGAAATACAGTCATGTATATTCACACTGTAAAAATGAAATACAGTCATGTATATTCACACTGTAAAAATGAAATACAGTAATGTATATTCACACTGTAAAACTGAAACACACTAATGTATATTCACACTGTAAAAATGAAACATAGGAATGTACATTTACACCTTAAAAAAGAAACAAAATTGTATATTCACACTATAAGAAAGAAACAAAATTGTATATTCACACTATAAGAAAGAAACAAAATTGTATATTCACACTATAAGAAAGAAACAAAATTGTATATTCACACTAAAAATGAAACTCAGGAATGTATATTCACACAATAAGAAAGAAACAAAATTGTATATTCACACAATAAAAAAGAAACAAAATTGTATATTCACACAATAAAAAAGAAACAAAACGGTATATTCATACTATAAGAAAGGAAAGTAGTAGGTACCTAGATAGAGGTTGTCCTCCTCAGGATCATCAAGCACTTCTATCAGCTTAACAACATTTGGATGGTCCAACTTTTTCAGTATTGCAATCTCACGATACACTCTCTCCAATGGATTCCTTGGTACAGCAATTTTACCATCCCTGCTTGGAGGTGTTCGACCTGTGCCAAAGCATTAAATCAATTTTTACAAAATCAAACTGTTAGAAGCAATAAATTCAGTGGATTATAGAAATTAAAACAAAGAAACCTAGAAGAACAAGCATCGATAAACTGGAGTCAGAAACCCTTCCAAGGCCAAAGTGTGTGACAAGCTGATAAATCATGGACAAAACAAGAAACAAACAGATGCCATTGAGAAGGGTTTAAGTCAAAACAGAAGCACTATTACTGCTAAACAAGAACAAGCAACACAAAAAAAAGTTTGAAAGGCAAAAAAAGTTATAAATATCTCGAGAAATCAAATGCCAAATCTGCAAGGTCATGGCTAAAACAACAGAACATAAAACTGTCTGGATGTCAGTCTCTAGCTTGAAACGAAAAAGAAGAAAACACTAGAGGGCAAAATGAAGTGTAAAAATCCAATAAAATTGGTGTCAAAAGTCTTACAAAAAAATCTGTCCAAAAAATATGGAATCAAAGCAGCAGAAAGATCTGAACCAGCCAGAAGCAGTCCCTGAAGGTTTGAAATGTATTAAGTCAAAGTACCACATGAGACTTCAAAATAAGAAGAGATTGTGTAATTCCTGCAAGACAACAAGAAACTGTACGTGTAAACAACACATTCTGCAACAATCATCCATACTGTTGTATCGAATGATACAAGCTTGGCAACAAGAGGGGAAAAGACTGAAAAATACCAAGATCTCAAGATTGGAAATCCAAAGATTATGGAATTAAAGAGCAAAGTAATGCCAGTAACAGGAGCACTCAGAATACAACATGTGTGCTGGAAGGTTATCTTAGATCTGAAAACAGCACTTCATAAAACCTTAGATCTCAAAGAGTCCTGGTAGGATTGTGAGATCAAGATTCAAACTAAGCAATGGATGACAGAAGTTGTGAGAAAAGTCAAAAATAAATATAATGTTAATAATAAATAACAGAAGACTTAATCTTTATGAAGTTCTACTTGATTGAAAACAAAAAGAAATAAAGGTATAAAAGATATATGAATTGTACTAATAATTTTTTTTTTTTAAAGCAAATAAAAAAAGTACAATTTTAAATAAAACATGAATGAATTTCTTATAAGTTAACTCTATATAAATAATGTGCAAGTTTTAATACAATAACATACACTCAGTAAACAAGAAACATTAGTTTTAATTTGCTTTTCATTGGCTATGAGAGCTAACACACATCTTGATAAACAAATTGTTTATATTTTATACATGATGGGAAATGATAGCTAACACACATCTTGATAAACATATTGCTTACATTTTATACACGATGGGAAATGAGAACTAACACACATCTTGATAAACATATTGCTTACATTCTAAACATGATGGAAAATGAGAAAGGACTGTATTAGCATATGGAATTTCAAGTTGAGCAAAATTTGCCAGTACTGAAATGAACCACCTTTTTTTCTTCCAATTCAGTTAATTTTGCAAGAATACTTATTTAAATGGTTAAATGGCACAAGAGCTGAATTTCTTTGTAGACATGGCTCACTCTACCACACTTCTCTTTTGATCATGGAACTTCCATTATTTAGTACTGATTACATGGAACTTCCATTATTTAGTACTGATGACATGGAACTTCCATTATTTAGTACTGATGACATGGAACTTCCATTATTTAGTACTGATTACATGGAACTTCCATTATTTAGTACTGATTACATGGAACTTCCATTATTTAGTACTGATTACATGGAACTTCCATTATTTAGTACTGATTACATGGAACTTCCATTATTTAGTACTGATGACATGGAACTTCCATTATTTAGTACTGATTACATGGAACTTCCATTATTTAGTACTGATTACATGGAACTTCCATTATTTAGTACTGATTACATGGAACTTCCATTATTTAGTACTGATTACATGGAACTTCCATTATTTAGTACTGATGACATGGAACTTCCATTATTTAGTACTGATTACATGGAACTTCCATTATTTAGTACTGATTACATGGAACTTCCATTATTTAGTACTGATTACATGGAACTTCCATTATTTAGTACTGATTACATGGAACTTCCATTATTTAGTACTGATTACATGTTTTTACTGTCATCTACATGGAACTTCCATTATTTAGTACTGATTACATGGAACTTCCATTATTTAGTACTGATTACATGGAACTTCCATTATTTAGTACTGATTACATGGAACTTCCATTATTTAGTACTGATTACATGGAACTTCCATTATTTAGTACTGATTACATGGAACTTCCATTATTTAGTACTGATTACATGGAACTTCCATTATTTAGTACTGATTACATGGAACTTCCATTATTTAGTACTGATGACATGGAACTTCCATTATTTAGTACTGATTACATGGAACTTCCATTATTTAGTACTGATTACATGGAACTTCCATTATTTAGTACTGATTACATGGAACTTCCATTATTTAGTACTGATTACATGGAACTTCCATTATTTAGTACTGATTACATGGAACTTCCATTATTTAGTACTGATTACATGTTTTTACTGTCATCTACATGGAACTTCCATTATTTAGTACTGATTACATGTTTTTACTGTCATCTACATGGAACTTCCATTATTTAGTACTGATTACATGTTTTTACTGTCATCTACATGAGACTGATGATCATGGAACTTCCATTATTTAGTACTGATTACATGTTTTTACTGTCATCTACATGAGACTGATGATCATGGAGCTTCCATTATTTAGTACTGATTACTTGTTTTTACTGTCATCTACATGAGACTGATGAGCAAATGCATTTTAACTCTGATCTGCAGGTAATTAACTTAGCCCCACCCCACATATACATTTATGTATTATAAAATCACATATATATACTTATTACACAACATATACACAAAGACATATACTCAACACATTCACAACACACCACTCCAACATACACAATATGTAATTAAACTCAAGCAGAGCATATACACACAACCAATAGCTTATTGCCGTCCTCAATTAAGCACTGTCAAGCCGGCAACAAACATTGCATTGATCTGTGACATGAACTTGTTCGGATTGCCAGCCTCATTTAAAATGGCTTTAGCTTCTGAGGTCATAAAGCCATTTTAGTACTTATACATGTATGTATGTGAATACACACACACACACACACACACACACACCCATGGAGATGAATAAAAAGAGGAAAGAAGTGGCACAAAGGGGGCAGGGGAGGGAGGGAGAGAGAGAAAGGCAGGGAGAAAGGAACAGAGTCAACTAGAGAATCAGAGAAATTAATAACGATAAAGTCAAACAAAAAACAAATGGAATGTATGTGCTTCCCAGCATGCAAGAAGAAAGAAATAGCACAAACTAACATTATTTAAACATTAACAGGGGACATAATTATCTCCTACTTACGAAAAAATCCAGCTTTCTTCATTAATTTTTTCTTGGACAATATTTTCATGGCCTAAAGGAAAAAAAAAGTAATTCAAAAGTTAAATCAAGAAATTATAAACAGTGAACACAGAAGCATAAAGACTAAAATTAATCTCTTAAGTGACATTCACAAACAATTGTATTGCGATGAATAATTATTCCTGTAAGTGCAATACATTATAGCAATATATACACACACACATATATATATAGCGGATGTGCATGCCTACATATGTGTGTGTGTGTGTGTGTGTGTGTGTGTGTGTGTGTGTGTGTGTGTGTGTGTGTGTGTGTGTGTGCGTGCACATCTACATATATTACTCAATTAATTTGTAATTAACTTGGCAAACAACCTGAGAGGTAATTTTGAGGTGCTTTTTTTCATATTTGAATAAGAAAAAGACATGACAGATTCTCTATAATAAGATACACATCATAAATTATACATAGATATCTAGGTAAGTAATCAAAAAGAAAAAATATTTACAAGAAAACCTGGTCTTAATCTAGAACATGCATCATAAAGAATGGATTGTGTGTTGGTAAGACTTAACTATAACAATCCAAATTACATGCATCATAAAGAACGGTTTGTGTGTTGGTAAGACTTAACTATAACAATCCGAATTACATGCATCATAAAGAATGGATTGTGTGTTGGTAAGATTTAACTTTAACAATCCAAACTATTTCCATCGTAAAGAACGGTTTGTGTGTTGGTAAGATTTAACTATAACAATCCAAACTATCTCCATCATAATAAAGAATGGTTTGTGTGTTGTAAGATTTAACTTTAACAATCCAAATTACATGCATCATAAAGAATGGATTGTGTGTTGGTAAGATTTAACTTTAACAATCCAAACTATCTCCATCATAAAGAATGGATTGTGTGTTGGTAAGATTTAACTTTAACAATCCAAACTATCTCAATGTACAAAGAGCAAATTTAAAAAATGAGCATACATTTCAGATGAGCATACATCTGCTGACCTTGGACTACAGCATGCATGTTATAAAATGAGGAGTTGTTTAAAAGACTTAATTATCGCAACCCAAGTGGTCTCAACCTACAATGTATATGGGTTATGCATTTCAAAGACTTAATGATAAGCACCCAGCAGATTTCAACAAACAACATGCTTATAAAAAAACGGGTAATATGCATTTAAAAGACTTAGCTATTACAAGCCAACTGATCCCATCCTATGATTTAAGCATCAATAACATTTTTTTTTAATGGGGTGTGCATATAAAAGACCTAACTGTTAAATAAAAAAATTTTTTAAACTAACTGAAGAACATGTGTCAAGTAAATGAAAGCAAATGATGTCCCCAGAACTGCACAGATACTGAGATAGGTGAGGAAATATATTCCAACATAACTCCATAGCAACCAAAGTGAAAAAAAAACGATGATGTTTATTGGATGAAAGCAAATGATGTCCCCAGAACTGCACAGATACTGAGATAGATAAGGAAATGTACTCCAGCATAACTCCATAGCAACCAAAGTGAAAAAAAGAAAACGATGATGTTGAAAGAAGTAGAAAAAGGCCTAGAATGATTTTAACAAAAAATGCACATCAAATGGAAAAATGTCTACAGGATTGCAAAGGAAAAATAAGACAATAAGGGAAGAAAAAATTAATAAAGTTAATTTCACAGATCAGATGTATGCCTATATGATTGAATAATTTTTACCAAAATTAAATAACACTTGTAAATAATGCACACCTCGACTGTCCTTGGGGCAAAACAACAAAATGAAAATGTACAAATTTGAATTCATAATGTTTGTATACAAAAGAGATGAAAGACTTAAAAAAGGAAAGGAACAGAGTAATTAAAAAAATACACATAACTCTAACTCTAAGCAAGCAACACTGCCAACACTCATGAAATGTTAATTATGCCACAATGTTTTCAAAATCTTATTAAAGTGGACACATTACTGGTATAATTAAATTTACTTAAACGTAAACAATTTCATAAACAGAAAATAAATATTTTAAAAGATCTTGTTATAGGTTAATGTATATATCAAGTTTAAATGAACTTTACAAATTCTTACACAGAAATGCAAATGGTTTGAAGTGTTTTGCTATAAGTCAAATAGTCTTCTCTAAAATTAAATAAAATGTAAAGTAATTTCCTACAAAGAAACATAAATGCTATCAAAGATCTATCAGTCCCAAAAGACATTGAACTTCCTGTGTGAGCGTGTCCTGTGCTGGTACAGCATAGTATTGTGGATAGGGTTTCTTAATTCTTCCAGTTAACAATGTCGTCAGTTCAGACAACTAAGGATGTATAATTATGTTTGTTCTGTGAGTTCTACCTTTGTGCTCTACTCCACCATCAGTACGAAAAGCAAACAACACAAGAACAAAAACGTTTCTGTACCATTTGCAAGCCATTACACAATTTTTTCCAAATCAAAATACGGTTCTGATCTATTTATAAAATTGCGTATTAAAAATATTCACTTTAGAAATATTTATCTTAATCAAAAACTGTACCAAGAAATCTATTCAATCAAGAACAGTACTAATAAGCTACTTACGTTAATAAAAAAACTGCTTTTAACAAATTACTTGTACTTACATTTCATCAAAAACAGTATGGAACACCAAAAGAATAGTAATATCTGCAGAAAAGATATTTGCAGCAACAAAAGAAGAAGAAAACACTTGTCACAAGAGAGGGAAAACGCTTGTCACAAGAGAGGGAAAACACTTGTCACAAGAGAGGGAAAACACTTGTCACAAGAGAGGGAAAACACTTGTCACAAGAGAGGGAAAACACTTGTCACAAGAGAGAACACAACAATAAGAACACACTTGTCAGAATAGAGAACAAAGAATGTCCTCTTAGGAACTAAAGAAAAAGAAATGCTTGCCACAATTAAGGAAGAAAAACATATCCGAAAAAATGGATAAGCACATCTGTCAAAGAGAGGAAGAAAAACACATCACAGAAAATGGATAAGCACATCTGTCAAAGAGTTGAAGAAAAACACATGAGAGAAAATGGATAAGCACATCTGTCAAAGAGAGGAAAAAAATGCTGGCCACAGGAGAGGAAGAAGAAAATGTTAAGTTTAAGAATGTCCACAAAAGAAGGAAGAAAAATCATTGTTCATAAGAGAAAAAAAAAAAACAAGCCACAAGAGAGAAAGAAAAACACATGTCACAAAAGAGGAAGAAAGCAGATTTGTCACAAGAGAGGAAAAAGGCAGATTTGTCACAAGAGAGGAAGAAAGCAGACTTGTCACAAGAGAGGAAGAAAGCAGATTTGTCACAAGAGAGGAAAAAAGCAGACTTGTCACAAGAGAGGAAAAAGGCAGATTTGTCACAAGAGAGGAAGAAAGCAGATTTGTCACAAGAGAGGAAAAAAGCAGACTTGTCACAAGAGAGGAAAGCAGATTTGTCACAAGAGAGGAAGAAAGCAGACTTGTCACAAGAGAGGAAGAAAGCAGATTTGTCACAAGAGAGGAAGAAAGCAGACTTGTCACAAGAGAGGAAGAAAGCAGATTTGTCACAAGAGAGGAAGAAAGCAGATTTGTCACAAGAGAGGAAGAAAGCAGACTTGTCACAAGAGAGGAAGAAAGCAGATTTGTCACAAGAGAGGAAGAAAGCAGATTTGTCACAAGATAAAAGAAAACACATTTGTCACAAGAGAGGAAGAAAAACACTTGTCTAAGCAAGACTCACATAATGCACATCATCTTCTTCGTTGTATGCTAACTTCACAATGCCGTACGATCCCTGTTAATAAAAGAACATAAAATACTAAGATTATGAATAAATAACCAAATTTACATCAACAGCAGTTTCCATACAATACACTGAAGCAAGATTCTGTTTCAGTAACAATATTACATATAAATATGTACATGAAATTGCATAAGTAATAATGTGTAGACTCACTCACTCACACACACACACACACACACACACACACAGAGTGCTTCAGCCAGACTCTTTGAGTGTCTGATGTTTTATCTGGAGGGAATAAAATTTGCAGGCATTATGCTGCCATGCTAGAAAATAGCAGGCTAGCTGTCTCAATGTCCTGTGTATCCATTTCCCCGACCTGTCCTAAACAGACATAATCAACATAGTATGACCAAACCACATTGGTTTTGCTCCAACTGACTATAATAGAAACATTGTTTGCTTGTATGTGATCAGTTGATTGATCTACTACTTTTAGAATAGAATGAGAAGAAAAGAGTGTGTGTGTGTGTGTGTGTGTGTGTGTGTGTGTGTGTGTGTGTGTGTGTGTGTGTGTGTGTGTGTGTGTGTGTGTGTGTGTGTGTGTGTGTGTGTGTGTGTGTGTGTGTGTGTGTGTGTGTGTGTGTGTGTGTGTGTGTGTGTGTGTGTGTGTGATTTCACCTTCTTGTAATGGTCTCATACTTATAGAAACTATTATTATAAATAGATGAAAACCAAATGCATGTATTATAAAACATTTATAAAAGTTAAACAAGCAATTAGTTTATTGCTTTGATTTATAATTGTATAACATTAACAAATTTAGAGATTAGTGAGTTGGTTGCTTTTTAAATATCTGAAAACACATGTGACTGGAATAAATTTATCAGTCAGTTCTTGTCAAACTTTGGTAAGGGTAATGTTGAAATGGTATTAGTCAGTTCTGGTCAAACTTTGGTAAGGGTAATGTTGAAATGGTATAATCAGTTCTGGTCAAACTTTAGCAGGGGTAATGTTCAAATGGTATCAGTCAGTTCTGGTCAAACTTTGGTAAGGGTAATGTTCAAATGGTATCAGTCCATCATAGTGTGTGCAATAATGCAAGAACATTAACACATTTAATCCACATTGCAATGTACCATGAATGTAAGTACACAAATGCATACAATGTACAAACATTAAAGGACATCAGAGTGTACTGTGAATTACAATTTAAAAAAAACAAACAGTATGACCATCCTGTAAAGAATCCTGAATTATTGTTTTCCATTATTTGTTAATTAATTATTAATTGTGCTCTATTATTTTATTTTTAAAGACTGTGTAGTGTTATATAATTAGTATCAGTGAATTATCTCTTGAACATCTGTACGTGATACTGGCAAAGACCACTATGAACAATATCCCATGATACACAGTGAGGTGATGGCATTATCAGGTTGTACTAATTATTTATATACTCTCTGATTCTAACTTTCTAGTATAATGCATATATATAATTTTTTTTTTTACTCTATGTTGACTCTATTGTGTGTATGTATACTTTTTTTATTGGTCTATGTTGATTGTACTGTGTGCATATATATACCTTTTTGACTTTATGTTGATTGTATGTGTGTACTTTATTTTACTCTATGTTGATTGTATTGTATGTGTGTATACTTTTTAGACTATGTGGATTCTATTGTGTGATGTATTCTTTTTTGACTCTGTTGATTATACTTTACGATGCACATTTGTATTGATTTGAAAAGAGACTAGCAGAGTGGGGTTTCAGAAATAATTAATTTGTCAGGCCATTAATTCTTTGTAGTAACAGTCTCTGCAGAGTAGGCTACAGTGTGAAATGACTTCAAATGAGATATTTGTGAAGTGAATACTCAGAAACCTGTTGATAAAGGCCAGCCTAAATTGGGACCTGCCAAGTGTAGAGAGAGAGAGAGATAAGAGTACAGTGGGACCCTGCGATAACGCGAATTCGGATATAATGCGGCCATGGCAGGGTTCCAAAATTTTGTATATTCATTCACACATAATAATGCATTCCATTTAATAAACTCTGCATTAATGTGACCCCACTATTAACACAATCTGATTTTAAGGACCCCCACTTATGTTATTGCTTTATAGCAAGGTTTCACTGTATAACAATTAATATTAAAATATTCATACTTCCACTTGAAATCTTCACTCGTTTTATATATATATATCTGAATGTTACATTAATTAATGAAGCAATCGTGAGAATAGTACAGGAAAAGAGTCATTTGCACAGGAAAACTCAAGTGTTCATGATCACATTACCAGACTTAATTAACACTAGGGCTATTGTCTTCTTGAGAATAGGTACAAAACAAATATCAATTATTATTAATAAGAGAAAAAGGGTTTATGGTAATATTTACAGAGGTGAAAAGGTTAGCAATGATATTTACAGAGGTGAAAAGGTTAGAAATGATATTTACAGAG